>CM043877.1:11310696-11924560 GCA_023846275.1 Vanilla planifolia
TTTTCAAATTCAATTTTTTAAAAAAAATTAGTAAGTTCATGATGGTTATAAAAAAGGAGAATAATACAAATAAATAAAACTAGAAAGACAAAATACCAAGAAGTCTGAGTATAAGTTCAAAAATAGAAAAAATTGGGAAGATATTCTCAAGCTAAGTATGTTATAATATGACTATTAGTAGAACTCAAAAATATTTTGATCATTACAAGAAGAAATGGCATATACAATAAAAATGTTAGAAATTACACCTAAATTATTTTTATTAAACTTTAAGAAGGACAAAGTTCTTATTGTAATTGAGAATAAAAAGTACTTGAAACTCTTCTATAAATTAATGAAAGCTTCTCTCTTATTATAAGTCCACAAAAATATCTCATAAAGTAAAACAAAGAGATGAACTCTTTACCATCCAAATATAAATGAAGTAAAAATTTATCAATACTATTATTCATATTATAAGTGATAAAAATTTAATATTAAAAAGTCTTATGAATAAATCAAACATAGAGATTGCATTACATTCTAGACCTTATTCTTTATGGTGAATTCATAAAAACTCTGAGACAATAGTTAAAAGATAATGCAATATGAAATCTGCGATCACCAAAAGCCATATCGATGAGATTGTTGATGAAATGATACATCAAAATGTATATCAAATTATATTAAAACATCCATATTTAAGGGATTGAGATACCTTCTACTATCAATTAGCACAATGGTATCAATTTACAAAATATGGACAATACTTCTGACACAATAGAGAGGGATTAAGCAAAGGTATTGTTGGTGATGACCAAGTAAAGAGACTAGTGAATATTTATCAAAGTTATGTGCTATAAATAATAAAGTTAAAAATAAACTATTTGATAGAACTAATGGAAGCCTCAATCTCTTATGATCATTACAAAAGATAACAAAACTAAATCTTACAAAGAATCATACTAGAAAAGAAGATTTGATGAGTTCAAATCATGAGAAGAAGAGACCTCTATTCAAGAGCTCGATTACAAGTAAATTACATCATCAAGAAATCCAACATATTCTCACCTCAAGTATGTCAGGAAACAATGGCGAACGAGATGCCTGTGTGCTTTATGCGAGGTCTATTATTGTTTCCTTTCATTCTTACGCTTCAATTTTCACTGTTATGACTCTAAAAATAAGGTCTATTGTTGAGGGTTCAAGATGAGAACACCTCGTAGGTAGATCGCCTATAGAGACATTCTTGTGCTTATGAACAATATTTTTTATTAACTAATTACTTTTTACTAGGTCAATATTTGAATTTGATAGTATTAACAACCCATTCTTTGGAAAAAAAAATGCTTAAATATCTTTTTTACTTAATAATCTAAAGGGATTTTCAAATCTAGTTTTGCTTAAAATGTATATGTTATTTTTTTCTTTTAATAATTTGTCAAAAACTAATTTATAAAACTTTTATGGAATTCTTATTGTTAGTGTATAAGTATATTTCAATATATCTTTGTTAAAACTTAAAAAAATGAGTTGATTTGAATGTTTAAAATTTTGATTATTAAGCATCATTTTTTGGATGAGATGTATAAATGATTCTAAAGCTTCCTTGAGTGAAGCCAACGCTCATATTTATTAAGTAGTTAAAATGACAATTTATGATTGTTGAATATTTAATTTTTGAAAAAAAAAATATTTGAATTTAATTAAATCTTTTGTGGATAAAATATATAATCAATAATCAAAGAAAGAATTACTTATTTGGAATTAAAAAATGTTTAGAATTTTTTAACTCAATAAAAACTAATTGAACTATTCTGTACATATTCCATTTATGATGGATTTGAATTTGGTTTTATGTTAACAAAATTTCAACATCAAGTTTATGTACTTAATTTTGAAGAGATAATAGAATCAATTACATGAAATGTCATGCTTCATATATTGTATAGATATTAGTCCCAATTTAGTCATATGACAGGTTTCGTGTGGACAAACTCAATCACTATCCTATATTTAAATAGATTTTGGACTACATTCATTTCGATGATTGTATGCATGAATTTCTTAGTTAGCATCATCTTATCTTTTAGTCTCTAATAAACATTATCTTATGAGCTAAAGGTTTGTTTTATGAGTATGATTTATGCTAATTATTCTAAACTTCTATTTCATCACATACCATCTTTTGTCTGTGCTTTTATTAGAACAAAGATTATGATCTTTCCCTAAACTTATATGCATGGTTAATCTTAATGATTACTTAATCATATCATGAAATTGGTTAAGTATATTAAATTAACAAGAATTATCCTTATGAGATGCAATTGAATATCATTGATAAATTTCTTCAAATCTAATATAGGTTTTGACCTACAAAGTGAGTTGATGTTAAAAATAATTTCCTATTAACTTACTTAAGATCTAATGATTCAAAACAAAAAGAAAATATAATTTCAATAATTTTATTATAACAAAAAATTCAAAACAATTTTTAAAATTCTTGGATCAATCTCTTGTCTTGTAATATGACATCTTAAAGATTTATTCTTTTTATTGTGTAGACAACTGGTTAATTTGATTGAAGGGCAATATTGATTATAGAAAATTTTCAAGTCAAAATAAGTGATGTTTTTAGTTGATATTTTTTTTTAAAAGCTCAACTTTTGGTATCTTTTTGAAGCTTAATAATTGGTGTCATTTATGATCTTTTAATCAACAATTGGTTTATTATTCAAGAATTAGTATTCTAAAATTAATATTATTATCAAGATTTAACCATTAAGTGGTATTGTTTGTAAAAGTCCAACAAGTGATATTTTGTAATCTCAATAAATATTATTATTTTAGCCAACAAGTTTTACTTATCAAGTGATATCTAACAAAATACTATGGCATCAAATAATAAAGATATATTATGGTATACAATAAGTTTAATAATTGATAAACATCAACAATTAGTATCCATCTTAATTTACTTATCATTGATCTCTTAATTCAAAGTCAAATACTTTAGAATAGTTTGTTTTGACAAATTCTATAATTAAATTAATATGGATAATTTTGTTTTATAAATCTCCCTGAATGAATTAGATTTATTTGTCCATTAGTTCTTGACATTAATCATCAAGATGTGCTTATAATATCTTATAATCAAATGATAAATATCTCCTATCATATCAATGCAAATATTTTGGGAGAATTTATTTAATTGAGAATCTAACAATTGGTATCATACATGATGCATGTCATTAAAAAGTACCCATAATTTCTAAATATCTATATTTTATATAATAAATATATACAATGGGAGTATGTATCATATCTTCTTTGAAGCGTATTTTCTCTTAATATTTAAGAGCCATGATCAAATTGTAATCATTATTAAACTTCTAGCATAGTCTTTTCGGGGAGATTCTCTTTGTGGTTAATAGAATAAATAGTTTATTACATGAGCCCTATATAAACTTTAGATATTTGTTCTCTTTTCCTAATTTTATAATAATAAAGATGGAGAAATAGATGTGGAAGAAAAGTTGAAGTGAGAGCAAGGTAATTCTAAGCATTAATATTTTGTTCATATATGAGTTATAAAAGAGGGGGATACTTAGCAAACATGTTGTATTCGTCATTTAATTTATAGTTTTTGCATACATGTTATTTTCTTATATATTTTTCTAATGCATTTTATTGTTCAAATGCATTTTGTTGTTCAAAGCACATTATGCATGAATTATGGGGAACAACCATAAATAAGAATTTTCCTATTATTTATTTTATCATTTTCACTTAAAAGTTTATCATCTTTAAAATGGGAAAGATTTTTGGTCCCTGTGAGCTCAAACAACCATATTTGATTTTTATGATAATATATCCTTTTTAAGTGCCTATTGTGGTGATCTAATGTATCAACTTAGCATATTTTTTAGGTGATATTTAAGACAGGTGCACTTGGTGATCCTACCATGTAATGTCTTAACAAATAGGTAAATCATCTAAATCTTAATAAATCATAGTAGATATAAAAGATGAAGTGAGTCATACCTTTTTTTTCTAATTTAGAGCTTATATTTACATAGAAGTCACATGTGCATTCATTCTTATCATGCCCAGGGTACACCTTATAACAAATTGTGTTGATATAATAATGCACACACTTCATTGATTTACATTCAAAACTTGCTCTCAAAATTGATGTTCTAAATTCCTTTAAAGCAATATTTTAGAGCTTATTTGGCAATCAGAAAATAGTTTTCATTTTCTTTAGAATACATTATAATTCAAGAGTTTCTTAAGCTATATAAAACCTAGCAAAGCACTTCATAACTTTAAAATTTTGTACTTGATGTATAGTATGTGAAACATCACATCCAATATGGAGGGCCAAGTACTATATGTGGAAGCTTACATATAGTACGTCATGAAGTTATACCATAATCAGTAAGATCCAAAGGTTAATGTGCAATATTCTAAGCCATGTATGTTATGTCTAGTTGTAATTACATGTTATACAAACCCAACAAACATCTCCAAAGTATAATATGAGGTTGAATCCACTAAATGTGTTTTTGGCAAAATGTCAAGCAAGTTTTTGGAGTATCTAGTTCAAGAAATGAATCCAAACTAATCTTAATAAAATTAAGATAATATTAAAGATTCATCTCCTAAGACTTAAAAAAAAAACCAAAATTTGTAAGAAAAATTGTAGATTGTGTAGTTTTGTATCAAAGTCTACTAACGAGTGTTTGCCCTTCTTCAATGTTCTAAAGAGCAAAAAAATTTGAAGTGAACAATGGAATATGAGAAAGTTTTCTTAAAACTCAAAGACTACTTTGCAACACCACGGATTTTTAGTGGTCTTAAGATAAAGAAATTCTTTAACTTTATGTTAGCATAGTATATACGGCTATCACTAGTGTATTGGTTTGTAAGAGTGTAGAAACTCATACTATTGAAGCAATGTGCTGAGAGAACTTGAAACATGATAGCCATACCCAATCTTAGAGAAATTATTTTTCACCATTATTGTGATAACCCACTTGATCAACCTTATATACCTTTCTAAATAATGCTTTATGTATTAGATGTAAGTGATGCCAATAAAAAAAATCTAGAAATATGTTGATTTATAAACACCTTTAAAACAATGCCAAAATGGTAGTAGCTAATTCTCATTTATTTTTATAAAAACTAAATCTCATATTTGAGTATAGCATTGTAGAGGTCCTATCATGAGGAATAAGTACGATGCAGATTAACTTTTTCAGAAGTGATTTAAATTTACTATGAATTTGTAAAACAAATATTAATAAAAAAATATTTTTTTAATCTACTTATTTAACAAGAGGATAATCCTCCCTCCTTAGCTTAAGAACTTAGTTGAAGTGTTTAAAAACTTAAGAAAAAATGGAAAGAGAGGAAGAAGAGAGTTGGATAGGAGAAAGGAAGGGAACCTGAGCTATTCTTTGGGTGAAAATCAAAGAGATTGAGAAGGAAGGCGGTAAGGCTTGCAGAAAGAAAGGATTATCAACTTTGTATTGTAGAAAAAATTTAAAAGGTAAATATCTTATGCAAGCTTTCCTTGTTAAAGCTTGTATTACTAAATTTGGATATCAAGAAAATTATTTGTGTGAATTTGAAGTTGAGTTGGAATTGTTTGAAGTTATTATAGTTTTTTACTATGAGGATCATACAAGACAATCATTAGGTTATATGGGTTGTATTAATACATATTGAGATTGTACATGTACAATTAGTTCCTATACTATGTAACAAAGATTGATCATATGATTTTTTGTCCATCCAACATAAGATACATATTATATAATATGATATGGGTGATTGTACTATATGATGTGAAGGAAGACATATGAAAAAGAGCAATGTTTAATGTATGTTTTAGAAGAGCATTTAAAACTACTGTCTTAATAGAAGTTGATTTTTTTAATAAAACTTAATATGAATTATGCATAAAATAAGGATAATTAATAAATGAAATGAAAAAAATGATGGAAAAGACTTCTTAAAACCATTAGGTAAGTAAACTAATTCGTTACAATGTAAGTTGATTGTTAAAAGAATCCATGATGTTATCATGAAATGCATGATAATGTGAACATTTACATATATGGTATTACATTTCTTGTATATATTTTGATTTCACTATAATGTGAACATTTACCTTAGGTGTGTGTGTGTGTGTGCGTGTGTGTGTGTTTGTGTGAGCATGCGTGTGTGTTTGTTTATATGTATGTAAATACATACCTAAAGTCAAAGGTGAAAAAATTGAGGTTTGAATTATTAAAAAATGGATCATAAGTCTATAGTTTTAAAAGTGCTTTACAAAAGCATTAAAAAATATTCAAACGTAGCTTCTCTCATTTTTTAATTTTTATTACTTTTTTTGGTAGCTCTTCCGACCTTTTAAGGTGGTTCTCCTCCGGACAGAGCATACGAGCACCTCCTCAATGGACATGGGGGAACCATGCATGTCAAGAAGCTTCAGCCAGTCTCCATATTGTAGAAGCCCCGACGGTAGCGTGTTCTATTCCTCCTCAAGGGAGGAAATCGAAGAAGAGGAGGAGAAGGATTTGGGATGGGCTGCACTCGAGAAACTCCCCACATTCAACCACGCTAGTAAGCGATTTCTGAACTTTTCAAAAGGAGAGCTGAAAGAGGTCGACGTCAAGAGCCTTAGCCTGAACGAGAGGAGAACCCTGCTGGAGAGGCTTGTGCCAGTTGCCGAAAAAGACAATGAGAAGTTTCTTCTCAAGCTGAGAGATAGAATCAATAGGTGAAACCTGCATTCGCGAGGCTGCAGTCAATATGTTACTGTTATTGATTACCTAAAGTGTTCTTTATCGGGGTTTTGCAGAGTTGGAATTGATTTTCCGACTGTTGAGGTGCGATATGAGCATGTTAATATCCAGGCCGAAGTCTATGTGGGAAGCAGAAGCTTGCCTTCCTTCTTCAATTCTAGCCTGAACGCTGTTGAGGTTTGTGGGCATCCGCCATTAGAGTTTTACAGTTGCTTCCATTTTACCCCTTTTTTTTACCCTTGATGACATCTTTTTGTTTTTTGCTTTCATTACTTGAAATAGTCCTTTGGCAACTACCTTCACATAATCCCAAGCAAGAAGAAACCTTTCGGCATCCTTAATGATGTTAGTGGAATTATCAGGCCTCGAAGGTATCTTGCCATGTCCGATTATTGGAACGGTACATTTCAATATCGTAGTCCTCTCCTGTGATCCTTCAATAAAAATTATATATAGGATGACACTTCTTTTGGGTCCACCGGGATCAGGGAAGACTACATTGTTATTAACTTTAGCTGGAAGGCTCGGCTCTGATCTAAAGGTCTCCAATTTTCTATTTTTCAATTTTTCTTTTTGATTGAAAATGAGGGCAAACGACCAATCTGAAGATTTTGCAAAAGAATTATGCGTTAAAATTTAGCACTATTTCCAAAGGATATTCTAACCTAGAATAATAACTTTATTTCTCAATTTCTCTCTTATGGTACATTTTTTTTCTAATTTAAGTAACTTTGTCATATTCAAGCTGATGCATGTGAAATATGTGTGAAAACTTAATGTAGGCATCCGAGAATGTAACTTATAATGGCCACAACTTTGATGAGTTTGTGCCACATCGAACGGCTGCATATGTAAGTCAATACGATCAACATATGGGAGAGATGACTGTGAGAGAAACTTTAGCCTTTTCTGCTAGATGTCAAGGGGTTGGCTCTCGTTATGGTATGTGATTAATCTTAAAAATTATGTAAAATTCTCTATTTGAATTGGAATTTTGAAACCTATAGACTCAATTCAAGTATGTGACAATGACAGATTTGTTAACTGAATTGATGAGACGAGAGAATGCAGCAAACATCAAACCTGACCCAGATATAGATGCATTCATGAAGGTAAGAAAGGGAGTTAACTTTGATTTTAAACTAAAAAATTAATTGAGTAGTTGAAGTTCTTGTTAATATTAACTTGAAGTAATAGATTATTTCTTTGGGAAAATTAAATTATGTCCTATTAAACATATGTAGGCAACATCAATCGAAGGAAAAGAAGTGAGACTTATAACAGATTACATAATGAAGGTATTTTCAAATAAGTGAGCATGCACCAACTTAGTAGATAAGATTTGCACGAAATTTGTTTGATTTTCTAGTTTTAGATACTTGGATTGGAGGCATGTGCTGATATATTTGTGGGTGATGAAATGCTAAGTGGCATCTCTAGAGGACAAAAAAGGCGTGTAACCACAGGTAGAAGAGTTCATTCCTTTTTTTTTTATTGAAAATTCAACAGTTTATTCTTTAGCTACAATTACTATTACTCTTATTGACATCAACAAATATTTAGATTTTGGAATTAAAAACATATTCTCAATTATACTTTGAATTAGGTGAGATGATCATTGGGCCTGCTCAAGTTTTGTTAATGGATGAAATATCAACTGGCCTTGATAGCTCCACAACTTTCAAAATTGTGAACTCACTAACCCAAACTGCTCACATTCTGGGAGGAACAATAGTGTTATCCCTACTTCAACCTACACCTGAGACATATGAGCTCTTTGATGATGTCATCCTCCTCTCAGAAGGACAAATTGCATATCAAGGCCCTCGTGAAGATGCACTCGCGTTCTTCGAATCCCTCGGATTCAAGTGTCCGAAGAGGAAGGCGGTTGCTGACTTCTTGCTAGAAGTAATTCCTATTAACAACAAAATTTGATCATAGGATATCTCTCTCTTGTTCTAATTACATATGGTAGGGCTAATTAATTAATTAATTTTGTAGGTGACATCTAAGAAAAATCAGAAACAGTATTGGGCGAAAGCTATTGAATCGTATAGATACGTGACAGTTAGAGAATTTGCAGAGTCTTTTTATTCATTTTATGTTGGAAGAAACCTTCAAAAAGAGCTAGCTACGCCATTTGATCGCAGAAAGAGCCACCGCGCTGCTTTAACAACTTCAAAATATGGTGTAAGTAGAATAGAAATGTTGAAAGCTTGTGCTCAAAGGGAGCTTTTACTTATCAAGAGGGGTTCCTTTGTTTATGTGTTTAGAGCTTTCCAAGTGAGTGGAAATCTCCAACTAGCTAGAACATAATGCTTCAATCCTAGCAATCTACTTCATATGTCTAATACTTTTTCATCTCTTGCTTATAGATCATATTTATGGCATTTATCATGCTGACACTATTTTGGAGGATAAAGAAGAATCAAAATTCCATTGATGACGGTTTAGTTTTTATGGGAGCCATTTTCTTCTCCATATTGACCATCTTATTTCATAGTTTATCGGAGCTTGTGTTGACCACTTTTAGGTTACCTATTTTCTTCAAGCAAAGAGACTACAACTTTTATCCTGCGTGGGCATATGCATTGCCAAATTGGATATTAAAGATTCCATTCTCATTCCTTGAAATATCTGTATGGGTATTGCTCACTTACTTTGTCATAGGCTATGATTCAAGTGCAGAAAGGTTAATTTTTTATAAAATATCAAAATTCGATTAGTGTGAATTATTGTGTCCTAATGTTACCTTAGCATTTTATTTACAGGTTCTTCAAACACTTTCTTTTGCTTTTTCTTGTAAATCAAATGGCGATAGGGATGTTTCGTTTGCTTGCAGTAGTAGGAAGGGAGTTGCTCATAGCTTATATATTGGCAGCCTACATCCTTCTTATGGTTGTAGTACTGGGTGGATTCGTAATTTCGTATGGTGATTTCTTCACAACATGTTTTGTTTTATTCATTTAATTTTTGACTTATAAAATTGTTTTTTACTTCAGCTCATAATTGAAGCAACTATGGTCTTTAATTTTGCAGGAAAAATTAAAAAATGGTGGAAGTGGGGTTATTGGGTTTCACCTTTTATGTACTCACAAAATGGTCTTTCAGTGAATGAGTTTCTTAGCAATAACTGGTGCCAGGTGTAGAATTATCTTTCAAATAAGAACTCTAACTATAAACATGCTAAAGAAACGGTTGATTTGATAATTTGGTTTTTCTTTCAGACATTACCAGGAACTAATCAAACCCTTGGAATTAGTATCTTAAAGTCTCGGGAAATGTTTTCAGAGGCAAAATGGTATTGGATCGGAGTAGAAGCTTTATTTGGTTATGTCCTCTTATTCAACTTTCTTTTGATTCTTGCTCTAACATATATAAAACGTAAGTCTATTGTTCTAATTTGCAAGACCATTCATATACATTGCAAAGAAACCATAAGAACATATTTGAAGTGGCATATCGATCTTCTCGCAGCATTTGGGAAAGGTCAACAAACAGTAACTAAAGAGAATCTGATAGAACAACGAATGAACATTACTCGAAAGTTTGAACTTTCTTCAGGAGGTTAGACCGACTTGTACATGTTTAGAAAAATTGTGCTACCTTTCAGCCAAAAAGTATTTATTGTGATTCAAAAACAGGTAAAGAAGTCAAGAGGTCAACAAGAAAAGATATATCTGACTCAAAAGAAAAGGATAAAATGGTTCTTCCATTTGTCCCACATTCTGTGATATTTGACAAAATAAGATATTCAGTGGATATGCCTCATGTAAATATAAAATTAGATTTTGCAAAATAATTTAAAACAACTGCAAGGGTTCAAATCCACTAAATTATAACTACAAAAGTTTAATATGTAGATGTCACAATTCTATAGGAAATGAAGACAAAAGGTTTTGAAGACAAGTTATTGCTTCTAAATGGCTTGAGTGGTTCCTTTAGACCAGGCGTGCTTACTGCTCTCATGGGTGTTAGTGGAGCTGGAAAGACCACCCTTATGGATGTCCTTGCAGGGAGAAAGACAGGTGGATATATAGAGGGAAGTATTATGATATCCGGACATCCCAAAAAGCAAGAAACATTTACTCGTATTTCAGGCTATTGTGAACAAAATGACATCCACTCTCCTCATGTAA
Source organism: Vanilla planifolia (assembly GCA_023846275.1). Classification (NCBI taxonomy): domain Eukaryota; kingdom Viridiplantae; phylum Streptophyta; class Magnoliopsida; order Asparagales; family Orchidaceae; genus Vanilla; species Vanilla planifolia. The sequence continues at coordinate 11,321,633 of CM043877.1, forward strand.
CTGTTTATGAGTCTCTTATTTACTCTGCATGGCTTCGCCTTCCTATTGAAGTTGATTTGATGACCAGAAAAGTGAGTTATGTCGAACTCCACTTGTATCATGTACCTTGTGACCACATGAAGAGCTATTTACAAATAACATAATGTATTGCAGATGTTTGTCAGTGAGGTGATGGAACTCGTAGAGATGACAACACTAAAGGATTCATTGGTTGGATTACCTACAGTAAATGTGTTGTCAACTCAGCAGCGTAAAAGACTAACAATAGCTGTTGAGCTAGTTGCTAATCCATCTATAGTCTTTATGGATGAGCCAACCTCTGGGCTTGATGCTAGAGCAGCAGCTATAGTAATGAGAGTAGTCAGAAGTATAGTTGACACAGGGAGGACTGTGGTGTGTACAATTCACCAACCAAGCATGGATATATTTGAAGGCTTTGATGAGGTTAGAAATGCAGAGGAAGTAAATTGATAAAAGTTCATCGCACTTCATGTTTATCTATGTGTGTGCTATATGTTTATGGTAAATCTTTTATACAAAGGCATGAATTTTTCGATGGCAGCTCTTTCTAATGAAGAGAGGTGGTGAAGAGATATACGTGGGACCATTGGGTAGAAATTCGTGCCACCTTATCAAGTATTTTGAGGTAACAAACATATTTTCATGCCAAAATTTACAGAAAATATAGAGGTAATCTTCAGTGCAGTATTCCTTACCTGTTACGGTACCTTATACAGGCCATTCAAGGAATCACTAAGCTAAGAGATGGCCATAATCCTGCAACCTGGATGTTGGAGGTAACAACACCTTCACAGGAAGAGATATTAGGAATCAATTTCAATGATGTTTACAAGAAATCTGAATTGTATCAGTGAGTAGAACAGTACCCAATTCATTTGCTTAAGATAAGATGTTCTTTTCTTAATCCATCATCTCGTTAATGCATGTTGTAGGAGGACCAAAGCACTAATTTCTGAACTAAGCAAACCGGCACATGGGTCGAGTGATCTATATTTCCCAACAAAATATTGTCAAACTTTTCTCACCCAATGTATTGCTTGCCTTTGGAAACAGAACTTGTCATATTGGAGGAATTCTTCTTATACTGCAGTAAGATTTTTCTTTACGGTCATAATAGCATTGATGTTTGGCACAATCTTCTTGAACTTAGGTCGCAAAACGTAAGCAAACAGTACTTTGATTGCAGCAAAAAATCCAATTTTGTATCCTCTCTATAGGCAATCTAAAACAAAGGAGTTATAATTTTTCAGAGAGAAGCAACAGGATCTGTACAATGCCATGGGATCCATGTTTGGTGCTGTTATGTTTATGGGGGTGTCGTATGCTACTGCAATAAGGCCAATTGTAACAACTGAACGCACTGTCTTCTATAGAGAAAGAGCTGCGGGAATGTATTCAGCATTTCCATTTGCCTTTGGGCAGGTAAAGTACAGAGGTGACAACAACATAGCAGAAATTTTTGACCTGTTTCCCTTATCACTGTTTACAATGGATTTCAGGTTTTAATTGAGCAACCTTACGTGTTTGCTCAATCTCTAGTGTATTGCATTCTGGTGTACTCCATGATTGGGTTTGAATGGTCCCCAACAAAGTTCCTATGGTACATATTTTTCACATATTTCACTTTGTTGTACTATACCTACTATGGCATGCTTGCTGTAGCGGTAACACCCAATCAAACCATTGCTTCTATTGTTGCTTCCTTCTTTTATGGAATGTGGAACCTTTTTGGAGGATTCGTCATCCCACATAAGGTGAGTTTTCTTCAATTTTAGTTGTGTTCACTTCTGTTTAAAAGCATATAACTTGAAGCCTCTTTTGTAGAGAATACCAATTTGGTGGAGATGGTATTATTGGGCTTGCCCAGTCTCATGGACTCTGTATGGATTGGTTGCATCTCAATATGGAGATGTCCAAAAATTACTTGAAACAAAGCAAACTGTGGAGGAGTTCATCGACGCTTACTATGGGTTCAAGAAAGAGTTTTTAGCAATGGTTGCATTTATGGTGGTCTTCTTCGCACTCTTCTTTGCCTTCTTGTTCGGTGTGGCCATCAAGTTTTTCAACTTCCAAAAAAGATGATACTCTTGTGGAGCAAAGAGAAGAGATTACAAGAAAAATGGTATTTTGTAAGTTTTTTTTTCTTCTTGTCTTTCATGAGAATTAATAAATGTGTAGTGAGATCATCATGTTGTTCATCTTTGAATCTTTTTGTTGAATGTTAAATCTGGTTTGAATGTAAATGTTTAATTTTTTCTTTTAAGGAGAGTGATGGATTATTTATGTCACTCTTCTTAAAGTAAAGTAATAATACAATAAAACTTGTGAGTATTTAAAATAAAATAATAATACATATAAAACTTTTATACACATAAATATTTATATCATTAAATATTGCTTTATTTCTTTATACACTTTTATCTGTTTAAATATTTGTATTAGCAAAAAGGTATTTTTATTCAACAAATTAGATATATTTAATAATACATTATTTTATATTTAAATAGTTCAAGCAAAAGCTTCTTTGACTTATATCTAAAATACGCTATTACAACATAGTATTTTACTATTTTTTATAATCTTACGTCTTTTCGCTTGAAACATTTACCTTTTCTTCATCAATTTTCTTTTTCTTTTACTCATTTTGTTTTCATTTTTTTTCTTTATCTTTGTGATTATTATCACAAATCAACTTATTTTGTATATTTATTGTCATACAATTATATTAATAAGTGATTTACAATCAAAGTAGCACATCATTTATACTCAAGTATTACATACATATATAAGTCAATATAAAAAAACACTTGTTTTTATTATCACTTATGAATTTTGATTTTTGATCACCAAATATAGAATTTTCAATAAACATCATACATCAATATCATCTTCTATATATATCATGTCTATTTTATGCATCTCCAATTTAATAATTTTAATCAACTAATCGAAGTTTCTATTCTAACATCGCACACTGTATTCAAACATATACAAACAGGACTAGTTATGTATACCTTTTAAAATTGAGTAGTAGTTTTACCATAAATTCAATCTTGTTTAATTTCTTCGGTCGTTATATTACCCAATACTACGTTCTTCTGAGTTTTGCATTTAACCTTTGTATAACTCTTCAAATCTCTTTATAACACCTTTACTTACTCTCTTCTTTCATTTATTGACTATGGTCGAGTATTACACCTCTCAAATTCTACAAATGAACTCTCTTTATCACAATTAACACCTTATTTATACTAGTTATCATGATTTTCAAATGCTTTGTCCTTCAAACGTCTTTAAAAGTTTTCTCTTTTATGTAGATACTTGTTATACCCAGTAAAAATTTTTATGTTAATCTTTAATAAATTAATTTTTGGCTTGGATGATTTCAGATCGACAGTAGGATGAGCCAGGAGCTCAATTAGAGGCTATTGGAATTTCTGAAATTTCTAGGGATTTTTCGGAACACCGAGGTAATTTTTAAGTAATTTTCCCTGTTTATTTGGATTTATTGGATTTTTGGAAAATTCGAAAATCAATTATGATCGGTTATTTTAAAACCGGAAATTGGTTTTTACCGCGTGTGAACCGGACCGGAACGGTTCAGCGGAGGCGGAGGCGGTTCGCCGAGTGAGTTTGCGCGTGCGTTCTGATAAGCGGATCGGACGGTCGTGATCGACGGTTGGGATTGAACCGGCTGATCGGGTGCTTACCGTGTCAATAGCGTGTCGACAGCGCGTATCGGGTGCTTACCGTGTCGAAAGCGTGTCAACGGTGCGTAACGGATTTTCACCGTGTCGGCCAGGAATATAAAACCCTCGCGAACGATTAGGGTTTCGTTCGACCGACCGATAGAGAGGAATTTTCCGGCATACGGCGCGTGATTCCGGCGGCCTGGCAAGGGGCTTTTTGTGCCTGGAGATTCACGGGACCGAGGAGAGTCGATTGATACCGGGTTCGTTCGGTGAGGAGCTGCGGCGAGCTGCGGACGAGGCTCACCGTCGCCGGCGTCTTTGAGGTAGGAAATTCAGTTTAAATTAGTTATTTGGTAGAAAATTATAAGCATGGAATATTTTGCTTAATGAAAACAAGCATGTGGATGAAAAATCGAAATTAATTGAATGCTAATTGGTGTCTTTTGCAAATTTCGGATTTTCTGGAAAATTCCCCATTTCGCCGAAAAATTTGTTAATGCTTAGGAGCATGTTAGGGATTTGCATTATCAGCGTTGCCATTGAATTAGTTAATTTATTTGTTGGATTAATCTCAAATTTCACAATACGGCAACGGCGGACGGGCGAATTCCTTCGGCGGAGATTTTGATTTAAACCTTAAGAAATTAGCGGCATTATTGGAATGTTAGGATAGTACGAACATGTTCTCCTTGTTCGCAGTTGCCGGAAATCGACGGAAGGATCGTATTGGTCGGTGATTGCGGCGGCTAGGGTTTCGCGGACGACGGGCGAAGGAAGGAGACGAATTAAGGGTTAATTAGGGATTAGTTGATTTATTAAGAGAATAATTTATTAATTATTAATATTATATATTAAGCGTCGGCCGAATTTCGGATTAATAACTTCGACCGGCGGGGGTTTGGTTCAGCGCGAAGGCCCGAACCGGTGGCGAGATCCGGTTCAGGGGATTCGGCGCGGTTCAGTGAGAAGCGGTTCTCGGCTCAGCGCGAAGGCCAAACCGGCGGCGAGAACCGGGTTCACGGAAGTGCGGCGCGGTATAATGGAATAAACGGAATTTTAAATTCGGTAATTATTCCGAATTTCGGAAAATGGATAAAATTGCAAAATTTGATATTTCGAATTTAGGAAAAATTCGATAATTGAGTTTTAGGGATTATTTATATTTTGGAAAATTCAAGAAAAATCAGAAAATTTGGAAATGAGAAATTTCGAAAATTCTGGAGATCCGGGGGTAAAGAAAAATTGCCTGAAGTGGGAAAAAATGTTATCAGTGATGACAGTACAGCTGGAAACAGTCAGACAGAGGTATGGTACATGGATGCTACCAGAACAGTCAGTAATTGACAGTTGTATTGCTTGGATGGCAATGGCATGGATTGAGTCAGTTTACTCAGTGTTGGCATATTTTATGGATTGGCATACTGGACCGGACTACTATAGACCCTATATGATGTTTTAGGGTAGTTGTGGTAGATAACTGTGCGGTTCAGACTTAGCTTCCACAGTATACATGTGGACTGGTATGCGCCTTGTTGTACCTGGACACATGTTGCCGGATCTTGGAGTTAGAGATTGGCAATGACTGTAGGGGCGTGTGCTTCTATGGAAGTTGTTGGTAGAGGACTCCTTGGGACGGTGGCTGAGTCGATCTCTCCTGGTCCATGTGTGTAGGCCTGCGCGCCTGAGGGTGGCAGGGGTGTCTCGCAGTGGCTAGCCAAGTGTGTAGGCCTGCGCGCCTTAGGGTGGCAGGGGTGTCTCACGTTGGCTAGAGATTTTGTGACTGGATCTGTCTATAGTCTCCAGGAGATTGATTGACGAGAGACGCTGCGGTGTCGGGTGCTTAGGCGCCATGCGTGTTTCGAGATGGGCGTTCCCACTGGCACGCTACCTGGAAGCCCAGAGGAGAGCTACTCTGGTGTGACTAGGGGTGACTGTGGTTGGTCGGAGTCTGGGACTGAGAGTGCCTATCCACCTTACATTGTTATGCTGTATTCCTATATTTTTGCTATTATCCTTCTCTTGCATGTGAGTTTTACTAGCTGTCTTTCCTACTGGGCGTAGCTCATTCCTGTATTATATATTTTCAGTGGCTCGGCAGACTTGACGCTACCAGATTAGGTGGGATCGTGGTCAGCAGGATTGTGGAGGATATCTGACTTGTGATTGTCTGAGATATTCTGGTTAGTTGATTGTTGCTGTTGGATGTATTTAATGAGATTGTTATTCTCATATGTCATGTAATATGTGAGGGTAATTCTGACTTATGTTTCTGGTTGGATAATATTGCACTTGTTGGACTTGGATCTTATTCTTGTAATGTAGTTTCCATTTACTGTCTTATCTTATTGTCTTAGAGTATGGTGTGTGGAGTGCCATATTTTATCTGAGGATATTATATATCTTTTTGTTTGATGGTGAGGTCATTACATGACTATGGAACTTAACCGTGGGGGTTCAGACTTCTATTAGATCGGTTCTCCTACCGTATGGGTTAGGAGTATTGGGTCTAGTAGGAGTAACATTGCGCGAGTCCATCTGTTAATTCAGGAGTCATGAACCTGATTTGACGGTGTACCCGGGAGATGGGATCCACATTGTTAAAGGAAAGTAGGTGTGTAATGATGTGTTATATCCTATGTTTTCGTAGGCTACTCAGGTTGGTATGGGACGATCTGAGCTGTCTATATATAAAAAAAAAATGTATGCCAAAAATCAGCCTAGGAAAAATGGGGTGTAACAATACTTTTTCACCTTTTAGTCTTTCATTTACAGAGAGTTTTTATCATAATGTTATGATCTCATTATCTTGTATGATAAGGCCATGTGACCCATGATAGACGATGATTCATGTTCATATGTCTTAATTGTATTGATACAATAATTATATCGTATGTACGATCATTTTAGCATACATTTTCTTGAGTGGCTTTCACACTGAACCTATTTCATTTTCTTATTCAGCAATCATATAATACAATATATTTTTATCATATTATATCGTATAATCTTTACTAATTCTTTTACATACTATCATACAAATACGTTTGTCCTGTCATACTTATATTACTAATTGTTGACAACTATACTCTATTGTACTGATATATTCATGTCATTTGTATACAATAATATATTATTTATTGATTTTTTTATACATTAACAGCTTAGTACGATATGATCATCATATACAATCAAGAGCTAGTTTTTGTGTGTATTCACACTTTACCAAATTCATTCTCTTATAAATCGTATCATACAATATTCTATGATCATATTATATAATCAATCTCATACTAACTTCACTAGTAAGATCAATTCTACACTTTATCATACTCATATATTAAATGATACTTATTTGATATGATTTTATATACCAAATCTATCCACCTGATTGATTCTCTTGCTTGATCATACCATATGATCATATGCTATCATACTATAAGATGCTTAAAATCTTAAAATATTCTTAAAAGATTTCATAAAAATTTTAAAAAATCAAAAATATACTTAGATCAAATTCATTATTTTATAATTCCTTCTTTCTTAAGATAATGAATTATTCTCTAATGTCTTTTTTAATATCCCATAATTTGAATTTATTAAAATTTTTAGTCTTTACTTTTTAGATATTACATTAGACTATCTCTCTTGATTCTTATCTTTTAGATGTTTAATGTAATCTTTGAGGTTGGGTCCCTCCACCTCATATATGAGCAATCTTTAGATCTTAATATTTATATTATACTACATCCTTAATGTCACCTCCCACCTATTATATTATCCTATTACATTAAGTATTCAATACATTATAGTAAATTAAAGAAATTAATCCATTTGAGTACACTATAAATGATCTATTAGACGAGGGTGATGATAAGACAATTTTTTAATCTTATTTTCATCAATAAATTAAATCATACCATAGCATTTCATCTTTACATTATTATTAAGTCTAAACCATATTTGTATCTATCAAAATATCAAAGTCAAAAAGGTAAAGCTCCCCATAACTACAAATAAGAATAGCTATCAAGCCCATCTAAGTTCTCTTTAGATCCCCATTTTATAGTGTAATAGGATCAAAATCTATAATATAAGTAGATGATGAGTTATATATAGCTTGGTAAATAAATTATAATTTATAGGTAATATTATGAAATGCATTGCAATGTAATAAAGTCCATAAAAGAAAAGAAATATACAAATCACATGACATTGATGCAATGCATATACACTATCAAATCACATGACAACATATGATCAATACGTAAAAATGTAAAACATGTAAAGTACTTAAAATATATAAATAAGTAATGAAGCACAGTTGTACTTTAGATCATAACTAGTTTTATTCATATTTAATTTTTTTCTTTTATTCCATTAACTATTAACATACATTTTTCCCAATTAATACAACTAGTTATTGAGAATCTTTTTCATGTTCATTTTCTTTTCTATTTTTTTGTCCTATTTCTATATTAGTCATATATATTATATTTCTTAGTTGTATGTGCTATTTTCATAAGGGCTCACACTTTTTGTTCTTTTATAAATAATTTTTTTTTCAATGTTAATGAGTTTTATCTTATTTTTATTTCTATTTTTCCCATTTTTATTTGGCGTCATGACATCATATTAATCTTTACCCATAAGCATTTCATAACTAACCAAAAATAATATTATATTATGTCATACATGTACATCAAAATCTTACACAAATGTTAGCGATATTGAGACTCAATATTATACAATTATCAAGTCATACCTACCATTTGAGGTCCAAGCATCACATAGTTAGTCATAAATCATATTATATCATATCACACTTATATATCAAAGCTTTATAAAAAATATAGTATTATCATTACTCGGTACATCGAGACTATATAATGTGTTTACAATGTCTAAGTAACTCAATATTAGCATTTCCATACATCAAGATCATGCATAAATTGAAAGAGATGGTCTCTGATATCAACTTATAACCTAATATCTAACCAATATCTGACATCTAATACTAACATTATAACTCAAATATTTCTCCTTATTAATGATACTAATTTATTTCCTTTTAAATCTTAGTCCTTTCAATCAATTTATTTTTGTTATTGGGAAAACATTTATCTTCTATATCATTTTATCATGACTTGTAATAAGATCTTATATTTCAATATCATCATAAGTATAATAACCAAAATAGGGCCTATATGTCATATCATTAATTGATAGTATATTCATATCATAAAATTTAGATAAATTCATCTCTTATTATATCTTATTTTTTCTTGATTCTATTTCTTTTCCTTTTTCTCAAATATTGCCTCTTTGAGTATCTTATTTCTTTCAATAATTTATCTCTTATAATTCCACACTTTGTCTCTTCCATAATATGATTCTTTTCATTCTATATTTTGGCATCACTATAGCAATCAATATCACTTATTTCACTACTTATATCTCATTGCTAAGCTTATAACATATACTAAAGCATAGCTTGACATGCAACTATAAACATTAAAAATATCATGCATCATGTTAAAACATGAATAATATACATAATTGATGTCATAATATTAGTTTATGTCAACAATTCGTATTAATGATAATAAATTTACTTACCTACACATCCTTAAGTTGATCTGGATCTTTTTTTTATTTTTTACTTACAAATCATGCACAATTAATAACAATTTATTCAATGTTATTGTTAATAAAAAAAATTCCTTAACTCCTTTTTATTCCTACTCCAAAACTTCTAAAGTTTTTCAAGATTATCCACTCACTGTACCATTCAATTGATCTGATTGACATACTGCACCATTTACCACAACGTGTCATTTGTTAGTCTCGACGTACTATACGTGCAAATTGAAACATAACCAATAGGCTAATGTACTATACATCAACCCTAACTTACCATACATCAATATTGACATATCTTATGTCAACCTTCAATGTACTACTCTACACAGAGCTCAAAATAACTAACAAGAGCTACTCCTCTCAACAAGCTACCAAAACCCATACACATCATTCCAGTAAGCAAGGCTAACATTTTAAACGAGTAATACACATAAGTTCTTACATTAATATAAATCTAATTTACTAAAACCTCCCCTTAGCTTCTTACCCATTAATGTTTTATTTTCTAGGGCAACAGTTCTACACTAGTTAAGATACAACGATAAGAAATTCCTAAGAAAGCTTTCTTTTCAGCCACCAGCTTCCAGCAAAGTTGAGCTTCTTCTCCACTGCTCCTGCAATTCCTTCATCAGATCTCTCTCTTAACAGCATACTAAATGAAGATCTGCTGCAACTCCTCCTCCCAACTATCGTTTCTTCTGTAAAACTGCAGCTGATGTTTCCTCCTTCTCTTGCTCTAGAAAAGGTTATCTCAAGAATGTTCCCCAAGCAACCGCAATGGAAGAGTTATATCCATGTCTATAGCTGAGGCTTAAACCCTAAGTTAAGCAGCCTTCTCTCGCTTACCTCAACATATGATTGAAACCAGAACGATGATAAAACAAATCCTTTACTAAATATTGAATTAATAAATTTCTTGATTTCCTTCTTAAAATTTAATAATTTTAAATATATTTATTTGAGCTTTAAAATTACAATTTAGGTTTTGAAAATTTTTTTAGCAAAGAACTCTTCCCAATAATATCCTTAATTTCAAAATTCAACATGTTAACAACTTGACATGCTTTTCATGACATCAAAATTAATATTGAAAATTCAAATAAGTGCTAATATTAAATTATTAATTACATTAATCTAAATACAAATCTTTACGATCTTAATGAAACTTTTTTGGAAATAGGGATGACATGTCTTACCTTTCTAAAGAGGTATTGTCTTAACCACTCGAGTTTTATCCTTTTGTTTTTAAAAAATGTTTCTAATTAGTATTTTTCTTAAAAAAAAAACCTTTTTCATTGATCACTCATCTCAATGCTACCACTAGTCAAATATATTTAATTATAAAATTCTCATGAATTTTAATATCTATATGTTTTAAGAAACACTAATGAGAGGCATCTTTTAATAGAAAAAAGACAACTCAAATAGTTTAGATAATACCTCTCTCAGAAGATCAAAGATGTTATAAGTTCGATTTTTTTTATTAAGTAATATCTAAATTATAATTTTTAAACAAATATGTTTTATAATGAAAAGAGATATTCTACAAATACATGCTTTTAAAGAAAACACTTTTCTTATTAAGAAAATAATTTCAAATCAATGGAACCAAAGTGAAGATATTACAAAAGCTAAGAGAGAAGTTATCGTTGACAGAATGAAAAACGTATGCTGTCATCATTTGATATATGGGGATGTTAGAGTTGATATTTTGATAATAGTTTAATATTGTGGGATAGGTGTACATGTGAGGGAGTTATGATCATTATCAAGGAATTCCAACAATTACTTTGATAATGATTTGTTTGTGTCAGAAAAGTGTGCATATCTTTACTAAAATAATGGTGTCAATTATAATCATCGATTGAAGATTGAATTTGAAGATTAGGCCTTATAGAGTTGTCCTTGAATAACTTGGTCTCAAGGGTTTGAGCAATTAGATATTGTTAAGTTTGTCCTCAAATGTTTGTTCTAAAGTGTTTTGGACACAAGGATTTGGCATAGAGTGGTTAGATCTTGAGGGTTAGCCTCAAATCGTTAGACCCTGAGCATGTGGCCAATAGTAGTTTAGCCTTAATATTATAGTCTTAAGTGATTATTTCTCGAGAGTCTAGTCTCAAGTAGCTTAAATTAGATGAAAATTAAGCTTAAATTGGAATGTGGGTTAAGGCTAGTTCATACCATATTTTGGTATATTTAGAATACAACTTTGATTGAGGCGTTTTAAAAAAAAATTATTAAAAAGAAATTGAAAGTTTTTATTATTGTGAAATATAATGCAACAAAAATCCAATTAATAGACTATCACGATGTGGAGAGTAGCTTGGAAAGTAATACTTAATTTAAACACTTTATTAAAAAAAAAAAAACAAAAAGAGGTTTGTATGTTGCTCAAATGCGTCGTTTCTCCTCTTCAACTCCGTTTGGCTGCCTCATCTCCCTTCCATCTCGTGACTGAAATGAAACCTAAGGCTGTTCCCCTTTCTTCATATTGAACCCTCCGCAAAGCAGCTTCGCCATTTGTCTGATGAATCTTTAGTTCCACATCTGCGAAGCTTCACCCCTTCTGAAGAGCAGCCTTATGGAACTACTATCTCTGTTCCTAATTTTTCTCTTCTCATACTCAACCGCCGGCGAACCCACGTCGGACAGAGCTGTGCTTCTTTCCTTCATATCTCGCGTTCCACACTCCCCACGCAAGCAATGGAATTCAACCTCCTCAGCCTGCGATTGGGTAGGCGTCACCTGTGATGCGAACCGGAGCGCCGTCGTGGCGCTCCGTCTTCCCGCCTCCGGACTTGTTGGGACCCTACCGCCGGACACACTGGGTCGCCTCTCTTCCCTCCGTATCCTCTCGCTTCACGCCAATCGACTCTCGGGCGCTCTCCCGGAAGACCTCTCTAATCTAATCCACCTGGAAAGGCTCTACCTCCAAAATAATCTTTTCTCTAGCGGTTTCCCGCAGGTGATTCTCCACATCACCGGCCTTTCGCAGCTGGATCTCTCCCAAAACAACTTCTCCGGCGAGATACCTTCTGCCGTCAACAATCTCACCCAGCTCACCGTTCTGTTTTTACAACAAAATTACTTCTCGGGCAGCATACCACTCATCAACATCCCGGGTCTCAGCTATCTCAATGTTTCGCATAACGCTCTCAACGGCTCGATTCCCGCCCCTATCCAGAGGTTTCCGGCGTCTTCATTTGCTGGAAACCTTGGTCTCTGCGGAGCTCCGCTCAAGATGTGCACCCCCTCCATCGCCTCTCCACCATCGACCCAAATCCGCTCACTCGACAGGACTAATAACTCGACGAAGTTCTCCACGACAAAAATCGTGGCCATTGCGGTCGCTGCCGCTGTGGTTGGGTTGCTTGCCTTGATGCTTCTTGTCATCTGGTGGTATAAGAAGCAGAGGAGCAAAGTAGGGCCGAAGCATTTGAAGTCAGTTGCGGTGGATCCGGAGGGAAAATCGGATGAAATTGGGACGACACCATCGTCGAAGGAGGACAGCGGAGCAAGAAAGATTAGTAGGAATAGATTAGTGCTCGTGGGGGGAGGCGGTGGTTATAAGTTCCAATTGGAGGATCTGCTCCGAGCTTCTGCGGAGGTGATGGGGAAAGGAACGGTGGGGAATACCTACAAGGCAGTGCTCGAAGACGGCACGACTGTGGTGGTGAAGCGGCTCAGAGAAGTCGCTGTCAGCAAGCGCGAGTTCGAGGAAATCGTGGAGAAGTTGGGTATGGTGCATCACGGGAATCTGCTGCCTGTTCGAGCCTATTACTACTCTAAAAACGAGAAGCTTCTTATCTCGGATTACATTGCCGGCAGGAGCTTTTCTTCCAGCCTTCACGATCCACAAAGAGAAGGATCAGCGCGAGGATCTTTGGACTGGAGCAGGACGTTGCGTGTAGCCATGGCGGTGGCGCGCGGGGTCTCCCATCTCCATGGTTCTGCCGGCATCGTCCATGGTAACATCAAATCCTCCAACGTCCTTCTGCGGCACAATCCGGACGACTCGGCCATCTCCAACTACGGCCTCTCCGTGCTCTTCAAGCCGGGTTCATCGCAGGCGAGCCAGGCAGCTTCTGGATACCGAGCGCCGGAGCTTTCCGAAACTCTCCGTCCCACATTAAAGTCAGACGTGTACAGCTTCGGCGTGCTCCTTCTCGAGCTGCTGACGGGGAAGCAACCGAACCGGGGGTCGGCTGAAGAAGCGGAAGGTACCGACCTCCCGAGGTGGGTGCAGTCGGTGGCGAGGGAGGAGTGGACGTCGGAGGTGGTCGACGCGAAGGTCGTGCAGGAGAACGGTGAGCACGAGACGGAGATGGTGCAGCTGCTGCACCTCGCCATGGCTTGCGTGGCAACGGAGCCAGGGGAGCGGCCGGACATGGTGGATGTCGTTGGGATGATGGAGGAATTGGCCAGAAAACGCGGCGGCAAATTGGAGGGAGGCGATGGGATACGAGACTCCTTCGAGCCGGCCGTTGCCGGCCACGTAGGGTGATGGAGGCGGCGCTTTGTGGTGGTGGTGGTGGAAAATATTTGCTTCGTTTATTGGCAAAATATTTCAATATTCATAAAAATAATTACTAATATGAATTAGGCATACTCTAAATACCAATTTTAGAAATACCAATAAACTTCTTATTTTTTAATTCTTTTTAAAAATATGATACTAATACTTAGAGAAAATGAGAAATTAGGTTGAAAAAATTTTCTTATTTTAATGAGTACTAAAATATAATTATCTTAATTATTTTGCTCAAGAAATGTTCAAAAGTAGGACAAAAGTGGAAGATATACTACACTTAATAAAAAAAATATTTGGACATCAACTAAATTGCCACCTTCAAGATTGATGATGAATCATAGAAATAGGAAAGCCTTTGTTGCTAATTAGTTAGTATAAAAGAAGAAGAAAAACTCACACAATAATGATATTGGCTTCAAATGTCAAGAAAGAAGGCAACATGAATCTAAAAGGCATTTTCACTATCTACAATGCAAGAAATGTAAGGGAGTAGACTTAAGTAGGGATGGTTAATAAAAAAACAAACACAAGAGGACCCATTAACCCAATAAGGGTGCCCATTCCCAAACCAACCAATCCAACATTGGATGTGGGAAAGAGTGTGCCAAATAATGAATGAGGATATGATTGTAAATTATGAGAGCATGAAATCCACAATAGGGGTGGTGAGTTATGCAAATTTAAATATTCAAGCAACTCAAATAATTCAATTTTTTTTTTGCAAAGAGAGACTTTATTATTCTTTATCTTCTTGGTTATTATTCAAAATATTTTTTAGAAAATATTATTAGGCTTTCAAAAACTTCTTGTGTTGTGGTGTAATTAAAGTATTGTACATAACAAGTTTCAAATGGTTTAATCCAAACTCGAATATAAAACCACCTCTGGAAAAATGGCTAGATAATCTATTAAATATCAGCTTAATAGAAAACTTGTTCCATTGTTTGACTTCTAGTCATGGTGCTTTGTTTGACAATAACAAGCTCTAAATATTTCTAATAAATTTGTTTAAGTGAATTTTCAAAATTTAGGTAGCTGATACTCGTTTTTGTGGGATAACTAAAAGAAGAAGACTCATAAATGTTAAATCTTATGAAGATTATCTTGGTAAGAGTGACAAATCACTAAGAGATGTACTTTGAATTTAATTTTAGGTATTTTAATCTTATTTTGAATAGAATGCTCAACATTTTCAAATATTTATTATAAGGCATATAAATTAAATTCAAATTAATTTTAGAACATTTAGGTTTTCAATATTTTTGATCAATCCTCTTTGATTATTTTGACCATTATTTTATCTTAATAATATTTTTGAAATTCTAAATTAATTTATTAAAAAATGCATTAATAATATTAATTAATTAGTATAAAATTTAATAACAAAAAATAATTCCTTTGCATAAACAATTACTGCCTAAACTAATCAGGTCGCTATAGTGAACTACTATGATTCAATGATAACTACTTCTGAATGCGGTTCGATACATAATCAATCATAAACATTGTATTTTGATCGGGTATCAATCCCGCCTCCGTAAATCAAACCAAGTATATATAGCTAGCTGTTCACTCAAGTGATTAATTCCCAAACGTAGTAAGCGATAGCTAACCGAGTTATTGAATACGTATGAAAGTTACAAAAATCCTTATAAGAAGAAAACAACAGAACAAAAATGCAATATGGGACTAAATATGCAAATCTTATCTGCAAGATGAACTCCCAAATTAAAGGAGTAATGTGAATCATTAAATAACGCATTTCACGATCAAACGATCACCATTGTCTTATATTTTTAAAAAGCGATAATTCTATCAACCATCTAATCTTACAATTTCATGATCACATGGTCCAAATTTGATCCATTTGAAAAGTAAAATCCTACCTCAGATCACGATTTAGATCTAACAGTCCATATCAATTTCATATTTCTAAAGGCACAAATTCGATTGCATCTGTCCAATCACTCAGTTCCTACGATCGAACGGTCCCAGAGCATTCCGATTGAACGGCTTCTACACAAATATTTGGAACGGTCCCAGAGCATTCGAGCCGTTGGAGATTTGTTTTATTTATTTCCTAATTAAAATATTTTGAACGTTGCGAAAATTGTAATGGCTAAATTGGGTGTTTGGTAAATGTTTTTAGTTGTCACAACTTGTCTATAAATAGGAGATATTTGTAAGAAATTTTTTTTATGTGATCCAAAAAAAAGTTTCAAGCCAAAATATTCAAGCCGTTAAGCGTTCTCATGGTCGTTTCCATACACTTCTATGCCATTCATTCGATAAACTCCTGAAATTCTTTTACTTCTTAGATCAGCTAAGTTATTAAATTTCATAATCTTTAATTCATTTAATTAAGATACTTGTGCCTTTTTTAATGATTTCATCAAGCAAAAGATTTTTGTTGTATCGATTTAGATTTTATGTCGTTGAATATTTTTCTTCTATTATCATTTTATTTTGTTATAAGACCATAGTAGTCTTTCTCGTTTATTTCATATGTAAGGCCGTAGTAGTCTGTCTCTTTGTTATGAGGGTTTAGTCTACCTGTCTTTTGACGAAAGACTTGTATTTGTGTTTATCTGGTTTTTACTGGGGATGGACGTAGGCTTGTTTTATAAGCTGAATCACTTAAAAATCAATTGTGTATATTTTTAATTGTTATTCATTTTTTAATTATACGAATTTTATAAATCTTAATATGTTTTAAATAAAATTAAAATTTATAGAAAATTACTTTTATATATTTGTTAAACCTTATTTAAAAATTATTTTAAATATTTTATGAAAATATTTTGTAATAAATCAAAATTTTATTGTTAATAATTTACCACCTCTTATTAAACCTTATTTCAAACAAATGATATAATTATCAAAAGGTATAACAAATATAACATTAGTGTTTAATCATTAAGAGAGCTTTGGAGTAACCTCACCTTATCCACCAATGAGCTCTTAGATGACATTGCCATAAGAGAAGGAATGTATTACCTAAAAATTTGTGTTAATATATGTGAATGATGAGTCATTCAGGCTAGGATCTTGATTCAGTAGCTAAGAGAAAAAAGCAACAAAGCAAGGTTCTTATAGCATCCCAAAATTTGCATTGTTTAATAATATGATTTTAGCCATGTTATTAGGTGATTAATGATATGAATTACCTAAGTGTATAGGCTTGATTATGAGGATGTGATTCAAAAATAAAATAAAATGACAATTTTACAATGTGCTTCATAAAGTGTGTCATGAAGAAAATATTTTAAATTTTGAAAATGATGATATTTTTAGTTAAAGTTCATCTAGATAAGTCTAAAGAAACTTTGTTTTGTTTCAATCAAAGCTTATGTAGAATTATTTTAGATTTTTGAAACTCAAGTGCTAAAATAAAAAAATGATTATTTATTGAATATAATTATTAGTGTATATATATATATACACACGCACTCACAAATACACACACACATACTAAAACATTAAAGAATTGATCGAGTGTTTCTCCCTCATTTTCCATACATGAATTCCTTCCCCTTTTCATTTTTAGTCCCTAACATACTATGAAATCCTTCTTTCTTCTTTGACTTATTTGGTCAACCACTATTAGAGAAATTCAAAACCCTTGTTTTTGTGTTGCCAAAAGCTTTCCTTTGTGAGTTCTTCCCCCTCATGTGTTTGGTCAATTAAGGGGTTTGAAACCTAGTTTCTTGTCTTCATATTGATGTTCCATCAAAACTAAATAAGGGAGGGTACTTAGTTATAATCACTTTGTCATTATGAAATCAATGATGTGGTTCATTTCTTTTCTATCGATTGGTAATGTAGTAAGCTCTCAAAACATAATTGTGTTTATTATTTTTTTAGCTTGTGTTGAGGAGAAAGTGCTTGCAACAATTACTAACAAAGAAAGTTTTTGAGAAGAGAGAAAATTGGGAGCTTCTTGGTTCTAGAGCATGGCCCCTAAGGAGACAAAAAAAAATTTTCTTCCATTAAAGTCTTCTAGGAATGAGAAGGAAAAAGGAATTGATGATTGTTAGATTCCAATATAAGGAAATTAAGAGAATCTAGGAAAAGATAAAGTAGAGAAAATTTTGAAATCTTTGAAAGGAATTTGTTGATTGAAGATGAGAAATCAAGAATACATTTTGTTCATATTTCTTTGATGCAAAATTTAAATTCATTTATAGAACTTGTAGAAACAAAGATATATGGAATTTAATAATATTGTTTAGTTGTACCTTGAGTATGTATTAATGTTCATTACTTTAGAATAGTAAGATGTGATATAGATAGATGCTTCATTGCTTAACTAATATGTTTATATATAAAATAGAGATAGTTGAAGAATATGATGTGAAATGTTAAGTTTGTAGGATTTTGTGAATTATAGATATGTAGGATAGAAAAAGGAAATCAAGATAGGAGTTTGTGCAAAATCAAGTAAACTAGGTGTGTGATTGAATAATTATGATGTAAATATATTTGATTATATTATCTATGTTATAATGAAAAAATATAATGATTTATGATTATATCGTATGATCTAACCCATGGTTTTATAACATCATAAATGATAGATTGAAGCTTAATAAGGGAGGAGAAAATTACAAATATAATTAGAAATAAATAATTATGTTAAAAGATAATTTTATAATTTTTAAAATTTTTGATAAATTATTTATATTTTTCAAAAACTCTTACATTGGTTAAGGAGTTATGATTTTTAAAAGGGAGATAAACTTAAAAAAAAGATAATATAATTTATCTAAAACTCAATAATATTAAGAAATAAAACTAAAAAGTATTTAATCATAAAATAAAAGAATAAATATTTTAAGAATTAAAGAATAATTTTTAATATAATTAAAAAACTTTAAAAATTAAAATAAATATTAAATAAACTCAAAATTATAAATTTGAATTAAAAGGTATATAAAGAAGGTTAGTATAAAATTATCTTAGCATGAAAAGGAAGTATCACAAAGATTAAACATTAAAACAAAGAAATAATAAAATAATTATAATGATAAGGTCAAAAATCATTGATAATTTAAAAAAGATAAATATATCAATGGAGATGTTAAATAGCCATAAGAAAATTGTCATATTAAATTGGTGCACCTAGTGAAGGTATTTTGTTACTATGCATGTCTATATTATCAGCTTTGCTATTTTGTACATGTTATGATATACATGACCCAACATGCAACATGATCTCAAATATAATAACTCACTTATTTAACCCCAAAATTCTTTTTAATAAGGTTCATTTATTGGATTTGTGTATGTTAGATCTAAAGCTTGAGAATTTATTAGCAAATGGGTACTTTGAAAAGCATGCCAAAATGATAATCATCAGATCTAAAATCTGAGCATATTATTACAATTGTCATGACTTAAGAAATTCATAAGTACTTTATATTTTTCAAAGGTCATTTGGATCTTTTATGAATTTCTAAAGTCAAAAATAAAAAAACATGAAATTATGATTAAAATAATCCTTTTATTAAATAAGAGGACAAGTCTTACCTTTTATGGCTTTAATCATACTTGGAGTTTACAAGTGAAGGAAGAGAGAAAGCGAAGAGAGCTCCAAAAAAAGAGAGTGATCTTAGTAGATTTGGCTTGAGATTTTGTGAGGATTCAAGGAATTAGAATGGAAAAGAAAGAACTCATGGAAAAGGATTTTCGACCTCACTACGTTGGAAATACTTGTTAAGGTATGAGTTTAATCGAGTTCTTAAATCATATATTTGTTGTTTGGGATGTTATGGAAATGAATCTTATGAGGATTTAATAGAGTTGTGTTAGGTGGCCATTATTCTCCAACTACAATAATAAAACAAGATGATTGCATAATCGTCCATATAATCTACAGAATAGGATTGGTAAAAGGCCTGTAGAGATGTAGATATAGAGGGGATTAGATCACAGATGGAATGGAATATATTACATAAGAACTTAAATAAAAAGGAATAGAGTTTAAAGGATGAAGAAGAAAACAACTATTTACTCACAAAAGTATACCCAAGAAAAATTCATCAAACCAACTTAGATACTCAAGCTACTAAGCAATGTATTTTATTTAGTCACAACCAATTTATCATTTATCCATTCATGAGATGTCCACTAAATAAGAAATAAATAAGTATTTAATACAAAAAGTAAGCTTCTTAAAAACTTTATGCTCACAAAATTCTTTAATACAAAGACATATTTCTTACCTATTTATTAAAGACTTTTATTTTATTAATTTTTTAATATAAAAACATACTTCTTATCTACATCATTAATGCCAAATGATAGAGGGAGATGGAATTAGTTCATAGGATAGAATGAAAAGTATGATTGAGAAATATGGTTTAAACGATGAAGAAGAAAGCAAATATTTATTTACCAAAGTGAACCTAAGAGAACTTCATCCAGCCAACTCAAATACTTATGCTACTAAGTAATATATTTTCTTTTATCACAACCAATTTACTATTTATTTATTCATGAGAGATCTTTTAAATAGAAGATTATAAATAATTATTTAGTAGAAAAACTAAGCTTCTTACCTACTTCATAAATATTTTTATATCTATATTATTCTTTAATATAAAAGTATGCTTTCTATTTATCTCTTAAAAATTTTTATATCTATATAATTCTTTAATATAAAATCATGCTTCTTATCTATCTCTTAAAATGATAGTACACTTCATACCCTCTAAGAGGTTGTTCATAAGAGAATGGTTTTATATTAAATTACAATTGATCAATTTAAATTCATAAAGTATGTCTCTTAGAGTCGTTAGACATGTAAATTGATCAATTATAATTTAAGTGGGTTTCTTTATTAATTTCTTGACTATAATTATGGAATGGTTGTTCATAAGAGAATTAGCATAGCATGACATTATTTACATAAGTTTTGATAATATAATATCATTGTATTATTATTGATGTGCATGTGTGTGTATGTGTATTTATATGTGTATATTGATAAAGCTATAAATTAAAATATTTGATAAAAAAAGAAAAGAAAAAGAAAAAAAAGAAAGAAGGCTTTTATTATTTGGTGATATGTTAGGTCATATGAAAGAATGATGCAACAAAACTTTTTCATTATGACCTTATGCTACAACAATTTGATAGATGAGATATAATTCATGCATTACTGTCATGGGCACTCAAATGATAGAATCATGACACAGTGCATGTCCTATCTTCATCAATATAAAATATTGATAATAAGAGATGATGACTCCATTATTATGAAATACACTTCATACCCTATCATCATGTATGCTAAAAAATGGGGCCATAACATAGTAAGTCATCATCAACATAAGATGTTAGCAATATGAGAGATAACTATATGACAATGATATGAAATAAGCTTTCCTATAAGTGATAATAATGATCATAGAAGAAAACAAGGCTTAAAAGAGAAGAATAAGAAAAACATGTGAAAGAAATAAAGAGAAAGAAAATGAATACAAATATGAAAAAGTATAATAAATTATAAGTATCCTAATCTCTAATCCCTTATCCACTGAGACTATGTTTCTATTTATAAATTGTCATATATTACTTTATTTACTACTTCATTAAATTATTATATTTTTATATTATTTTATTAATTATAACTAATAGTTTTTTTATTGAGCATAACATACTCATTCCTTATATTATAGGTCAAGATATAAATACTCACAAAGTTAGATAGATCTTTAGATGATATCTTAGGATCTCAAGTATGAAATCATGTTATATTTATGAGTTTGAGATAGAAATTTTTTTATATGTGAGGACAATTACATTTTCATATTGTGTGGTAATAGATCCAATGTGATTCTTTCTTTTAGTATTATTAAATTAGATATTTAAATTTTGAGATGTTTTCTTTGTTACCCTCATTCGTTTGTCATTGATGTCCTCAACATTTTGATGCCAACTCTATTTTTACTTGTTAAGTTGGTATTTGGATGCATTGTATTGGTTTAATTAGATTTAAGTTGGGTGAGACATAACACCAAAGATGAAATGTTTTGCATATATTTTATATAGATTTTACCCATGAAGTTAGTGTTCATTGGCTCATCCATTTCTTTGGCATAATAATTATAACTTAAAATAATGCATATTATGAGAATATAGGAAAAAAACTAAAAAAAGAGATTACATAATAGTGTATGTTTTATGAAGATGTTAAACGTGCATATACTTATTTGGATATAGTTTTATCATCTCTAATGTTGTTTGTGTTTTCAAATATGATATAATTATTGATGATATTATATTCATTATGATAGGATATCATTATATGATTATTGTATATGAAAAAATTGACAATTTACTTGGATGAATCTATTAGTCTGAATTTTAAATTTTGATTAATTCATATGATTACATAGATAATTGTGAGTTGTAATATGATTTCATCTTCATTTTTTTTCATCTAGGATGGATAGGGTGAGACAGTGCTCCACTAAAGTATACTCTTAATATGAGAAGCAACTTTCAAAAGGTGCCTATGAATGTAAGATGGCATTATTCTTGCAATTGATTTTTGGGTTCATTGAATAAAAGGATAGAGATGCCATCATTGGTTTAAAACTTGGAGAGGTAGAGAATGAGAGCTCATTCTAATGTATTGTATTATTTTTTTATTCAAGAGTGTTTAAAGATTTATTTTTCCTATATAGATATTGTAACATCTGATATCAAAGATGATACAAAGTGATCGTTAAGTGATGTCATAGAGAGAAAAGTCATTAAACAATGATTGGCTCTTAGTAGGCTTTTAAGTAGAGAGGATGAATAATCAAATATCGATTATAGGAGGAAAGATCTTAAGTTTTATAAGTAAAATTATAAGTCTTGAATGGTGAGACACTTTTGAGATAAACCTAAACTTGATCCCATAAGAACTTCCTGGTTAAACATGGTTTGATTGAGATGATATTAAGATATATAATAGAGTAAAAAAATCTTATATAAGGAAAAAAACCCAAGTGAATGGGGATAATATCTTACCAAGAATATTAGAGTATTACAAATATGGCATCAAAGAGGTACCTTCTTTAGTTTAATATGATTCAAAAATAAACTAAATAGAAACTGCTAAGCCTATAACACCTAAAAATAAAAAAATATAAGTGATTACTTGGTGATGTCTTAAAAAGGAGAATTATCAAATAAAAATAACTCTTAATAAACTTTTAAGTAAAAGAATATAATAATGAATAATCTCATATAAATTATTGTAGAAAAGATCTTAAGTTTTACAAGTAAAATCATAAATCTTAAAATAATAAAATATCTTTTAGGGAAAATCTAACTTAGATTTTATAAGAACTCTATGATTAATATTATGATGAAAGCAGTATTGGGATGAGTAACGAAATAAAATGGCCTTTAAATTAAGATAAAACTCAAGTGGATAAGGATAATATCTCACCAAGAAAGATGAAGTGTTATAGATATGATTTACACTAAATAACTTGGGACACGAGTGTATTCATTTTGCCAAAACCACCCAAGTAGTGAGCCATAAATTTTGTTAATTGTCAAGCACATGTATAGAGAGAATCATGCATTAGAACTCTTGGGCAAGCAAAAAGAACTGGCTTCCTAGTCATCTCTAAGATTGAAACTAAGAGTCATTATTATTTGACATTTTTTATGCTATGGTTGATGAGTCTCCACTCAATTATCTTACTTTAGGATGTAATTAGATTAAAAATCCAACAATGTTTTAACACCTTAATGATACATGAATGATTTTCTATCTTTTCAAAGAGTTTGTGAGACTTTATTGACTAAGAGAGAGGTAGTAATCATAGACACACCTCACTATCCAAGTCCTTAATTTTGAGAGTGGTGTTCATAGAGTAGCATGGCTATATATCCACGACTGACTTCGGGTATATCTCCATTTTTTTAACATCAAGGCTACTCATTCTTTTTGGTGCAATTTATCGCATACAAGCCTATTCTTTCATAAATCTTTTGATATTCAATACACTTGCTAAATCCAAATGTCTAAGTTTCTCTCACCTTAATATGGGACTAATATTCACATAGGAGACTTCCTTCAGGTCATAAAAGCATAACTCTCAATAAGAGCACTAAAAGAATATTGATAGTAAAGTTACTCTCAAACAATATACATATGTTAGTGTCACTTATGCATGTATAAATATTTTTTTGTTAAGAAAAATAATTGTAAAGTAACCAAAAAAATGAAAAAAAAAATATAATGCACAAGAATAAGTAATGTGAAATTTCACAAAGAGGCAAAACAACAACCTTAAATGACATGAGATTTCACTCTCTCCTTGTTACAAGAAAGCAAGAATTATTGGGATAAATACATATCTAGTTATGATAAATACACAAAGTGCAAGAGAGAAAACATTATTAGGAAAAAAATAGTCATGAGTTATAATGTGTGAGGGCTTTTAGCATAAAGAAGAATATTTGGATTTAGATCTTCAAAAAGTAAGCAAAATATGTGATTTTTTGTCTTTCATTATATAAAAGTAAAAAAAATGAATGAAATGATAAAAAGACAAATAACAAAATAGAATAAACTTAAACATTAACATATCAACCAAAGATCACATAATATTAATTGGGTTTTTAATACCATAGTTCATAATGAAATGCAAATGTAACATTCAAATGATTGAAAATGCTAGGTAGAGTAATAATATCAAATAAGGACGTAATCAAAAGAAGATCATAACCAAGCTCATTGAAGATAGCCAAAGAAGGTTTAGGTTAGATAGACTATTAGACAATAAAACTTACCCAGGGGCAACTAGAATATAATAATAACTTAATAGAGTAATCAACGATCATTTTGATTAAAGATCGTACCTAATAGACACATGTTGAACAACTTTAAAAAAGTTTCTTAAAATATGTCAAATATTTCAATTTATTATGCCATTTTTAGTGCGGTGCCATTTGGCAAGAATTTTCTATTTTTGACAAAATTTAGTTAAAAAATAAAAATATTGATAAATAAATATTTGGAAAAATTGGTCTTTAGGATGTCTTTTAGAAGCTTGTCATGACTTTAGAATAGAAAAAATGGTAAATAAATGACGAATCGATTTACATATAAGTCCTTGTGAATAAACTATTTATTTGGCAGACTTTCAATTTCAATTAGAAATTAGCAACGGACATCATCAAGTATTTGAATGTCAACTCTTCTTGCATTTGCCAATTGGCACAATAGGCATTGTGTTAGGTGTACCATATTCCAATATTCTACTATTGTTTATTTTTTTATTAAAAAAACGATTTTAAAATTTTTTTTAAATTAGATGAAAATTTGAGTTTTAATAAAAAAAATATTGTTAAAACTTTGATTATTTTTTTATCTAAAATTGATTGAAATTTGTTTTGAAAATTGAACATTAGTGTTTTTGTTTTGCACAAATGTCATGTTCTTTTATATATTTGCTTATTTAGGAAAATAAAGTTAATAAAGTTTTGAAATCCTTTAAAACAAGGTTTTGACACGAGGGTCGAGCTACATATTTATCACTTCAAAGATAAGAATATATAGCACTATGCAAAAAAAAAAACAAAATGATCAAAAGAAAGGATGTTTCTCTTTGGATATGCTTTCATTAGTTTGAAATGATTGTTAATATGATAAAAATCTCTATTTTATATAAAAATGAGAAAATATCATATTTCAATAAAAGGATGACACCTGTCTCTGTTACACATTAAAATGTAGGTATCGCTTCAGTATGATAAAAGAGACAATATATTACATTGCATATAAGAATTAGAGAAGTCGTACATTTTTTTTTGATATAAAAATGATAACATTTTTCTTGTGTACAAAAATATGTGGTTTAAAGCTTCAATTAAAAAAAAGAATGATTATGATCATTCTTTGGGCGATTTCAGATTTTATTACAGTTTCAAAATATTATAGTTAATTTTCTATGAACGATTGACATATTAAAAGGGGGATGAATAAGATATTTAGAAAATATTAATTAAATTTTGTATAAAAAATAAAAAAAATGTATTTTGAAAATTTATTTGTCTGCGAACGTATAAATTAAAAAAAACTTATTTTGAAAATCTGTGTTAAAACTAGATTTAAGTTGTTACTCTTTTATTTTATAGAATTAAATTAAACAATAAAATGAAAGAAAAAAAAAAGATTGTTAGTCTAAGTTAATGACATATGCAATAAAAGTACAATAATAATAAAAGGTGACAATAATTTGACTTCATCTTCAAAAAAGAGTGACAAAGTTAACAAATCAAAAAATAGGTGTTTTAAGGCCTTTATTCATAAATGATAATAGCTTAAATAAAATAAAAATGATATAGTTTTAAAGATATTGTTCGTTTAAAACATATGAAAATTTAAAAATGTTAAGAAAAAAATATTAATATTAGTGTTAGTTAAGAAGGAGGTTTTATATTTCAATTTTAACTTCATGGGTTTGCTTGAGAAATTTGAACTATAAGTTTGACAATTGTCACAATTATTATCAAATTTTGGTTATGCTTTATAGCACACCATGTCCATGTGGCCTGATTGACCTTAAAACAAATAACAATAAAAAAAAAAAAATAAACAAAAGAAGAGACATTGATTGATTCATTACTTCAACCTTTTTGAAGTGGTCTACTTTAGTTCTCTTTTAATAGCTTTTTGACTATTGTGTTTGTTAATCATCATATTGAAACTATTTAGATTAGAATACACGAATCATCTAATACGAACTTTTTCATATATTTTTAGTTTAACCAAATATAATATACTTTGAAGATAAGAGTTAACCTCACACTCTTCTTTTATAAGAGATTTACAAATACACAATCTCATACACTTCTTTCTTAAGAATTTTACAAGGCATAAGATTAAAATTAGTAAACTTACAATAAAAATGAAATCAAGAACTTTTTTAACTAAGAGGTAAATTGAATTATTTTTAATGAACTAAAAGGATATGGTTATTATTGCAAATTTTCACCTAAAAAATTGCTTTATGATCGACAAATCATGATTAAAAATAACCCACAAATTATAACTTCTAGATTATTGTAGCATATATATTCAAATTTTAATTATTATTTAACTTTGTATAAGTTATTTTTTTATCTCTTAGCTCAGTGGATATTTGTCTTATCAATAATAGCCATTATGATGTGATAATGTTCAAAACATTATCACTACTTACATGAGTATCCATAAATGATGCTAGCTTGATAAAGAGGTGCTATTTTATTATTTTGCTATTCACACATATACTTGCATTTTATTTTTGATATATCAATGTAAAATAAAAAAACAAATGTACGAATCCCACGAGAGGAAAGTAAATTATGATTTTAAACAATTTTTGTTGATTTTTGGATTGTATTTATTCTTCAAAAATTTATTATAAAAATAATTTTATGTTTATTAAAAACTTTGATTTACAAATATATTAATTTATAATTTTTATAATAAAAATAGAAGTTGAAATAGTACACTAAAGCTTTTAGGTGGTTTGATTCAAATTAGAACCTACGTCCACCTCCAACCAATGTTGAGAAAAAACTTCACTAATAAAAGAGTTACAACTTCAGATTTCTTTCTTACGATTGACCTCTAACCTATGTGAGGTTTTTTCTATGGTTCACTTTTAACCTACTAGCATTTGCATGTCCAACTATTAATCGAGCTTTTACATGCTCAACCCTAACTCGATTTTTACAATATCAAATTGAACTCGGGCTTTCGCAAATGTTGGGTAGCCCAACCCAAAAGAAAAACTAAAATATAGTAATAAATAATTTTTTAATAAAATGGTACAAATTTTCTTATGTTTGTTGATAAATATAAAAGACAAATAGTTTAAAATTATGAAGAGAATTGAGAAAATGAAAGCTTTGAAGAATTGGACTTAACTCGAAGAATTTAAAATTTTTAGTAGTTGTAAGCCGTAATGTTACGAGGAGAAATTTATGCTAATAGAATATAATTAATGTAACCCTTCTTTGAGATATTAAAATCTTGTTGACTTTCATTAGTTATTTTATTCACAATTGTAAAGTATTTATAGAAAACATTTTATCATAGTCGTAAGAAAGTCAAGCAAAAGTTGTTTGAAAAGCTATTATCAAACAGTCTAAAATGCTTTTCCAAATGACTCAATAAATATTCTAAAATGGCTGCTGCAACAGCATTTAAATGGCTAGTTATTTAGTTGTTACACGGGATTGACTGGAACCATTAGATCGACATAAAGGATCTCTTGACCGTCTGATCAAACGCTGTAAAGGTAGATGAGTTCTAGACGGTAATATCAAGCTAGATTAGATCAAGACCATTCGATCAAGTCGAATGAGATATAGATCATTCGATTAGTCAATGATAAAATCGAGATTAAATATGGATCTTAGGATTCAAACATGAGAGATCTAAGTCATTAGATCAATGATAGACTATTTCAAACAGCAGAAATATAAATAGACTCTCGATGAAGTAGGACGAGATCACGACCATCAAATAGATCAATCAGTTACAATGAATGAAGCAGTAACCATCCGATCGGCTTATCAAATGAACAATTGGATTGATTAAAATCATTGTTTAAAGACGAAGGTGTTCTCTACTGTGCGATCGCAAAATTGCTCAATCTGATGGATGTAGACAGTCACAAGGGATATAGTCCAACATTGCAAGAAGGAAAACTTATTAGGTCTTTAAAAGCTTTTGCTCGAGAATAACTTGCCAGCCTAATTGGAGCTGGCTCCCCCCTTCTATACTCAGAATTTAATCACCTAGGTGTACTCATAATCTATAAGTTTATACGGGTCTAACTCAACCTATACTTATATTTGGTTCAAATGTTACCCAGTTCTATCCAATATCTTACCTTATTCGATTCAAAAATTCATTGTGAACTAGAAAAGGAATTCATCATTTTATGTACCTAGTTGTAGTTTATCTTTATTTTCTATAGTTGCATGCATTGATGCATAACATCAAAATAATCCAGTCATATTCAAGGTTTACACATATATTATGTATGTTAGTATTGCTTATATATTCTTTTGAAGTAATTCAAAAGATGCAGGTAAGAAAAATGGCTCCAAAAACTAACCTAGATCATCTTTATTGTTTAAAATCATCTCAAACAATTTATACCAATGAACTTGAGCTATTCTCTTCAATAGAGATCGTCATCATATAATTGATATTAAAATATTCCTTATAATCACAATCTATCCCACAACATCTTTACATAAATTATTCACTTAAATTTTTCTACCATTCTAATTTTTTATATAGTTTGAAAAAAATGTTTACACCAACTTTTATAAGGAGTTTGAACTTATTTCAACTTTATGTAACACAAGCCATATGTATCAAATACGTGAGAGTCAAAATAAGTTACCTAAAGTTGAAATAAGTTCATATTTGGCTCTTATCTCTCAAAGACACGTTTCTCAAATAAGTTACGACAAAATCGTCCCCATCGTACAAGACGAAATGATGTGATTTGTGTCTTCTTTTTTTCACTCTTATCTCTCATTTGGTCCACTAATCCAAATATTATCACATGTTTACACGTGCAATAGAAATGAAATGACACGCATCAAAACCCTTTTTTAAGCTGTTAAGAATCCCACACGGATAGACATCTCTTTTACAATGAACTTTGATACCGGCAGCTAATGACGTCGAGAAGAAGATACCTCCGCCGGGTTCTTCCGCCCACGTGTGTGGTTTCAGAAATGAAGTTATTTAGAATTAAATTAAAATATTATTCATGAATAGTTTAAAAGAATATTAAAAACCCAATTCACATTTGAGATTGAAGACCAGCTTCGTCGCGTCCAAAAGATGCTTACTTCATCGTATATGTAGTTTACGCAGAGTGTGTAGAGAGGGAGAGCCGAACATGTCCTGCGGGAGAGAGAGAGAAGCAAAGGTGGTTGTGATCGAGACCAGGTTCGTGCAGACTGACACGCTCCGGTTCAAGTCGGTGGTGCAGCAGCTCACGGGGAGGGACGCCGGGGAGCTCCCCTCCGCCGCCGTCGACGAAGACATGCGCGCAGAAGGTGGGCAATGGCAGCAAAGTGGGCCGACCAGTGCGCTGAGCGTGGGCGCGGGGAGAGACGATGATTGCTACGATGAGATGTCGATTGAGGAGTTCTGCAGCCTTTGGGAATGAGCCGATCGTAGGGGTAAGGAAAAGACGATGTTTCATGTGGATCATATTATTTTAGATTTTTTTTTGGAAGAAGAAAAATACTTTAGCAAAAAAAAAAAAAGCTAGGGAGAAAAAAAACTGTTATGTTATGGTTCGCAAATCTTTTTCTTTTTCATAAATATTTTGTTTTATAAAGTTAATAAATTAAAATATTAAAAAAAAATTAAGTGTAAGAAACTAGAGATTAAAATTTATTTTAAAGATAATTATTATCATACAATCTTTATCTTTCAAATTTAGAAGTCATGGTGTATCTTCTTTCTTCTCTCTTTGCTAGTTTATTTCTATCATTTGGCTTTGATTTGTTAATGGTGATTCAAATCTCATGCAAGGTTAAAGTTATAACCTAGTGTAGTTGGGGTATGCAAAGGAGGTTAAAGGATGTTGGTTCGATGGTTATGCAAAGGAAGATGGTGAATTAGGTTTAATAAACTTTTAGTTAATGATAAATTGTTGATTGTATTGATTTTTAATTTAAAGTTAAATTAATTGGTACCAAAAAAGAGATGATAAGGGAAAAATAAAAAAAAATTGTGTTATTACCCTAATCTTAAGTATATGCTTAATTCCAAGCACCTGCTTAAACCTAAAACAACTAATCACCTTTTCTATAACTAAAGTAGGCATTCTCTCAAAACTTTCTCTAATATTAAGTCATGCAATAATACCTACAAAGCTTTCCAACGCCAATTATAGTAATAGGTTATGCACGCTCTCATTAATATAATGCTATAGTGAAGGCACGCTACTATCAAACCCTTAAGGATGATGATCACAAAATCATGATATTAATTACTAATAGATGTTTTAGGATTTTATATACATGCAAATTTACATTATAAAAGTTCATAATGTTGAATAGAGCATGAATAATACATTTGCAAATTAAACAAATCTACTAGAACATACTCATCGATTACTTAATTTGCAAATAATAAAAGCTTCTATGACATAGCTAATTCATATTTATCTCAACTTTATTATATCACTTAGGTTAGGTTTCTTTATTTTTAACGAAAGTGGTACTTGTATTGTATATTTAACTCTATAATACTTTTTTAAAATCTTATTTTCTTTATCACAAGTCTTATTGAATTTTATTATATTTCTTATAATTAGTTCAAAACATTAAAAATATTATGACAACTACTTCTAAACTAGATCCAAATATTAAAATAATAAAATCAAACTTAAAATAAGCTATATTTTTATAATATAATAGTTATACAATATTATGTCTTATATTGTACTTGTATAATCTAAATTATAGTTTCATGCTACAATTAAAATTTAAGATTATCAAGATATTGTATAAGTACGCTGACTTCATTGTACAAATATGACTATCTTCTAAACAAAGGATTATAGACCTTTGTAATAGTAATGTACCTTGACTTTAGCTTTCAAGATATAGATCTTATATGTGTGACATCTATTCTCTTAGAAAGAATAATACCAAAAAATGTAAAAAAATTATAAAATTTTTATGATAAAAAGATTTTGTAAAATAACAAATTTTAGAGTTGGCTAATAACCTATATGTGGTTATTTAGATAAAAAAAATTTAAAAAATAAGCTTAGACTTAAAATTTTTAATTAAAAACTACATATATTTCTTATTTTTCTAAAATAATTGATTAACTTAAATCTTTAATAGAAGAAGAAAATCAAATGACATGAAATGATATCTAAATCTTAATTTTTAATAACCAAATTAACTAGAAGCTAAGGGGGTGCAATTGATAAAGGGTCAAGGTAGGAATTTTAGTTAGTTGTGGGATAGGAGCAGCCATGAAAGAACAAGGGCATGAGAAAGCTATAAAAAAGGAATTAATTGACAAAGAGAACTTTTGGAGGAATCCTTTGGAGATTTGTGCAAGCCATGGTTAAAAAGGAAAGGAAAGGGGAAAATTTTTCCTTACTACTATTGTGATCATGAGGGTTGATAGTTTCCATGAGACCTAATATCTCAACACCAATATGAAAAAATATATCATACAAGACATCATTACTAATTATAATGCCATCCTCAATTTATTAAAACTTCTAAAAATATCAACAACAATATTATTAGGAAAATGAAATGTGATGTCTACATAAAAGAGTAAATGAATTTCAAAAATTGTAAACTCTATAATATTGCATTCTTAACTTTTGTCTTCTTTTTATCTAAATAGTGCTTAGATTTAAAGAGAGATTGGTCACCACTGATCGCTATGAAGTTTCTCCGAGCCCTTTTAATATTGTTTTATATCTTTTTTTAGTATAATTATAATAGAAAGATTTACTCTAAGCAAGTTCAGCTTGATACTAATTAGAAATGTTGTGACAAGCTTACCTTATAATTCTCTTATCCTTATGAAGCATCAGGAACATCTTAAGCCTTTTGGTCCAAAACACCCATCTGTCTCGAGGTGGGTCTTCTCCACTCCTAGATGGATTAAGGTCAATTATGATCACTCAACCTATGCTAATCAATTGGATGTCGTTGGAATTGTGATGATAAGTTTGTGTTGGTGATTGGGTGGGTGGCCTCCTTGGTTGCACCATAGGTTATGAAAAGGAGGCCATCCTTGAGTCCATCTTTCTTATTTATTGGCTCTTTGACCTTACTTTAGTCAACTCAAATGTTCAAAACAAATATCACCCAAAACAATTTATCTTAATAATCTTCTCCTGAAGTACTACATTACATCCTCATGAATATGCAGCTCAAGCAAATAGATGATTGATCAAATTTTGATTTCAATATTTTATCTCTTTCAAGGATTTGTCTTATAAAATAATCCTTGAAATAATAAAAAATAAAAGATAAATATAAAATTGTTCTTAACAAATTATAAAATAAATACTATTTAAATAAAAACTATAAAATAAATATTAGCCAAATATGGTTTATATTATTAAATTCCAA
This sequence comes from Vanilla planifolia, assembly GCA_023846275.1. Lineage (NCBI taxonomy): Eukaryota > Viridiplantae > Streptophyta > Magnoliopsida > Asparagales > Orchidaceae > Vanilla > Vanilla planifolia. Next base: position 11,354,672 of record CM043877.1, read on the forward strand.
ATCCATGTTTATTCTATTTTATAATTATAATTAATTTACATAACTTTTTTTATAAATCTTAATTTAATATCTTTTTGTTACCATTTTATATCATTCTGACTAATCACTTAATTAAAATAAGATATAAGTCATAAGTTAAATCTCTAATAATGTAAAACAAAATCTTATTTGAGCTGGTACTCATTTTGATGTCCTCAAGATTTCTTTCAAACTCCCTGACACCATTTGCATTCCCTCATAAGTCATGTCTTTGTAGAACCCTATTTGATAGATCCAATATCTCTTTAATGTTTTCTTATTCTTAAAAAACAAATTTAAGTCTGTCACCCAAGCATATGAATATTCCACTGATCCCTTGAGAAATCTACTCAAGAACAAAATTTAATACAAAACCCCTCAAGTGATTCTATTAATATTTTTAATGCACTTTTCAAACCCTTCAATTTGTTAAAACTTATTTCTGAATATCTTTATTCAATTTATATTATTTTGACAGAATTGTGCTTAATAACACCACATCTGAGATATTTGTTTCTCTTATTTTTTAAAGATTTTTGAAGTTCTATTTAAAAAAAAAATTATTTTAAAATCCACTTTTATGATTTTGTATAATTTTTTTTTATTCACATGATTTTTAATCATTTTTTCTTCTTGGTCTATTACTTATCTTATATTTATCTCTTCCCATTACTCTTAATCCAAGAATTTATTTATTAGTAATGGAGGTTTGAATATCATTCTTGTTTTTAGGCACAAGCTAAATAAATAACTTTTTTAAATCCTTTTTTAAATAGATGGTGGGAAAGGAGAGGTGCACTAAAGCTAACTTGTGGGATGAGAAAAATGTGAATGTTGGAAAGTTTTATTTAAAAGTAATTTTAAATAGAACATATATCTCTTATTTGATTTCAATATTTCTAATTATTTTAAAGTTTTTTAAAATTTTATTTCTAAATTATATTTCTCATCAAAATTTTATTTTTCACTTGTAAAAAGGTTTTTTAAAAATCATTTTTAAATCTATATTTTAAATCCTCCTTAACAAACACATAAGTCATTATTAAATAAAACCATATTCATAAAATAGAAAAAAATAGTCATTTAATAAAAAAAAATATAAATATTATATTATTTTTATTTTAAAGTAATCAATATAAAACATATCCATAATGAAAAGAACATCATCAACGAGAATAACTCTTTTGGTTAAACATTATTTGGTTCAAAATTCAATCAAAAGCATAATTTTGAGAGAAATCTTAATTTTATTATGTTTGAGTAATGGTTAGATTGGAGTCTTACAATTTTTATAAAATATTTTTTTTTGGTATTTTAACAAAATTTAATAAAGTCAAACATTTTAAAATTTTAATTTTTTTAACAAAATTATGTAAATTTCTTTATAAAATCAAAATTTCGTCAAAAGGAACTTGCTTTTTTATGTAGAGTTCTTTTCTAAATAACCAGATTTTTAATTTTTAATAAAATCGTTTTTTAATCTTAAAATCAGTATTTTAAGAAAGTTACTTCTTTTATGAAAATTAATGCACAATTATTATGGCTTATGTTACTCTTTGTAGGACACGTGTTGAATATAGTTTCAAATATTTCTATTTTTATTTTTTTGAAAATCAAAATTTTAATTTAAATCTTACTTAAATTGTTAAGAAATTTAAGCAAGTTTTTAATAAAATTAATTCGTGGCTTTTGTAACAGATAATTATAGATATTAAATCTTATTTTTAAGTATTTTAATTTTTTAAAATTTAAGTAATTTTTTTCTTTATGTTATTAATTTATTTTCAAATAGTTTTAATTAAAAATCTAAAAAAATAATTAATTATATTAAAAAATAATTTAAAACTATGAGAAAACCCAAATGTTAATTATGCAAAGCAGAGTGACCGATACCTAAAACGGTGATGTATATCTCATCGGTCCTCCGGCCATCTCCTCGCATGACCAGACGATTCGCTTGCGGAGCTCCACCTCGCCTGACTATGTCTGACGTCGGATCTTCCTGCCGGCCGAAGCCTCATCGTGCATACGTATACCAAAAATTCGGCCCTCCGAATTCATCCGACCGACGTTTAATCCATTCTGTTAACCGCAGTTTTTCCGTTTCCCATACTTGGCTGCTAAGAACACTCGAAAGGTCATAATCTGAGAGCCCTCCTTTCACTCATGCCTCCATCTTCTGTTCCTAGAGGAAGTTTCTTACTTAATTTGAGATCGTGCTTTCTCAACTTGCTCAAAGCCCTTATTTGTTTTACAGATCTTCACCAAAACTTCTGTCTCAGAAATTATAGGTAAATTAAGCCCAAATCAGGAAATCGGATGGACTTGTTTATCATTTTTTTTTTTTTGCTTAAATCTGGTAATTTTAGCATAAGCTATGTAGTGGAACAGAATGATTACAACATTGCTTTAATATAATTCAAGGAATTCACGGTGCTTGTTTTCTTATAATATCTATGATTTAATTTTGTTCTTATAAAGTTTTTTGCTTTGCATGCACTTTATGCAATGTTGTTTGCATAGCATGGTTTCCTTCTCTTAAACAGCGATATCCATGGGAGCACCTGGACATGATCTGTTTGACTATGCCTGTATCTTCTTTTTGTTTGGTGGAAACAATCGCTTGGCATGTAAAATTGGCATTGGTACAGAAGTAGGAATGAATTACATGATAGCACTTGGAAGTCTAACAATGGATGCATAAAGCAGAGTGTTCCATGTATCTGGAATTCCAGGAAGGCACCAATGGCTACAATCTGCATATTTCTCAGGACTCTTCCGCTCCTCGTTTGTGAGTATCACTCCCTTCCTTGTGGTATAAAGTGATGTGTGACCATCTCGCCTCAATTCTGACAGACCCGTGACGTTCAGATAGGTTACCCTTGTCCTCATCTCTTGGATTGTTCTTTCAACTATGGATGCCATAGAGCTTGGAAATGTTTTTATGTATCTCTCGCTTGTAATTGGGTTTGTTTGGTTATAGCACCAATGTAAGTTTGTCCTGAAATTTCCAACTTTTGTTACCATATGATTTTCTGATGGAAAGTCTTTTTTTTTTTTTTTTTTTTTTTTTTTTTTGCAATTGTAGAGCTTTTGCAGTAAAATATCTCTTTTGAAATTTTGAGATTACGCTTATTTCATTACAATAAAAAGATGTCACTAAAACTGTAGGGGATGGCACAGATATTACTGGAGAATTTACCTATTAATGTAGCTTCTTTTACTTGCATTTTACATGCTTGAGTGATGTTACCATCTCTTCATTGGCAAAACCATTGCACACTTCCAATTCTTCCTTTAACCCCAAAAAATGATGCTTCTAATTCTAATTGTCCAATATTATCTATTATTTATTATAACTACTAAGTATACAATTTCTTTATGTCCAAACATAATATGGACGATTGTTAGGAGTGTTGTTGTGATCAAGCATGATATGAGAGCATGGGCTAAAGTTCTAGTATGATGTAGTATATGGAGTAAATTTATAATAGGTATTATGTGCTTAAGATTGTGATAGAGTTGTTATTATCGTAAGACTGTATTAAGGGCTTACGATTGTAATATGGTAGACCACATTTTCTACTTCCATGAAAGAAGTTAATTTTTAATAAGCAATTTCATTGTCATCCTCTTACTTGTTTCCAATCACTTTTGATTTTGATTATCTGTTTGAGACAACAATTATTTTTATATAATCACTGTTTTGAGATTAGGAGAATACTCATTCATTTAGATAGCTCAGTAGATGTCATCTTTGATGCAATGCTTGATAAAATGGGCATGATTTCAGTTATTTTATGGCAGTATGACATCTTTTGGGGTGCTTCAGAGAGTAGATGACCTTAATAAAAAAATTTTGTTGATGCATACATGGGAAAAGAGTTGATTAAGTTAAACATATTATGGAATTTATTATGATATAGGCATCATCAATGTACATTGTTATTGTGGGAAGATCATCGCTTTATCATTTCTATGTCATTTTTTCTCCTTTTCACAACATTGACCTAGACTTAGTTAATAGGGTGTTTATCTTGATATGTTGAGTCTTAGTCCTTGCCTTCATGCAAGAGAAAACAATGAAAAGGTGTGAGGAACCAATAATTAATGTAGCTTTCATTGATAAAGAGCAAGAGGCGTATCATAGCTTTAATTTCAAATTTGAATGGATGTAAGAGGGCGGTTATTATGATAACTCTCCTTCAAGAATATAAACCTTCTTGTGTATTGAGTTTCAATCTAACTTTTTAAAGGTTTCTCCTTTTAAAACTCAAAACATTGAAAATCTCAACAAGCATTTTTTCTCAAAACTCTATTTCCACTTATATAAAACAAATTTTGAAAGGCATTTCAAAATCTCTTTTTTAAACTCGTTTCTAAACTTACAAGCTACATGCAAATAGTGCATAAATCAATCTTGTTGCTTGGTCTCTTGCCAGGCTAGGATTGATTGAAAACTAGCTTAATTTCATCTTAACATTTCATACTAAAGTCATCTTACTTAGTAAAAGAAGCATAATTTCTACTATGAGAGATTGGAAACCTTGAAACCTAAGATTGTCAACTTACTAACCATGATTCATTTGAGAGGTTCAGTACTTGATCGGCTAACATAGTTTTGGTTAAAAGAATGTGATGACAAATATTGTATAAGCACAGATTAAATAGACCTCAATCGGACATTTCCAGATGGTGGTTGTTCATTGTTTCATATAGATGTGTTTGTTGATTTTGCTTAAGGATATTTAGTCATTAATTTTTTGGATGTCTTTTTTGGATACCATCATATTTATAGAGCTAAATATGATGATGAGAAAGTTAGTTTAATTATATCTACGAAATCTATTATTATAAAATGATGTCATTTGGTTTGAAAATGTTAGAACAATGTATCAAAGGATGATTGATATTATTTTCAAGATCCAACAACCTCTAATGTTGAGGTATGTGTTGATGATACTCTCATGAAGAATTGTAGTGTTTAAGAACACTAGACTTTTAAGACATTTGGAGAAAACCAAACTGACTAAATTCATTGAAGGGCACTTTTGAAACATCTCATTGAAAATTATTGAGATTCATTGTGAATTGGAGGATTGTGACTAATCTAAGCAAGATATGGGGTTTCCTTTAGATGTTATTCCCAAGTCAATCAAGGACATTCTAAAATTGTCTTACTTCATGATTATGGTAAGTCATTTCATATCAAAGTGAGTTGATTGGTGCCTTTTATTTTTTAAGCCATGTGGAATAAGAAAAAATTTGAGTGGATGGAAGAATGTAAGAAAGTTTTATGAGATATTAGGATTACTCGGTGGGTGCGCTTTTCTTAAGATATCTTAAAGTAGATGAAGTTCTTCCACGTTATGTTAGCGTAGTTTATGAAGCCATGTATTGTTATAGGATGAAATTGGTATGTAGTCTCATATGTTATCATCGTTAGTCATGATTTATGTAGTTTTTGAACTACATATCTAGTGATGGAAAAGTTAACCTTGACACTTGTTACAATGGCAAGGAGGTTATTATGATTGTACCTTTGATCTCATGCCATTATGGTCATAAAATGATCAGCCTCTAAGAAAGATCTTGGGTATGTGCTAAGATCTTTGGAAGACGGCATAAATGGGCAAGTGAATTGAGTAAGATAGTTCGTTCCAAGAACAGTCATCAAAGCTCAAGTGTTAGATGATTTTGTAGTGAAGCTTGCTATTTCAAAACCCTTTCCTAAGATGTGGTAAGAATACTCATTTAAACCTTTTGCAGCTAGAGAATTAGCTTGAACAGAATGTTGTTACTGGTGCTAATCCAGAAAGTCAACTACATTCATTTTGAAACATACCTTGATGTTTGATTTTTATACATTCAATATTTAAGCATTGTATGAAGCACAGATTTGTAAGGCTTCAGTAGGAATTAAGCTCATCCATGTTAAAGCTTTTTGTTCCTTACAAATAGTGATTAGTTAAGTCAAAGGTTTGACACTAAAGATGAAGTTCTAAAGAAATATCTATCTGTGCCCTAAAAATCAGCCAAACTTGCTAGCAAATTGTTCTTTTTTCAAAATCTTAGTGAGCAAAACAAGTTTTTAGATATATTGTCTAAGAGAATTTTAGTGCTACCTCATATGGAAGACAACCATCAGTTGAGATTTACCATCTTGAATAGGTGGAGGCTATGAAAACAAAATGTCATGAATGAAAGGTTCATGAAGGAAATCATTGCATACTTTAGAGATGGGAAGCTTCCTTGTTATGCTATGAATGTCCATGAATATGTTGCTAAAGTGTGCAAAACATACTCATTAAAAAACAATTGTATTGAAAATTTTTCTCCAAAACTCCACTTGTCTCATTTTTCCTTAAGCTCAAAAGTTATTGCAAAATATTCATGCCAGAGAGTGCGACTCATTTGAAGGTTGTATGCTTGTATCTTGTATTTTACAACTTTAGTATTATTGACTTGGTTTAAGTAAAGATAAAACAATTTTGAACATTAATGTCCAAAATGTCAAATTCATGGGAATGGTTTTAGTCAACCAACCTCCATCCAAAATCTAATGGAAAGTTTTTAACATCTCTTCTTAGTTGTCCCTCATTATTCGGTTCATGGTAGAGTCCCAACATCTCTCCTTTGGATTCAAGGCTTCTTTCAATGCTTGCAAGCATGTCTTGAATCCTTTACAATAGAAGAATCAAATCTAAGAAACTTCTTACTCTTTTTGTCATTACCATTGCCTTTGTTGTCATTATTGTTATTTTAGGACCATTTTTCTCAATTATGTTTGTGCTTATCAATCAACATGGTATGCAAATTCCCCTAACTACTCGTCAAGATTGGAAACAATTTGATGGCTATATGTGCAAAAAAGCTAGAGAGATGTTTTCCCATAATAGGCAAATTATTGAGATTCATGGCAAGCACTACCACGTATCGATAGAATTCTGTAGTGTACTCCTTTACTGATTGTCCCTAACATGGACTCTACTTTTACCAACTTCTCTTATGCTCTTGTTTATACCCACATAACAAAATTCAACTCTTAAGAGCTTCTTGGATTTGCACTAACTACATTCATATATAAATTTGCGAGTGCAAAGCTTATAGTTGAAGTAGTGCAAACGAAACCTAATTTTGGCTAGAATATCTATATAAGAAGAAATATGTTTTTAACAAATCAATCTAAGAATCCAACTTCTTGGAATGAGCTCCCCATTGTAAGGTGGTAGCTTAATTGTGGCCTTTATCTTAAAAGATTTAATCTAACATTCAGCTTGTTGAGGAGCAGTGGCATCGACTTTAGTATCTTCAACACAAGGGCCTTGAGATAGATCTATGCTTTTGCCACTACGTAAGTTCCCTTTCGAATGACTAGGTGTCTCCTCTTGTTGTTGCAATAAAATAGAATCCATAAAATATGGTTGCTTCAAATGTCCATCAATGCTTGAGCTTGTTGGTCAAGGGCTCTGAAAGGATCTTTCCATGTTGTGGAATTTTCTTCTATCTATGAGTTATTCCTTCTTCTCTTTCATTGTTTTTGTTGCTACTAGTAGTGCATTCGAAGTCTTTGTTACTATGAAATTCTACCATACAATTCTATGCATAGTTGTAGCACACAAACTTTTTCGTAGATGTTGAAAAGATGGCTTGATTTCAATTCGAGCTATCAAAGGTAGAATCCATGCTTTGATACTAATCTGGGCCTTCATAAGTATGATTTATACTTTGATTCCAGTTTGATTTGTGCCATCCCATCACTAGTCCTTTAGAAGATAAATTTCACATTGAGAAGGACTAGCTAAGAAGCGATGAAAATAGAATACTAATTTAAAAAAAAATGGAAGAATCCTTGAACCAAAAATAGTATGTTGTAGCATTTTTAACCAAACAAGATTACGAAACTCAATTACTCATATTGAGAATAACATAGAAATTTACAAAGAATTGAAGCGAAGTAGAAGTGATGAACAAATAAGCCAAAAATAATTGAATTTTAATTTTTAACAATGGAAATAAAAGTATTCATAAACTTAATGGGGTTCATTCTTTTGCAAACCAAGACAACTAGATGCGTAATGATCATGATTCCGTTTAACCTTTTAGGGAACTCCTTTTATATCATAAATATCCAATTTCTATTACATATCTGATTACCAACTGTTGTTGGAGATGCATTCAAAGTGGAATGTCATCATAGTGGAGAACTTTTCAAAGAATAAATAGATTTATTTGGTAGCCTTCATAAGTAGGATTTATACTTTGATTCTAGTTTAATTTGTATTTTTCTATCACTATTCCTTTTAGAAGATAAATCTCACATTGATGAGTACTTATTGTGGTCTTAAAAATAGAATTATCATTTTTAATCAAACAAGATTAAGAAACTCAAATACTCATTTAGATCTAAAACTATTATTCATCAAGTCCATCAAGGTTGAAGATGCATTTGTTAGATCAAAAGGTTACACCCAAGAACTCATGGTTCCCATATTCTAACAATTTTAGTTACATCTACTACATTGATTTTGAATTTATTGTACCCAAATCTCAATTCTAGCTTTCAAAATAATACAACACTCTATAATTGGTCGAACATATCATCAATTTATGATAGTGGGTATTTGGTCATAACAACCAATTTATTTAGTTTATGATAATTTATGCAGATTCACAGACTGCCTTTTTTCTTTTTGACATAGATGGTAATGCTACCCATCAAGACACACTTGGTAGATAAATCCTTTAATTTGTAATTACTAGATTTGTAGTTCAACCTCCACCAAATTCATAGTGCCATTTTATATTAAGCTTTAGATCTAGACTCATATCTTAGTATTATCTTAATTGCAAAGTTTCTCTCTCTTTATTGCGAGGAAGGCTAGGTAGAACCTCAAGAAAGATATCTAGATACACACAAACAACTAATCTTATGGCACAATAAACTTCTAATAAATAGTTATAATGGACAAAAAGAATCATTCATTACCTTCTTTAACATTTTTTTATCTTTCAATACGAAAATGAGTAGCACTACTCTTCCTTTACCAAAAAAACTATCGTCTCTCCATCTAAAGCTATTAATATAACTCTTTTATTCCATAAAATTAAGAAATAGTTGATGTTCATATAACTAATCTATGTCCAAAATAATATTTATTTTAGATAAAGGAAACACAAGAAATTCAATGGAAATTTTTTTCTCCACATTTTTATTTCTCCACAAATAAACACATTTAATTAAAATTCATTTCCATCAAAGAACTTCACACATAAAGGATTACTCATTTAATTAATTTTGATCATCAATATATCAAGCATATAATGGGATAAAAATGAATGTAATACATTTCAATCAAATAAGATAGGTAGTAACTACTAAAAGAATACAATACCTAATGTCATCCTATAAAGTGATGGCATATATCTTAGATTATACACCTCGTTTATATATTGGCCTTGATCAACACTTATTGAGGCTATCAATAAAGCACTCCCTCTGCCTCTATGAGGACATCTTTTATCAACATGATGGCCAAAACTCAATGGAGAAGATGATACCTTTGATCCTTCCTATCAACATGCTTGAGCTAGGTGACTTAGCTCTCCATAACTAAAGAACCTGTGTTGGCCTCCTTACTCGACCTAGCAAACCTTTTGACAAAACTTACCACATTCTATATTTGGAGGTGTCTTCCCATCAATTCCTATGTTCATTACACTACCATTGACATCGGTGTCTAGCCAACTCGATTGGATGTGATCCAAGTGCCTACATCTTTTCACTTTTTCAAAGATCTCTTAAAAGAATTTAAACTCTTTGTATGCAAAGATGCCCTTATTTTATTGTGCCTACTTTATGTGCTTCAAAGATTTTTAAGCCTTGTTCCATTAACTTAGCTTGCTCCATAAGCTCAACATAATTTGTAGTCATAAAAGCAATCAAAGGTAGCTTTAATAGACTTTCTAAATCATCAATGGAACACAGCACCTCTAATCTTCTGAACTCACTAACTATGGTGTATAATGAGTTAAGAAAGTAAATCTTCTCTCATAATCTATCAATGGCATATCCTTCTTCTTTAGGATTATCAATTTTTATCTCAACTTTTCTCCAAGGAATAGAAGCACAAATCAACTTTCAAATTCCTCAGTAAAATCCTCCCAAACAAAGAGAGCAAGAGGCATTTTTTCAACTTTAAGGCAAGAAATATCATCAAATATTCTTGTTATTTGATTCATCTAATTTTTTTCTTAAAATGGAACAAATCCTTTTAAAATATAAGGAGCTTACATTCTATAAAACTATTCTACTAATTTATTAGCTCAAAACATCCTCCCATAACTCCTCTAAGGGCTTAGAGAAGAGGGTTACATTTGTGTTGGAGAACTTTACTCTATTAAAAATGTGAGAGTGTGATATTCACAAGAGATGAGTGAATTATGTAAATTAGAAACTCAAGCTAATTTCATAACCAAGTAATGCTAGTAGCAAAAATCTTTTTTTTTTAATTACTCTTATAAAAAAGTTTTAGAAATTATTGTTTAGTTTTATTCATTGTGGGAGAGTGCAAGAAAGATAAAAAAAACATAATAATATTTTTATGTTATTTGGTCCAAACTCAAGTCTACATCCATATCAAGCCAAATATTTAGGCTTTAAACCCAATCCTATTCTACCTCAGCTACTGGTGTAAACCTAAATATCAATTACTTCTTTTTTTATTATAGCTTGATAAAAATCAACCTAAATAAATAACAACTCCCTTTTTTTTTGCAGCTAGGTAAGAGACAACAACACTCAAATTACTACACAATAGTTATACAAGGTTCTAACACAAAATAATTAATACATTTAAGAACTTATATCATTTACATAAAAGAATAATATGTCATAATATCTACATTAAGTGGAAGGATTTTATCAAACAAATTAAGAGACTTTAATGTAATTAAGCTTTGAATATAGCAACATGATGAACGAGTTCTTCATAGTATAATGCACAACCTGTGGCTCTTATTTAACTTTGACTTCCAAACAATTTGCAAGTTAGCTGATCAAATTATTCTAACTCAAATACACTCTTTTTTATATTATATAATCATTTAAGACCATTTAAAGATGTTTTAAAAAAAATTACACTGTTGGCATGATTGAACAAACTGTTGTAGGTTTTGGCAAATGTTCATACAAGTACAATCACTGGAACATACCAAAGTGATAAAAGAGAATTGATTGTCCCAATAAAGCACCTGTCTGACTTGTTAATTTTATATACTTAAAAATACACCATATGAATATGACATATTACATTGTACTATATGAGAGTTGCTCAACACATATTATTAAGGGTTATATAAGCTTACAAAATGATCTTCAAGATCGTACATGTCTAGTATAATTATATCGCTATAACTTTTAGATTCATAGATCATACATATCCAATAAGTGGATATCAGTGTATGATTCTACAAAGTGAAATTGATCATTCAAATATAGAACACTATTCATACTATACAATACCTAAAATTACTTAAACATAAAACACACTTGGTTTTTATCTTAGCTATTAGAAGGGAGCACATAATATGACCAAGTAAGCCATGGACAAACAAAGGATAATACCATCATAATAAGGACATCATAATTATATAACATGCAATCCTAGCTATATAAGATGTAAACTAGAACTAAGATGATGGAAGATACAAGTTTGGTAAGAATAATTATATTATACAATATATATATTGGTTTAGTTCAAAGCTTGTGTTTACATAATTTTAATTTTCATTTTATTTATCACTAAACTAAGATTAATTCAACTCTTTAGGCATTAACTTATATTTGATATCTAACCATTTGTTCACTAATTGACTCGTATAAAAGAGAGATTGATGATTCAACATTCATGTGTAAAATGAACACACTTTATATGCCATATGAGTATCAAGTGATAGGCTTAACAATTCTAACTAAAAGTATTACATAGAAGATTAACTGTAGATGAGCATCCACTCCACCAAGGGCTAAGACCAGAAGCTCTAAGATTTAATAGTTGAGTCAAGTTTGAGTAAAGCCACTAAAACTCTTTAACTTGTCTTTACTTGTGGATTATCCCATGTCTCAATTGATTAAACTCTCCATTAGATTAATTATTTGACCTTAAGATACATGATTTAAAAGTACTCAAGAAATAGTGATGCAAGGACCAAGGGTTCAACATGCTCTTCTAACCTTCTTCTTTTCTCTCTTCCCTTTCTAACACTAACTTAAGATTCTATCCTCTTAGATTTCTTTATAGTCCTTCATCCTCAATTTAGAAGTATGCTAACCCTTTCAATACTAAAAATTTAGCTTTTAATAAAAAGGAAATATTTATTATTACAATATAGACATCTATTTGATATTATAATGTCTTTATTAAAAAACCTATCATAGGTTCTCAACCTTAGGTATTAATATCACCTTATTCTAATCCACATAACTTAATCTTAATGAAACCTAATTAAATACCCAATAAAAAATATCAAAAATTGAAGAGAAGTAGAAGAGATAACAAATAGGTAAAAAAGAATTTAATTTATTACCTAAAAGAATTGAATTTTATTTTGAATTTGCTTAACAAAAAATAAAATATTTATAAATATAATAGGGGTTGTGTCTTTACAAATTAAGATAACTAATTGTGGAATGATCATGATCCCTTTTACCTTTTAAGGAACTCCTTTTGATATCTTAAACTACCCCAAGGGATTTATATATAGTTTAAAAGATGAACAAACTAGAACTTTTGGGAAAAAAAAATTCCAATATGGACTCAAATTCTATAAGATATATTACCAATTTTCAAAGTTGAATACCATTATATTAGAGAAATTTTTGAAGAATAAATAGATTTATTTAGTAGCCTTCAAATGTTGGATCTATAATTTGATTCCAATTTGATCTGTATCTTTCTATCACTAGTCTTTTTAAAAGATTAATCTACATTGATAAGGAATTGATGAAGGTTGATCTTGAAAATACAAGATTGAATCAAGAGAAAATAAAAGAATCTTTAAACCAAATATAGAATGTTGTAACATCTTTATCCAAACAAGATTAAAAAACTCAAATCCTTATATAAAGAATTACTCATACAAAGAATTGAAGAGAAGTAACAGAGATGAACAAATAGATCAAAAAAGAATTGAATTTTTTTTTCTAGATTTTCTCAATAAAAAACAAAGTGTTTATAAACCAAATGGGGGTTGCTCTTGTGGAATGATTATGATCCCCTTTACTCTCTAGATAACTAGTTTTTATATCTTAAAATACCCCAAGGATTTATATTGTCTAATAAATCTATTTGATATCAGTTATAATTTAAAAGATGAGCAAAGTTGGCCAAATTCAGATTTTATTGATTCCTTATTCAGCCGCTTGTCATAAGATTAGATAGCTTGAACAGGTCTACTTTAAAGGATTGGATAGTCTGATTTATTTGTTGGACTGTCTGATGTTGTCCTCCATCCCATGTTGAAAAACTCCTTTCTTGTCAAACCATCTAATCTATTTCATTGCTGTTGGGTTCTTTTCTGTGTATGCTAATTAAGAAAACAACCTCTTGTTGGACGATCTAATTGCTTATCAGATGGGGAAATCATGGATAAGATGGTCAGATGGCCAGGTTGGGCCATGTGATTTATTTGAAGATACTTCCTACTTTGTTTTTGTTGCAATTTTTGTAGACTTGCTTTTTGATGTCTTTAATGAAAGATCATAGCATTCTAATAGACCTGAGACTAATACTTTATGCTTCTGCCACAAGAAGAGAAACCTGATACTTATATTCTAAGTGCACATCAAAGCAGATTTGCAGATTGATTTGTTTATTTTTTTTCTTTTTCCATGTTATGTTAGTTAATCTGTGTTTTCTCAGGTGTGTTTTATAGGCTAAGATTTAATATGAGCAATCCTGTTTATGTTCAAAATGTAGCGCACCTCTTGTGTTCTGGTGAAACACTGCGGAAGAAAACTCTGGTTCTGCTGGAGTTCACATGGCGGTCTATCCATCGGGCCCAAGTCCGCATTGCTATCTCATAGGCATAGTCTCTCTTCATCTCCTCAACTAGTTTCCCTTTTCTTTCGTAGTACTTCCAACTGCTCCAAATCCATTAAACTCATCTCAGTTAGCTCTGATATCCGTTACAACATGATAGCTGAACTACACATCTACGTACCTTCTCATCCTGCCGCTGTGCGTCCACCAATGGGCAGTGTTGAAGACGAGCACATGGGCGCCCTTCCACCTGCGAGACTCCGGCGGCATATGATCGAGTTTCAGAACTTTGTCTCCTGTTTGGGTCTCTTCCACGTTCACCAAGAACGGGCTCCAGTAGAACTCTACGGAGCTTTTATAGTCCTTCATTTTCGTAAGCATGATGTTGTGTTATTTTTCACTCGTCATCTAGTTTTTGCCTGTGACTGTTTGTTCAACGTACCATAGCTTGAAATAGTTTATAAGAAGCTCCATTCTTGACGATGGTGCGGGAAGGAGGAAGTGAGGAGTAGAGAAGGCAAGCTAGCGATTCCCACTGGTTTCTGTTCAGTGAGTCGCCGACAATCACCACCCGCTTCCCTCGCAATCTCTCCAGCATGTCTGTTCCATTAAACCTTCCAATTTGCGGTATGTTTTTATCAACCCTACATGCAAAGAAAGATGAGCATTTGCTGTATGTGGTGGTTTGGATTACCTCGGAATTCTGCATCCTTGTGCTTCCCATCTCCAGTGCATGTAATCCGAGTCCGGTCTTCCATTCTTCTGGCAGTTAACCTGCTGGCTGAGGAAGGGACATTCCTTCTCGCTATAGAGGGGATAGCCTTGTGGATCATAAACCCATTTCCCTTCGAATAAGTTGCAGGTCTTAGACTGTGTTCTAGGTAAAGGTTTCGGTTGTGATGCCAGGTTCGACGTCTGCGGTTGCAGTGGAGGTGATGATGGTGCCACCGCAGCGTTCTGCACACGAGCCTGTTTCGGTGTCGCATCCAATGGAGAGTTGGGTTGTGGTGAATGAGCAACTTGCTTACTGGGATCAGAAGGCGGAGGGGTGAGCTTTGGGTGAGGAAGGAGATGGAGGTCCAGGCCATGGTGCAGGACTTCTGAAACTGCTGTAGCAGGGCCATCCCTCGTGTCGCTGCAGTAAAGGGACAGAAGAAAGATACCTACAAATCCACAGATCAAACAGAGAAGCCATTTCTGGATCAAAGGACGACTGGTAGATTCCATGCGAGGGTGCAAAGGAATAAGGAGGTATTCTTTTCTTAGTGAGATATCCACAAAGGTAGGAGGTATTCTTTTCTTTGTGGGGAAATGATGAAGCTCATGAGGTCACATATATGTGTTAGCTGAGTCTAGAAAAGTGCATTTCTAATCTCTATTCCTGTATAGAGCAAGTAATATGCCATCGTACATAAGTAATGACGTTTTCTGAAATCACCTTCATACAAAGCAGCTGCCTGCCAAAACAAACTACAAGAAGAGTAATTGTACTCTCCATTACAACAATTCAGTGGTAAGCTGTTTGTTCATGGTAATTGCCAAATGGAAGTTCAGTATGCGTACATGGATTGCTATGGAAGGTGTGGTTTTGGTGCTGAATTAAATTATTTTGAAATTGAAGAGGGTTCTGGTAACTATAGGTCAGAGTTAGTCCAACCACTCAGGCATTCGACAATTGCTTATTAACTGCCATGAGTTGACCAAACTTGCTCCCAATTTTTCAAGATTTCCTTTTTCTGGTCTTCAGTATGACAACTGTTAGGCAGTTGCACGAAAAGGTATGTTGTTAATTTTAATTTCATTTCAGCAACATTTTGGATATGCATCTCAAATTTACATTTTTCTTAGAGGTTGAGAAGACTATTGTTGATTATGTAAAAGAACACTGATATAGGTCACCTAAACTAAAATCTTTGGGGCTTTTCTGGCAATAGCTGAAGGGTAAGCTAGAGTTGGAAAAGGGTTGTTTGATTTTAGCAAGGCCAATGAACTTTCTTCAGATTTCTGTCCATGAGAATGGAAAATGCTACTGAATAGGTCCTAAAACACTTAACTTGACATGCATGAATGATAGATATTTAGCAAAACAAGCACATTAGAGGAATATCAACAAACTTTTTTTTAAAAATTTCATTTATTTAATTGTATGTGTCAATTATTAGTGATAGGCTTGAAATGTTACAAACAGATTCAATTAGGGATTTCATATCATATTGAGAATTCTTAAATTGTTGGCAATCCTCATATTTGAGTAGGTTAAATACTGATTAGGATGGTGTACATTTTTAATGTTCAAGATCAACCAGCCGCTGAGTTAGGCATTAAGATTTATCTACATCATTGCATTTCAATAAGCACTGACATTTATATCTTGTTCATCATCAAATTTGCAGCTTCCTATTTTATGATTTTTGCTTGTATATTGTAAGTACAACTATTGCCTCTATGCAATATATAAACCTAAAAAAAAATTATACATATATATATTTTTTATGGTCTCTCTGCTATTGGTAAAATGGTGTAGATTCCTTTCTTATATGTGTTAGTTTTTGCGATGTCACATAGTGTGCATCTTTGAACAAATTGTCCCACATTCTTTTGTAGTTTGGACCAATAGACATATCATTGTAGGTTTAAGATGGTTTTGAAAATTCCAAAATGTCATGCCTCCTTGGATCGTACACCTGCTGCATCTAGCAAAGTCTATTTCAAGATTCAGAGATGCAAAATTACCATCTCCTATGTAAGTGTCCATTATTAAGCATTATTGTGACAACCAATTTAAAATGTGGATCACCATTGTATGAAAGGGAGAACTTTTGAAATGTTGCTACAACCTACATAAAAGAATACAAGCAAAGCAATTTAAAATGTGGATCACCATGGCATAAAAGGCATGAACAATTGTAACAAGGGATCTTTTGAATGCTTTATTTTGATTCTAGAACAATTTAAAGAGTTATTTAGGTTTGATGTTTTCTTCCATTCCAAGTTCGAAAGTTCTATTTAGGTATCCTGGCTTTTTTTTTTGTTTATGTTTGATGTTGGATGCTTTTGAAGGAGCAAATATATGAGAAACTTTATGAAAATTTTTCAATAGGTTATTCATGATATTAATTTCAACTTTGGTATTCTAATGGTTTTATATATTTGGACCTTAAATTGTAGCCCTACAAATAGATTTTTTATCCCATTATTTTTCAAGAAAAACCTTAGCAAATTTTTATCCAAATGAAGTAAAAATTGCATATGAAACTTTCATATGCAAAGCATTGAGCTAAATCAGACAAGTAAACATTAATTTAGACCATCTTGTTTATATAAAAAGTATGAATTGGATTTGTTAAGCTTATTTTTGGGATTATTTAGTTATTGAAATGAGCTGGTAAAATCATGAAGAATTATAGTTTTCTTCTTTATCAATCCTCTTAGAGTTTCAATTAAATCATCTTCTATTTTGAAGATATTTGGATAGTTTTTCATCTTGCCAAATTGTTGTATGGTGAGAGTAATTTGAAACTTTGCTAAATCATTTCCTTAGCATATTTTAGTATTTGTTTAAATACCTAGGTTTGGTTTTTATTCTTGTCTTCATCTTTATTGTTTTTTTATTTGTTTCAATAACATAAACATGACCCAAAATACCAAAAATTGCTTATGTTTTACCATTTTCTTTGTAGTTCTAATATTGCTTGAGTTGGCATCACATGACGATGGCACATACACACATTGGATGGTATCAAAGCCATTGACACAAGGTCAATCTTGTAGCCTATAACCACCTATGCTCTAAACCACATGATTCTAGTCCTTGAGTTCTATTAATGTCCATACGCACTTTCAAGGATTAATAAGGTATCATATTAGTTTGATTAAAAATGTCTTCCTTTTGGTGTTCTATGATATTTATTTGATACAATATTGTTCTTGTATATAATGCAATTGTCTTATTAAGACAACCTTGGCTTAGTTCCTTTTGAGCTCAACACAATTTAATGTACATAGGTTTAGGATATTGACTCAATAAAATTATGTTAACTCCTAATCTTTCCCAAGCCTTAAAACTTCCACCACCACTTAATGAAATTATTTTGATTTGTGCTCTTAGTGAGCTTACATTATCTCTATCACTATCACTTTAAGCTCAACTTCCCTCTGAGTTTAATATTCCATAACCCATCATCTTTATTGTTGCGACTACATAATACAAGTCGATAGACGAAAACAAGTCGAATTACAAAAATGCCATAGAACATATAGGGCATATGGTAATTTTTAAAATTAGATTTTCTTCCTTTCACTATTAAAAAGATTTTTATTATTACTATTCCTTGGATTGATAGAAGATAAACTTGTGAGATTTTATCAGCATTCTTGACATCAGACTTAACAAAGTTACTTGAGATTATCAAATATTGAGCATTTAAAATTTGTACTCCCTCCAATGCTAGATCATGTCAATGATGGTTTACCTTTTTTGTCGCAACAAAACATGCACTTCGTCCCACTTAATATTTATTGTTTATTCATCAAATGCTGATAATATTAGGTGTTTTCCTAGCATTGAGTTCTCCATGTTAACTATTTTGATAATGATCAATTCAAGATCATCCGGTTTAGATCCAAACGTGTCATTGTCTCTTGAGCTTATATATCATAGGTTATTATCCATCTCTTAATAGAGGTAGGATATATTCCTATCAAAACATTATGTGACTTTTCTATGTTGGATCATAACTCACTGCCTATAACTCCTAAAAAGATCCACAATGGTACTTACCATCAGGGTATGTTAGAGATTTCCTAAGTGCCCATGTCAATATTCTTTAGAGATGAGTTTTCCATAACTAAGGAGAGTTGGTATAGCTTTGAGCAGCCTTCTTTTGGTTACAAGGGTTGTGTAATTCTACACCACAAATCTACACAACTTTTTAAGTTTTGTATTATTTTTTATTGTATTTTTATACTTATCATGTGCATGTATACTCATGTTATGCTATGGCATGTTCAATAGAATCTTAGGTTCATTTTAATCCTGTCAAGTCGATCGAGTAGGCGACTGATCCATCGAAACCGCATCGTGCAATCATATAAATTACATGCAATGGTCATACATGATAGCATTTCAAGTCCATACTAAATGGTTGGGATAATGTCGATTTTCATATGTAATTATTCTATCACACTAGGAGATTCCTACTAACTTCCTATTGCAAAAAAATTGTCACTCAAGGTGGTCTCTACACATCACCTCAGGATATTGATCAATCATTCAAGATTAACCTCAAATTACAAATATTTATTCGTTATAATTCCTTTTTTTCCAGCTCTTTCCTTATAAATTCATATTGTATTTCAATAAATTAGAAGGTAATATATTTGTCTTTGTAACCCTTCAAATCCAAATTATTATCATAACTTTTCAAACCCTGAATGCCTCAATGTCCTATTATTATCATGACTTTTCCAATGATTTGTCAAATTCAAAATTCACTAATAGTCTCTCAAATGTATTTTGTCATAATTGTCTCTTACACAAAATCCATAAAATTAGAGTAGATAAAATCCCATAAAGAAATACTAAATGCACCTTCAATCAAATTTAAATTAAACCAAATCCCAGTTGACAAAATCCAAACATGTGTCGAAACTTTATGCCTAAATCAAATCAACCAAAATTCTATAAAATTATAATGTGAGATAACAAATACCTAAATCATGTATCCAACAACCAGATTTGATAGAATACTACAAAAATATCAAGAAGGGAACAAATACTTGAGTCATAAATCCAAATATCTTTTGGTCAAAATTTCATTAAATTATCAATCATAGAAAAATAAATACCCAAATTATATATCCAAAATTTCTAGCATGCAAAAGTATACAACTATCAATTGGAGAGAGCACAAACACCTAAACCATATATACAAAATCATATTAGGAAAAATACATCTAAACCATATATACAAAATCATATTAAACAGAATATGTTAAAACTAACAAATGAGGAGAGAATAATGCTTCGTCCATATTCCTATTTCCTTGTCCTGATTATAATAGACAAATCTCTAAAATTGTGAATCAAAGTCGTATCATAATCCCATAATTAATCTTTAAAGATAATTGAACTTCCAAGCCTATGAAGGGATGCCCCTAAACTAGCCACAAAACTCACACTCATACTAATACATGAGATTTATCCAAAAAAAATTTGATGAATTAAATGACTCCTATAAAATTTTGGAAGCATATTCAATAATATCACTTGTCATTCACGTCTTAACTAATTTCAACAAAACAGAGACAACCAATCTTACAGAAGCATTATGCCTAACCACAATGGACAATCAAATTATCCAATCCATGTCAAATCTGAACTTAGATTATTTTAAATTTTGTGTACATCACATGTTTCAAATGATGGTCTCTTATTTATCTTTGAAACATTCCTCTTTGAGGTTTTAGTTACATGGATTGTAATGTAACAAATCAGGGCTACTCAAATACGAAAAAAATCAACCTAGATTTTCATCATCTTATGTGATCTTTTTTATTAAAGGTTAATTATTTTCAAGGGCATGACTTTTCTACTTCATTTATTTCCTTCATTGTCTTTGTTTCTTATGTTTTAATATATTTTCATTTAATAGTATGATGATCATTTTTTGAGGGAATACTGTTTGCATCATCAGTGATGATCACTATTAGTTTTGCCATATTTCAAGTGTTCCAGGAGGAAGAATGTGGCAAATAGGGCAGAACATTAGAACAAATTGTATTGCACATGGATGTGAATTCTGCTGTTGAACAAAGAATGCAAATGGATAACTGTTGCTGTAGCTCAATTCAACCAATCTTTTTCAAATGAATAACTATTGCTCAAGATAACCTAAAATTTCAGACAAATGGAATTAAATTAATAGCCAAGTTGAAGAAGAGAGAGAAAAGTGCAATATAGTTGCCTTTAGTGTAGAAGTGTGAAACAAGTACAGGATAATTTGTTTGTAAATAAACATGAAAAAAGATTTATTTTTGTTGTTCAACTTCATACTAATCCTACATTCAATCCTCATCAATTTGGGCAAAACACTCATGTATTTCAATGCCAAAGGAAATCTTGGCCTACACAACTCTTGTTCCAACCTGAAGATTTTACAAGACCTTCAAGCAAGATCTTATTGATAAATAAAAATTCCACAAAAAAAGATGGGTTACAACCTACAAACAGTTAGAAGAAAATATGCAACATCAGTTTAACAACATAAAAACCACCTAAATTATCTATGAATCTGTGCTTGCATTAACTTAGTTGACAGAAAATAAAGTCTAGCTTGAGGAAATTAGAAAAAAAAAAGAAGAAGAAGAAGAAGCCATGATTCAAATTTGCACTCCCAACGGTCATAAGTATTACAGCACTTACACTTGAGTGATTTGAACAGGAGTGATCTGAGCAGCTCAACAGAATAACTCGAATAGTTTGCATCTTTCAGAGTAGCTGAAAATTGATGCAAGCTTTGCAGCATTTCTAATGGACCCATCAACAGATGTTTGCATATCGCTATAAAACCTTCTGTCAAATAACCTTGAACATGAATCTGAAGAACAAATAAGAAATCTATCACTTGAAACTGATCTTGTGCTTCTTGCAGCTCTCCATGAACAACTACTTACTTTCAAGCTTCAGATGCATCAGCAAGAACATGTTTATATCACTTACCAAAATAATTTGTGAAATGTTCTGCAGGTGCAAGGAATTACAATGAGGAATCAAGTATAGGGGGATCAAACAAAGAGAATTCGCAGCCTAACATTTTCCTCCCAATCAATTCATTTCCCAGTATCCAAGCTGTTCAACTGTCAACAAAGCAAAATTATCATGGAAGAAGAAAACAATAAGCAATTGCCATGGCCAACTTCTGCTGTGGGTAGTTTGCAAAAATGCTCTGCAACAAAAGAGTGTCCAAGGCCAATGACCTGACGTATCACAACCTTCAAAAGCAAGCCACAGAAGAAGGGAACATTCCAAAATCTAAAAGGGCTTCTTCCAATTCCAATACCTCCTGCTTTAATTTCAAGGATCCAACTTCAGCTTCCCCTTGTAAGCCTCAAAAAGATCTGGAAACTGATCACTATACGGTAGAACATATTTATTGAGGAAAGAACTCTCACTGATAAACAGAACACTTTTGAAGTTCAACCGATTTCCCAAAAGCCCCTTTGCTGCTAAACTTTTGAAGACCACGTACCTGGGAACAATCCTCTTTTCTAAATGAAGGCCTAGAATTGTGGGTAAGGATGCAAAGTGGGAGGGCTTCCATTGGAGATTATCCTTGAAGAAGTCCATAACTTTCCTAATCTTCTTCTCAGAACGTACCATGCATACAGGGTTCTTTCTGAAAGCAGAGATGATCTCCTCATGCGACCACCCTAAGTTACGGTAAACCAGCAGATTCCTCTCCCAGGTTGCCTGGCTAATCCCAGAGAGCACATGTACCCCCGAAACAAACAACGTTTTCGAAGGATCGAAGCCCATCTCCTTAATCAAAGCTGCAGATTCCTTGAATCGGCCGGGTTCCGCTGTTAATGACCTGGGGTGCCATTTCACGAACTTGGCGATGTTAGTGGAGGTTACCCCGTGCTCGGAAAGTGTCCTCAAATTGGGTAAAATCTGCTTCTCGGGATTGTTTTTGAGGATCCACAGCCAGCGTGCTGCGACGGTGGCGGCCGCTGCCGTGTCGCCTCCGAGAAGGTTCCGCATCAGTTCGAAGTTGGGACGGAGTCTCCTCTTCAAGCTGACAGTAAGGATCTTGGGATTTCTGGTGATCATCTTCGCGATGGTGGTGTGGCTGTAGCCTACGGCAACAAAGAATTCGAGCTTGGGTCGGAGGCATTTCTCCGGGTGGAAGCTGCAGACAGAAGGGAATCTGGACGCAACGTTTTCGATTTGACTTTGGGTCAATCCGTAATCTTTGAGGATGGACACGTTTGCGATGCTCCTCCGCGGTGGTTTGGTGGCAGCCGGGGCGGCCGATGGCAAGACGCCGGAGGAGGCACTGTAGAAGGAGATTGAGCACTCCAAGTAGGTTGGGCTTAGTGTTTTGGAGCAGGAGATGGCTTCTCCATTGAAGAGACAAAGGCAAGTTACCGGCCACTGCCCTAGGAATGAGTAGCGTGAGGGAGATCGGATGGGAAGCCGAAGCATTTCTCAGCTTGCGGATTTGGCCTAACGGATAATGCCACCGGACTCGAAGTATGCTTGATAACTGTTTTTAAATTTAGAAAAAATATTTGAAAATTAGTATTCAGAAATATGTTTTTTATAGGTTAAAATTAAATTTTGATAAAATTATTTATTATAAATAGCTTTTAAAAATTAAGTAAAATTTGAAAACAAATAAAAAATGGGCCAGAATAATACAGACAAATATTTTTTGCTTGTTCATCAAAAATAGGATTTGTTTAAAAGATTTTTTTTGATATTTTAATAGTGTTATATAAAAAAATATTTTTTATATCATTAATTACTATAAATCAATTATGCTCATAACTCCAAAAAAATAAATGATAAATTAATTTTTATATAATTTTTTTAATTTTCATCATTGCATTCATTAGCATTTTTTGCAATATATTTTCTGCTTCATAGACTTTTGATATCAATCAACAAAACTAATAAAGAGTAAGAGGGGTTGATAGATTGAATTGAGAATATAAGAAGAAAATTTTGATGGAATTATTTTACAACTAAAGAAAAGTAGTTAAAAAAAATATTTTAAAAAATTTATGTTTTTGAAGCTAAAAGGAAAAAAATGTTCTTTTATGTCATCATGAGACATAATGTAAAATTATACAATTAAACTTAATTTGAAATATTATTACAATTAAACATTATTAATATTTTTTATTTTTTACTTTTTTTGTTAAGAAATACTTGCTTAAGAAATTTAATGTTTTTTTTATGTGATTTTATAGTAGAAATAACAAATAATAAGTATATTTTTTGACCCAAAGATTTGAGGACAGAGAGATAAGCAAAAAAGAAGTTTGTATATGAAAACTCTTGAGTTTAGAAAAAAAAACAAATATATAAAAAGTTAGATGAGGATTTCTTATATAGTCGATATGAATATTGTAGGACCTTGAGTCTTTATAAGACTTGAGTCTTTATAGGAAATGTTAATGTCTTGGTTATAGAAAATTAATGGATGATGATTACTAGAAATTAATGGAGATCCTTATAGTTGTTTTAGAGAAAAAATTGAAGGGCTTGTTGTGATGCATAAAAAGGCTTGTTTGATGCATAAGGTTGCATGCCCTAACTAATTTTCTTCCCATTTGTAGGCTAGACTTGAATGATAATTAACTTAGTTATTAATGAAGGTGGGGAGCCAACTTCTAAAAAAAAGATTAAATTTGAATTTTGTCATAATCACTTATAACGATGCAGTTACTGAAAGAAGAGAATCTTGTTGCATTACATGTCTATAATGTATCTAGATATCCTTGAATATTCTATATCATCTTAAGGGGTGCTTTGTAAGTCACAATGATTGTCTTGTATGCAAGAGGAGAGTCTCGTATTTGTTATATATCTATAATGTATCTGGATGTTCTTGAATATCTTATATTATCCTAAAGGATGCCTTATAGGTCACAATGATTGTTTATAATGTCTCACTTATTTTTAGTGTGCTCTCATTTGTTTGGGTTGTGATTAGATTCTATTAAATCTTTTTTTGTGATCCATGACTGATTTGAACTAATTATAAAATCTCTTAATTGTTGTAAGAAATGAGCACATAACATGACTAATCTAATTCATATGAGTGGTTTGGTATAAGTTAACTATCATGTATTATTAACTAATTGTATTTTATGATCATCCTAGCTCGTGTTACTAAACCAACCATGGTGGGGATCCAACTTGCTTTCAAAACCAAGTTGATCCTCTTGTCCCTCCTCCTTATACCTACAAAAAGAGAAAGTTATAGTTCTTTCAAATGGATCTTTGTTTAATATTTTCCAAAAGAAGTATGCAAGCTTTTTATTTAATGATTTTGAAATGCTTATGGTGTGTTCTCTTGACCTATAATAATAAATCTTTATAGTTGTTCTACATAAACATCTTCTTTCAAAGAATTATTAAAAAATGTAAATTTGATATTAAACAAAAATGTTATTCATTTCATTAATAAAGTTAATGTAAAAAATAATCTAAAAATTTCAAAATGAGCAACAAGATAGAAAGTTTTAAAAATAAATCCATACCATGCTTTTGTGATATAATTTTGTTATTAGTCTTGCATTGTAATTTTTTATCCTCTTCTCTTAAGTCTACATGCACTTTATAAACTCATTTCACACATATTGCATTTTTTTCTTGTCATATTTACAACAATAAATGAATAAGTCTTATATGTGAATTTTATCTCCTACTTGATGGCACTTTTCGATTATCATTCTCTGAAGCATTTTAATAGCATAAAGATTCTACAACTTTTAGAGAAAAAGTAGAAGAATCATAAGAATCTTTAAAGAATTTTATCTCTTTTGAAAATGTATCATTGTTTTAGATATTGTTGTGAATTTTTGAATTGTTTCCTTCAATTCATGGCCTATTCCTAGATGGACTAAATGTAAGAAACTCTTTTGGCATTACTCATTGTTGAAGTAGGTCATTTCTATAGTACTCATTATTAGAGCTTTTTATATATTTTACTCCCATGAATTATTTTCATAAAAAGTTTATATCTTAACAAATAATCAACTTCTTAGTAATAAACTTATATAATCTAGAATGCTTTTGTCTCATCATTGTACCAAATAAAATATTTTTTTATTATTTTTATCTAATTTATTATATTTTTTAAGCTATCAAATAATAGCAATGCAACAAAAAAATTTTAAACTACTTATATTAAGTTTGTGATTCCATCGAGTTTCAAAATGAGTCATATTACACACTATTTTATTGGAAATATATTTAGTATATACATTATAACAATCTCTACCTAAAATTCATTTGATATATTTTTCTTATTGAACATATGTTGTGTCATCTTAATAACTATCTTGTTTATCCCCTCTACAACTATATTCAATTATGGTGTTTTTCTAGTTATTTATATATTCATTAGATTATAAATATCAACATATTATAACTCAATGTGCCTTTTGGCTCTCCAAGTTATACTAATTAAAAACATTGCCATTATTGTTTTTTAAAAAATAATTTTTATAAATATAGACAACATAAAAAATGCAAGATATATCATTCATTATATATTTTTTACTCGATAATTTAGGTTCGTGAAAATGTGAGCCACCATAATGATAATGTCATAACTAAGATTCATTCTTAATTAATCATTGCCAATAATGCATATATTCCCAATATGAGAAATTCTTTTTGCTATGAGTTATATTAACTTTGACAAGTGAAGAAATAATTTTATTATGCTTAATCACATGCACATCATTATTGAATATAATAGAATATCCATATTTCCTTAATTACCTTGATAATAAATAAGCCAAGCCTAAACTAAGTGCAAAATAAATATCATAAATTAACTTTTCTTTGCCTAATTATTTTTCAAGATAATTATCTCTTTGCACTCAATTTATACTTTCTTATCATCAACAAAGCAAACTTAAATATTCACAAATTCATTAATATCATGAAAGAGACTATTTACTTTTGTCATGTAACTATTAGTACTACTATTTAAAAGTAAATCATTGGCATTAATCTCTATTAAATTTATAAAAATAAGAAATAAATTATCTTTCTCTTTCTTCTTCACAACAAGATTTGTTTGTTGTTTTGTTTTATCCCAAAATATACCTCTATATGCTCTTATTTTTTTTTAAAAAAATGCTGTAAGTTATATTATTTAAATAAAATAAAATAAAATTGTAAGTAATCACATCTCAATTTTGGTTTTCATAAAAACTTTATCTAATATTAAAATATTTAAAAAGAACTATAAATTTCAATTTTGTAGTTTTAAATATTCATCTTCATTTAACATCACTAAGCAGCGAATGCAGCTTTGCACAGTTCCACTGTTTGCTGTCCTTTTCCTGCAACTGTTCTCTGATCTCGCCGTTTGCCTACTTCTGCTTCCCAGCTTTGCTTGTAATCGTGCATTATAAACCATGCAAGTTTATTTGTTTATTTCTAGCTCAAAAAAATACCTTTGGTTCGTATTAAATAATCTTCAAATGCTTTATTTTAAAAAAAAAATTGAAGGAGATAATCTTCAAAAGGCAAAAGCATGAACTAGATATAGAACTGAATCGAACTATGTTAGAATTGCAATAGTGAATTCTATTATCATCTGCAATAGTGAATCATGCTAACGGTAGGGGGATGGAGTTGCCAAGGCGAGGTCCGTGGTGATGTCGATCCATCCACGCGATTCCGTCTTCCAGGGCGAGCCCGCCGCAACCAATGCGTCATCCCGTTTCCCTCCCGTCTCGCCGATGCTCTCGAACGACGACGGCAGGGGCTGAACAGGGACAGACCAGATAGTTGTATGCCTTTAATTAGTATTGCAACCATGACATACACTATGCATAAGGGCAAAAAGACAACTACGAGCACAGGAGATGGGTCGACGTACGCGTGCCATGGTGCCGTACGAGGGAGCGCAGATGTCTGCAGCAGCGGCTGCGAGTGGCTGCACGCAGGGCGATGTCGGAACGGCAGGCGCGGGAAGCAGCAGAAGCTTCGGCGTTGATGCGTTCGAGCTTGAAGCCGAGGGGGGACCACCGCCTGGGAAATGCATCGTATGCTGTTGCTGTTGCTCCGACGAAGTAGGGACCATTACGCTTTGCAAGCGCGGCGATGACGATATCACCAGTCCTGCTGCTGCTGCTGCTGCTGCTGCTGCTGCTGCTGCTGCTGCCGCTGCATCGTTGTTGCTTGGCCATACAAAAGTTCCCTGCGGCTTATATATCCTGAAACCGCTTCTCCGCGCTGCCGCCTTCTTGCCACCGGCACAAACCTCCTCAATCTTGGCAATGCTGTTACTGGTTGTGTTGCTGTTCTTGGCAGTAATCGCTGTGATGCAACCGTCGCCTTCATCCAAAATTCCTGTCGGCGCCTGGTGATCTTCTTGCAACCGCCGAATCCCTTCTCTCATATTCTTCTCCTTCATTAACTGGACTTCTTCCTACATTAACGTCTTCTTATATGAAATGCCGTATGGTTCGGAGCTAAAAGAGGAATGAATTATAAAAATTGAACCTTAAGCTCTTGTAGTGAGTCGAACAAGGCCGAAAATTCTTTCTCGTGCTTCGTTTTCCATTCAACCAAGAAGTGAAATTTTTCCTGAAATCATAACCAGTAATGGTCAAAGCTCATTAATTATGTGTACGAACACGAACATGCAAATATGTGCAAATCATTTCTATTAAATGAGAGAGCTCATTAAATGTAACGTCGAGGAATAAATCATGTTAAAAGTGTCTTCTCTACATGTGCTGTTCATAGTATAATGCGATATTCAGATCAGCCTAACATCATGCTCATAACTGGAAAAGGAAGATGCGGGAAAACGGAAAACCCTCGCTATGCAACAAACCTGCCAAGCTCCAACTAATTTTGCTGCTTCCGCTTTGGTCTCCCGGGCTTCATTTTCTAGTGCCTCGAGTGATGGCTGCTGCTCTTCATACCTACAAGTTTTTAAAAATGCTATGTAAGATTAAACTGTTCAAAAAAATGAAATCATTCATAATTAAACAGCTACATTTAAGGTGAGCGAGAGAGAGAGAGAGACTTTATGATTTGTGCGGCAAGTTGCTGCTGAAGTTCCTCGATGGCAGCTTTGCAGTCTTTGCCGCAGGAATGAGGGATGATGGAATCGCCAAGTTTCCAACCAGGGGGAGGAACCCAGAAGGGGTCACTGACACCGGCCTTCCGGCGTGTCTCAACCAGATCAGCTGGCTCGAGCCAATACTCCATGGCACCCTCGGAGTTATGCCGGCGTCTAAAACGCTCAGTGCCGTCGGAAACGATCTTTCCCGCCATATGTTTGAGTAAATGATCAAGCAAACCAGTGTCACCTATGTGCTTCCTGGCTTCCTCCCTCAGTGCTTGCCGAAGGATGGGTCTCCCGAGCTCCGCCTTCTTCGCTCTCATGATCTCAAGAAGCCGCTTCTCCGCCGCCTCGTACCTTTCCGTGGACCAACGGTCTTTTGTCCCCCTAGTACATTTTCCTTCTTGCTCCAGCTCAAATCTTTGCCTCTTCGATTCTGTTCCATACGCCTTCTTCTTCCTTTTCTTATTCTGCTCTTTTTTTTCTTCACGACTCGTCCCCTTCATCCCACCAGTACTGAGCGGATCCTCCATTTCAACCTCTTCTTTGTCAATCACCTCACAGTGTCGGCCTATGTACTTGACCTTCCTTCTTATTCCCCATCCGACCATGCCGGCTCGCTTGAGGGCCAAGAGACAGGTGCTCGAAAGTTTCGTCTCGTTCGTTGCAACTTGTTCTTCCTCAGATACAGCAAGCGGAAGGTTAGAAACAGAAGATGGAGACAAGAGCCAGAAACTCTTCAGTTGCTTCCCCGCCTCTAGCTGTGCCGGTGGTATCCGCCATCGAAGAATCCGCCTAGCTTGGTTCGGGCTCATCACGAACCTCTCATCCAGCTCTGGGAAACCGTCATGGATCCCGCCGGTGGCAAAGTAGCTTCTCAATGACAACGTGCTCGGGAAGTTCACTGTTACATCCAACAACGTGGCCTCGCTCACCTGAAACCAATTAAACGTGTTGCTTGTGTGAAGGAGCAATTTGATCTAACACATAAAAAGAACGTCACCCTGCGCGAACCATTACTATTCGTACGGCTTTTAGCTGGATTGGAGACTTTGGTGGAAGCTTTTCGTGAGCAATCTCGTAGAACGCCCCAGGTTCATATCGTACTAGATTCCAAAATTGCATCATAAAAAAATAAACTCAGTATCAAGAAATAGAAGAGAGTTGGAGAAGATGGGAATGAGAGTACCGTTACAAGGAAAGGCGTGGGTCGAATCGGCGAAGAAGAGCATCTGTCTGCCTAAAGGTGGCTGCGGCAGCGCATTGGGGACCGGCTCATTCCTCTTCGAGTAATAGTACTTCTGCCACGCAATAATTTAAGAGCATGCAGATAAATGCCGGATGAATAAAGAAATAAAATATCAGACGAAAACCTCTCCGCGGAACACAAAATTGCATCGAGAACACGTTCTGATTTTCTTGATTCCATGAGGAAAAACAAATATAGCAAAACATGCCACTTGAATAAATATTTAAAACTAAAAAATCATATCGAAACAATTCCATCAAATTTACAGGGAAAAAGCCGATAGTATATATCTCGTCAAGAGCACATAAAGCTTTAGAACGTCGTTTCCATGATAAGTTTAGAAATCTGAAAGCCTGGGATTCGTGAAGCAGAAAGCATCCTGATGGCATGGACACTCGGAAGAAAGAAGAACGAGCAAAACAAAAGCCCTCAGCATCATTTATCCCAAAAAATCGATTCTCTCTTTTTCATAAGTAGGACAAGGTTATTCTAATACCAGTAAATATTACCGATCGAATTCCGATATATAACACATAGGCAATCGAAAACCCACGAGAATGAATGAAAAGAGAAAATTCCGTGAAATGGCTGTGTTGCTTGCTCAAGTGTCTAGCTAATTGAACCAAGAACTGTACACAATCTTCATAATTTTTTCCCATTCAACAATTTTATGAAGAGCTTCGTTCCAACATAAAAAACACTGAATCTTTTCCTGTTTCCAGATCGGAGAAGATCATCGCTAAAATTACAAAACAAAAATTAAGAAAGAGGTTTAACGAGACCATCAAGATTTCCAAGTGCATGAAAAAATTCTCCGATCGAAGTTTATAAAATGAACCTTTCAGATAAAGAACTTAGACCCGAGCTAATCCAACAAAAAGAAGCATCTTAACTTCAGAACCCAGAAATAAGAAGCGAAAAAAAAAAAAAAAGAAAGTTACATTCCAAAGTCAGATCTGGCTTTGCATAGCAACGAATCGATGATCCTTAGTTTTGCGCTCAAAAGTTTGAGAAGAAAGAGGTCATAACGCTGCTCATCACGAAAGAAAACAACAATTTCATCGGAAAAATAATCTAATTACTATCTTGCAAGAAATTAATCCGAAAGTTACCAGCATTTCAATCGCTAGAGCACCAAGGATTCAGAACTCTCTCAAGCTCTTCCTGCAACGGAACTGCAGTGGGACGAGGTGCAAATGAGGAGATTGGCGAGGGTTGAGGGCTTTTATTGGCGATCTGGCGGTTAGGCAGCGGATTGGGATTCGAACATTCTAACAAACCAGGTGTGGTCGCGCGGGAGAGAGTGACGATGAAAGCCAGCTTGAGAGAGAAAGCACAGAGACCGTTTTATATTTTCCGTTACATATTTACAAAGACAAATCGTTAAATCATGTGACCTCCTCTATCGTACCATAGTACCATTTTTGACGAATTGTTTTTAGAAAAAAAATTAATCAATAAAAATATTAATTTATGTTTCAAAAAAATATTTTACTCCTTTTTTTAAGTATATAAATTATGCGTCACATTTATGAGAACAAATTTGACTATAGATTTTTCATACTCATCTTATAAAATTAATATACTTCATAATATCACAAAATGTTCGATAGATAGACTTAAAGGTCATATTTGAGGCTATTGATGATGACTAATGTTAATGGTTTACTTGGCATCCAAGTATTAATCTTGAATGATTTTTCAAAAAAACATATGTTTATATAAAGTGATATTTTATATGAGTGAGAAAAAAGGAGTTATTATACTATGATGAGGTTTTTTTTTTATATTTTGAGTTTAAAAAGTAAAAAACACTTTTATTAAACCATCATTAAACATCTCTTAATAACATTATCTCAACGATCCACAAAACCTCATTTGCCTATAACATTGGCTTGAATTTAAAGAACCCTTACTTAGGCAATCTTATTTTTCTAATAATATCTATCCATTTACTTAGTCGCTTGAGACACGATTCTATGAGTGATTAGAGAAGTGTCTTAATGAAATAGCTAATAGATATCTACTCATTGAAGAGAAAAAGGTTCACTCGGTAGTCCAATTTTAATGTAGGATGCATTAGGAATTTAGTACCATGCCCTTAAGATGTTTGCATTGTAAACCACAATCATTAAATATTCACTCTAACGTCCCCAAGAATCGTGAAAAAAGTTGCTTGAATCTAATGAACTTGCATCTTGCTTTGAAGAAAGCATGGTCGATTATATATATATATGTTAAAGAGGGGTAAAAATTTTGCCTATTTGACTTACTTTGAGATAGGCAAAAAATATATAGAAATATACATTCGTGATTGAATTATAGAATCTTTAATATCTTATGAGTACCACTCTTAAGAAGCACTTAAAAAATATTAATTTTTAACTAAAGCACCAAAATGAATCGTAGTGCATTAGCATTTAAAACTTTTTCTAATATTATTTGAATGAACAATGATATGTTCGTTTTTTGTTTTTAATGTTTGTATCTTGAAGTTTATCTTCGGCATTCTATCTCATGCTATTAATTGATTATGTAAAATATTTTCACAAAAATTTATATATAATTTTTCTCTTAGTTTATTTGTTAGTATTTTGAGTCATTATGAGGTCATAACAAGTTATGTGTTAGGTTTATATATAGTTTTTTATTTAATGTTATATATTTCTTTATTTTTATGCTATTTTATTATGTAACAATAGTTTTGTCATTTGATTTTTAATTCAAGATTGTTCTTTATACATACACACACACACACATAAATATGTGTGTGTGTGTGTGTGTTGCAAGGAATAAAAAAGAGGGATTTTGTTGGTTTTTTATTTTTAAAAATTACAATTTTTTGTGATGTACGCATAAACCCCATAAAGTTATGATCTAGGTTCTCTAAATTGTGATCTAGACTTTAAACTCAGTCAATCATTTTAGCTACATTTGTAGCACTCAAATATGAAATAAATTGTCAAATTTTGAAACCATACAAAACCAATCTAAAACTGAAGTGCATTTGGCATGAAACTTGTAAAAAACTAAAATACTTAAAATGAATATAAAGCTTTACTTAAGTTTGAAGAAGTTTTATGAGTTTAATAGTTCTAAAAATAATATTGAGAAGATTGAAATAAGTTTTATATCTAATTTAAATAATTCTAAATAAATGTTAAAATTGATATTTTCAACCTTTTGCACATTTAATTGGTTGCTTATATTTTAATACAAAATGATTTAAGTTTTATCTTTGTCACTCACAAGATAAGGACAACACAGGAAAACGATGGTAAGAAAAGAGGGGTTGTTGAGAAAAGTGAGAGTGATTGAAAGAGAAAAGGTGGATAAGGGAAGTTTTATTTTGGGTTTATTTTTCATTTTATATATAATTTTATTTAAATACTCAAAAAATTTAGTAAATGAGATGAAAATTTACTAAAAAATAAATGCAAATTTTAGATAATAATAGAGAATTTTTTTAGAGTTTTGATATTCATTTTAACAATAATTTTGAAGTCAAATGCATCTAAATAAACAAATCTCATTTAAATAAAACAAATAAAAAATATAAAATTACCAAATTTCAAGTTTATTTTTGGATAAATTTTTATCCCAAGTTATTATATTTTTGTTTAAAAAAAGAATCCAAAAATTTAAAATGAAAATTTTCCTTGAGGCCCCTTTCCTATTCCGCCACCCTTCTTCTGTTCACCGCAGGCCCATCCCCGTCGCCTCCCTATCTCCTGAGCCCCACGTCATCAATCAACCCAACTGAGGTTGGTGCCGTACCATCGCCGTCCTAACAAAGAGCCCCTCGGATCCACTCGCCGCAGAAGGCTCACCGATGCCGTTTATGCCTTCCTATCCCTCGGCCGCCTCTGAGCCGTTCTGACAGCTGCTACCGAGTGTACCAATCGCTTCTGAACCTATTCGCCAGCATAAACCTTACTCGAGCTCCTCCCCGTTGTTGCTGCACACCTCCTCGCACTAGCTCGGCCACGCCCGCCAAGCACCACCGCCCCGATATCCGGTGAGACCTTCTGGGCCACCACTAATACCGACCCTCCCTCCTCGTGCTACTCCAGTATGCGATATTCCTCGATTTTGACCAACGTGTTCCCCTTCTATTTTGTTTCAGCTGCTGGACTCATTCTTTTAGATCAGCTATGGTAGTGGCTAACTAAGACTGATCGGTACGTATCCGTTCATTAATTGCGCGACTTTGATCGTTCATTGTAAAGCTTAGCTGTAATTCGAATTGCATAATATCATATCATTTCAATTGTGTGTACAAATCTTATTGTCTCAAAATTTCTCAATTTACTGGTAATCCGTAGATTCAATCTCTTGAATTCACCAAAGTAAATATTTTCATGGTATTTTCATTTTCTTATATACAGAGTTGTTGTCTATTGACCATTGATTATACTTGATTCGTGATTTCATGGCTTCCAATCTGGATTTCCGGTTTTGAATTTTTAAGTATTTGATCAACTATATGGTGTATGCAATCTTCTGTCGACTTTTGGTTTACCATTTAGACAATTTAATTTGTGGCTGGCCTATAAGATGGGTTCTTAACTTTCATCTCGTGTTCATTCTCCTGTCTTCCTATGTAAAGTTGCTAGAGAATGATGGAATACTATGATAGTTTGAGCAAGAGGATCCTCCTGAAGACATTTTTCAAAGATGTGCTAAAGATCATTGTCCACAAGGTTGCTGTGCCTCAACTTTCCTAGGACATTTGCCTTGAAGGGGCAGGTGCAGTTGTAGCTATGGTTGAGACTTCTGTAGCTAAGCCTTAACCTCCCCAACGTCTTGAAACACATAGTAGGTTGTACCTAATATGGCAAGTGGCTTGAGCTAATTACTGATGTAGAAACCCCAATGTTATGTTGAAGTGTGATAGGGTGACAAACTCTGAGATTTCCATGCACATTGGGAAACATTTGTAGGAGGCATGCCTTCAGAAATCCTCAAAGGGTATAGGTTTGGGTATTAGAGTACATGAGTAGTCTGGGCATGTGGTTGCTCAATTTTGGTCAAGCCACTTAGAGTGGTCGAAGCGAAAAAGGTTTGCATTACTTGGGATTTTTAGGGCTCATGATACTCAATTCTGTCAAGGGTTTAGAAATTTCTTGGTTTTTTTGAGACTTTGGACAATGATTGATTATTTGAGGCTTATGGATGCTCAATTAGTTAAAATTGCTTGAGATGAAATGAGGCTCACATTGCACGTGGATGTCGATCTTCATGATTCTTAGTTTTGTTGAGGATTTGGAAGGCTGCTTGAAGTGGGCTGAGGCTTTGGGAATGTTTCAGTAATAGAGGCTTATGGATGCTTGGGGAGGTGAAGGTGCTTTAGATGCTCATGCAAGACGACAACAACATGAGCATGCATAATGATATGCCATATATCCCTCATGACATCCTATAGATATCATTCAACATATCTATATAAATTCATATCTATTAAAGTACAACATTCTGAATATGAATGACTATTGAGAAACATGGCATATTGATGGTTGTAACATTTTACTAAGCATAGATAATCATGTGAAATTTGAATTAACCTAAATCAATTAACAAATGTGAATCTCTTAACGAAATGTAGTTGCATGCTCTAATAGGTTAATCTACTTTAAGATTGGATCTGTTTTCCTCAGATATCCTCAAAGCATTTTTGAATGTAACATGATTTTAATTGCCTATATATAAGAATTTGGTCAAGATATATCCAATACGAATAAGTTATATAAACCCAACTAATTAATATATTCTTCTTAAAATTTGTCACCTGATTGAAGTATATTAATATTTGTAAATTATAAAAAGTATTCTCATAAAGTTAATCACTTGAAAGAGTAAACAATCATGTTATTGCTTGCGTATGCATGTATGTGTGAATACCTTTTAAGTATATCATTTGAAATATATATATATATGTATATATATGTATATATATGTATATATATGTATATATATGTATATATATGTATATATATGTATATATGTATATATATGTATATATATGTATATATATGTATATATGTATATATATGTATAATTTCATGTACATGTATGTGTATAAATGATGAATGTTAATCTTATATTATAAAAGGTGATTGGGAAAATGAATTTGTTATGTTAATAATTTTTTTTGTGTTTTGATGGTTAATCAAGTGCCTATGTCATTTAACTACATATTTAATTTCTCTATAATCTAAAGTTATTGCATACTTTCATAGTTAATGAAGTTTTATTTCATTTAAGATTTTTGAGTTTTAAAATGAATTAAGATTTTGTAGACAATATAGAGGATATGTTTTTTTGTCTTAATATAAGGATTCTGATATCATTTTTTTTTCATCTGTGATGTCGACAGTCTTAACTCACATTGGAATTGGTTATCTTTTCTCTTAGCCGAGCTATGTTATGGTTTTGGGTATGCTCTCTTTGATTCTTGTCATTTCAAAGTTCAGAAACTAGATTCTTGTATTGATGGTTTTTTGTTGATATGAGAAGGAGAGAAGGAAGTGGAATAAATGTAC
This sequence comes from Vanilla planifolia, assembly GCA_023846275.1. Classification (NCBI taxonomy): domain Eukaryota; kingdom Viridiplantae; phylum Streptophyta; class Magnoliopsida; order Asparagales; family Orchidaceae; genus Vanilla; species Vanilla planifolia. The sequence continues at coordinate 11,391,351 of CM043877.1, forward strand.
CCACTTTAGAGAACTTCTCATAAAGCAAGTTTCAGAGACTGTATTTAATTGCAATGATCTCAATCATCATCAAAAGCAGGCTGCAATTAGTAACCGCAAATTGCTTCAAGTGATGAAAATATTTGACCTCTCCTAATTGCTTTGCTATTATCTAGTTTATGGTTACTTTTTTCTTTAAATACAACTAATTGTCTTTATTTTATTAAGCCCTAGGTATTGGTAATGTTAACAAAATCTTGCTTTTTATATTTGATTCAGCTTCTATGTTTGAAATTTGTTTGTTTATGTTTTATTTTCTTAAAATTTCCTTTTTCTTAAAGTTGTGTTAATAATGTTGATGTAGCATCACAGAAATTTCACTTTCATCTTAGTTTATGCTTAGCATTCTTTTGCACCATAGAGCTTCCTATATGCTGAATGCTTGCGTTCGAATGTAGCTTCAGGGAGAGAGAAAAAAAAAACATTTATCTCAATCTGTGACCAATTCCAAAGTGCATTTGACATTTGCCAAGTTTTTCTTATGTGTGTAAGTATTTACTGGCTTTCAGTAGTGTTGTTTGTGGTAGATTTTCTTTTTTAACATCAAATCATTTCAGCGCATTAATCTGAATTCATTTTTACCTTGTGTAAGTGGTTTTTTTGGTGATGTAATGTAGGGGAATTGGGTTTATGATGGTTAAATTTACTTTGCTAGAGTTGCTGTGCAAGTAAATTCTTGATTAACACGTGATTTAATTGCATTTATGAAGGATTTTGGAAGCTGTTGAGCTCATGGAGTGATGATTATGATCTTAGGTTTAGATAGAAAGACTAGGGGTGAGCTTTTGAGTGGAGGATGAAGGTTGAGCTTTTTAAACAGATTGGGTCAAGATTTTGGTAGCAATGACCTGCAAACCATGAGATATGGGGGTTTCAAGATGTATGAATGCTTCTTTTCATCTTGCCCTTGAAATTTTGACATTCCAATACTGCTTTATTGTTCTGCTCCATATATAAATGTAATCAATTAATAGTTTTAAAGTGAATGGAATGACTTCACCTTATTGGATATTAGAGTTTCTAGAATTTGAATTTAAATTGGCCTAAATGTAATTGTTTGCATTAAAAATCCAAAACATATAACTCCATTCTTTTAAAAACTATTCAAAATATATATCATGGTCAAGATAGTGAAATTATATAAAACAAATGGATGATTAAATTTGGAAATATTTGTTAAAAGATGAGTTATTCAAAGGTATCAATGTTATATGTTACTAAAGCTAAATAAATCTACACTTCAACAAAACAAGTTTGAAGGGATTTTGATATCTAGATAAAGAGAAATTGTCAAAATAATGAAGATATGTCAAATTAAGAACAAATTTGGTTGATTAACATTGAAATTGGGTGTTAAATAGGTTAGTTATCCAAAATATAAAATTATGTATCAAATTAGAACTACGGAATTCAACTTTTTAATGAAATTAATCTCATAAGAGTGATGAATGTGAAAGAGCTATGTGTTGAAAAAACAAAGATATGCCATAAAAAGAATTTTACAAGAACTTTAAAAAAAAAATATTTTAACATAAAATAGTTGACTAAAAAAATTTCAATTTATTTTTTAGACCATCATATGGAATTTTATAAGTGAATATAAAGATTTGAAAATAAAGCTAGAAATTAAAGTAATATCAAGGAAAAATTTGGGACAATAAATTGGCATAAATTTATTTTAGATCTAAATTATTTAATCCTAAATTCAATCTCAACAAATTTTTTTTTTGTTATTTTCACATGCATTGTTGTTGTCATTGCTTCTTTATACAACTCCAATTATCCATCATAGCTCCTAAAAAATCTATTAGGATTTAACAAAATAATATTGTTAATAGCTTGTTATATCAATTAATATGGACCAACAAGTTTTCTATTTTGATGATGACAAATCATTGTTTATTGAAGAGTTTTAAATAAAAAAATGACTTTTTCTCTCCCTCTTAAGAAACCAATATTTATATATATGATGTAACAATTGAATAAAACATAAAAATTAACTGAACTAAATAAAGTATTAATTTACTCAAGAAAGTTTGAGATAATTTAGCTTGACTAAGCAAGCGATGCTCTCATCCTTCAAACACTAGCAAAAGGAAAAGAATATGTATATCAAACAATAGTTGATAGCATACCACAATGGTGTTCTTTAATGATGTCTCTTATGATCAAACCTATTTTTAGCCATGTGGTACCAAAAAAATGATTATTATCTACGAGATTAATAATAAACAATTTTATTAATCAACTGAATTTAATTTCATAAACAATTTTATCTCTTCTTCATGAGGCCAAACTCTAGTTAGAAGAGGTTTGAGAGGAAAGTAGATTTTTGTGGATGGAAGGGATCAAATTTGTATATTTTTTCTTCTTCATCATTAACTTATTGTAATAAAAAAAAATTTTATAGCACAAAAAATGTGTAACATTCAAACCCTATATGAATATGTTTTTGCAGTGTATAAGCCAATTTAATCTCAGCCAAGTGATGATAACTTGTCTTCTTGGTGAATGCATGAGTCCATCATTGACCAAAGTTATGGGTAGTGATTTTTTGGTGACAGGAACACATTATGGGATTTGAGACCCAAAAAATGAACTCTAAAAGGAATCATACGCTAACACCAAGCTTCATTTGATTATGGATGTGATATTTATATTGTGTGCATATGGCATTCAAAGTAAACTAAAACAAACATAGCTAAACTTATAAAAAAATATTAGAGAAATGATCTTTTTTTTAATGTCTGTGAAGAGCGTTTTTGAATTTTTTATCATGCCAGTTCTTTGTTTTGCTCCCTTGAAGATGCTACATGATTTTAACTGTATCATGTTTTTGTTTGAGATAGTTGTAGATATTGGTAAGTTTATTATTATTTTTCTTGCATAGATATAGCACATTAGGAGTTCTTGTATTAAATGAACTGGAGTACATTGTTAATGATGCAAAGAATTAGTAATGGCATGGTAGTAGAAAGTGAGAAAAAAAGATAGGTGACAATGGAATAAAGAAAAATTAGGTCATAAAGAGAAAAAAAGAAGGACATTGGATTGAAACTTGAGAAGCTTGAAGTGTGAAAAACCTAGCTTTATGGGATATTTAAACCCTTAAAAATTTCAATTTAATCCAAACTTTTTGGTAGGGATAATGGTTTAAAAAGTAAGATCACTTGGATATTCTAGATAAAGTGATCGTTTAACATTTAAATTATGAAAGCTTTACAAAATAAATTCATAAATAGAAATTTTGAACATGAAAATCATTTCTAATGAGATTAACATGAACTTCCAAAGTTTTAAATATTTAAAGTCTTTTTGATGTGATAAAATACCATAAAATAAAAACAAAAATCCAAAATCACTATAGGTTATTAAAAAAATCAAGATTTTTGGATATTTTTTTTGTAGAAATTGAAAATAGTTTCAATAAGGGTCAAAATTTAAATTTAAATCTCAACTATAAAGTTTGGATAGAATGATAAAACCACAAGTAATTGCTTAGTGATTTTTTCTAAAAGTGAATTTTATGACAAAAGATGTTTAAGTCATACCAAAGAAGTAAGAGTTTGAAGATAATGAAAACAATAGGATCCATAAGGGTAGAGAACCAATAGATCATAGAGTTTAAAAATGTTAACTTTATTTTGTAATATTACACATTTTTTAAAATACTTTTTAAAATATCAATTTGTTTATCATAATAACAAAATCTTGAAATATTAATTTTATTTCATCAAGTATTTGTATTTATGTTTATATTAACTTAATCAAAATATTTATACTATATTATATAAATCAAAACTCTATGATATTATAAGATCTTCTATCTTACTATTCCTTGATAAGATCTCTAGTCATCTACCTTTGTTGTTAGTTAAGGTCTTGTCGTTGCTTACCGCTTCTCATCAATGACATGCATGATTGTGCCCTATTTTTCCTTTTTGATACCTATTTTTATTGTTTTATGGGTTTTTTTTATCATTTATTTATGTGTGATCATAATTTGGTTCACTAAAAGAAAATTTTGTCAAAATTTCATTTCTTCATGCATAAAATTTCATTTCTTTCACAAATAAAACTATTACATATTTTTAACTTATTTCATGTATAAGCAGTGCATTAAGTCCTCCATAATCTCCATTCAACAAAGCTTAACACTCCATTAATCTAACATTAATAAAGATAATATTTCTTTGAGATCCCTAATTCAAACTGGTTACTATTAGGTTATTTGCGGTCCCTTCGCCGAGAAGCCAGCTGCTTCACACTCCCATAAAAGGTATCCTGAGAACATTATAAAAAAATATTATATTAATTAAATTTAAAATAACTTAATAGTTTTAATAACACAGGATTTTGAATTACCCAGAAATGAGCTGCGAAGACGAAGGAAAGCCCAACAGCAAAGCTTCTGCTCCTTTCCAGCCTGCCGTCTTCCTTCATTCCAGGCTGCAGCTCTGAGGAAGAAGAAGCCGAACAAGAGGAGGACGAAGGTGATACATCTCCCATCCTCCTCAAAACCATATCCCAGCGCTCATTCTTCTTATTCACAGCCACTTCTGTCTTGTGTTTCTTACTTCCCCATCGCAAAAGCATCCACTTCCTGTAAAGCTTCTTCTCCCTTGGCCCTCCTCCTGTGAACGAAATAGGAGAATTACAAAGGAGCTCCCCAAACGAAAGGCTGTGCCGGAGGGATCCCGCCGTGAGGCGCGGCGGAAGGTCCACCCCCGACCAAGCGGCAGAGCTTGGGTCGAAGATGAGCGGGTCAGGGGAGAGGTCCCTTCTGGGCTTCCCCGGAGCCTCTTCCCAGAGGAAGGGGATGGACCCCGGTAGACGCAGCGGCGGCGTTCTCATGCCCTTTGGCTCCGGCCGCTCTCCGAGAAGGGGGTAGAAGTGTAGGCGAGGTGGGCTGGAGTCCATCTCCATTCTCTCTTGCTCTGTCGTTTCCATTGTCTTCTCTTCAGTTATATAGAGAGAGAAGGGAGCAGCAACAGAGATCATCTGTGTGTGGAGCGTCCATGTTAATATTACAACTTTCTTCACGAGAAAGCACCCCGTAAGAGTAACGTTTTGTCACGCTGTTTTGCTCGCTTGACTTCAATGCGGATGCGAAGACCGTCAAATTTTATATTATTGTCCGGTTTTGTTAAGAAGGGTCATTTCTGCAATTGATTTGTGATATGTTATTATTTATGTAAAGGGGCCTTTCTGCAATTGATAAAATCTTTAGGGAGAAATCTTCATTTTGCATGTTTACTGAGATGGAGCGATGTAAATTCATTGACTCGATCATATTTATCAAAACATATTTTATTACTGTATTTTTTATTTTTTTTTATTATGGGTGTTTACGTGGAAGGTTGACTTTGACGTGCACAGGAATATTGGACCAACTGGGTTCATGGGGTTATCTAAGAGTATTTAAAATTGAATGTTGTTGATATATCATTCAATACTAACATAGTTTGTTTTCTAAGTACTATATTGGAATATATAAATAATAATAAATTTTAAAAGAAATTATTCAAATATTGTTATGATTATATGTTAACATGATTTGACTTGGACATTATTTTTAAAGTAAATAGTTCTTCATGAAAAAAAAAAACTAATATAAAAGTGAAGCATAATAATTAAGATTATTTTAATTAAAAATACATATCCATAAGATACAAAAAAAATCATAACATATGAGAGCAACTAAAACATCAAAATTATTATTGCAAATGATTCACTATATAAAATGTCTAAGTATTAAATTTTATATATAGAGGAAAAAAAGTAAAGAAAAAGAAGAGACAAAAAAGCAAAGTGATGAAAGAGGAATAAAAAAGTATAGAAAAAAAAAGAGCATTTAAAGTAATAAGAAGATAGTAAAAAAGAGAGAGAATGAAAATGAGAAATGTAATTACCAAATAGAAGATAAAAACTCCTTAAGTATGATAATAGTAGTGAGAGAATGAGAAAGAGTTATCATAAAAAATGAAAAAGAAGAGGACAAATTGCAATAAGATAAGGGAGATGATTAACAAGTTTCAAAATGGATATACTTATAAAAGTAAATTGATAAAGAATATAAGTTTCAGGAGTTTGAGAATTTGAACTTCTTAGTAGTTAAAGATGATCTAGCATTTAATTAAGAAATTTTATTTTTATGAATATTTACTGTGGGATTAAAACTCACTTGGTTATTTTTTTGTTAAGAGGAAAAGTTTTTAAAAGCTAATGCTTTAAAATCATAAAAATAGAAATACAGAATCGTATAGTTTTCTTTCTATGTTATTTTCTTTTTCTTTTAATTCTATACTTCTTGCATCATTATTGGGCGATCCTACTTTCTAAAACTCTATTGACCAACTGCAAGTCAAACAATATTGATGATGGTTAGATCAATTATAGGTCTTGCTTATCGTCAATAGCACGGAATATGCTCTCGCGATGACTCCAACTCAAATTATTAGAAGCTTGTTCTCTCTATCCTTTGACTTGAGTACTGCTTAACTCGTGCCAAGTGCATTTTAAAAGTATTCGTAGACTTTCTAAGGTGTTATAACTTGTGAAGAGAATGCTCCATGCTTTGTTTATTAGAGTTAATTAGATTTATTTTTCTAATTATTTAGGCAAGAATTTAATCCTAAAAATTTCCCTATGACAGTATGTGTAATCATGTCGTGCAACGTAATGGGGATGATAATAATGAGTCTTAGCTTTTCTCGAAAATGTTGAGTTTTAAACACAACTACTTTATAAGCATCTTACATGTGCAATGGTGCACGAAATATAATAAAGTTTCAACTCTAATTATAACAAGCATTAGTGCTAAGTGATATATGAAATGTATGCCAAATTATGATAGATTTATATTTTATATTAGTTTATAATAAGTAGCATTAAAAACATAAAGATAAAGAAATAAAGTATAACTTGAGGAAATTATAATATTTAAAAAAAAATAAAAACAAATCAAATAAAACAAACTCAAAGAGAAAATGAAGAGTTTGAAGGTCTAAAGTAAATTATACATTAATTACAAGAAAGTGAACAAAAACAAAGCAACGCATTGTAAAATTAGAAAATTTCTAGTGACATAATGACGCATTGTGCTTAAAAGCTTAGATGCTTGGTATCCAATGAGCTCATTTTGATTGTCAAAATCATCATCATAAAAATCTTAGGCAAGTCTTTTAAAAAATGAGTCGATTCCTATGACAATAGACTCCAAAGATAAAATACTAGCAAGCAAAATTAGTTAAAAGGCTAAAATCAATGATGCAAAATAATTGAATGAAAATGTTTCTCCTCTAATAGAAATTGAAGTCAAGTGACATGTAGATGCTAGAATTTGAATGAATGTTATTATGCATCAATTCTTAATGTTTTAACTCATAAACCCAATATAACAAATTTTGGAGAAACTATGATTATAATTGAGCACATGAGAAGCAAAACCATTTAAAACCATGAAAACTCATCAACAAGTTAAGAAACGTTCAATGAAAACTCATCAGCAAGTTAAGAAACTTTCAAAATGTCATGCATCACAATGCATATAATATAATCACCCTAAGCAAACCCTAGTTTAATTTTGCCTAAAGCAAATAACTACCAATAGAATGAGCTCACAGACAACATATCATTTTAAGTAGTTACATGAGAGCAAATAAAATAGATATTGATGACCAAAGTTGTTGAAAATTTACTATGAATATAAAGATTTAGTACTATGGAGGGAGTGTTCTTCATCACTTAAAAAAGGCTGTACAAACTAAGTTTAGTGAGATATAAAATTACAAAAACTAATTTGAGATTAGTAAACAAATATATGTTGAGCTATGTTATCCCTACTTATTAAGGATTACCTAAACCATTTTTTAACCTCCATTAGATGGTTTGCATATTAAACCTAATACTAAAAAGAAAATAGTGGAAAATTATAGAGAACAAAACAAATTATTGATTCAAGTAAACTCGGTTCATTAAAAGAGCTCTTCTCTTTTGGATCTCAATACTCTAACTCCCGAGGATTAATTTGAAAAAGCAAAAACAAAATTATACCTAAAATACCTTTTCTAATATCTACCACAATCCCCTTTTATATAAAACTTTCAAATACATAAATTAAGTTTCTCGTAATGTTGGAAATGATTCAACTACCCCCCTCTACAACCCATATGCTCTTCTACAACATGCTCAACAATTTGTCTTGAAATGAGAAGACAAAAGAAACAAAAAGTTGTTTGAAAATTCTTGACTATCCTTAAGTGATTGGTGGAATACCCAAACGACTAGTTGAAATAATCTACTATAGCTTAAAACACTGAATCAAAAAATCATGTTAAAGCTTCTTTAGTAATTATCATTTTAGTTTTTACCTTTATTATCATGTTTCTTTTTAATTGGCATGCGTTAATAAATCATTAAAAAGAAGATTATTGAATATAGGATTCAAGTTCTTCTTTCTTAAATCTTCATTTTTAGATACTCAAAGAAAAAACAAAAAATGTTCCAATAACCAGCTAATCACACAAGCCCCTCCTCAGGCAAATTCTTCCTTTTGATCCTTAATTTACAAGGTGTTAGCAACTATTTCCCATTGCTATTCTCCTCCCAAGGGTAAGTTCTTACACGTTACTCACTTGTTCGCTACTAAAAATACCACTTCCCATTCAACTTACAAGTTTTAGGCAAGCTACCAACATTCTTCTTGAGCTAAGATCAAACCCTCCATAAGATTCATAACTGCATTACTTATAGTTTACTTGTTCATTGACAAAGTTAATTCAAAATTTTACATTCCAATGTCAAAGTAAAGATGTGTATTCACGTGTTTCATGTTAGCTTAGAGTTCGCTCTCATCAATATATCCATCCCACGTTATTGTATGAACACTATAAACCTTTTATCCATTCTCATTCAATCATGATGAAAACAAATCAAAATAGAAAAACTCAAATTGAGTTTAGAAATAATCAAATCAAAACTGATGACTTTTATCATGTTAAAATAATACTCTATCTTCGAATTATTTTTCTTTCTATTTTATCTATTTTATTAAATAATATAACTAAATAATGGGGTCAAAAAGCAAAAAAAAAAACCCATTATTCCCAAAAAAAAAATTATAGCCATGTTTTTGTTTTGGATCCTTAAAATAAAAATATTTCTTAGTAACTCGGCAACCAATATAACAACCATATTGGTCAATGATTACCTGCCAAGTCAAGCCGTGCAAGGCAGGGTGGCTCATCCGCCGTCCACGGTGGTCTCCGCACTTTCGAGTCAACCCGCGTAAATCCGGTCCGATGACTCCCGTCTGAACCGAGGTGTTCGGCTGAAACCGCGTTGGCCAACCGCCGTCTTGAGGAAGGGGCCGAGCCGGATGGTTAATGTCCTGGGGCCCGAGTCGCGGGAGCCGATTCTACAAGAAACAAACTGGTCCACTGCTAAACCATGATCAAATCCGACCCTGACCGGCTCAGTAAACTGTGAAAAAATGATGAAATTGTTTACTTCTTGAAGTCATATATAAGATATGTGTATTTGAGAATACAATTGATCTAAGACAAGTGTTATTATGAAAATAAAAAATAAATAACAAAACAAAAAAAGGTGCAATTTTTACATTTTTCAAAGTATTATAATGGTTTTTTGATCCAAAAGATTGTGAATTCTCACAAAAATGAGCATCGTAAGCATTTTTCAAGGAAAATTGAATCCTTTTTTTTATCGTAGCTTACTATGATGATAGTGATAACAATGCGATGCATGTAGTAAGACATATGGTTATTATGTCTTTATTTTTTTTGTTAATTTTGTAATATTATGTTTGTGATTTGTATGATATACCTTCATGATACTTTGAGACGTATCTAGATAAATCAAGGAATTTATTTGTATATTTTGGATTATGTTTAGGGAAATATTATCATGCTTCGTTTAGTTTTTTTTATCAGATAATACATAACATAATAGAATATCAAGACTAATCGGAGTATAACTAAAGATGGAGGGCACTAATAACCACTCAAGCAAGGAATAATGATAAGACTATTTTTTATTTCATTTATTTTCATTACCATAAAATCATAATAATATATAAATATATTATACATATCATTCTCGGATGCAAAACTATGGAGCATAGATGTATTTTTGTCCATTCCATATCATTTAAAAAGATGTACTATGCAACATCTTATCATGTCTCATCATAAATATGAGCCTCTTTAAAACAACCCATCTCACATATCCTTTATAATAAATGTGATAGGTCATATATATATAAGTAATGAACTTTACAATTCTAATAAATAAATTGTTACCTACGAGAAATTAACACAGTATGAAATTCAATAAAAAAAGATTAACATATAATAATAAAAGAAAAATAACAAAAACTTAATATCAAAAAGCATGTAAGATAGATAATTGATGCATATAAGATAATCATGTCAAGCATGCCTCAAGGATATAATTGAATTTTGTTACCCTTGTTTATGCATATAAACATATGCTTAATTATTTTTTTTATTTTTATTGTAATGTATTTGCATCATACTCATAGTTTTACTAATTTACTTTAAACAACTTTTTAATTTCTTATATTTTTCAAATTAAATGGTCTTACTTTCCATATATGATAATCATTGTATTTCATCAATATCATGACTTTTGCTTTTAGGAATTCATCAATCATAACTTGCCAACAATATACCTTAATATGGCTTATAGTTCACATGTCATCAAGCCATGCTCTTGTGCTAAAAATAATCATCTTATTTTTTTTTTTGCATGATTCAATAGTTGTGCTTTAACAACTGTGCATCATAATGTTAGTAATGATTATGTCATATGTAGCACCCAAAGAATGTGAAGAGTAAATATTGAGTAATGTTTCAAAAAAGAAATTAGTGAGGACATCAGTTATTGTAAGGATTTTTTATGCTGAGAAGTTAATTAGACATGCGACAACACTTTCGACTAATTAAGATATCTGTTTTTAGGTTTAGAATTAAGACAGAGACTAAAATTATATTTTATACTCAAAATTCATAATATAAATACATAAATGACCAAAAAATGAACCATTGGGGCCATTTCCATTTGTTTCACCTACCTTCATTGCTTTCGGTCCTATCCGACCCGATGACTCACACCTAGACCACATTTAATCGAAACAATTTGGCGAATGGGTCTTCTAAACTATTTTGGATCATGGGTTTGAGCAACCTGCAAAATAGAAATGGCTGTGCCAATGTTGTGCTAACTAGCAAATGCATCCAGATTTGTCAATGCCATATTAACATGTAAACAGAGCAATTTACATGATTTGTGAATGCATTTGGATCCATTGATGTTGTGTTAACCTATCGATTGACCCATGAAACCCCAACCTAACCCACTTCTAGCTCATTAATGAAAATGGATCCACCAATACCACATTAACCCACTAGTTCAACCTGTTAGTAGAGAAATTCATGTGATCGTGAATAGAAATAGATCTATCAACTCAATGCCATCTGGTGACACACTGACCAAAACCTAACCCATGACAACTAATGTCAAATGAGAAAAGCTGGCACTGACCCAAAGACATGCCTTTTCAGAAAGTTATTTAGCAAAAATTTGACAATAAAGCTTTTAATAAAAATGACAGATTTTCAAAAGCTGTTTAGCAACACATTTGATTGTAGAATTTGAAACTCAATCATCAAATTTTTAGAAAGTTATTTGATAAATATTTTTATCACAATTGTTTACTTTATTTTCTTTTGTGTTTTTTTTTTGCCTCGAGACACCTCTATAAAAGGGAGGCATATTCTTTTTTTGGAAAATGTGATATTTTCATGAGAGACATTTTAATTATTCTATTTTTGTTAAATCTTAGGTACAATAAGAACTTTAACATATTAAATTTTTCATGTCATATGGTATTATAGCATAACATTTCATTATGTTAATTCAAAATTCTAACAAGTGTATAACATAAGTTTTATATAGTTTTATAACATATCAAATGCTTATGCCATATCATAATACCATCATTCATAATGTGTAATACAATAATAAAAAAAGAATAAAATCATATCACATACTTTTTCTCATTTTTTTCTCTTTGTTAATTTTTTTTATCTTATCTCTTTCTAATTTTTTGCTTCTATGTCCTGATATACTCATACAAATAAGGTAAAATACGTATATGCACATATCTCATTATCATAATATATCAAAAAGTCATATATCCACATATCATACAATATCAAAACATAAATGTATAATATAAAGATGAAACGTTAACACATTTCTCAATTGTAAATGGCAATAATGTGTTTATATCATTGTAGTATCTCAATCTCATTATGTCGAGACATTATTCTATGGAGCCTAACTTGAGTAAGTTTGTTTATTTACATAAGGTGTTCCTATGTAATCACCTATCCCAAAATTATTTTAACCCTATCATTATTAATCATAGAATTTTCATAGGATATCATACAGGTTTACCCTTAAGAAAAGCTTTAACATTTTAAAACTAAGATATTGTATATATAAATCAAGATCCTTTTCTCAATAGACAATTTAAAATGATTTATTCTTGAACTCTTAGAAACCTTATATAAGAGTTGTTTTTTGTTTCAATTATTTCTCTCTCAAGACATCACGTGGGGTTCACTCCTCACACTATGTGGGCATAAAATCATATTTATTTTAATTAATTTATTTTTTTTATAATTACTCTTTTTCAATATTCCTTTCCCTTTTATTTACTATATAACAAGAATCATACACAATCCCATACTAGTTTATTTTTTCTTTTATGATATTCAGTATATCTCAACTTTGTAAATTACAAAATATCAAATTTCTACAATCACAAACAACTCGGATATACCATACATTTGGGTTGATGTGTTGTTAGTCTAAGCTTGATGCATTATACATTGACTTAACATATTATGAGATAGGGTTTCAACATACCTTCCATCAGTTGGCATATAGTATGTTCAGGCTCAACGTATTCTATATCAGTTTAGCATACCATAAGTCACTTTTGGCTAGATGCCCCCAAAAACTTGACCTCATTGTTGTTAAAATGCAATTAATTCCAAACTCAATTGCAAGCTTAACGCAATTTATTACATTAAGAACATGTATATTTAATCAAAACCTCTAAAATTGCATCAAAACCAAAGGTTTAAAGCTAACAAAACAACTTTCCCATCTCTTCCAAACCTTCTAAAGATATGTTGGCCTGAAACTAGAGCAAAAGGTCATGCAAAGCTCTTTAAAATATACCTTATTAAGGATCTTCCTTTGAACTGGAGCTATTCTCACAAATATACTGCATTGCACTTGCTTCCTCCTTGCTGCAGCAACTTTCTGGCAGCTTGGCTTAAACTTTCTTCCTGTGCTGAATATCTTCCATCTGCAACCCCTTTACAAAAGCAGCAGCTCTCTCTTTTTCTCTATTGCTCAGAACCCCTCTTCTTGTTCTTCTGTTTCTACTTCAACCCACATCACTGCTTTTCTTCTGTTTCTGCTTCGGCTAAAACAACAGTTTCCTTTGCTCTGATTTCAACAGCATCTCCAACTTCCTTAGCTTTGTTTTCTATGGCAGTTGCTCAGCTTTCCTTTGTTTCTCTTCACTTGCTGTCAACTGCTCTTCTATAACTCACTCAATTCCTTCATGCCTAAGCACCTCTCCCGAACACAGCAGATGTTCTACCCTCATCGAGCAAGCGAAGATGATTCTTATACATAAATTCCTTAGTATCCTACGTAAGATAAGAGCCTTATGTTTCTTTAATTAGTTCAAATTTTTTCTTTTAACTTTTAAAATTTATAACAAATTTATTTAATCTTCAAAAATTACAACCCAAATGCTCTTGGATTTTTGTTAATTAGTTATTTCAATGAATATGCTCCAACTGAAAATTGATATTATTTTATAAATTAATATATTTTTAAGACAAATAAAATATTAATATTTTGCTCTAATTTGCTATAATTATATAATAATAATTTCATTTATCAAAATATTAATATTTAATAAAACTATAATATATTGTACACAAATAATATATATGTAAACATTGTATCAAGCAATTAGAGCATATAAATAATATATATTTATCTATGTCGGGCTAATGAGGTTAAGCCAACATCCATGGGTCATCAAAACATCATTCTAGCAATCTATGCCATTTAATGTCTTTTAATGTTTTATTTAATAACACCTTCAAATAATATTATAAAAAAATATTATTTTATCAAAAAAAATATCAAGATTGTCTCAAATTTGAATGAAAACTAAACATATTAAATAAAAGACAAGTATTGAAGGCTATTTATATCATATTAAATCATATAACAAAAAAATAATGAATTTTATATAATATTATATTTATAATTTTAAGATTTAGACATTAATATTATCTAATTAACATAAAATCTAATAACAGCTTGTTATTTTTTTTATTTTGACCTTTTCTCAAATGCTTACTCCAACATTAGTTTGATTTGATTTTTAAAAACAAGGTCCACGTCACCGGCCTAACCAAAATTCAACGAATCGATTTTTTTTGATATTGTTACCCGTTTCACTCGAATATTTCTTCGTGAATTATACACACCTTTCGCATTCCTCACGCCTACTAATTCCTGCTTATTTATAACCAACGTCCACCCTGCTTCGCTCCACCGCCTTTCTCTACCTTTTTCTCGCAACGATCGGGCCAACTCACGCCATCTTTAACCACCGTCGCCGCGAAGGCGGTTCGCCGTCACATGACACGAGAATCATCTCACGCGTCCCCTGCAGCTGCTTAAATTCTGGCTACCAAACCCAGATCTCGATCGAACAAGGAGAAGGCGAGGTAGGTGGTGGAGATCGTCTTCCTCTCGCTGTCCGTCCTCCTGCCGCTGTCAAAGCACGACTGCTCTGTTCTATCGGATTCGAGAACGGGAAGCAGGCAGGGATCTTCTGATCTCTTTCTTGGTGGTTGGGCCGTTACTGTGTGTTCCCAAAATGGGACCTTTCTTTCTGGTGATCGAAGGAGCGGTCTTCCGAGATCTTTGAATTCGTTACGGAGTTTGTTTCTTTTGAAGCCCTTGTAGTTGCAAAGATCGTTAGAAGATGAAGAAGAGGGAGTCACTCGATTGCTTCGGCGGTTGCAGGGGAGCAAACTTCTGGTCCAGCGAAGACCGGGCCATGGCCATCTCCGTCCTCGGGCCCCATGCCTTTGACTACCTGCTCACCAATCCGATCTCCTCCGACAACCTCGTCGCCGCCGTGGGCACCGCCGCCAACCCGCAAACGAAGCTCATCCACCTCGTTGAACACCCATCTGGCGCCGACTGGACCTTTGCCATCTATTGGCAGATAACACGGTCCAAATCCGGTGATCTAGTTCTCTGCTGGGGCGACGGCCATCTCCGCGAGCTCAACGCCCGCTCCACCCCCGCCGCTGACCTGAACGACTACTTCCTGAAGATGAAAAAGCTGGTGCTGCAGAAGCTCCATACCCTCAATGGCGGCTCAAACGACGAGAATTGCGCTCTTCGTCTCGACCGCGTCACTGACGCCGAGATGTTCTTCCGTGCTTCCAAGTACTTCGCCTTCCCCCAAGGCCAAGGCGCTCCCGGCCGAGTTCTGCAGAACAATAAGCACGCGTGGTTTTCCCTGTTATCGCCTTCTTTGAACTACTGCGTACGCTCGTTTCTTGCAAGGGCTGCCGGATTCCAAACCATTGTTCTGCTGCCTTTCGAGTCAGGGGTTCTTGAATTGGGATCGGTGAATGCCATCCCGGAGAGCGTCCAGGAATTGGTGAGGATAAGATCTGTATTCTCCAGGGAAGGACAACACCCGAAGATCTTTCGAAAGGACCTCAACATAAATGAGATTCCTCTCGAGCTGAATCTTATGGAAAAACAGAACTTTCTCTTAAATGAGCAGAATTACAGCCGTGAGATGACGGCGGTGGTAAGTAAAGCAGTGCAGCCGTTGCCAAAGATGCTCCAGTTTGGCGGCCCGCTTGGGACGGTAGACACGGAGAACTCAGACGTGGA
This sequence comes from Vanilla planifolia, assembly GCA_023846275.1. NCBI lineage: Eukaryota > Viridiplantae > Streptophyta > Magnoliopsida > Asparagales > Orchidaceae > Vanilla > Vanilla planifolia. Next base: position 11,407,458 of record CM043877.1, read on the forward strand.
GCATTCCTGCAAGGAGAATCCCAGCATAATAGACGAGCAGAGGCCAAGAAAGAGGGGACGGAAACCGGCGAACGGCAGGGAGGAGCCTCTCAACCACGTAGAAGCCGAGAGACAGAGGAGAGAGAAGCTGAACCAGAGGTTCTACGCCCTCAGGGCTGTTGTCCCCAACATCTCCAAGATGGACAAGGCTTCCCTTCTCGGTGACGCCATTGCCTACATCACCGACCTTCAGAAGAAGCTCAGGGAGATGGACTCGGAAAAGAAGAGGATGACCGACGTCGAGGTGCAGACTTGCCCCGAAGAGGTGATTGTTCGAGTCCGCTGCCCTTTGGATACACACCCTGCTTCGAGGGTCAGCCAAGCATTCAAGGAGATGCAGCTCAGCGTCCTCGACTCGAGGTTTTCCATTTCAAACGACACGGCGGTGCACACATTCGTCGTAAAAACCCACATGGGAAACGAACAGGCGATGAAGGAGAAACTGCTTGCATCCATTTCTTCGGAAATGAGCTTATCCACTTAGTTGAATTCCTCCTGTTTCTGACCAACTCAGTCCCCCGACGACAAGTTTCAGCTAAAACTGCATGTATTTTACACTTTAAGGCTTATTTATCGAATTATTTCTGTATTTTTTTATTATTTAAAGCATACAAAAGATTGCAGCCAATTATAAAAAAAAAAATTAGATTTTTAAATATAATTCAAACTGACTGTCACTGCTCAATCCATCATTTCATGAAGCCATGGTTGGAAAATTCCAACCTTCACCTTGCAAAGAGAAATGGGTCCAGGAAGAATGACCTACGAATGGTACTGAAGTAATGATTCAATACAAGAGATAAAGTGCTAAGATAGCAAACATTGGAAGGTATTTTAACTAAGAATTATTATAAGTAGTGTCTTTTTTCTTGTCACACACAAAAAAAAAGAAGACAATATTGATGTGACACAATAATACTATTTGGATTTATTTTGGTGGGTGATATTATAGGAAATATGAGTGTATTTTCTATTATTTTTGCATGATTTTACATTACCAATATTATGATGTATTTGATTATTTTTTGCTCTAATTTTTGCATAACTTATTTCAAGAATTGAGGATAATTTATCTACTCAAATATGTAATTAATTATTATTAATCACCTTGGTTAGTCATCTTCTTTTTTTATAATTTTTTGCATTTTCTTATGATCAACTAAAAGAGATTAATGACATAAAATAATAATATTATTTTGTTTTATCTTATATTTTGTTATGTTTGGTTTTATTTTTTGTCACATGTGTTAAATCTATTGGTGTGATATTTGAAGAAATATGTGTTTTTTGCATATTTTTAGATGAAAAATATTATATAGACTTATTTTATAAGTTTCTTTTTAATGTTAGAGATATTTAAGCTATTTTCATGTATTGTGACATATTTGTTATTGTTTTCTTTAATTTATATGTGCAACTCATCTAGGAAGCTGATGATTTGTTCAATTATAGAGTTGATTGGTGCTAATAGTCGCTTGAGTAATCTATTGATTGTGTCGATCATCTTGGATGATTGGTCCAAGATGAATATGCCAATTGATTAATATTTTTTTGTTTTATGATTTGTTACACGCATCTCGTATAAAAAACATGTTATGTTGTTCTATGAGCAAATGATAAATCTATCTTATATCACATTGTCAATTATTTCAAATTCAAAAATCTTGTGATGATTGTTATAGTTTTCATGCAGTCACTTAGTTTATGAACAAAACAGTTTTACTTTCTCATTAAAAGATTCTTATCATAAGCCTCAAAAGAGGATTCTAGAAAACCTATGTGAGAGAATTTGTAAATTTAAAGAGAATTTTCAACATATAGCAATAATATGATATTAACTAAAAAAAGATCCTTTGCCACATCATTAGCAAATCTTTTGCTATACTTTGATTTTTTTTCACAACAAACTCCTATGTCTTCTTTTTGGTGCTTTTTTTTTCTTACATGGTTTTGGTTTTGATATCCTTCCCTTTACTTTTAATTTAAACTACCAATTTTATGTATAATTTTCAAAAATAAAATTATAAGGATAATAGCTATGTAAAAAATGATTCCCATGTTAATTGGATGAAATATTTAACTAAAATTCTTTGTAGTCTTTATAACCAGACCATCTTTATCTTTCTCGTTCCCTAACTAATTTTTATCATGGCATTAAGAATAACATAGCAAAAATCATACCCAAGATATTATATCCATTACCCCATAGCCACTAAAACATTAGCTTCACATCAACTATCAACATTGCTAATAGCCAAATATGCTCTTTCCTCCACGAGAATTCCTACTAAAAACTTTTTCTTCAATGATAATTGTAGTCCCTTCTCTTCCTTTATAGTATCGACAACTTTCCTCTCAAGTGAAGCAAACCTTCATCTTTCACTTGAGAATTGCTCAACTAGACTTTACTCCCATATGAAGAGAATTATAGGCTTTTTTTTCTAATTATACTTAGGTAGGATGTTAAACTCATTGGTACTAAAGATAATATATTATTTTAATGATAATAAATTATTAAATATCTTTTTTTATTATTTAACTTGTCTATTTAATTTGTTATGAATTGATATAAAACACATGTAGACAAAGTGAATCTTCAATCTTAGTTAGATGAATGAAACATTGAATAATCAAGTCAACATACATAATAACAATGAAAAAATATGTTATAAAACCTCAAGAGAAGAAGAAGATAGGAACATATATCTTTATGCTATTAAGATTTATATCTTATGGGACATATGCATGGATTGCAATGAAAGTTTTCTATTGTACGTGAGAATCTGCACATCACTTACTAAGCACTTACATTTCATTTAGGTAAACATACCATAATAGTTTTATTCGTTAAGAGTTTTCAAGATCAATATAATTCATCATATGGATATTACTGTATAATTCTCTAAGAGTTGATGCATTAAGTATGATAAAATTTGATTTAAAAAGTAAACCTACAAATAACTAAAATTTATGCTAATCATGTGGCATGAAGTAGAATATTGAAGGAAAAAACTATTCAATATAAGTAATCATTTATGCTTTGTGCAATTAGATGGTATGATGTTATGATTAGACAATATAATGTATTCACATGAGTTATATAAGTGATGAAACAATTCATAAGAGAAAAGAACACTGTGTAATCTATTTAAGATAAGATTAAATAAAATTTTGTATAGTTTAATATTATTTATTATAAAATATGGTTGATTCTAATTAATTTTAAAAAATAAAAATATATTAAAATGGTTAAATAATAATAAAATAATATAATAATATACATTATGACATATTATATAATACATTTAATGAAATAAATATAGTGTTCAAATTATGTATTACATCAACATGATATCTAAATATTTGTGTAATATAATAATTTCTACCATAAAGTATGATCAACAAATGATGCTTACACATAATATATAATAGAAATTTTAAAAATTTGGCACAATATGTTAATATTCTAATAGGTTATACAAATAATCTATCATGTGGGTATCATACATTACAATTCACTTATTATATATTATGAATAAAACAAAAGTATGTATAGCTAGTTTTTTACTTGATTTAATTACAAAATTAGTCATTGGAATAGTTGTAACTTCTTTTAAAGGGATTATGCATTGTAAAGTATAGATAAACCCTTTTAATCATAAGAAAATGATGACAAATGTGAGATTAGTAAATAAAAAGTTATTAAAAGAAATATGCTATAAGTGTGAAATCTATGAAAGCAACTTGTTAGGGGGGAAGCAATTTTTTGCAACATCATTCCAATTAAGTTAAAAAGAGAAGGCATCTTAAGAAAAATATTGTTCAATATTTTACATCACAACCTCTCATACTTGTTGGTAAGTTTGTTTTGATAATCCAATAAATTAATTATAATTTCACTTTTATATTTAGTTCACAACTTATTGAACTCATTCTTTACATTCAATCTTTATAAACATATTTTCTTAGTAGTGCTTTTGACTATTTAATACAGAGAGGTTTGGTCAATCTCTTACTTATATAATGTGAAGCTATTTTGGGTTGTAGTTGATCTAAAAAAATTACAATTCGAACTTAGGTTTCTTTACCCAATGTCATCAGAGTAGTTTCATTAGATGTGCATGAGCATGTTACATGGGGGTGGATGTAAGATTGAGGCTAATCCAAATCACCAAAAATTCTTTTATTTTATTTGCATATTGGGTGCATTGACTTAATAAAATAATTTTAAAAAAAACTTAATAAAAACTTTTCATCATCAATTCACCCTCCTGGTGTGCCTCACATTGCAAATAAAGGAAGCATGATTATGACTAAGAGATTACTCACCCATTATATATGTTCAAGTTGCCTTATGATCGGTTAACCTAACGACAAGCCATGCAATGCTTTAAGGGCATTGTTTAGAAAAAATATGTATACTTATGAAAAGTGCAAGCTTAATGAAGAATTTTCTCTAGCTTAAGAAGATCATATTGTCAATGACATATTGTTGACTTATTAGACTCCTTGGCTACTTATGTACCAATGGACAAGCAATCTTATGGATTATTTACAACATACTAATAGTATTTAATCCATAAAAATAGTTATAAAGGGAAGTTTATTCTCTTTTACATTGGAAAGGCCTAACAATGATTAATTGTGAGGGCTTTCCTTAAGATCAAAAGTATCTTTTATGTAGTTGAAGAAGGAATAAATATCAAGTTTTGTAATTACCAACAAGCTAAGATGGGTAGGGAATTGTTAGTTTAAGATCAAGCACAAAGAGCTTAAGTTCCTATAAAACTATTTGAACCACCTAATTGATTTGTCCCTTCATGTAAGGTAGTTTTAAAGTACTTTATTGTATTATCTTCTTTTTAGAGTAAAAATGAACTAGACCAACATGGTTGTTTAAATCAAAGAAAGAGACAAAGAAGGGCATGAAGCAAAAATATTGTTTTTCCACTTCTTTTGCTAAGGTTTCAATACCTTAAAACAACATATTACATGTTACACCCCATTTTTCCTAGGCTGATTTTTGGCATACATTTTTTTTTTTTATATATAGACAGCTCAGATCGTCCCATACCAACCTGAGTAGCCTACGAAAACATAGGATATAACACATCATTACACACCTACTTTCCTTTAACAATGTGGATCCCATCTCCCGGGTACACCGTCAAATCAGGTTCATGACTCCTGAATTAACAGATGGACTCACGCAATGTTACTCCTACTAGACCCAATACTCCTAACCCATACGGTAGGAGAACCGATCTAATAGAAGTCTGAACCCCCACGGTTAAGTTCCATAGTCATGTAATGACCTCACCATCAAACAAAAAGATATATAATATCCTCAGATAAAATATGGCACTCCACACACCATACTCCAAGACAATAAGATAAGACAGTAAATGGAAACTACATTACAAGAATAAGATCCAAATCCAACAAATACAATATCATCCAACTAGATACATAAGTCAGAATTACTCTCACATAATACAAGACATAAAAATAACAGTCTCACTGAATACATCCAACAGCAACAATCAACTAACCAAAATGTCTCGGATAATCACAGATCAGATCTCCTCCACTAGCCTACTGATCACGATCCCACCTAAAGCTGGGTGGCGTCAAGTCTGCCGATCCACTGGAAAAATATAGAATAAAAAGGAATGAGCTACGCCCAGTAGGAAAGACAGCTAGTAAAAACTCACATGCAAGAGAAGGATAATAGCAAGAGTATAGGAATACAGCATAACAATGTAGGGTGGAAAGGCACTCTCAGTTCCAGACTCCGACCAATCCACAGTCACCCCCAGTCACAACAGAGTAGCTCTCCTCTGTGCTCCCAGGCAGCATGCCAGCGGGACACGCCCATCTCTGCGCACGCATGGCGCCTAGGCAAAGCATGCCAGCGGGACACGCCCATCTCTGCGCACGCATCACAACGCCTAGCACCCGACACCTCAGCGTCTCTCGTCAATCAATCTTCTGGAGACTATAGACATAACCCGTCACATAGATCTCTAGCCAACGTGAGACACCCTGGCTAGCCACGGCAAGTCACCCCTGCCGCTGCCACTCTCAGGCGCGCAGGCCTACACTCGTGGACCAGAAGAGGTCGACTCAGCCACCGTCCCAAGAAGTCCTCTCCCAACAATTTCCATAGAAGCCACGCCCCTACAGTCATTGCCAAGCTTTAACTCCAAGATTCGGCAACATGTGTCCAGATACAACAAGGCGCATATCAGTCCACATGTATACTGTGAAAGTTAAGTCTGAACCGCACAGTTACCTACCACAACTACCCTAAAACATCATATAGGGTCTATAGTAGTCCGGTCCAGTATGCCAATCCATGAAATATGCCAACACTGAGTAAACTGACTCAATCCATGTCAATGCCATCCAAGTAACACAAACTGTATCGAAATTCTGACTATTCTGGTAACACTTACCCAAGTGTCACACTTCCTTCCAACTGATCCAGCTGCACTGAATTTATGGATAATTTCCAACAGTAACTTTCAACTTGTCTATGTGATTTCCCTAAATCACCTTTTTTCTCGTTTCAGGAAATTTTAAATTTCAACTTCAATTTCTGCCCTTTATCCATTTTCCGAAATTCGGAATAAATTTCCGAATTTAAAATTTAAATTCCACATATATCTTTTTTTTCCGAAAATTTGAAATAAATTTCCGAAAATTTAAATTCCACATATTTTCCGAAAATTCGGATTAATTTCCGAATTAAGTTTTTCCTCCGCCGTTCGTCCGCGCCCGCGTTCCGCTGAACCGGGTTTCGCTGCCGGTTCGGAAAACCCGCGCTGAACCGCGAACCCACCGGCCGAACCTTTAAATCAAATTTTCCAGCCGACGTTTAGTATTTAATTATTAATAAATATTGAATAATTACAATTACTTAATTAACTAAACCGAAATTAATCTAATCCATCTCCTTCCTCCGCCCGGCGCCCGCGAAACCCTAGCCGACGATTCCTCGGGAAAATTTCGTTTTCCCCGTCGATTTCCGGCGACCGAGATCAAAGAGAAGTAAAATCCGATGTTCGTACTATCCTAATTTGTCAATAATGTCACTAATTTCTAAGATTCAAATCAAAATTTCCGCCGAAGTTTCATCCAATCCTCATTTTAACAATTCTATGAAATTAAACAAATTTCAGCATTTGATACTATCTTAACATGATTAAGCACATAATCGAATCAACAATTGCTCGGTAAAATTTCCAAATTCGGCGGGTGTAATTTTTCCGAAAACCCTAAAATACTAAAATCAATAATTTGCATTAATAAATTTCAAAAAAACACAATTCACATGCTCTGGTAGTTAATTGCAAAGTAATTCATATTTTTAATTCGCTAATTAACGAAATTTAAACTGAATTTCCTACCTTTCTTCTCCGGCGACGGTGGCGACGGTGAAGCTCGCACGCGACCAACCGCTGCTCCTCGCCGAACGAAACCGGTACCAATCGATTCTCCTCGATCACGCGAACCTCCAGGTACAAAAAGCCCCTTGAAAGGCTGCCGGAAAATATCGCCATCCGCCGCGAACACCTCGTCTCCGGCCGCCGTTCGAAACCCTAAGGGCCGAAACGGTTCGGGTTAAATACCCCGCTTAAACCGGTAATAACCCGTTAACGACCCATTAAGCGCCGGTTGACCTGCCAAAACGCCGTTTAACCTTCGATCAGCCGGTTAATCTCCACCGCTGATCTCGTCCGTCCGATCCGCTTATCCGCGGCTTATCCAAACGCACGCGCAAACGCACTCGGCGAACCGCCCCCGCCTTCGCTGAACCGCTCCGGTCCGGTTCACGCGCGGTAAAAACCAAATTTCCGGTTTAATGGACCGATTTAAATAGATTTTCGAATTTCCAAAAATCCAATTAAACAGGGAAAATTACTTAAAAATTCCTCGGTGCTTCGAAAAATCCCCAGAAAATTTCAGAAATTCTAATAGCCTCCAATTGAGCTCTTGGCTCAACCTACTGTCGATCTGAAATCATCCCAGCCAATTCGAATTATTGAAGATTAAACCTATAATATTTTACCGGGTATAACATTACAATATTACATATCACCTTAATTCCTACAAAATAAGCATAGAAGAAAATAAATGAAATAATAAGAAAAACCTTAAGTTGTATAACATTGGAGAAAAACCTTGTGGCTAATGGAATATTTAAATTCAAAGACAAGGAAGTGGTTTTCTAACTTCAACTATCTTGCATAGTTGGTTTCCTTCAAATCTTTATGGAATATTCACATTTTTTTTTCCAAAAGTAGAATAGTTTAACTGTGATGCTTGAGGCATAATGTATTTTTCTTATGGTTGCTTTTGTATTACCTGCTTTGTTCCTCCTCAATTTACTATTTTTTAAGCCTTGTTCATGAGCACTAATTATTATTCTCAAAACTAAATCACGGTCCACAAAATTGCTTCTCTTCTCAAGATTAGCTTTCTAAACCTTTTACATAACATTAAGAGATAAATCCTTCATTGCTAATGGTTTACATAAAACTCAACATGCCTATAATTTCTTGAGGCCTATTGTTATTCTCAAAGCCTTCTCTAGAAATAATTCTTTCTCTTCTCAAAAAATATCTTATATACTCTTCTCAAGGACATCATGATAGGTCTCAAGATATGTTACACTTCTTAAGTTACTTTTGTATTCTTAACATGGTAAGATTGACCACTGATCATACACCCTTCTTTTGCAAAGGATCTTATAAGTTGCTTTATACAAAGAAAATAAGATGAGGAAACATGCATTTCCCTTGCTTTAAATTATACTATTACGTAGTTATTGGTACTTATCATTTCCATCCAATATGAAAATTTAAGTTTATTGCTTCTTGGTCTAACATTGTAGGAACTAAGAGTTGGTGATAAAAAAAGTACATTAGTCCTCATTACAAGAAAATAAAGACAATAGTGTTTCAAAACTTGAAATGCTAATAGCTATGTATCATATGTAGGACATGCCTTCTAAGCACTTTCTAACATTTTAGAATAATATTCCACAAGTCTCTCTTGGTTTAGAAGCACTACTCAAACTACATGCCTTACTGAATTTGCCTTAACTTTAAATGGTTGTTATAGATTGGGTAAAGCTAAATTTAGGACTTCACAAATAATTTTCTTCAACGAGAGAAAAACTCTTTCATGTTTCTCTTCCATTCAAGCTTTATATCTGCTCAAGTAATTTTGTGTAATGGCTTTGCTATCTCAAAACTTCATACTGAATTTCCTTAGGCATTGACATGCTTCTTTGAAATATTGAACCTCCACAAAGTTCGTTAATCTTAGCCAATTTGGGATGACTACAACTTTGGCTTTATTGATTTTAATCTCCTAATTTTCAACCTTGAATCCTAAGTATAATAGGATCAATATTCTAAACTCATACTTTTTTGAGTTCAAAATCAGCTAATGCTACTAGAGTAATTCAAAGAATTTTTATAAGTGCTCCCTATGCTCAACAAAATTTGGCTATTGATAAAAAAATAATTTAATAATGCTATCCTAAAATTTATCAAGTTATAAATGTAAATTTCTAGGTTTCTTATTCGTAAATTTGAAATGGTGATTTACCACCTTTAAGTCTAGCATCATGAATGTCCAATCTTTTTTAGCTAGTCAAGTTTGTCATCAATTCAAGGATATAGTATAAATTCTTCTTTATAATCCTATTTAGTGCACTATAGTTAATACACATGTGCCATCATCAATCGTTCTTTGGTAGTATGCTATAAGTGACTCATATGATAAATTTTAAGATCTCAAGACTTATATCATAAACAATTATCTCAATTTTTTATTCATCTTCTAAACTTCTACAACTGAGTGTTTATGCATTTTGACATTTTGGTAGAAATGCAACTTACAAGAGGATGATTTTATGTTCTATATTCCATCACAACAACAATCCTTGAGGCTCTTTACATTGAATGAAATATTCCTCAAGAAGTGGTGTTTTAAAGCCTACACTCACTATTCTTCTTTATCATCATTACTTAAGAGCTAGCTCAGATTATAGATTTAAATTGAGTTCTGTTACAAACAAGTTATGTAATCAAGTTGTATACTTCATCAACAAAAGCACCTAGTGCTATAACATGACGTGCAAGTTTTTTATTAGATTCCATCATCTATCCTTGCTAATGCCAATATTTTATCACTATTATTTGATACATCATGTCAAATAAAAACTCATGGTGCATCGTTCTATTGAAGTTATTCCAAACTACCTCTTGGATCATGCTTCTCTTCATATGAGCACTCCACTACGTGAATGCATAACTCATAAGCTTCATATTAATAAAGACTAAATTCAATTTCAAAGAATATCAGTATACTGAGAAACATGTTTTGTGCTAATCAACCCTTGTATCCAATATTTAGACAATTACTTCTCCATCTCAAGTTAAAAAGTTGACCTTGACTTTTACTTTGAAAGTTTTCTATCAGTCTTTGTACCATGATAACTTTAGATTGCCATTGTCAACTTTTTCTTGATCATTGTTTATCAAATAAGAATTATTTTGATCTATCTCATGTTAAGTTGGATGCATTCTTCTTTAAGGTTGGCTTCATAATCACATTTAATTTTTTAGAACTATCATTGTGTTTGATTACTTTTTCATCATAATCTCTATTAGGGCCAGTACCATCTTCATATATTATGCTACTTATTATTCTAATGATTAAATGAATTCTCCATCCTGTGTCATTGTGTTAGATTTCATGAGTTTCCTTTCTTAAATTGTTATTATGTTTGCTAACTCTACTTTTTTCAAGATATCCTAATAAAAACATCACACATCCACTATGATAACTAGCTCTTTAGGCAATCAAGTAATGCAATATGCTTAGAACAAATGTGGATTAATTTAAGGAGCTTTGTAAAGAGAGAAAGAGAGAAATAATATAGTAAAAGTGTTCTTCAACTTCTTTTGCTAGGTCCAATACTCAAAATAACATAATTATAAATCAAGTGCCACCTATAATGATTTATATTCAGTGGATTATATAATATAACCTTATAAGATAAACATAATATTAAACTAATTCTTAATTATCTAATTAAAATTTGAGGAATCCCATTACTTATTAAAGTTTCAAAATAGGAAAGTGGTCATCTCAATCAAAAAAATATTGTTTAGTTAATCAAAGGTACAAATGAGAGGCAAACAAATAATATTTGATAAAAAATTATTATATTATTTTCAAATCATCCTCTCAAAGTAGTCTTATTTTGAGACAACCCATGTAACTTTGTGGCATAGCCTTGAGTATAAGATGTATTTTTCTAAGATTTTTAAGCAAAGAGCACATTTACAAAGAAACTCTATCATTTTCTTACTCAATAAGGATGCTCTTTGGCAAGAGTTACCTCATCAAATGTATAATTAGAATTTATCAAAAAACCTTAAACCATTGATGTCATTATTGTGAGAACTATGGGCATCTCAATTTAAAACACCAAGCTTTGAAAACTATCATACTAAAATATGAGATATGGTTAAAGGAGTTAGTGGTTATAGCTTTTACTTAGAAAAACAAGATAATGTAGTGACTAAGTAAAATTACTTTTCATTTATCTCTACCAAGTTATAATGTGCTTTCAAAGCCTTCATAATTCATTCCATGGTAGCTATAATAACATAAGAAACTAGCATTGTTGAATGTTGCCCTATCAATCCATACATATTTGACAACTATAAATCACATTATGGATTGGTTTTCCCATCCTTTATTAAAGAAGTGTGATATTGTTTCATTAAAAAAGCTTGCTTTTTGCCAAATGACACCTTAAACAAAATGCTTACCTTCATAAAGGTAACCTTACAACTAGATAATAATAATTACAACTATAATTGCCAACTTTGAGGTAGAAAGTTCTTATTATTAAGAGGAGCTTGGTGAATCATTTTTAGAATAGATGACATAAGTAAGCCCATGACGGTCAAGCTTAAATCCAAAAAAATTGATAAGATGTGTTAAAATACCAAATAATTAGGTTAAATAGAGTAATTAGTAATTTTAGAAGATACAAAAACTAAAAGAAAGAAAAATTGATACAAAAATATCAAAATTCATAAATCATTACTACTAAAATAACCAAATAAAAGCAACACATATAATTCCAAAATGCTATACAATAAAAAAAGCTAAAACAATAATATTAATGCAACAATGGTAAAAAAAAATATAACTAATCCTTACATATAACATATCTCTACTAGATATAATAGAATGTATCAACATCTCTTTTGTTCAAGGTCCTAGGCTATTATATAAGAATCCCTAGCTCTCTTGATATATATGTGACACCAAGGAGCTAAGAAAATGAAAAGTGAATATTGGTATCCAAAGAAGAGAATCAGTTACAAGGAATGGCTCTTAGTAAGGTTCTAAATAAAATGGTACCTATAAAAAGAGTGATTCTAATATTTATATAAGATTTTATAACGTTAAGATGTTAAGGCATCTTTTAAGGTCAAAACTCACTTGGATTGAGATGAGATGATCCAAAGAAATAATGTCTTAATATAATGGACTAGGATATTATATTTGGTATCAAATTTGACTATCTATTAATTTGAAGTAATTCAAGAATAAATAAAATGGAAGTTGGTTGGCCTATGTCACTTGGGATTAAAAAGGGCATGATAAGTGAAACACTAGGTGATATATTAAGAAGGAAATCACTTGATAAAGAGTAGCTCTTAGTAGTCTTCTAACTAGAGAGACATAGGAATGAATTCTTATATTGATTATCAAGGAATGATTCTAATGTTTATATGAGATGTCATAATCCTAAAATATTGATGTACTTTTTGAGAGAAAAATTTACTTAGGTCAAGTTAGGTTAACCTAAATGGATAATAGCTTATCATAGTATGATCAAGATTTAATAATCTACATCCTAGCTTATAATGTAAGGAATGAGTATGATATACTTAATAGACACATTATTATCTATAAATATAAAGGTAATATAAATATGCAAATATAAACTCAATAATAAAAAATGAGAATTAAGTAAATAGTACATTAAAATCTATATAAAATATGCATATAATAATTATTGTATGAATACTTGTATATATCATGCTCATTTATCCACATAGTCATATATAGTATTATTATTGTATAATACTTTTCTCGTATCATATGGTTTACTTTATTTCATATTCATAATTGTCTCATTTTCCTTTCTTATTTCTCATTTTTCATTATTTTTTTAAGTTAAAATTGTCTTGAATGACAACTATCCTCACTTATCTGAATCTTATATTATATCATCATCTATCACAAGGTCATTAACCTCTATTGCCAACATCTTGTGTATAAGAGGGTGGAGAGTTTATTGTATTATGGCCCTATCTCTGAGTACTCATAATAAAAATGTGTGATTTTATTCTCATGCATCATCAAGCTACTACCACTTATTTTCAACATTTAAAGCTGATAGAGATAAGACTATTTTCGTGTTATATTCGTATCTTTATGTGCCAATGATAATAAAGAGTGATTTTATTTTCTCATATCAAATGGGTGTATATTGGGTCATAAAGAATGCATTTTTCATTCAAAATTTTTCTTTCTCATGATCTTTTAGATCACCAAGCTTAATAACATTATTTTTTTCTTTTATTTTATTTTTTTATTTTTAATCATATATTTACACGCACATACATATACACAAATATCAATAATAATAATACGTAATCACATAAACTAGAACATATATAGATGATTCAATTTCATGTATTCTAGAATAATATTTTAATAAAATTAAAAAGTCAAATTATTCATATGATTATTATTTAGTTTACTTATTTAATGACTCTAATAAATTTCTTCAATTATCTTTTTCTTTTCTTTATCTCTTTTTTTATTTGCTTAATTTCCATTAATTTTCATTAATAATGATTTGGATTCTCTTTCTAAACTTTAAAGAACTACATGCACTTATTTTCTTACTTTTTATTTCTTATTTTACAATAGCAAAAGCAATTGTAAAAATTTTCTAAACCAATCCCCAAAAACCTTCATAATTTGACAGAGATCCATTATTCTTACGTCAAATTGTATGGTCTAATCTTCCAAATTGTACTATAGAATCACTAGCCATCAATGGTGAGGCCAAGGATCATAAAGGAGATTTTTGCTACATATTTCTTGAAACCAATCAAACTTTTTTTATTATTAAATGATACTATACAATCTCTAGCCATCGTTGATTAAAAAACAAATCAAACAAGTAATTGTTGTTATGTGCTTCTTGAAACTAATCATACATATATGATCACCAAATTATAGTATACAAATCACTAGCCAATGCTAATTTAAAAAGGGATCAGATGAGCGATCTTTACTCAAATTTCTAGAAATTGATCATACTTGTCCAATAACAAAATTATATTACATGATCACTACTAATTGATGATCGCATAAAGGATCAATATGTTGATCACTACTATAATCTTCTTGAAGCTGGTCATACTTGTCTATTCATTAAATTGAATTTGTATAATCATAGATTTTACTATTATTCACATCACACATGGATGATAGCCCCATCATCGTGTCCAATTATGTAGATTATACAATTTGATCGGCCAAATCATATTGTAATGTCAACATGGTTGAAAACCACATGTTGATGAGATTTTAACTCAATTAATTCCATATCCAAAATCTAACTTTAACAACCCTTAACACAACAAATAGTTGACTAAAAAAGAATATTATAAGCATACCTTTTAGCAAAAATTTTGGCAAGAATTAGTTTAGAATTCTTTTTCTCTCAAAATCCTCTTTCTCCTTAACTTAGCTTGTATTTCTCACAGAGATCTAAGCCAAACCTTCTTGAATCACCTCATTGATCTCTCCCTAAGCTCACTTCTTCTATCATCTTCCTTTGCATGTTTTCAGTACTAAATCTATCACAAGACGAAGAGATGTAGCTTATCCTTTTATAAATAAAAGGATTAATTAATATTATCCCTCTTTTCTCTTTTTAAAAATTTCTAAAAATTTTAAATAACTTTTAAAAACTATAAACTATATATTAAAAGTTCTTTAGGTCAGAACCTTCTGGGATAATATGCTCAAAACTATATGTTGTTAAAATTGTCTTGGCAGATATTTACGTATAATTTTAATAATTTTTGAGTTTCAGATCTACCCACCTCGCATCTAATAAGAAAAACATAATTAAAAATAAAATTCATAATTAATTAAAATAGGTTATTATAGTAAATAATATAACATTATTAGAGAAAGATATCTTTTGGGATTTTTAAGAGAGAAAATGAATTTGGAAGAGATTATGATACTATTCTTTGATCATAGAGAAAAAAGCTCATAATGTCACCCACATAAAACACCTTATGATGACACAGCCACTATCTGCATGCATGCAGTGTAACCTTTAAAAAGTTTTTGTTCAATTGCTTCGTGGTTAAGTTATTGATGATTCTTATTTGCCCTAAAATTTTTGTTGCCTACGAAATTTCTTGTATAAGGCAGGTCTTTGAACTTTCTAAGAGATGTTGCTTGAAAATATTAAGTGAATTAAAAATAAATCATAATTAATAATCATCTTCAATCCAAAGTATCTTGGGATATTTGATTTTTCAGCCTCTTACAATGTTAATATCTTTCGTAATAGTTATGCATTAAAGTTATACACAAGTTATGGAACAAACCAAAAATCTTTTAATACCTCCAATGAAGCCTTGCATATAGCCATTATCAATTCTTTTCTAGAATATCCACAATGTGCATGTTCCATATGTCTAAAAACAAACGATTACCTAAGTAAACTTTTCTTTAACAATTAATGATCCTATCTTATTTAGAAATAAGTGGCTATAAAAATTTATATTATTCATTTTAACAAATTGACAAAATTTTCCATTATTTGCATGATACACATTTATATAATGACTGAAAGTAACATCTCTTGAATTATATTTTGTCAAGCACCTTGCATGCATTGAAATAGTCAAGATAGGTACTTAGCTATTACATTATATTACTTACTCGAGAAAAGATGCTCAAAATGATAATTCTTACTATAATTATTAATTTGATTTATTTCGAAGACTTCAAGATAGTGGAAAAGATTTGATAACTTCTTCTTGAAATGTTTAATAATAAAGTTAATATATATTAATTATTATATATAAAAAAGGCTAAAATTGTACAAATTAAATAGTTAACAAACTATTATAAATTTGGTTAATATTTATCATATAAAATGTTCATAATTTAAAGTATAAATTAATTATGCAAAACTGATTGATAATACTCAATGATTATCAAATACAATCAAGAATTGATATAAATAATATTTGTTTCGAAAACCTATGAAGCAGATTCACAACAAATCATCTCAGAATAGTGTACTAAAGAACTTGTTAGTTCTCGATTCCAATTCCTTTAAATTTTATAACCCTATTTTAATTTGTAATATTGGACATGATTTTCATAGCTTTTACTCTTTTTGTTTTCTTATATTAAATTAAATTTTTATAACCTCGTGCTCGAAGTGTTACCAACTTGGAAATTTAGAAAGATTTTTGAAAATGAAGAATTTGCAAATCATCATTTTCAAAAAGAAGTTTATAAATTTTCAAATGATACAATGTAATGTTGCAAACAAGCAAATAAACTAACATGAACAATGCATTATGAGATGATTTGTCAATGAAAAGAACCATGAATGTCCTTCAAATGCCCCCATACATAAACGTCCCCGTAAAGTGAACCTGTAATAATAAGCAATGGACCAATCGTTGTTCCCTCGCACGAGGAAAACGTTTTTGGTTTAGGTTTGTCCTCTTTGGGCTGAACAGAGTAGGTGCTGAGAATTGACCTACGTTGGCATCTCCTCGAAGATTCGTCCAGTGGTGCCCATCCTTTCTATTCCTTCTGTTGAATATGTTTTCTATCAAAAATATTTCATTTCATATTAACATGTTCATGTTTTTGTCTACTGCGAAGTTTATTTTTGTTGAAACATTTTGATAGATTGAATGCTGTTTTATCATCTTTCTGCTATTACTGCTCTTTTTTCATTGAAATATAGTCTGCAGAGTTTTGTGAGCTTTTTGAAGGAGCAGCGTTGAAGGCTGCAGGCAGGCAGGCAACAACGTTTGTCAAAAAATGGGGGATTGTTGTTGGGAGAAGTCCAGACGATAAAAGTCTCATTGAATAAAAGTAATGCATGTGTTATTTAATTTTAATTTAAAATTGTATTTGTTTGTCATAATTATATGAATTTGTACATGAAATTTATCTTTTTTAATTTTGAAAATATAATGTTTGTCAAATATTAAAGTATAAGATCATATAATTGTTATGGGTTAAGTATGAGTGTAACTGTGATGTTAAGATTCTTGGTATTAAACATGTCTTATTTACAGTTTATAAATATTGAGAGTTTATGAAAACCATGACAAAGAAGAACGATAGAAAAGAATTTTTAAAACATGAACAAGTGTTACATTTTTTAAGAAATTCAAAAACATTGTCTTCGTTGTAATAAAGATTAACATTCATTTGTATTTTTAAGATTAAGAGTATTCGAAGAGGTTTGTTCTATCCCTATGTAAGATCACATTTTATATTTGTCACTTTGTTATAATGAATCTTTTTTCTTTACATATAGGTACAAGTCTTATTTGAGTCATATCACATAAATTTGATGTCTTTACTTTTTTTTTCTCTTTCATTGTTATTTTTATTGATCTAATTACTTTTACACTCACATCAACTTTGTGGGATTAATGCCTAACAATATAATATGAGAAACTTTAGCTTTGCTATCGATTTATTAGCTTATATTGCAATCTTCAAAATTGCTTTCAATGTTTTTTGTAAGACGTTTCAATGATACCTAAATCAATTATGATATTATGTGAGAAATGATGATATACGAGTAAAGAATATAGTTACTTATTTTCTAAAAACCAACCGGTTATAAATTTTTGCTTAATCGTTTGTTCATTTGCTATTCATGTATTATGCTGTGACTGTTAATAAAGTACTTTCATGCCACCACATTATGACAGTAAAACAAAATGTACAATGCAAAAATCACACTAACTGTTGCATATCTTCACCTATATGTCACAACAGGTACCTTTTAACAGCTTGCACCCAGTACACTCAAAGTTGTTTAGTACAAGACAACATGATTTCTACAATAAAGAAAGGTGTCCAGTAGGTTCCATCCTTTTCATTTTCCAGGATTCTCTTACAAAGTTAAATAATTCAGTTCAATCCAAGGATGTTGTATATCGTATAGTCTTTATTATTTATCTTTCGAACTATTATGGTTTTCAAATCAATACCCAGTTTTTTTTAACAATACTAATAATCAAATTTATTATATTTTAAACAAAATATCAGTTTAGTGGAAAAGAAATGAACGAAATTCAAAGGGTTGATAAGGATACTGAGAATACTTTTTGAATATAAAAATCACATCAGCTGAGTTATGGATGATTTGATTTGAAGATGACCTGCGCTATCGTCAGCTCCTCTTTCCTGCTATGTGATTCGACCAATTCCTCCTTAGCCGCCGCCCATATTTTTTTTTTCTCTCGAACGCAACAAAGCATGCATCAGGCTTTGTAGAGTGCTTCAATTTGTCACATGCAGAAATGAGTTACAGTTGGGACTTTGGATCCTTCACGCATTAATAAATATCTCTAATTTGATGTGTAATTTAACGATGGATACTTGGTGATGTCCAACCTAACAAACAAATGCATGGAGACTAGTAAAGCGAGACACGAGAAACATGTGTTGTTGGCTGCTGACAATGTATGGAGATGCAGCTGCTGTCCATCGCTCTCAGGTGTAAACAAACAACTGGGTTCGTTGTATCGGTTTAAGGTCATTTGCAGAATAGTCACAAAAGAGACGTAAAACTTCTAATAATTCCCAAGCATCTGTTTAGTTGCTTTGTGAGAAAAAATGGTGTTGCTCGTTTCAACGATGTAAGATAGAAGATAGAAGGTCAGTTTTGAAGAAAGAAATGCTACCTTCTAGTTTGTATTTCTGACTTCTTGGAAGAGGGGAATAGTTCTTCATAAGAAATAAATGATTTGACTTGAAGCTTACTCATTAATGTTGAATATAGATAAATTTATGTTATTGCAATTAAACGAGTGAAAAATTTAGTCATGCATATGTTAAGCACTTTAATTCATGTTAAATTGGGTTGTAAAGCTATACATGTTTAATATCAATAAACTTTTAATAAAAGTAAATCGTTAAAATTAATTTATTCAAATAAAATGAAACATTTTATGATAATCAAGTCATAATAATATTTTATTTCTCACATTAACATAAAATATGCTAAATTATAGATAATTAAACTATAAGATTGTTGCCCACTAGTTTGATTATTACAAAATCATTCTATTGTTTTTATTAATATTTTTTTGAGTATTTTTAGATTATGTATCTTAAGATCAAACAAGTCAACTTATTGGAGAACTTAATTACTTGATTTATGAGACAATTCACAAGTTAAGATAAGACAAAGAGTATTTGTGGCATTACTTATCATTAATTATCGAATTCTATAGTCATTGATCTTAGCTTTTAATGGAGTGGCTAGTCAATAAGACTTTATCATTACACATACTTTTAGTTAGAATTATTAAACCTATCATTTAGTATTCATATGACACATAGGCTTGCATTCAATCTTACAAACGCATAAGTGAATCATCAATCTCTCTTTAAAGGAGTTAGATAACGAAGAAATGATTAAATATTAGTGATAATTTAATGCATTAAAAGTTGAATGAATATTAGGTTTAATAATAAACTAAATGAATATTGAAGTAGTGTTGACAAAAGCTTTGAATTAAAACTACATATATATCATATTATACAATGCCTTTTATCAGACTTATACGTTCTTTCATTATTATTTTTGTTACAAAATTGAATCAAATCATAGCAAATCAAATCTAAATGACACAAAGATTTACGTGAAAAATCTAAATAGAAAAAGCCATAGGAGGGTGCGCAAAGAAATTCACTATAATTGAGAGTTACAAGAGAGTTTTGAAGGAGGAAGAAAGCTGCCTTTAAAACTACTAAAAAATGGTTACAAAATTCTAAGTCAATATAACATATATATACATATAAGTTCAGGGCAAAATACTAAGAAAATAAAATTACAAATATGCTCTCATAATATTCTTTTCTTTATTTTATCCAACAATAGTTATACTATCTATCATATTCGATTACATATTTAGGATATACTTCATTTTTAATTTTTGAAGTTCAAAAGTCAAGGTAATATTAACAAATCTCCATATTGACTTGAATTTCTTCCCGAATTGAAATCAACTAAACCAAGCTCGACTCTCTAAAAAGTGTCTCCATGAATCATATGACATTAACCAAGTCTAAAAAAAGTTTAAACTTGGTTGCTGGAAGCCTCTTTGTCATTATGTCTGTGGGGTTCTCTATAGTGTTGATTTTCTAAATAGCTACATCCCTAGTTTCAATCTTGTCACAATTGGTACCTAATATCAATATGCTATATTATCTCATGAAATATTTCATCTTTAGACAAGCACACAATACTCTGATTGTCACAAAATATGGTAATCGCTCCACTAATCCTACTCAGCTCTCGTAACAAATCTAGTAACTAGATATCTTCTTTCACAACTTCAGTGATTACCATACTCTATTTTTATAGTGGACAGTGCAACTGTATTGTATAAAACTAATTTTCAACTAACAACACAACCGCCAAGAGTGAAGACATACCTTGTGAGAGACCTTCTTCTATCATAGTCACCTCCATAGTTTGAGTCAACATAACCTTTTAATTCTTAAAGGTTTCTTTTAAAATATAGACAAGTGTCAATAGTTCTACATAAGTACCTCAAAATCTACTCAATAGTCTCTTAGTGCTGCTTGCTTGGATCAACCATGTACCTACTAACAACACTGACAACATGTACCAAATCAAGACGAGTGCAAACCATCGCATACATCAAACTACCAATAGTATTCATATAAGAAACATGTTGCATGTATTTTTCTTCCTCCTTAGTGTTTGGACATAGATTTTTAGATAACTTGAAATGAGTGGCCAATTGTATAGAAATAGGCCTAGCTTCTTTCATATTGAATCCCCGAAGTACCTCCTAATGTAGTCATTTTGAGATAAAAGAAGTCTCTTTTTCTTCCCATCTCTTGTGATCTCTATCCCAAGTATCTTCCTTGCTGCTTCTAAGTATTTCATGTCAAACTCCTGTCTAAGAAATCATTTTAAGCTCTCCACAAGAGTCTTGCTCTTTATTATAATAAGCATGTCATCCACATAGAACAATAAGTACAAGAAAGATTTATTTATAAGTTTCTTCAAATATACACAACTATCAAAATTGTTCATACAAAACTGATGAGATAATATGAAAGAACCAAACATGTATAGGAGACTATTTCAAGCATATAAAGACTTCCATAATCTACATACATAGTCTTCTTTATCTTTATAAACAAAATATTTAAGTTGCTCTATATATATCTCTCCTTTAGAGTTTTAATGTAAGAAAATAGTCTTGACATCTAGTTATTTCAACTTTAAATCATTTATTGCAACCAAATCAAACAAAATTTTAATAGATGTGTGCTTTATAAAAGGTGCAAAGACATCAGTAAAATCAATACCTTTAATCTAACTATATCCCTTGGCTATAAACCTAGCTTTGAAACTATCTTCCTCAACACCTGAAATACCAAACTTTTCTTAAACACCCACTTGCATTTAATGACTTTCTTACTAGCTAAAAGCTTTGTCAAATCCTAAGTTTTCGTCTTATGTAAGGACTCGATCCCTTCCTACATAGCCAATAACTAATCTCTTGAGTTTTCACAAGTAGTTTCCTTTGAATAAGTACAAAGCTAACTACTTAATGCATGTTATGAGCCATAGACAACGTGTATACAACCAAATCAGTATCTATATATCTCTTTGGAGGTTTGGTCACCCTTCTTTCTTGATCCCTTCCAATACTATATGGTTGTCATTCTTGTGGGGTCTAATCATCTTCAATAACTTATGTATCTTCTCAAAAGTCATTTGAATGAATCTCAATTCTATACCATTTGAGCTATTACTTACAACATCATCAAGCATAACAGTAGATTGTTTAAAAACATTTATTGACAAAAAATCTGATCAATCAGTGAACGTGGCTCTAATACTAATTTGTTATAAAATCAAATCAAATCATAGCAAACCAAATTTAAATGACACAAAGATTTACGTGAAAAACCCAAATAGAAAAAACCATGGGAGAGTATGTACAAAGAAATTCACTATAATTGAGTATGACAATAGAGTTTTGAAGGAAGAAAGTTGTTCTTAAAATGACTCAAAAATGGCTACAAAACCCTAAGCAAACATAACATATATATAGATGAGTTTAGTGCAAAACTCTAAGGAAGTAAAATTAAAAATATGCCCTCATAACATCCCTTCCTTTATTTCTTCTAACGATAGTTATTCTATCAATCGTATTCGATTGCATATTTATGATATATTTTTATTTTTAAAGTTCAAAATTCAAGGCAATATCAATAGTTTTGCATCACAACTGATGTTTAAATAGGATTACACGTTATATAGTTACGATATTCTCGGCGTACATATATGATACTTTTTTTGTCCTCAGCTGTCTTGGCGTACCATGTTAATCCTTCTATTAATTGTTTATGAAACCAAGTGTGTTCTTTCTATTAAATAATTTCAAGTATTGTATAGTATAAAGTAGTGTTATTGTTCTTGTACTTGTATAATCAGTTTCTCTTCACAAAACTATTATAATAACAGAGAAAAAATGTTAAAATGATATTGTACAAATATGATCTAATATATTGTATGAGTACAACTATCTTGGAGAACTAAAACGTGTTAACTGTATTTCCTTCGTACCAATTCATTGTTCATATCATACGCATACGTGAAAATTGGTTGTTGCTCTCAAGTAAAACCTATTGTACTGTTACGATTTTATATTATACAAGAAAAACATGAGACCAACACAAAAAATTATTATACTTATACAATCCCCTTTATCATATGTGTAGATCTTTGAATAACTTATAAAATGTATTAGTATAATTGTATAGAACATATACAATCTTTATAATCGTCTTGTATAATATTTATATAACTCATAACAATGTGTGCTGAGTGGTTCTTGTGCAATACATTGGGATTAGTATAGATGAATTGTGAACGTTTATGTGTATTTTTATTGTAAGAATTTTAAGTTGCATACATTGTCGAAATTCTAATAGCTTGAAGGTCAAGGCTGAAATTTCTTTCTAACTTTTGTCAATCTATTTATTTTGATGTAGATCATTTTCAAAAGTGGTTAAAAACTTTTTCAAAACTTTCATATATATTATATTGTTTCACCACTTTTCAGTATAGAGTTTCATTTGCTGTTCAATTAAGATTGAAGTTTTAGTAATGTTTTTTTTTTTTTGCAAATTATCCAAAATTTTTGCAAAGCTTGAGTTCTAATGGTAAAACTCTAAAACTAATTCATTTGGGCTCCAAGTGAAGTGAAATGTTTCCAGATTTCTTTTCTTTTAAGTTATGTCAACTTTGTTGTTTTGAGATTGGTCTGAAATTGAGCCAATCATTGTGAGATAACTTAATTTTGTCAACTACCAAACTAGTAGACAAAACCTTGAATGAAGAGTTGAGATTTGTTTTAGAAACCATTTAAAGGCTCAAATGGGTTTAGAACATTATAAATCTTGATAGTCATTCAGCATATTTTTCTCAACAAATTCTATGTTTATCATTTTGCGATTTTTCATCATCTCATTGGTGTTTTTTCAAGTTGCTTCCAAGTGAATGCTATTTTTCAACTATGTGCATTTAAACTTGAACTTTTGTAAAATTCATTCGAACCTTTTGTTACATTTTAACCAGATTTAGTTTTTCTTTTCTATCCTGTATAAGTTTGCTTCATTTCTCATTGTTTGATTGTCTAAACCTTATCATATACCTATTTTTCACGATCTTCTATGCCCTTTTGTTTTCATCAATTTTCGTTTGGGTTGAGTTAGAAACAAAAAGAAGCATTACAAATCTTGTGAGAATAATAAAGCATTTTGTTCCTCTTTGCCAATGATTAAACATATCTTGTGAGAATAAAACAAATTAATTGCATTACTCAAATGGGTTTTTATTTCTCACAACCATTAAGCTTTCTCATGGCATGTAGGCCTTTTAGCATTTTGCTAGTTGGCCCCAATAGTCCTTTTGGTTTGTTTCCAATTTGTGTTGCATATCTGCTTCTAAAACAGATTACTGGGAAGAACAGCTACCAAGGAAGGTGGTTTCTTGTGGCGTTGGGAAACAAAAGCATTTCCGAGCTTTGGATAAGGATGCAAATGACCATCAAACTATTAGGAAAGGTGAAGCAGCAGCTGCTTTCTTACATTGATATGCAACTGACCATCACCTAGCATTTTGTTTTTCTATTTGGCATGTGTGTAATGAATAATGTTGCTGTGGTAACTTAGTTTTAGAAGCTTTTGAACAATGAAAAATGTATCTTGGATTTTACGCATGGGATTCTGTACTAACTGTTAACAAATGACCACGTTTTCTAAAATTGCAGTTTCTGAGGTTTGCAAACAGCAGCATATAGGTTTAAACAAATTAAAAAAAGTTTTATGTAAATAAAAATAATATCTTGATAAAATTTTCAGAACAAGACATTTTGAAATGGTCCATGATATGCCTACTGCATTCTTTTTTCAAGAGTTGGTTTCTTCAACACTTATCTATTCATGTGGCATATACCTTAACATAATGCATTGGGTGGATGTATGACATATGACACTGTTTCTTCGAGAGCACCGGATCGAGAAGATTGAGGTTTCTTATTGACTATATGCTTTAGTGTTGAATATTGACACAAAAAAGATACATTCTATGAAATGTTTTGATAAGTATTCATGGAAGGAGAGAAAGCTACATGGTGCTTTTCTATTGTTTAGTTATTCATTTGGCAACAATATCTTTTTCTCTTAAGAAGAAATACCATGATTGATCTCTGATATTGATATATGAAAAGTTTTAAGCATCTTTAATAGAACAATTATGAGCCAACAACATATTGTAATAGATTTTGAAGGATGCAAATCACCTCATTGTACTTATCCAATATGCCTAATGGAGAGCCATGGCCCTTTTGTGCTAGTTTTTAATCGTTTCTTGTGATCCTATTATATTTGTTTCCTATGCTTTTTGGTGATGTATTTGTATGTTGTATGATGCATTTCAATGTGTATTTGTTAGATGCATGATATGTTTTGGGATGCTAACCATGGCTTTTTAGCTAGGCTATTCAAAAGATGGATGTTAGTCACTTAATTGTAAATGATCGGTCGATGCCAAGCTGATGCCAATCAAGTGGTATCTACAACTTTGCAATTATAATTATAGTATCATTTTAGATCACGTAATAACATTTAGTACTATAGTATTAATAACTTAGCTATGCGTTGTATGTTTAAATTATATCTGCAACTTTATGCAACTGTATTGATATGTTTGTTAATGTAATGTCCAGAATTTTTGTTTTTTTTAATAAATTTGTCTAAGCATTGCAAAAGTAAATAGTAGATTTTGTGTCATACCTCATAAAACATACTAATATATAAAATATTTGAAGTTTTAAAAATAATTATATATTTTGATAGAACACATCGAGACGATTCTAACAATGGTTTAATTGTAATTTTTTAAATTTGTTTGAATCTATTATGAATTTTGAAAATAAATAATTTAGGAATTAGAATAGTTGAGTTGATCAAGCATAATCCAACAAATTGTTTCTTAAAGCAAAACTCTCATACTACCTCATAGCTCCCTTTATCTCTTTGATTTTTTGTTGTGAGGCTATTTCGGGAGAAACTAGAGAGGAGGGTTTGAGAAAGAGGTGTTAGTAAAGGAGAGAGAGTTGAGCTAGAGAGAGAGAGAGCTTTGGTTAACGAGGAAAGTTGCTAGAAATGAAGTGAACACATTAGCATATCTTTCTTTAATTTTGAATTCCAATTCCTTCATAAATCTTGTAGGCCTTGGTTTTGTTAAGCTAATAAGATTGACTGAGTCGTACCAGTACTACGGTGAGCCTCTCCATAGTGTGCATCGATTGTCATATTGCATAAGGTCTTCTTATAGATCAATTTTTCTGAAGTTTATGGAAGCTCAACATCCCTTCTAGTCTATATCGTTGGCTCTATAGTCATGTTTGTAACACCAATATTTGGTCAGGTTTAAAACTTCACCTATAATAACATTCAGCTTGTAATAAAATTACTTTCTTAAAAAAAGTTAACAAGCTTAAATATATTAGAGCATTGTTACGAATTATAAATTCGTTGTAATTTTTATAAGATAGTGAATTCTAAATAAAAAAATGATCAAAACATATGTATTATGTTAAAAGAAAGTTGTCAAGATGTTAGAAAGTAGAAAGATTATATAAAAAGCAAGTTTATTATTTTCTTGAAGGATCGAACAAATCAATCAAACGCTTAATTGGTCAAGATAGTCTAAAGCTAAAGCTGAAGATGATGGATTGGACAATCTAAAATGATAGATTAGATAGTCTAATCAAAACATTTTTTTGAAATATTTAATTAAAAAAATAATCAAAATATGGAAGACATATAAATAAAATAAAATAAATGAAAAATATGAAAAATTATGAAGAATGTAAAATTGATGAAATTATATAAAGACGAGGAGAAATGCAAAATTTATTTTTCTATATAAACATGCTTAAGTGTTGTAAATATGTAAATAATAGTCTGAATGATCTTAGTACATAAGTTTTGATATTATAGATATGGGGATTTGAGTATGAAAAGTGAATTGGAGGATTTTGTGTCGTGCCTCATTGTTTGACTATATTAATTGAGTTGATTAAGTATATTCAAAGAAATTGTTCTAGAAAGCTAAACCACCTCACCACCTTCTAGCTCTTTATCTTTTTGAGTTTTTTTGCATGATTGTTTGGGGAGAAACTAAAGAAGAAGAGGGCTACAAAAAAAAGACACTAGAGAAAGAGAGTGAAATAGAGTTGAACTAGAGTGAGAAAGGGAAGGATAAGAAACAAGAAACTTGGATAAAAGACGAAAGTTGCTTGAAATGAAGATAAGAAGTAATATAAATACATTTAACATAATTTCTCTTTAATCTAAATTTCAACTTGTTTGATTTGGGTTATGTTGAATTAGTAAACTCGAATATATTATAAGGAAATTATAACTTTGTTATGAATTATAAATTCACTATAAGTTTTGTAAAATGTTTATTCTAGATGAGAAAATTATTAAATAATTTGTTATATTATAAGAAAGTTATTAAGGTGGTTACAAAGTAGAATGATATATAAAAAAACAAGTTTTATATTTTTTGTTCTATATTAGACAAACCCATTGGGCATTTGATAGTCCATGCAATTGGTCAAGATGGCCAAACGTTAAAGATAATGGTTAAAATAGTATGAAATGTTCGATTGTATAGTTTGATCAATATAATTTTAGAAAATATTTGACTTAGAAAAAATTAAGAAAAATAGAATAAATACAAATATAATAATAATAATAATAATAATAATAATAATAATAATAATAATAATAATAATAATAATAATAATAATAATAATAATAATAATAATAATAATAATAATAATAATAATAATAATATGAAAAAAAAAATAAAAACAATAAGAAAATTATGAAGAATGCAAAATTAATGAAATTATATGATTTGATGATATGTAGGACAAATAAAAAAATCTAAGCAAATAATAAAATAATAACAACCAATTCAAGTAAATATAATAAAGTAAAATAATGGAAGTATTACCATTTGATCAATAACATAAAAATGTGATGTATTTGTGGTATGAATATGATTGTTATTGTGTAATAGAAAAACATTCTACCATAATAGATGATGATCATAAACATAGTTTTGGTATTTTATTATTGCATTGATACATGTGTTATCTTATCATTCATATATCTTGCACATATATGAAATATTAGAATATGATGAGATCAGATATATGATTTCTTATTATATTATCCTTAGTTCAAGATGGGATGAGAATTAATATGATTTAATGTCACATAAGATATAATATTTGAGTGCTTATGGAGCATTGAGGCCTCGATGAGTTATCTCTTGCTTGTTTGTAGGCATGAGTATAATTATAGACCATGATATGATTTGTCATCAACTTGCTTTTTGATTTGTTTGAGAGATCAGTATGGTTATAGACCATATTATGATATGTCATTAGTTTATATTTGAATTTGTTAGAATGATGAGCATGGTTATAGATCATGCTATGATTTGTTACTGGCTTATCTTCTAGTTTTATCAAGTGATATGTATGATTATAAATTATGCTATAATTTATTGCCAACTTACCTTTCATTTTGTTAGAGGAGAGTAGCATAGTTATAGACCATGCTATGATTTATCAACAATAAGCCTCTTTGGAGAGATAAGTATGATCGAGACCATGTTATGATTCAATATGTTTGTGAGCTATGATATATATGCTTATAAGTAAAGGAATTCTAATTAGATATATTCTAATAAGACTAGTGGATATGAATATATGATATATGAGACATGATATTATATAAAGAGGGGATAATATTCATCTGAGAACTAGGTCCCTAAAGAAAAATAGTTAAATGACAAAAAAATGAATCATCTTATTATTACTACCTAAGATCATTTTTATTTATGTTATTGTATAATATTTGTTCACTATGATGTTGTTGTTAAATTATCATGATTTATTACATAGATTTATATATTGAGCCAATTAGAAGCTTTTATCATACTTACATCTTAGGGCATATAGCTAGACCACATTAACATGAGAATCAAATTATGGAGGTATGACTACATCTTGAGTGTCACTAAGTTTGAGAATTTTGGAATGAGCTAAAGTGTTGTTTTATTATGCATTTTTTTGTCTCTAGCTATGTTGAGATATATTTAGATTTTATATAATATTATCTTCTACTTTATTATTCATCTTTTGTTTTATATCATGATTATTAATTATAGTTTAGACAATAAGATGTGGTGACCATCTCATCATCACCCCACTTGGATGATTTTATTCTCAATAAATCCATGATTAGTCTAGGCAAGTATGATAGTCTAGCTAGCAAAGGTCTTTGCTTTTTAGATGGTAGCCTAATGTATTTTAATAATTTTCCTTAGTAGCTTCATACTTCCAACCCAATTTTGTTGACTAAAATCCTATTATGAACAAGGGAGGATACTTCATAATTTTTAAAAAAAATTGCAAAGTTTTAAAACCAAGGATAATGTAGTGATTGTAGGATATACTCTATAATGTTAAACCTAACAGAGATGAGCTCTCAAAATGAGAATCTATTATGAAACCACCAGTAGTTTCTATTGGTTAGGTTTGATATGAACTATAACCCATGCAAGCATGTCCAAGAGGGGGGGTCTATCTTGATACCTCAATTTTTTTCCAACAAATCATATAGCTTGTTTATATAGATTTAAAGCAATTTATGCATCTAAGCACATAATAAATGAAAGTGGAGTAAAGTAAATACACCAAAGATGTTTAGATAGTTTGTTCATTAAACCTTACATATGACCATTCTTAGAACCCATGATTGAGACTAAAACAATGCCAAAGACTCATTCACTCAATAAGTAAGAGGAGAAAACTTTACAACTATTTTTCTTAGGCAAAGCATAAGCACCTCAATCTCTTTACACAAGGTTAGGACTTATGCACTTGCAACATCCTTATGATTTATGATTTTTGTAAGACTATAACTATAAGTTTTGGTATGTCATTGACTTTTTAACATCAAGCCAAGTTTGTGTATCAAAGTTAGGAATATAATAATATTATTTTATTATATCATTAAAATATGAAATTTTGTGAAGAATGCTATAGATGACAAAGTAATATATCATTAAAAAAAGTTCTATAAAAGGAACCCACCAATTCTTGGTTTAAAATTTTTGGAAGAAAATGAGAAAGGAAAAGAAAGAAGAAAGGAGAGCTATGCGATAATAATAGGAAGAAAAGGAGAAAGAGAAAAGGAAAAAGAGTATGCAAAAGCACTATGAAGAAAATAATGCAAAGTAGAAGAATAACAGAAATAAATGAGGAAGAAAAGTTCATAGAACTAGAAGAAAATCTTTAATCCATTCTTTTTCTTTCAATGGTATTAATGATAGTTCTTGAGTTTGAGAAAGAGAAGAATTGGAATCGACTTTCGTTTTAGTATTTTCATACCTATCATATAATATGAAGGTGTCAATATACAATATGATAAACTCGAAAATACTAAAAATAGGCTTTCCTTAAGGAATTATACAATACTAATATATTCTTCATATAATGTAATCAAATTCAATAAAGTTGGTCGAGTTTTCTTTTATGCAAAAATTATCAAGTACAATATGAGACACCAAAGAGTGAGCAATGAAAAGGAATGAAACATCAGTTAGTATCAGTAACTTTAAAAGTGGAGGTTCAAAAGAAGGAAATAGATGGTACGATACTTGAGAAATAGCTTTAGTTTGTTATTGTACTATATGATACCAATATTAAATAATATGTTTAACTTAAGAAGGAATAATTTGAGAAAGGAACCACACAATTTGAAAGGGAGTGCTGTTTGATTATCATATAGTATGTTATAGCTATTAGTATTATTGATGTTATATGTTATTTACTAACCTCTAGAAAAGAAAAAGGAGAATTAGAAGTAGTAATATCACTTACTGTTTGACAAAAAAAATAAATTTCTTAACCGTTTTGGCATAAATACTTTGATTATTATGAAACTGGTAATTAATATAGGCTGGATGTGATAACACCATGCAACAAAAGCTCAAAGTTGGTTCTTCTATACACAAAAGGCTCAGCATATGCTCCCTTCTCCACATAAAGCTCAAATTAGACTCCACTCCAATACCATGCCTTAGAGAAATGTTTCCCTTGCTCACAAATTGAGCCAAAGAGGTCTGTGATGGTTTAACAAAAATAGAAACAATATAACCCAAAGTTTTTTTTAAGAAAGAAATAAAAATAATACTAAAAATCATGTTAAATATTAACATTAATATTAATAACTTATGATAAAAGATGATATGATAAAACCCATTTTAGTTCATGGACAATTGAAAAGAGCTCAGGTTTCAACAAAACATCCATACAAAGACTTACCCAAAGGTGTTATAGATTTAGAATAAAAAATCTCAAGATTATCGGATAAATAAGAACTTTTCTAAAAGCCAAAGATTTATACTGATTTTTAATATAAGGGATCTCAACTTAAAAAATGATTTAAACATCACACATATAATTACTCACATTAGTGGTGAAGTGACATGATACATATAAATAAAATTTGTAGAAGACCAAAGAAAAAATCACACAGTCACATGAACAAACGAGAAAGTTGAATGCTACAATAAATTTTTTAATAGTTGAAATAAAGTGGTTAAGAACTTTCCTAAAGATTTAACAATTTTGTGAATATTGGATAATGGGTTGATATCTCCCCTTTTGAGCATCTCACTGACCTACCCAAGGCACCTCCGAAACCACAATATTAGATTATTTGCACATAATATGCTTATATCTCACAAGCTTGGTAGTAGCACTTTGTTACTTCATTTAAAAATTTATTATCTATAATATGATGAGCATCCTTATTTATAGAGACCTTAAGGATACAATAATAATTTTTGTTAACCTAGAAATACAAAATTAGTAATTTTTGAATTATAAAGGACACCACAAATTACAAAATAAATATTTTAAATTTTTCCAAAAAAAATAAAAAAAATTGAATTGAAAAGTTGAAAATTAATTAACGTATGCAGTTCCAAAATAGGTTGTGTTTTGAGAGGTAAAAATGAGTTGTGAAGCGACGGGCTGCATGATTATTTTGGTGCGGGTGGAGGGGGCAGTTTTCAGGTTAGTTTAGGTCGAAATGAATCAAGGCAAGTTGATTACTCGATGTGTGTTGTCATGTCAAGTGAGTTCATGGATCAGTTCTATGTGTGTTTATGGGATGACATGGGTAGTGTTATACCCGGTAAAATTTTATGTATTTGATCTTTAATAAATTAATTGTGGCTTGGATGATTTCGAATCGACAGTAGGATGAGCCAGGAACTCAATTGTAGGCTATTGGAATTTCTGAAATCTTTTGGGAATTTTTCGGAGCACCGAGGAATTTTTAATTAATTTTCCCTATTTAATTGGATTTATTAGATTTTTAGAAATTAGAAAATCTAATTAAATTAAACCGGAAATCGTTTTTTTTATCGCGCGTGAACCGGACCGGAACGGTTCAGCGGAGGCGGAGGCGGTTCGCCGGGTGAGTTTGCGTGTGCGTTCTAATAAGCGGATCGGACGGTCGAGATCGGCGGGTGAGATCGAACCGGCTGATCGGGTGCTTACCGTGTCGATAGCGTGTCGACAGCGCGTATTGTGTGCTTACCGTGTGGATAGCGTGTCGACAGCGCGTATCGGGTACTCACGTGTCGAAAACGTGTCGAACGCGTAACGGGTTCACCGTGTCGGCCCGGGGTATAAAAACCCTCGCGAAGCAGCGAATAGGGTTTTCGTTCGACGGCGATAGTGAGGAAATTCCCGGCGTACGGCGCGTGATTCCGGCGGCCTGGCAAGGGGCTTTTTGTGCCCGGAGATTCACGAGACCGAGGAGAGTCGATTGAGACCAAATTCGTTCGGCGAGGAGCTGCGGCGAGCTGCGGACGAGCTTCACCGTCGCCGGCGTCTTCGAGGTAGGAATTTCAGATATTTAAATTAGATAATTAGCAAATTGAAGCATGTATTAGTTTGCAAATCTCTATCTAAGCATGCGAATGTGATTTTTGAAGCTAATTGTACAAATTATCGAAAATTGCATGTTAGGGTTTTCGGGACGTTAATTTGTTTCGCCGAAATTGGAAAATTACCAAGCATGAGGATTTAAATATGCCACTTTATTCATGTTAATATGATTGTATAATGCTAGAACTATAATTTCGTGAATTGTCAACATGAGGATTAGACGAAACTGCTCGGCGGAAAACTTGATTTAAACCTTAGGAAATTAGCGACATTATTGGAACATTAGGATAGTACGAACATGTTCTCCTTGTTCGCAGTCGCCGGAAATCGACGGAATGATCGTATTGGTCGGCTATTGCGGCGGCTAGGGTTTCGCGGACGACGGGCGAAGGAAGGAGACGAATTAAGGATTAATTAGGGATTAGTTGAATTATTAAGAGAATAATAATAATATTAATCATTAATATTATATATAAGCGTCGGCTGAATTTCGGATTAATAACTGACCGGCGGGGTTTGGTTCAGCATGAAAGCCCGAACCGGTGGCAAGATGCGATTCAGGGGATTCGGCGCGGTATAGTGATTAGCAAAATTTTAAATTCGGGGAATTATTCCGAATTTTGGAAAAAATGGATAAAATGCAAAATTTGATATTTCAAATTTAGGAAAAATTCGATAATTGAGTTTTAGGAATTATTTACATTTAGAAAATTCAAGGAAAATCAGAAAACTTGGAAATGAGAAATTTCGAAAATTCTAGAGATCAGTGGGTAAAGAACAAATTTCCTGAAGTGGGGAAAAATGTTATCACTGATGACAGTACAGCTGGAAACAGTCAGACAAAGGTATGGTACACGGATGCTACCAGAACAGTCAGTAATTGACAATTGTGTTGCTTTGATGGCAACGGCATGGATTGAGTCAGTTTATTCAGTGTTGGCATATTTCATGGATTGGCATATTGGACCGGACTACTATAGACCCTATATGATGTTTTAGGGTAGTTGTGGTAGGTAACTGTGCGGTTCGGACTTAGCTTCCACAGTATACATGTAGACTGGTATACGCCTTGTTGTACCTGGACACATGTTGCCGAATCTTGGAGTTAGAGATTGGCAATGACTGTAGGGGCGTGAGCTTCTATGGAAGTTGTTGGTAGAGGACTCCTTGGGACGGTGGCTGAGTCAATCTCTCCTGGTCCATGTGTGTAGGCCTGCGCGCCTGAGGGTGGCAGGGGTGTCTCGCAGTGGCTAGCCAAGTGTGTAGGCCTGCGCGCCTTAGGGTGGCAGGGGTGTCTCACGTTGGCTAGAGATTATGTGACTGGATCTGTCTGTAGTCTCCAGGAGATTGATTGACGAGAGACACTGCGG
Source organism: Vanilla planifolia (assembly GCA_023846275.1). Taxonomy (NCBI): domain Eukaryota; kingdom Viridiplantae; phylum Streptophyta; class Magnoliopsida; order Asparagales; family Orchidaceae; genus Vanilla; species Vanilla planifolia. Next base: position 11,441,893 of record CM043877.1, read on the forward strand.
TGTCGGGTGCTTAGGCGCCATGCGTGTTTCGAGATGGGCGTTCCCACTGGCACGTTGCCTGGTAGCCCAGAGGAGAGCTACTCTGGTGTGACTGGGGTGGCTGTGGTTGGTCGGAGTCTGGGACTGAGAGTGCCTATCCACCGTACATTGTTATGCTGTATTCCTGTATTTTTGCTATTATCCTTCTCTTGCATGTGAGTTTTACTAGCTGACTTTCCTACTGGGCGTAGCTCATTCCTGTATTATATATTTTCAGTAGCTCGGCAGACTTGACGCTACCGGATTAGGTGGGATTGTGGTCAGCAGGCTTGTGAAGGATTTCTGATTGGTGATTGTCTGAGATATTCTGGTTAGTTGATTGTTGCTGTTGGATGTTTCAGTGAGACTGTTATTCTCATATGTTACATATAATTTGAGGGTAATTCGGAATTATGTATCTGGATGAACAATATTACACTTGTGGACTTGTATCTTATTCTTGTAATGTAGTTCCATTTACTGTCTTATCTTATTGTCTTGGAGTATGGTGAGTGGAGTGCTACATTTATCTGTGGATGTTATATATCTTTCTGTTTGATGGTGAGGTCATTACATGACTATGGAACTTAACCGTGGGGGTTCAGACTTCTATTAGATCGGTTCTCCTACCGGTGTGGGTAAGGAGTATTTGGTCTAGTAGGAGTAACATTGCGCGAGTCCATCTGTTAACTCAGGAGTCATGAACCTGACTTGACGGTGTACCCGGGAGATGGGATCCACATTGTTAAGGAAAGTAGGTGTGTAATGATGTGTTATATCCTATGTTTTCGTAGGCTGCTCAGGTTGGTATGGGACGATCTGAGCTGTCTATATAAAAAAAAAAAAAAAAAAAATGTATGCCAAAAATCAGCCTAGGAAAAAAATGGGGTGTAACAGTAGTGGTATCAGAGCCCTAGGTGAGGATAACGGGGCTAGACGTGTATAGGGGTTCAACCCAAGGTGGGGAGAACTGTTGATTCTTTTGTATACTATAGTAGTCCATATGCCAATTGCCAAATGACGACTCTAATGCCAGATTAATTGTTTTTGACAGTATGGCTGGTACCAGGAGACTTTCCGCTCGTGGAGCAGCTAGAGGCAGACCGGTATCTACTACTCCTACCCCGGAGACGATCCCAGCATTGCCAGTTGAGCCAGCCGTGGATCGTTGGATCGATGCCTTCATGCGGTTGCGTCCGCGGAGCTTCAGTGGGTCGGCTGACCCAGCGGTGGCAGATGACTGGATGGCTCATATGCTTGAGCTATTTGATGCCTTGGGATGTCCATTCGGCAGGAGGGTAGTGCTTGCTGCTCTAGTGTTGGAGGGAGAGGCTGCTACCTGGTGGAGAGGCCAGCGGCGCGCTATGTTTGGGGAGGCCCAGAACAGTGAGATAGCATGGGATGACTTTGTTGAGGCATTCAGGGAGTGCTACATTCCAGCCTCTGCCATGGCTCAGTTCAGGAGGGAACTTATACACCTCAGGCAGGGCCAGATGTCAGTGAACGATTACTTATCGAGGTTCACTTATCTGGCGAGGTACGCCGTAGAGCTGGTGCCTTCTGAGGAACGCAGATGTGAGATGTTCCTGGAGGGACTTCGTCCTATGCTGCAGCGCCAGCTAGTTGTGAGTCGGTTTGCCAGGTTTCGTGACTTGGTGGAGGCTGCGAGATCCGTTGAGCTTATTGATATCCGGATGGAGGCCCAGAGAGAGACTCATAACAAGAGGAAGGAATTCAGAAATATCCAACAAAACAAAAAGGGCAAGAGACACAGAGATCACAGTGGTACTCAGGAGGTCGTGGTCCGGCCACGACCTATTTCTGAGAGACCAGTGCAGCAGACAGGTACCCGGACTGGGGGGATTATCTGCTACCATTGTCGACAGCCCGGACACAAGAAGTGCGACTGGCCAGAGTTGAAGAAACAGAGGATCACGGGACCGGTTGGTTCATCTGGGGGACAGCCCAGGGTATTTGCACTGACTCGGCAGCAGGCTTCAGAGTCACCAGAAGTGATCACAGGTATGCTTCATTTTGGCAACGTGCAGTGCATGACTTTGTTTGATACTGGTGCATCTCATTCTTTTGTTGCTGAGAGGATCTGGAATCAGATATCAGGATCCAAGGGTTACTTGAAGGAACCCTTACTGGTTAGACTTCCTGATGGGAAAGAGATTCCCACTGTTCAGAAGATTGACGGATCTATTCTGATTAGTGGACACGAATTCGTGACAGAGTTGATATGTGTGCCACTAGCAGAGTTCGACATCATTTTGGGGATGGATTGGTTGTGCCACCATGCAGTGGTTCTGGATTGTTGGGAGAAGAAGGTCAGGATCAGAGTGCCTGGTTCGGGGGATGTGATATACTTTGGTCTGAACAGGCAGATTCCCCTGATCTCAGTTCTTCAGGCTGGAAGGTTAGTAAGTAAGGGTTGTGCTGGTTGGTTGGCCTATGTGACCGATAGCCAAGCCACCACTACCCCTATGTCAGATATTCCAGTGGTGAGAGACTTTCCTATGGTTTTTCCAGAGGAGTTGCCTGGATTTCCACCAGCTAGGGAAGTGGAGTTTTCAATTGATTTGGAGGCAGGAGTAGCTCCTATTGCTAGAGCTCCTTACAGGATGGCTCCAGCCGAGCTAGCAGAGTTGAAGACTCAGTTACAGGACTTATTAGACAAGGGACTCATACGCCCCAGTTGTTCACCTTGGGGTGCCCCTGTCTTATTTGTCAAGAAGAAAGATGGTAGTATGAGGCTGTGTGTGGATTATAGGGAATTGAATAAGGTTACTATTCGTAACCGATACCCTTTACCACGCATCGATGATTTGCTGGATCAACTTCAGGGAGCAACTGTGTTCTCCAAGATTGACTTACGCTCGGGTTATCACCAGATCCGGATTAGAGATTCTGATGTACCCAAGACAGCATTCCGTACTAGATACGGACATTACGAGTTCACAGTGTTGCCTTTTGGATTGACTAATGCTCCAGCAGTATTTATGAACCTGATGCATCGAGTTTTTCATGCCTTTCTGGATCGGTTTGTGATCATCTTTATAGATGATATATTGATTTATTCCAGAGATAGGGATACTCATGCAGATCAGTTGAGGACTGTGCTTACAGTGTTGCGGGAGAATGAGCTGTATGCAAAATTCTCCAAGTGTTCTTTTTGGCTGGACTCAGTAGCATTCTTAGGACACATTGTCAGTGCGGAGGGCGTGGCTGTTGATCCTAGCAAGATACGAGCTATTATTGATTGGAAACGGCCATCTTCTGTCACTGAGATCCGGAGTTTCCTTGGTTTGGCTGGATACTATAGGAAATTTGTTCCTCACTTTTTTAGACTGGCTGCTCCACTAACCCAGTTGACCCGGAAGGGAAAATCTTTTGAGTGGACAGAGAGTTGTGAGAACAGTTTCCTAGAGCTGAAGCAGAGGCTTAGCACCGCTCCAGTATTGATGTTACCCACACAGGAGAAGCCGTATCAGATGTACACTGATGCTTCACATATAGGCTTGGGAGCCGTACTGATGCAGGATAACAGAGTTATAGCATATGCTTCGAGGCAACTGAAGGATCATGAGAAGAATTATCCCACTCATGATTTGGAGTTAGCTGCTGTCATTTTTGCCTTGAAGATATGGAGACATTATTTGTACGGAGTTCCTGTAGATTGCTTCTCTGACCACAAGAGTCTTAAGTATCTGTTCACTCAGAAGGAACTGAACTTGAGGCAGAGGAGGTGGTTGGAACTGATAAAAGATTACGAACTGACAATAAACTACTGCGAGGGAAAGGCTAATCCAGTGGCTGATGCCTTGAGCAGACATGCAGTTGTGCATACTGTGATAGCTTGCGACTCTATAGCAGACTTGGATTGGGATGTTGAGAGATGTCAGGAACAGTTGTCTATTCAGAGACTGGTTCACAGACTCAGCTCATTGACTATTCGGGCTGACTGGTTATCTGAGATGCGTGATCTTCAGCTTGGTGATGAAGAGCTGAAGGAGAAGTTAGAGTTGGCATCGCAGGGATTGGGAGGAGACTTTGCTCTCAGAGACGACATTTTGACTTCCAGGGGTCGCTGGTGTGTACCATCACATCAGGAGTTCAGGGAGAGGATCCTTCGGGAGGCTCACTATGGAACCTTGGCTATGCACCCTGGAGAAGTCAAGATGTACAGGAATTTGAGGAGTGTTTTCTGGTGGAGAGGTTTGAAGACAGATGTTGCTGCCTTTGTTAGGAAATGCCTTACATGTCAGCAAGTTAAGGCCGAACACCAGAGACCTGGAGGATTGTTACAGAGATTGCCGATTCCGGAGTGGAAATGGGATGACATCACTATGGACTTTGTAACTGGTCTTCCTCGTACCAGACAAGGTTTTGACGCCATTTGGGTCATCGTGGATCGATTGACCAAGTCAGCCCATTTCTTATCAATTAAGAAGACGGATTCAGCGGCACAATTGGCAGAGGTATATATTCAGCAGATTGTCAGATTGCATGGAATTCCCCGTTCTATTATTTCTGACAGAGACGCCAAATTCACATCACAGTTTTGGAAGAGCTTACACACTGCCATGGGTACACAGTTAAAGTTCAGTACTGCTTATCATCCTCAGACGGATGGACAGTCTGAGCGGACTATTCGGACCTTGGAGGATTTGCTACGCTTGAGCGTACAAACTTACTCAACAGATTGGGCCAGACGGTTACCCTTGGTAGGGTTTGTGTACAATAACAGCTTCCAGGCGTCGATTGGTATGGCACCTTACGAGGCGTTGTATGGGCGTAGGTGCAGATCTCCTCTTTGTTGGGAGGAGGGTGATTCCAGGAGGGTGTGGGGACCTCAGATTGTGCAGGAGACCACAGCGGAAGTCAAGTTATTGCAGGACAGATTACGTACTGTGCAAGATCGCCAGAAGAAATATTATGATCCTAAGCACAAGGCTGTTGAGTTTTCTGTGGGAGATAGGGTATTCCTGAAGGTCAGTCCTATGCGGGGTCTATTCAGGTTTGGAAAGCCTTCTAAGCTTCGACCTCGTTACATTGGACCCTATCCTATTCTGGAGAGGATCGGTGAAGTGGCTTACAGGTTGGCACTTCCTGAGCATCTGACTGAGATTCACAATGTGTTCCATGTTTCGAATCTCAAGAAATATGTGCCAGATCCTTCTCATTGCATCAGTGATGATCTTCCTGGTTTACAAGTGGCACCAGATTCTTCTTATGTGGAACTACCAGTTCGCATCCTCGAGGAGAGCAGCAGACAGCTGAGGAACAGGTCGTTTCCTATGGTCAAGGTTCTGTGGAATAGACATGACGAAAGGGAGGCAACCTGGGAGCTAGAGCAGGATGTTGCTGAAAAATGGCCGGAACTTCTTGCTGAATTTCGAGGGCGAAATTCCTGATAAGGTGGGGAGATTGTTATACCCGGTAAAATTTTATGTATTTGATCTTTAATAAATTAATTGTGGCTTGGATGATTTCGAATCGACAGTAGGATGAGCCAGGAACTCAATTGTAGGCTATTGGAATTTCTGAAATCTTTTGGGAATTTTTCGGAGCACCGAGGAATTTTTAATTAATTTTCCCTATTTAATTGGATTTATTAGATTTTTAGAAATTAGAAAATCTAATTAAATTAAACCGGAAATCGTTTTTTTTATCGCGCGTGAACCGGACCGGAACGGTTCAGCGGAGGCGGAGGCGGTTCGCCGGGTGAGTTTGCGTGTGCGTTCTAATAAGCGGATCGGACGGTCGAGATCGGCGGGTGAGATCGAACCGGCTGATCGGGTGCTTACCGTGTCGATAGCGTGTCGACAGCGCGTATTGTGTGCTTACCGTGTGGATAGCGTGTCGACAGCGCGTATCGGGTACTCACGTGTCGAAAACGTGTCGAACGCGTAACGGGTTCACCGTGTCGGCCCGGGGTATAAAAACCCTCGCGAAGCAGCGAATAGGGTTTTCGTTCGACGGCGATAGTGAGGAAATTCCCGGCGTACGGCGCGTGATTCCGGCGGCCTGGCAAGGGGCTTTTTGTGCCCGGAGATTCACGAGACCGAGGAGAGTCGATTGAGACCAAATTCGTTCGGCGAGGAGCTGCGGCGAGCTGCGGACGAGCTTCACCGTCGCCGGCGTCTTCGAGGTAGGAATTTCAGATATTTAAATTAGATAATTAGCAAATTGAAGCATGTATTAGTTTGCAAATCTCTATCTAAGCATGCGAATGTGATTTTTGAAGCTAATTGTACAAATTATCGAAAATTGCATGTTAGGGTTTTCGGGACGTTAATTTGTTTCGCCGAAATTGGAAAATTACCAAGCATGAGGATTTAAATATGCCACTTTATTCATGTTAATATGATTGTATAATGCTAGAACTATAATTTCGTGAATTGTCAACATGAGGATTAGACGAAACTGCTCGGCGGAAAACTTGATTTAAACCTTAGGAAATTAGCGACATTATTGGAACATTAGGATAGTACGAACATGTTCTCCTTGTTCGCAGTCGCCGGAAATCGACGGAATGATCGTATTGGTCGGCTATTGCGGCGGCTAGGGTTTCGCGGACGACGGGCGAAGGAAGGAGACGAATTAAGGATTAATTAGGGATTAGTTGAATTATTAAGAGAATAATAATAATATTAATCATTAATATTATATATAAGCGTCGGCTGAATTTCGGATTAATAACTGACCGGCGGGGTTTGGTTCAGCATGAAAGCCCGAACCGGTGGCAAGATGCGATTCAGGGGATTCGGCGCGGTATAGTGATTAGCAAAATTTTAAATTCGGGGAATTATTCCGAATTTTGGAAAAAATGGATAAAATGCAAAATTTGATATTTCAAATTTAGGAAAAATTCGATAATTGAGTTTTAGGAATTATTTACATTTAGAAAATTCAAGGAAAATCAGAAAACTTGGAAATGAGAAATTTCGAAAATTCTAGAGATCAGTGGGTAAAGAACAAATTTCCTGAAGTGGGGAAAAATGTTATCACTGATGACAGTACAGCTGGAAACAGTCAGACAAAGGTATGGTACACGGATGCTACCAGAACAGTCAGTAATTGACAATTGTGTTGCTTTGATGGCAACGGCATGGATTGAGTCAGTTTATTCAGTGTTGGCATATTTCATGGATTGGCATATTGGACCGGACTACTATAGACCCTATATGATGTTTTAGGGTAGTTGTGGTAGGTAACTGTGCGGTTCGGACTTAGCTTCCACAGTATACATGTAGACTGGTATACGCCTTGTTGTACCTGGACACATGTTGCCGAATCTTGGAGTTAGAGATTGGCAATGACTGTAGGGGCGTGAGCTTCTATGGAAGTTGTTGGTAGAGGACTCCTTGGGACGGTGGCTGAGTCAATCTCTCCTGGTCCATGTGTGTAGGCCTGCGCGCCTGAGGGTGGCAGGGGTGTCTCGCAGTGGCTAGCCAAGTGTGTAGGCCTGCGCGCCTTAGGGTGGCAGGGGTGTCTCACGTTGGCTAGAGATTATGTGACTGGATCTGTCTGTAGTCTCCAGGAGATTGATTGACGAGAGACACTGCGGTGTCGGGTGCTTAGGCGCCATGCGTGTTTCGAGATGGGCGTTCCCACTGGCACGTTGCCTGGTAGCCCAGAGGAGAGCTACTCTGGTGTGACTGGGGTGGCTGTGGTTGGTCGGAGTCTGGGACTGAGAGTGCCTATCCACCGTACATTGTTATGCTGTATTCCTGTATTTTTGCTATTATCCTTCTCTTGCATGTGAGTTTTACTAGCTGACTTTCCTACTGGGCGTAGCTCATTCCTGTATTATATATTTTCAGTAGCTCGGCAGACTTGACGCTACCGGATTAGGTGGGATTGTGGTCAGCAGGCTTGTGAAGGATTTCTGATTGGTGATTGTCTGAGATATTCTGGTTAGTTGATTGTTGCTGTTGGATGTTTCAGTGAGACTGTTATTCTCATATGTTACATATAATTTGAGGGTAATTCGGAATTATGTATCTGGATGAACAATATTACACTTGTGGACTTGTATCTTATTCTTGTAATGTAGTTCCATTTACTGTCTTATCTTATTGTCTTGGAGTATGGTAAGTGGAGTGCTACATTTATCTGTGGATGTTATATATCTTTCTGTTTGATGGTGAGGTCATTACATGACTATGGAACTTAACCGTGGGGGTTCAGACTTCTATTAGATCGGTTCTCCTACCGGTGTGGGTAAGGAGTATTTGGTCTAGTAGGAGTAACATTGCGCGAGTCCATCTGTTAACTCAGGAGTCATGAACCTGACTTGACGGTGTACCCGGGAGATGGGATCCACATTGTTAAGGAAAGTAGGTGTGTAATGATGTGTTATATCCTATGTTTTCGTAGGCTGCTCAGGTTGGTATGGGACGATCTGAGCTGTCTATATAAAAAAAAAAAAAAAAAAAAAAAATGTATGCCAAAAATCAGCCTAGGAAAAAAATGGGGTGTAACAGGTAGATAGCTTAACGTGGGTTGATGGGTTAATGGGTTAACGTGTGTTGATGACATGGGTTGATGGGTTAACTTGGCGATTACGATTACTGACGGTGGCGGTAATGATGACAGAAGGTGGTGAATGACGAACAACGATGGAAATAACCCCAAAAGTCAATTTTAAGCCTTTTTAAAGAAATTTTCAAAGAAATATTGCACCGATAAATTATAAGATGACTAAATGGATGACCTGTAATAAAAATAAAGTTGAAAATATCTAAAAAATTACCAATTATTTTTCAAATGACTTAAATTAAAATATAGATACAAATAACTTAACAAACTAATAAAAATAAACTAAAATATGTAATAACTATAATTGACCCTCATAATACAATAATAATAGAGACTAATGAGAAGTAAAAGAACTAGTCTTGTCATGACTCTGAGTGCGAATATGACTAATATGTCTCCAAGTGAAACTTTTAAGTTATATATTAGGCACAATTGCTTCAACTTATGCTATTATAAGAGTTTAAATGAATGGAGAGAGGAATTCTTCTTAGAAAGGCCTTACAATGAAAGTAGACATTTAGTTTAAGGAGATGAATGTGTATAATTTTTTTCCACATTTTAGAGATTTAGTATTACAATTTTTGGTGTTTTCAACAAGACAATGAGGTATTTATAGTTATTTTGGATTTTGTAATGTTAAACTAGTTTTTAGATGTTTTCAAATATTTATTTTTCCTATATGAGCCAATGAAACAATTTTTAGACTAGATATTATATTCTAATATATAATTTTAGACATATGATTGACTTATTCAATGGTCCAATCAACTTAATTTTGATCTTCCAAATTTAATAAGTTATCTATAAAATTGGATGACATGCTATCTAATGACAACAAAGCTGTACATCGAATGGTCTAATAGTCTTTTTATATAACTCAATTTTTTAGCAAATGATGATAAGATTATCATCAGATGGTTCAATAGTCTTCCAATACAAGTTAAATTTTAGTTTAATTTTATCTAATCGATATCTCGTAATCATACTATATTATACTCATCATTGGAGGGATCATAGATGCTTATTGGATAGTTCAAATGTCATCCAATAAAACTCAATTTTGGTAACACAGTATGTTACATTAAGCCTTTTATGATCTAATAATCATCAACCATCAAAATTAATTGAACAAACATATGGCTTTTGATAGAAGTTTTAATTGAGATTTATGAATTGATTAACAATTCATAGGGTCTACCATCCATCAGATGCCAAATCAAACAGTCTAATGCACTGTCAATAAAGATTCTTTTGTCGATTAGCTTTTACTTAATTTTCATATTAAACTAATGCATGATTAATAACTTGTCTAAGTAATTCTTAAGCAATTGTATAAATTAACTTCATTAAATAAAGAATTGGACAATATGAACAAGTAATTGAGATTTTATTGATATTGCCATGTATCCTAATTTCAAGTATGCCTAACTTGTGATGTATGCATAAAACTTTGATTCCAAATGGATTAATCTAGGCATTGAAATATTATCTTTCAAACTAAGCATTAGGCTTAGGTTCATTCACATATAATGCATAAATTAGTGATAAAGATATGGCAATGTCTACATAATGTGAGGTACATGTGTAAGCCTTTGATCAAACATGGGTTATCACTAACTCAATCCTTATAAAAGAATTAACTTAGCCTTAATTATGGAGCCACATTGTTCTTGGAGTTCTTCATTGATTCTTCACATCTTTTAGCTATTTTTTGTTTTCTTTCATGTGGCTTTCATAAACTTTGCTCAAGTGTTATGTGAATCCATGGGAGGGTGATCATCTTCTCTAGCAAATCTAATTTGTAACCTAAAACATATACTAAAGTAGCAATTTACTCACCAGTATAAAACGCTTAAAATATTTTGCTATCATCAAAATTAAATAAGGACTTTTAGGCTGATTAGGCCAACATTATATGGTGGCTTTGTTAAAGTATCTAAAAAGTTCATATATGACCTTACAAAATTTAGAATAACCTTATCATTTAGCAACTTTTTAATAGTTATTTTTTTAAGCAAATATGCCTACTCTTCTAATTATAAGCTTTGAAATTTGCCTCAGCTATGTATATTGGAAATTTCAATACATATATATTGGTAGCATTAGTTTCTTCTGTAAAAGATTATTTATCAAAGATTTCTAATTACTGTCTTAAACCTAGTTTTTTTATGCTAGTACACTCAAATTCAATGGTATATCCTTTTATGAATACTTATTTGGAAGATTCTCACAAAAACAATTTTGTCATTAAAGATAAATATATAAAAACTAATTAACTAAGTATTATTTAAATTAATATAGTTAATATTTCTATACCTCTCCAATATAGTGGGTAATCTACTATAACACAACAGAAATGTTTTAGTAATATACTTGAAGTATATTAGTGTTCTATAATATGACGGTATACATATCTAATAAATCTATTCCTGGATATGTAATACTAGGTTAAGTGCATCTCATAAGAAACATTAAAATACTAATAATTTTGGCATACTTATTTAAGAAAAACTATCATCTAAATTCTTTTTTAACAAAGAGTTGGCATTGTATGGTGTATTGATAAGTTTAGAAGTAAAGTATCCAATGCTTTTCAAAATCATTTTACAAAATAAACATGTGGTTTTGAAATTTCAAAAGAGAATTTTGATAATTTTTCTCTTAAAATATTTTTAGCTTCACCATAGTTTCCATATCAATTAGAACGAATATAATGATTTGACATTATGTATTGTATGCACCAAATATGAGGATATCATTTGAATAAAGAATAGAAGACTCCATATTAATTATATACCACTATTTATATTGTTTATAAGGACTGTTATAAAATAATAATTCAAACGAATTAATGTTCCAACATTTTAATGTTATTTAAACTATAAAAAATTCCACTTTTTTTCAATTAGGTACAATAGAACCCTTAAATTATTGCATAGAATCTTTTCTTCTAATTTACTATGAAGAAGTATAATTTTAACATCCATTTAGTAAATAAGCAAGCCACACATGATAACTAAAGCAATCTAATAAAATAATTATAGATAAGAGGAGATAAAGTGTCTAACAACCTAGATATTTTTTTCTCTATGTAAAACTTCTAGTTATGAACTTAGTCTAAAATTTTTAATGAATCAAAGTTTTGATTTCTTTCTAAAAAATTATTTGCGACTAGTTAACCATACCCCATATGATAAATCAATGAGCTTTCAGGTTTTATTAGCTATGATGGATTTCAACTCATTATTTATTGCTTCTCTAAAATAATGCCTCGATGAAACTAATGACTTTATTGATTTTCCTTGTATTTATCAAAAGGCTATTATAAAATAACTCTTTTCTCATAAAAGATCATAAATATTCATTTTCCTTGTATTTATCACCAAGAAAGCAGTTATTTGTCAATGACCAGATCATTGGGAATGTACCTATCTACGAGCCTTTTAATTTCTAAAGATACCTTTTTAGATTTCCTTGGTAAGGTTAGTTGATAGAGTTCAAAAGGTCTCCTAAGCTTCTTTGATGAGGTTAATACTTAGACTTATTTGAGATATTGCTATTGATTTCTTTAGAAAGATTACAAAGAGACGTCCTCATGATTTTTCATAATCAAGTTGGTTTATATGCATATCAAAGCATCTATAGTAGATTTCCTTGATAAAGTTGGTCCTTAATCTTATTTGATGTGCTATTGCTAGCATTTTTGGTAAGATTGTCTTGTGAGTCATTTCCATCAATACATCAAACAAAAAAATAAAGTAACTTAGCTAAATTAGTTTATCATGCAATATATTGATAAGAAACTAGTACATCTAACGATATGATGATGTAAAACAAATGCTAAACCAATGCATAGGTCAATTTGCTAGTATCAAACAATTGCATGAAGGGACTTGACATGATTGAACTAATGAATAATGCAACACTATGATGGTTTAAAGGAATTTTGTGTAAAACTAAACCTTTTGACTAAATTAAATTCAATGGTAAAGGAATTGGAAAGCTATAGTTCTCTAGGGTTACTCAAATTCTAATTGTTTATACTTATATAATTTGCAAATCAAATCACCATGGTAACACAAAATTTGCACTAGTCAACTCTTAGATGCTTTTTCAAGACAACGTCCATCGAATTGACAATTCGAAAGTTTTGAAAAAAATATCTCAAAATAATGACAAATTAAAATTAAAATCATGTTTTTTTTTAGAGTTTGATAATAATTTTTGAGAAATTTTTCAAGACTCTAGTTTAAGATATCATAATAAATCTTGAATAGCATTTATTTTCATTAAGATATATCATTATGACTTGATAAAAAATCTTTCAAAATCCTTACGAATCTGTTCTCAAAAAATTTATAAATAAACATTTCAATGGATAACTTTCTTTAAAATCGAATGCAACTTTTTTATCCAAGATACATATCAGATTATAAATCCAAATATGATTTTTAATTTCCTCATTTAAGATGGGATGTTTAGAAAATATGATTTTTAATTTCAACCAATTGGATTTTTTTTTTTTTTTTTTTTTGGCCTTTTGAACTCATTATTTAATTGTTACATCTCAATATCAAAACTATGACAAAATGTTTTTTTTTTTTTTTTGGGAAAACCAAAATCTTCTTTATTTGTTTGTCTTTGTCGGTGTCTCAAACAATGATGGGATTGGTAGAAAATTTAATTTTTCATGGACAGTTTTATTAAGGGCCATATGGAATTTTTAAAACAACATATATATATTTATTTATTTATTTATTTATTTATTTATTTTTATTCATCTTGTTGTGGATATTCATCTTATCGGAAGATTGGGTAATGACAGCGCAATTTCATGAAAGACAATAATTTTAAAACTGCATTTTTTTTTTTTTTGTCAATTTTAAAACATTATGTATCAAATCTTTTTATCAAGACTCCGAATTCTTTAAAAAATCCCTTGCGCAAGGATGTAATTTTGTTTTTGGTTTTGATTTTTTGAAAATTTCTATTAGCTTTGATGGTGATTTTAGCTCTAGTTTTGAATAACAATTTAATTTTTATTCAATTTCAAATATTTTAAATTTATTATGATATTAATATTTTGAGTTAATGCATGATTTTAACATTTACTAAAATATTATGTTTATAGATAAAATTCAAAACAAAAATTAGAATTGAAATAAAACTATTTTTTTAATATTCGCAAAGTACTAATTGAAATGTTGAAACTTTAATTTTTGTAGTAACTATTAAAAAAAATTTATTTCATGTCTTTTCATTAAAAGATATTATTATATTTATTCAAAAAGTAAAAAAAATATGAAGTTGTATGCAATGTTTTTTTGTGAATTATATTTCTAACAAGTTATTCATTATAAACAAAAAAACTATAAAACCTCAATAACTAAAGACCAACTTAAATATTAAATTACTTTATAAAAATATTATGCTTTAAAAATCAAAGCAAATATATCACTTTTAAAAATGCATAGTATTGTAGAGATATGTGATTCAATTTTTTTGAAGGCTTTTGATATTTTTGAATCAATTAGTCATCCATCCCTTCAATTGAGAATAGTTTCAAAGGTTTCAACTAGGAATGAATCACGTTGTTGATTTCCTACAACTTCATTTATGAATAACCTTTATATTTACTTTTGAAATGAAACAAATTTGAAAGTCAAACTTCATTCATTAGTTTCAATTTAATTTTATTTTGATGAATTAGACAATGTGATTAAAGTAATCATACTATAGTTTAGATGAAGTGAAGTACTTTGATATATTGTTAATCAGTTTAGTCCCATAAGATTTTCGATTGTTAGGATTTTTTACAAAAGATGATGCGATAAATGTATAACGTTCTAATTTATCATCACTATATTAATAATCGATTATAAACAACATGTCCAATAATTCACATTTGGGTGCAATGTTGTGTTTTATGAGAATGACATTATATATTTGGGTCTAATGTTATGTCTTATAAGAATGACATTATATTGTCAAACATATATTCTTTATAAGCTTAGACTAATAAATACTTTATAATGATTTCTCAAATGACACCAAAAATTCTTAAATGTAATTACATAAATTTAAAGTTTTTATCTTAAAGTTTTTCATTATAAATTTTAAAACTATATATATTATAACAAAGTAATCATTCATCTTATTTAATAAAAAAATGACAATCTATTTGATTAGATTTATTACTAAACGAAGATTTTAACTTGATAAATATGATGAAGCTTGTAAGAATCAGTATGCTTAGACTCAAATGCTAAGATACATTCATCTATATGTTCTTATGATGAAGATATAAAAATATTGCTATCTTAGATTTGATCATAACGTTTCACACATTTCTAACAAATATAAAATACTAATTCTATCTAATGGTATATTATTATAAAGCATAAAATACTTGATCATAATAAAAAAAGATAATGTTTGATCTATATTGCAAGAACATAATCATGAAAATGTGTATACAAATAAAATTTGGTTTGTGATTGAGATATATCACATGTCATACTATGCAAATACATAATCTATTTTATTTTTATTATTGTACACCTTATGAGCTCATATAAAATAGCCTCATTAGTGAGTCCATGTCACATAATAAGCATTAGAGGACTATTGCTATACCCTTGAGGATTGTCACCGAGAACCTTTACACTAAGGGATTGATATCAAGGGTAAATGTAGTTGTTAAGGGAAATGCATTTGCATTCCTTAACAATAAGTTTTCATTACTTAAATTTTATTTCTTATTATCATTTTTCATGATTTTATAATCAAATTTTCAATAATCTTAAGATCTTCTTACCTCAATCTACTCTTTTAATGCTATCATATTTGTTGTTACCAATTATACAATTAATGGTACCAAAATTGAACTTTTTTATGATTGACAATTCTAAGATATGAAAACTAAAATTTTGTTAGTACTAGATATTTGTACTGTTTTGTTCTTTCCAAAACCACACCTATGAAAAAAAATAACATTAAATTGAAATGAATTCTCATACTTATAAGAATTATGATTCATTCTTTATGTATAGCAATTTTTTAATATCATATTTTAATTATAATTTATCAAAATTTGTCGTATTTGTATATTAATTTATCAAACATCATTAGGTTTTGATACTAAACCATTGCAACAAATGAACTAAATAAAATGTGACCCAATTGGAATTAGGTTAGTCTTGCAAATAAGTTGTTGAATTAGTTGAATATATTTTTTCGTGGGAGCATAATTGAAAATTTATATGAATTTAAATTTAATTAATTTATATATAAATGATAAAATTGGAAGTATATTTTATTTTTGTTCAATGTATTATTTAAATAAATTAATATATCTTATTGGATTTATTATATTTAAAATTTTGCTTCACAAAAAAAACTCCATTGGTAACATACCTGTGGCTGGTAGTGGCGGTGGTCTTCGAAAACTGACCTGCTGCGGTGGCTGCCGGCGAAGACTAAGCAATGAAGTAAAAAATGATTGAATGGCATCAAGCAGTTGAAAACAATATGATATTTTAGCCCTCACCTTTTGTATATAAATGTCTGCGGTGAGCAAATGGGAAGATGAGTTGGCGGGCTGAGATACAAGAAGAAGCTGAAGGTGGGTTCTCCATCAACGAAGTGATTAAGCTTGTTAAGATTCTTACTGAAGGATTTTTCCATGGTTTCGATTTCGTTAGTAATAACCATTTTGTTTTTTTACTTTGTCCTTCGTTCGTTTTCTTTTTCTCATTCTTTCGGTGTAAAGAATAGGTACTATAATCGGCAAGAAGGTGAAGTGCGTTGATTCTGAATGCTTTTGGGTTTCGTCTTCGAGATGGATGGTTGCTTGGTTTGCCTTAGGCATGTGTTGTTTCATTCCACGTAGTTATTTCTGTAACTCATAAACCGGGTTAAAGGGGAAAAGTTACTTTTTTCCTCCATTTTCATTTAGCTGATTGGAGTGTTGGTTTCATTAAAGACAACTGTTTTGCTTCTTTCCTGTTTCAGAACCCATAGATGCGTAGATAATTTTTTATGGTCCTTTGACTTGATTCAAATATTTGGAACAATGGAAAGAATAGATTATCGGAATTGACGTGTAGCTTATGTGGCTTTTCCTTTGATCCTCCAAGAGGAGGTCAAAGCCCAAACTTTTCATCAAAGTGCTATGTTGGATTTGGTTTTTCTCATGTACTTTGCTAGATACATTACGTTTGTAACTTAGTCGTTTCTTCTAATATAAAACTTCTGGAT
The DNA here is from genome assembly GCA_023846275.1 of Vanilla planifolia. Classification (NCBI taxonomy): domain Eukaryota; kingdom Viridiplantae; phylum Streptophyta; class Magnoliopsida; order Asparagales; family Orchidaceae; genus Vanilla; species Vanilla planifolia. The sequence goes on from CM043877.1 coordinate 11,458,717, forward strand.
TCCTGCTCTAGGTATGTCAAGAATTTGTATGGTGTTGAATTACAGATGCTTACTTTTATCCATAGCAAGTTTATTTATTTTTAGTCCACCTTGGTTCCTTCTCTAAATCTCGACTTTTTCTTACTGTTGGTAATTTATTTCTATTGTTTTACATATTCAAGAGCAATATTTGCTCATCATTCGCATGCTATTATGCAATTTTATGCAGCTTTTTTCAATGGAAGATTGAATCAATTCTTTCCCTGTTTCGCATGGCAGGTGCTGATTGCAAATCTACAGGGTGGAAACTTGAACAAACTTACATCTCTTCTATTATGGGTTGTGCTTTTGCCAAACAAATCAAGCAGGCACCCGGATACGAGCATCCAACAATTCTTGCTTCTCAGACTGCTTGTAAGCATTGATGTGTTTGCTTTCTGAAACCCAAATCTTGAGCTTTGATCATCTTGTAATAACCATAGTAGGAAGAAAGTTTTTTCCCTAGTGGCGTTCTTGCTATCTGACCAACAATTATGCAGTTACTGTTAGTCAGGTGGAGGCACTGCATGAATTGTACAAAAAGATATGCAATTCTATAAACAAAGATGGACTTATTCACAAGGTATTTCTTTTGTCTTTATGAATTTTCTTAACGAGTTTCATCTTCCTTTTGATTAGTGAACTTTGGGCTATAATGTTGCAGGAAGAATTCCAGCTTGCTCTCTTCAAGAACAGCAAAAGGCACAATTTTTTTGCTGACCGGGTGTGCTTCCATTTCTCATTCATTATGCAGCCTGCTAGATTTTCTTTTAAGGTTCTGTTTTATGAATCATAATGTCATGAAAATCTCCTTATATCAACTAATGTGCACAAAATGTGTTACGAGAGACGACTCCTTAACAATCTTTAGTCCGGTGAAAGAACCATTACTTTTAATTTTCACTTGATGTATGCTTCTTTTGATGCTCTCTTGAAGCTAGTTTGATTGCCAAAATCAGTGATATTTAGGTTTGGATCAGATATTTTATTAGTGTTTTGTGATACAATTTCACACAAAATAGTGGTATAATCATCTGAACTAACCTCATATGCTTCCATTTCTTTTTGTTTTTTTTTATGCAGATATTTAACTTATTTGACACTAAACACAACGGTGTTATTGAATTTGAGGAATTTGTCAAATCCCTGAGCATCTTCCATCCAAACACATCACAGGATGTAAAGATTGAATGTATGATGGTTTTCTTATAAGCGATTCTAACTTTGTCATTTTTAGTGCAATTTTCTAATTTTGAAAGAATTTTTTGATATGGTGGAAATCAAATTATGCATAATTCTAAAAGTCTTCAATATTCATACTATTATGTGAATGATGTGCTTCCTTAATATATATATTCCTTTGAAGTATTTGTATTATGTTTCTGCAGTTGCCTTTAGACTATATAATTTGAGGAACACTGGTTTTATCGAAGGAGAAGAGGTAAATTGCTCAGTTGCCATGTATTTATGTTTATATTGTGATTTTTTTGTTTAAACTTTTCATGAAAAGCTGCTTTTGTCAGTTTATTTACTATGCCTTCTTTCTCCTTTCCTCATTTTGTTCAAATTTGTTCCTCTATGGATATCTGCTAACATTTTTTAATCAAAGAAAATAATCAATCTATCTTTCTACAGGTAAAAGAGATGGTTAATGCTCTTTTGAAAGAATCAAATTTATATCTTTCAGAAGAAATTGTTGACACAATAGTTGGTGAGGTAAAGAAGAAAATATATTTTTTTCTTTGATAGCTTTTAATTTAAATAACTTGCTCACACAATATGTTGTGAAATTGTTATCAGACATTCAAGCAGGCAGATTCTAACTGTGATGGAAAAATAGATCCTACTGAATGGAAGGAGTTCGTCAAGAAAAATCCATCTTTGCTTAAGAACATGACCATTCCATATTTGATGTAAGATGCATTTTGTAGTCTTTAGATTCATTCTAATGATGTTAATCAATTCAATATTTATCTTGGCATGCATGTTCTTGTACTATTTACTTAGGTTTCGTTAATTACATAAGATGCATGGAAACTAACAATTTTCTCCAACTCTTACTTCTAGAGATATAACAATGGAGTTTCCAAGCTTTGTCATGAACAACGAGGTTGATGATGAATCAATGAGCTGACAACTAATGCATATGTTCACCTCAATAAAGTTCAGCCATTTAATAATAAGAAGAAAGATGGATTTCTCTAACAAGGAGATTTCTCCTACACAAAGATGACTAATCCTTGTGCTTCAAGAAAAGGAGCAGAGGCTTTGTTTTCTATGAAGCAGCAGAAGTGCACATGTAGTAAGAGCTGATATACTCAAAAGGATTTTTCTAGTCTGCTCCATCTAGTACAAGATCAAAGTTCATTATTATCTAAAAGCATTTTTTACAGATGTTGTGCCAAGTTACTGTACACAGAATTACTTTGTATTCATATGAATAATTTTTCTGAAGTATATTTTTTTATTAATGTAGCACATTTCTGCCACAGTAATCTTAAGTGATACCAAATCTTCATGTGTTCCATGTTGGAACGATTGTGTTGTTTTGATTGTTGTTTTTCCTGGAGCAATTGAGATTGATTTGTACTATAAGCTGTAGTTCGAAATTATGAAGTTAAAGTTCATGTTATAATTTCATGTCATTTCGACAAAAAAATCCAAATGATAGATGAAAATGAATAATGGATCTTTCTTATCGAGGATCTAATGTCCATCGGATGGCTAATTGATTGATCTGATGACCCATTAGACAAAGATCCTTCTGCAAATTTAATTCTACTTAACATGATCATTTTAACTAAGATGTGTAACTGCAACGTCATTTTCACCAAATGCAGCATCACAATTAAGCTTAATACAAACGTTGAGGTGTGGAGACCATAGCGTAGAAGGGTAACATTCCACCCAAAGGGTGGTTAAGTCTTCGACAATCTAACCTGGAAGATTTAGCATAAACCACATGCATATAATATGCAAGATCCATAATTGTAGTAGACAACCTGGCTTTGTTATGGTGCAACTTATCATTTCAACAAGACCAGAAAAAGTAAAATGAATAGACAATGTAGTAACGATGTTCTCCATGGCATGAACTTTACTATACCAAGCCATCCAGTTCAGCAAATTAGAAAACAAATTAACATCCCAATCTTGAAATTGATTCAAAGCACATCCAAACCACTGTATGATGTATTTTTGAATAGCGGCCATCCTGGTACAGGCCCAAAAAAAGTGTTGTAGCGATTCATCTTTTGAACATCCTCATGGGTATAATGTTTCAAGTCCAATGTGTTGATTATATAAAAATTGTCGAGTTAGCAAATCATTCATAAGTAATCTCCAAAGGAAAGTTTACACACGGAGTTGAATTGGAAGTTTCCAAATCCAATAAAAAATTGCAATGTTCGGCCAACATGTAGGTCCTCATTTTCACTTAGCAATCAAGTATAAACCTACTTCAAAATAGACTAAGAATCCATAACGAATTGGCATAACAACACATCATTTTCTACCTCATGTACATGCAATGTAATTAATAAAAGGTAAAAATTCCAACAAAATGTTTAAAAAAGTTGGCTATTTTGCAAGATATGCAGAACCAATCCAATTTCATCAAGAAAATAAATATTGTGCCTCAAAGTAACATGTCAAATCATATGATTTGTAACCCATGGAGCAGCCATATGAAGGAGCTTGCAAGTAATAGAATCATCACACGAATAAGAGGCATCCGATAGCTGTGAGTTGTACTGCATATTGAAATTCCTACACCATGAAATATTTTCCTTTGCCAATACAGGAATACAATACTTGAAAATAAGTGCTTATTGCCAAATACGAAGATTTCTAATACCAAGTCCACCTTGATCCTTAGGTAGAGTGATCGTTTCCCAATTCATATAATGAACAGTATTGCTATCTATATTTTAACTCCAAAAGAAAGGATCTCACCAAGCATTTAAGATCAGAAAAGATCCTCATCAGAATGACATAATGAATAAGGTAATATGCTGGAATAGACAATATAACTAAATTAATTAATTGAAGCCTACCAATCATAGATAAAGCATGTGTCTACCACCCATTAATTAATCGAATCTCTAACCTTTAGGTTATAAATGGTGATATGCTATTCAATAGTTGTTTGAATGAATATTATAATGACTTCTTACAAATAGATTAGCTTTTCATAGGCTCTGACATTCAAATTATTTCAAATCTAGTAGAAGATAATAGACCTAATAACAAATATTTTTTCTCTTGAAAATAACCTATTAAAAAGTTAGTGCATCAAAATAATTGACTATTACAAAAAGGGTATATATAAAAAACTATTATATCAAAGATGTTAATACACTTTCATTATGTCAATTAGTAAACATAAATCATTAATTATGAATCATAAATAATAATAACTATTTTAACATAATTACTATATAAAAAATATGTAGAATAATTACAAATTAATTTTTTATGCATTAAATATACCTTAACTTGGTTTTATTAAACCCCATTTAAAATAGTTATCATCTTAAATAACTAAACACAAATTATATCTATTCATTAGATAAGTTATACTTGACACAAATTTATATTAATCAAACTTTATATAGTTTAATTTATAATTCAAATCAAACCTAAATCTTATATTAGGTAAGATAACTTAAGGTTTCTTATACAATAATACAATTAACTAAAGGAATCAATTAATCTAGATGTTAAAGAATACAACATTAAAACTAGAGTATAATTTCATTTGATTTAAATAAAATAATTTAATATATTATGTGACAAGATTTATTATACAATTTTATCAATTTCATAATTTACTTTGATGATGACATTGCCACATACTTATGAAAATAATTTATAATGTGTGTGAACTTTTAAGCCTAATTATGATGTGAATTTTTATTTTTCTTGTCTTCACCCATGCTTTAAAATGTTGGAACATTACATGGATGACCATTTTTATAATAATTATTTTATTAATAAAAAAAAACTTGTAATTAACGTCGTGTTCGGTTGTAGCACATATGTAGCCGATGCCGACGGCTACGATCTCGCCTCTATTTCTTGATACCGAAAGTTCTCGATGGAGATTCATTGTGAAGCAGGACGGAAAAAGCGCAGACAAGGTCGGTTAGACGCGAAGAAACGAAGAGGAGTGAAGGGATAGGGACAATTGAAACCCTGCATTGGTGCAGTTATTCCTGTTGTTGATCGATTCAATTTCCTATACTTATCGCCTTATTTAAGATTACCCGTCTCCCCACCACCCTTTCTCGGTTCTTCCTTACGGTAAGAATCCGACACCCTTCCATTCTTCTATAGTCCATTTCCTCCTCCGCTCCCTGGTCATAACTCCTAATTCCTCCAACCTTCCATTTTTGAATCTTACTGGCGCCGTTGGAGGATTCCAATCGACGTCATTCGTGGAAAAGCCAGATCTTTTGCTCATAATCACTGCCAAGATTTGATTTTGCAGTTTTTATGAGGATTCGTAGGTTTTAAGGGCGAAGATCCTTGTAGGATTTGATGGTTTTTACGTTGTAAGATAAGTCGCCCTCGTTTGCTTCTTATTGCCCGCCGGAGCTTTTACCTGCGAGCGAGAGGCAGCCGAGGGCAAGAGTAGTGTTTTCACGGGAGGGGGACCATGTCATCCGCCGGTATTGCTATCAATCCCATTGAGGATGAATCGCTTCTTCCTTCCTTCCGGCAGTGTTCCCCCTGCTTGTCGGATTCCATTCTCGTGTATCTCGCTGTGCACGGCATATCGGCGATCCCCATGCGAATCTTGGAGTCCGACTCTATTGCGTCGGTTAAGCTCCGCATCGAGAGCTGCAAGGGCTTCGTTGTGAAGAAGCAAAGGCTGGTGTTTGACGGTCGGGAGCTTGCGAGAAACGAATGCCTTGTAAAGGACTATGGCGTCGCTGATGGTAATGTGCTTCACCTTGTGATCCGCCTTTCTGATCTTAGTGTCATCACTGTGAAAACCGTCTGTGGGAAAAAGTTCAAGTTCCATGTCGAAAAAAGCCGCACTGTTGCCTATGTCAAGCAACAGATTGCCAAGAGGGGTAAGGACCTCTTTGATCTTGACAGCCAAAACCTTGTCTATGAGGGCAACGAACTTGAAGATCGTTGGCTGATTCAAGACATTTGCAAGTATAATGATGCTGTGATTCACCTATATGTGTGCGAGAATGCTAAGGTTAGAACCAAACCAACCAATAAGGACGTGAAGCTCTCTATATCAGCTCCGATTCCAAGCAGGGACGACACCAGGTTTCAAACTAACGATCTTGAGATAATCAGCAAGAAAACATTCCCCAGGGATGTTTGGATTGAACCATATGTCGTGAACCCAAAGATTGTATTGTCTCCAGCAATAAAAGACCTTATTGGGTCTGCGTTGGCTGGACTTGAGAAGGGAAATCCTCCTGTCATGTCTTCTGAAGGAACTGGTGGTGCATACTTTATGCAGGACATCTTGGGTCAAGAATTTGTTGCTGTTTTCAAGCCAATTGATGAGGAACCAATGGCTAAGAACAATCCACGGGGCCTTCCTTTATCAATGGATGGAATTGGGTTGAAAAAGGGTACACGAGTTGGAGAGGGTGCACTTAGAGAAGTTGCAGCTTATCTGCTAGACCATCCAGTAAAAGGGCGCAAAACGTCACTTTGCGGAGACATTGGTTTCTCTGGTGTTCCCCCGACCATAATGGTCCGTTGTCTCAGTAGAAGTTTTAATCATCCTGAAAGGTACGATCATACTGCAGAAAACTTTAAAATTGGGTCATTCCAGATGTTTGTGAAGAACCATGGGAGCTGTGAGGACATGGGTCCAAGTTATTTTCCGGTGGAAGAGGTTCATAAGATTGCTGTTTTAGATATAAGATTGGCTAATGCAGATAGGCATGCTGGAAATATTTTGTTCTGCAAGGATGGAGAAGAAGGGCGAGTTTCGCTTGTACCCATCGATCATGGGTATTGCCTGCCTGAGGATGTAAGTTTCCCATTTCTTTTAATTTCAATTCTTGGGTATCTTATGTTTATCACGTTGATGTAATATCTCACTGGGAATTTTTTTTTGGCGTTTGCAATACTGATTTCTTAACTTTTCACGCTTTAAATTATTCATAATATGCTAAGGCAATAGTGGTTAGCCATGCCATTTGTGTGTTGAAACTGTCTTTGGATTGATTTGTTGCTTATGTCCTCGACTTTGTGCTTTGATGACTTCCTGCAAACATACAACCAAACAATCAAGGTGAGCTTACCTGTGTGGTATGAGGAAAGTTCCTTTTTACCCCGCAGATTTGTTTTAAAGGGAGTTGTGTGCTTAGGCCTAAAATCTGAAGCTTCCTCTGTATGACCAAGTGCAGAATTGAATTCAGAACAAACAACGTGAACAAATTGAAAAAAAAAAGGTAAAAAGAGCTGATATTTTATTTTGTATTACATGGAATGGTACCTATGCTGGAAAAAGTTTGTTAGTCTTCACTGCATTACTTTATCTCAAAGGTGTAGAGAAATCACTAATACTACCCCTTAAAGGGTGCACAGGAGGTTTCCCAAATGCTAAACAGTTTCAAATGGTATATAATCTTACTTGAAGTTATTGGAAAATTTTTTGCTGTCGTTCCTGTTTTTATACAGTTATTTCAACTTTGCAGTCTATGTTGGCCAAGCTCTTGTGGTAACATGAACTAATCCAGTTCCTGTTCAGTGCAGATCAGCTCAAACCAAAACTTAATCAGTTTGAGCCCCCTTGAATTTGTGTTGCGGTGGTGCTGCATTGTCTAAAGCCTATTTTCTTCATTTCCAATGTGGTCAATCTTTTGAAAGCATTTCCTGCATCAGTCTTCTCTCTTTTTCAAGTGTTTTATATAGATTAAAAGCCTCTTATTCTGCATGTGGAAAAATCTAGTAGCCTCTTAGATTACATGAGTAGTCTTTTTGAACAATTTTCAGCTACTTGTTGTTACTGTTGGATTGCAAATGCTGTATAGATGACTTACATTTGAAGCCAAATTAGGCGAACTTACACATGATACCTTTCATTTTGCAATGTGCATTCACTTCTTTATCTTATTCTTTTTGACAACAGTGTTCATAACCCCTTTAGTTGTTCCTCTTACAGTTTGAAGATTGCACATTTGAATGGCTTTACTGGCCTCAAGCCCACGTCCCGTTCAATGCTTTAGCCATTGAGTACATAAGGTCACTAGACGCAGAACAAGACATAACCCTTCTCAGTTTTTATGGTTGGGACCTGCCTGCTAAGTGTAAACGCACACTTCGTCTCTCCACCATGCTTCTCAAGAAGGGTGCAGAACGAGGCCTCACTCCATATGACATAGGAAGAATACTCTGCAGAGAAACCCTGAAGAAGGAGTCAGAGATTGAGGAGATGATACACAAAGCAAGCAAGGCCGTTCTTCCTTTTGCCTGTGAAGATGCATTCATGGAGACCGTCTCTGAAATCATGGATCGTCGTCTTGATGAGCTCGCTGCATGAGTGAAGCACAGCTTGCAGGTTTTCGCATCCGTTTACGTGTATATGTAATAACTAGAAGTTTGTATTTGAATTTGGTGTTGATGCATGGACCAGGAGGTCTGTATGTTTATGTTGTGGCTACTATAGCATCTGTTTCCTCCCCCTCTGTTTTGCTGAAACGGTCATAGTATCGGCCACTGTAACACTTTGTGGAGAGAGGTTCTTGAGCTGCTGAACTGAAGCTTTTTTCCATTTCTCTTTGTTGAATGTTGATTGTGCTTTTGTGAGGATATGAAATGAGCTCAACATCCTTGTTTCTATGGCTCGATTGGGTGTGGATAAAGTTGTGGATGTCGAACATGCCCAAAGGATGGATTAATGCTTGTGTAGTCGAGCATTGTTGAGGAATGTTGTGGTAGAATCTTCGGACTTTGCTCGCTCTTAATGATAGGGGAGGATGTTTATGAGGTACAAATGCTATTATGCTATAATGGTTGCATGATCTAGAAGACATGATTTTCTTGTGGTATCATTTAACACTACCAAATAGATTGCAAATCAAATTGAATTTTCTTTTAGAATTTTCATGACTTGATGATCTCTTCAAGTAACTCTGACTATCAAAAAATCTTGGATTTGTCTAAAGACATTATTTTTCAGCCTACTTTCCCATCAAACTACACATTTGCTTGAAGTTTAAGGGATTGATAGACCTCTCATTTGCAGTTTTTATGATCAAGCCTTTGTTGCATTCATTTTTTACCTTAGGATTTTTATCCACCTTAACCTCAACATAGATCTTCCTTTGATTTGTTGTTTTTGCTTTGCCTCTACTTAATTTGTCTCTTACTTTTGCCTATGTAAAGTTTGAGAAGCTTCAAAACATGTGAGCTAACCTCTTCTAGTCGTTCTATGCCATCATTGGTTCAAGTTTATAGCGCATTCTAAGCCAATTACCTAGGTCAATGAAATAAATGACAATTTTAACACATTTTCTTCTTTCCAATGTATCAAGTCAACTCATTCTTATGAAGATCTATCAAATAAACTGTGCCACATTGACATTGATATATCAATGTATCACATCAATTACTAGAAAACATCATTCATAATGAATAAAATTTGGCAACATAACAAAATCAGAAGAAGACAATATTCTCCCTTGACAAAATATATTTGTGATGAAAATTGTCATAGAAAAATGTGTAAAAATTGTATAGAATATATCATTTTTTTAGAACAAAATTTATGACAATTATTATTATCTATTAACCACTTCACATAGGAAACTAATTACAAAGTAATAACTAACAACAATGAAAACTTGCTATCATAACAACTACTAATAATGGAGGCATGTTCTCATAGCAAGAAGAAACAACCAATAACAAAAATTAGGACAATCAACATTCTCTATTAACCACTTCAAATAATAAACTAGAATTATAAAATAATAACCAACAATAATGAAAACTTGCTATCATAGCAACCATTAATATTGGAAACATGTTCTCATAACAAGAAGAAACAACTAATAATAAAAATTCAAACTTATAACAAAACACAAGTTGTGCATTTTGTATATATATAAAAGAGCATATCACAATATGTCAATATATTATCTCCTTTTGATTGTCCCATATCAATAATGTACATAGGGAATGAGTTTTTAAAAATTTAACAAATAAATTATATATAATAAAATAATATTTAAATTTTAAAATCATAATATCAATATATCCAATAATAGATCAATTATATCATAGAATAACATTTATATAGAGAGAACATATAATTATGTAAAACATATATAAGTAAAACTTTTTATTCAATCTATATATATATATTACATTTCTTTTTCATATTACTTTTTTATTATTCAAAATCTTTTTTAGATTTATTTTTATTCATTGTCAACCATTTTTTATTTTAAAAACATGTTTCTTATATATAACAATTGTCATAACTCTACAATATATTATGTCATATAAACATATTATATCATGTGCTCACATCTCATGACCCATACTAATAAATTATAATATATAACTATAAATCTTTGCCCATAGGTATATATATAAAAATTAATTATAACCAATGATGCATCTCAATATGACATTGGAATCATACCTATTAAATATTGTACTAAGTGTTAGCAACATGTGAGATCATATCATCATATTTGATATTATATTATATCTTACCATGGTTCTAAACTTATGTCATTCAAATCGCATACAAAGTATTAGTAACATCTCATATCTCAATATGGTCCTAAAGCATGTCTGTCCAACACAACATGTTAACTTACACTATAGTTAATAAATTTATTTATTTTATTTGATGTTGCTCTTTTTTTGCTTACTTTTTTCATTGTGTTCTTACATAATATCAATCATATACATGCTTATAATATAGCATTCTCTTTTCATTCTTTTATTTTTTTTATTCTTTTTATTTCATTTTCAAATTTTTATCTTTACTTGGATCATCTAGTGCCCTATAAGATCATCTGATGTCCTGTAAAATTGTATGATCATCTACATCGAATCACCGTATCATCCTTATTGAATCGTCTATTAGGATCTCTTCAACATTTAGATCCTTATCAAGAAATGGACTATATGACAATTCAAACATTCTATCCAATGCAAAATTGAATTAATTTAGAATTGGTAGAAGATACTATAAGATCATCTAATATATTCATATGATTCAAAATTCATGTTTCTAATAACTAATCAAATGCAGATTGGATCATCCAATCCAACCATTTAATGTTTGACAAAAGTCATGAAATCCATCTTTTTATATTCTTTTTCATTATAAGATTTGTCATTTCTCAAGTTTTATTAAGATTTATTCAATCTCCTCAGTAAAGTGAAATTAGTAATATGGAGTCTTTCTCTTATGATGTTTAGATTTTTTTTAAGAATCTTGAACTTTTGAAAAAAAAATATGAATGTTATTTTAATAAAGAAAGAAATTTTTCTAGATTCTTAATTTGCTCAAGTTTCTTAAGAAAAAGATGAGATCAATTTAAATTCTTGAAGGACTAAAAAATAATTAAACTTTGATAACAAAATGTACAGATGATGGCCTTGCTTTAATTGTCAGGTTTTGTAAGGCCAAGGTATTAAAAGAGGAGCTCTCTACTAAAAAGAGAACATTTGAATAGAGATCAAAATTAATTAAGGTGATGTTATGAAATATTAGAGTTAATGATAAGGACTTTAATAAGTTTTGAGATTTTAGTGTTAGATTAAGGCAACAACAAAAATTTGACGTGAATTAAATATTACAGTCTCAAAATTTTGAGCTTATATAAAGAGTTTGGTTAAGGAGTCAAAGAAGAATTTTATGACTACAAAGATTATGAGAAAGGAAAATGATCCTTGAAAAAGGCTTGAAGAAAACAGGCATTTTAGAGAGTGGTGGTGATCATGAGATATATAAAGAGAAATTTACTTGATTCATGGTTTTAGATGTGAACCTTAGGGGAGGAATGTAAAGATAATCAAAAAGGGATCATGGGAAGGATTTAGGGTTTTGGAATGAAGGGGTAGCAATCAATACTTGAAGAATAAAGGAAGACTACGTTGATGGTAAACCATGGGTATAAAAAAAGGAAAAATAAAAGAAAATAATAAAATAGAGCAAAAGAGATACAAGAGCATAATCTAATCACTTAATTTTTTTTAGGTGACATCCAACCTATGGTTGGCTATCCATCATATTATGAAATTTATATAAACAAGGTTAGGTAAAAGTTATAGCTTAATTCTTCCATCTACTTTCATTTATGAAGCATGAGAGCTATCTATGCTTGATGAAGACTAGAATTTAGAAAATAAACCTAAGATTTATAATCTTCATCATGTATAAACATAAAAATCATTAAAAGATGTCATCAAAAGTAAAAATATTGAACTCCTAAATGGTTTATTAATGATTATTATCCAAATTACAAGTAATAAAACTTACTTTCAAACAAAAAAGTCATAATTAATTTTATCTTTAAGCTCTAATTCACATCTTCTTAAAATGAACTATCATGAAATGTCTCTTCTTTTTAAAATAGATGTAAGATGTCTCTTTTGACCAATTAAAGCCTCATAAATCATAATTGAATTTATAGAAATGGTTTAAGTATTTTTAGACAAAAAATGTGGGCTTGTAAGAGATTTGATGAATTTTAAAAGCTTTTGTAAGTTTTTCTTATTCGACATCAAATTTTCTTTTCCACAAAGAATCATATTTCATATTATTAAAAATTAAGTCAGCATACAATATATCTGATTTCAACCAATCTAAGTCATCATATGTAAGTAAAATATTTATAGAAATGGGTTGACCTTTTCATTTCACTAAGACCTTGTCAAGATCATGAGAAATTGTAGAGATTTTTCATGATCTAACTTAACTATATTGAAGTATTATTTATTTTTTATCATCTTACACTAACAAAAATGAGTCGTGTCAATACACAATATATTGACATCTTAAGGTCATAACCTTGCATATATAACAAAAGTTATTCCTTCTTTTTTTAGAGTAGTAATATTTATGTTTATTTCCTTCACTTAGAAGCTTATCAAAAGTGAGCCTTTTGTTGTTGATTTCACCTCTAAAACATCAACTGACAATCACTCTTTATTCTCTTTGGTCTTTAGTATTGCAAGTTTGCTAGTCTTTAATCACATTACGCTATAAAAGGTGTTGCTTTGATATTATGACATAATAACTTAGTTTTACCATTTTGATATATTATCTTTCTTTGGGTATGCTACATTTGTTAAAGTAAGTTTTATCTCCAAAATTACACCTCAAAATTTCAAGGATATAATTTCACATGTATGTCTCAAAATCATTCCTTTCTTTTGATGTAAGACTAGTTATCTATCAATCCCTTAATAAAAGCCTATTAAAAGTTACTTTTTATTTGATGATACCACTTCAATGGCAACACTCAATGATTACTCATCTTTCTCTTTAATCCTAATTATTATAAACTTTGTAACATTTGTAAATAAGATGAGGATTAAAGAAAGTGTAACTATTAAAAATATGATATCCTAGTCTCATTATGTTGAATTTTTATTTCCTAGGGTCTTCCCACATCGACCCAAGTGAGTTTCTCATATGAACACCATGATTATTCTCTTAATAACTATTGTGGGATAGTTTACTCCCTATTTTCAGCCCCAAGTGTTACAATTACACTAGTTTTTGCTTGATTCATCCTCAAACCTTATGAGGTTAGGTCTAATATCAAATATGCTATCTCAATCATACTATGTTGAGATATTATTCTATTAAGTTGTCTCATATTAACCCAAGTAAGTTTTGTTCTCAAAATGTGTCTCAACATCTTCAGATAATTACATCTCATATAAATATCAGAATTACTTTTATAGTAGTAATTATGGAATAATTCATCTCTATATCATCTCTACTTACAAACTTGTAAGGAATTACTTATCGCTATAATGATTCATCACTTGAGACATCACCTATAACTTACTTCTCATCATCTTTAATCTCAGATGTCATAGAAAATATAATAATATGTATATATTTATTAAAAAAAGCTTATTTGTGAACTTGGTAGGTTTTATATACCAAATGAAATATAGCAACTACAAAATGACTTATTTTTGTCATTAAACCACAATAAAAAAGCCTAACTTTTATGATAATTGCATAATATGCATTATAACATCTAACAAAAAAAAGCATGTTTACATTGATTGAGTTATTAAAACATTAACTCGTACATCAATCATAATAAAAATAATTTCACATTTAAAAAAATTAAATTATAAAAAATTTCTTTATTGAATCATTTTAAAAATATATTATATAATATTATTATTAGAGGCCTCTTTTTTTTACCTTAATTACATCCAACAATAGTAGTTTCTTTTGTAGAATCCAAGCCGTCCCTTTTCTTTAAAAGATAAGCACCACTGTTTATTTCAAAAAAAAAAAAAAAAAGAAGATAAATTACGACCATTTCCGTCCACATTCCCTCCATAACCGCCAAACCCCACCAACCGTTCAATGCAACGATTCCCCATATCCACCGTAAAAACCACACCACCAAGATTTTTGACCGTCCATTTCCTCATCTATTTTTCCCTTCTCCCCACTCCTCCCCCTCCCCCACCACCCACGGCATGGCCGCTTTCTCCCCGTCCTCATCCTCCTTCCCCACCACCATCCTCTGCCTCCTCCTCTTCTACCCTCCCCGCTCCCTCTCCAATCCAAGCCCCGGCTCCGGCCTCGTGTCCTTCACCGGCGGTAAGGGGAACTACCCGATGATGGCGCGGGAGTTCCTCACGGCGCACAACAAGGTTCGCTCCACGGTCGCTGAGCGCCCCTTCCAGTGGGACAGGCAGCTGGCTCGCGTGGCGAAGCGGTGGTCGGAGGTTCGCCGTGCCGATTGCGCCTTGAAGCACTCCAGGGGGCCCTTCGGCGAGAACATGTTCTGGGGCTCGGGCTGGACCTGGCGCGCCGCCGACGCCGTGACCGAGTGGGCGAGCGAGAAGGACTTCTACGACGCGGCCACCAACTCGTGCGCCGTGGGCCGCATGTGCGGCCACTTCACGCAGATCATATGGAACAGCACGGTCCGGATCGGTTGCGGGCGAACGGAGTGCTACGGAGGAGGCGTCATCATTACCTGCAACTACGACCCCCCCGGCAACTATGTCGGCGAGTTCCCCCTCAACGCCACCGCCTAAGTGCTTCGTATCGTATTTTCCGACGAGACGATTGTATTCGAAGAGGCTTTTGAGAAGGGATGCTTTAATGAATTGCAACAAACTTGTACTTCTAACGTTTTAGGATGGAAAAGACTGGATTTAATATTATTAAAAAACAATTTTTTATTCTTTTTTCCCCCTTAAAAATGCAAAAAACGTTGAAATTTCTATTTTTTACATAGATATATATATTTTTTAAATATCTTAAAAATTTATTTTCCAACGGTAACCTGTTAAAAATCCCGTAGGTAACCGACCGATTTAACGTTTCAAGAAAAAATCGTAGCGGGAAGCGGCTGCTGAGAGGCCCCAACTCCTATCGCCATTTTTTTTTTTTTACTCTTTCATGGTTCAGATCTGAGTTAAAGAAAGACGATGATGGAGGTGGAATCTAGTCGCCTTCCCCCACCACTTGCGTCGGCTTCTAGTGACGGAAACCCCCAACCAAACTCCTTTATCCTCCCTCTCGCATTCGCTTTCAGCTTTCCCTTCCAACCACTCCAAATCCTAACCACCCTCTTACTCCCATCCTCGGCATCCCTTCCTAGACGAACGGGAGAGAACTAATGGCGGCCGCTTCGCTCCCCCGAGAGGTGTTGCTCCTTGTCGTTTTGACCGTAGCCGGTCGCATCTCTCTCGTCGGCGGGCAGGCTGACAGCTGCGTAGCAGATATCAACACCGTACTTCCCGTCGCATACGGAAACTCTACTCTTGCTTGCCGCCCCATCTGGAACAATCTCGTCCTTCGGGTAATTTCGGCAAATCCGTTTATTTTTGAATGCTGGTTTGTGGATCTCTGTGTTCTTTGGTGGAAGAACACGTTGGTTAAGCAATTAGCGATGGCTGCTGGAGAAGGAAATTTTCGATTAATATGTTTTGGTAATGTCCATCTTGGTACCTCCTACCATATTAGGGCAAACAAGCAGATCCGATACATCTCACAGTTGCCTACCCAATTCAAAAAAACTTTGAAGGGAAATCAAAAGGTTGTGGAGTATCAAACGACAGAGAAGAGGAAGATAATAAATAAACACCTGAAAAATAAATAACAGTGTTTTACTAGCTGTTAAACCTGAAGGTGATTTCGCTGCTGGATGTTCTATTTTGCATAACCTGGAGATCTGGAAAACAGTTCAATCCCCCTCGTGGTCTCCTCCTTGAACCTCTAATCTCCGTAAACATATGATGCTAACATCTTCTTGCTTAGGCAGTGAAGCACTAAGGTACCTTTATGCTATCCTTGCCACCTAAAGGATCTGTTTGTTTGCAAACGGGGAGAAGTAGCACCTCCCACTGTGAAACATTAGGAAGGGAATTCTCTTACTTAATGTACCTCTTTTGCAAGCAAACAAATGTATCCTAAACAACATGTAAGCATTGTCCCCTTTAGGATTAAATTAGGGATTCCTTTCATGATAAGTTCTTTTACTGACATTTTCTAAAGCTTTTAAGACTGAGCTAATAGGCTCCCAAAAGCTAGTCTTTTTTATAAATGCTAAACATTTCTTGTCTGTTTACTGTAGTATGCTCAGGATCAGAAAAATGTCTTAACAATCGTACTTTCGATGCTATACACGACTGGTTGGGTGGGAATGGGATTCTCAAAGGATGGGATGATGGTTGGATCAAGTGCCATGGTTGGTTGGATTGGGAACACGGGCAGACCTCATGTCAAGCAATTCTACCTGAGTGGCCAGTCAAGTTCTAAAGTTTTAGTTGATCAAGGTCAGCTTCCAGTTGTTAGTGAAACGGCTATGGTTTTTCAACATGGGCCAAACATCTATTTGGCCTTTCAGCTAAAATTTGCCTCAAGCATTGGACAACAGATGCTTCTGTTTGCTTTTGGAACGGCCACTCCAGTAAAGAACAGGTTAAAAGAACACCAAGATAAGATATCAGTTTCCTTCGACTTTTCAGCTGGTATGTTCCTCCTTTCTAGTCCTTTTCTACGGATTTGAGCTTCTTGTGTCATATTTTAGGGGACTTCTCCTCTTCTCCTTTCCGTCAACCCTGTAGGTAAGAAAGATTAAGCAAATGTTTGGTAGTAGAGCACGTGAAGTAGCAGCGTTATGTATCAGAAAAACCATGAACCAAACATTAGCATCGACATAACAGTCAAGCCAAATTGCAATTTGTGCCTTCAAAGGCCTTTACTTTGGTGAAGATGGTTCTGATGTGTTCTTGCTATATTTCATTTGTGCATGTGTTGTTAGTGTTTTAGCTTGGGGCTGCTGTGAATACTGCTCATCCTATCCATAAGTTCTAGCTTCTTTACTTGGATTCTATTATAAGTTTTTAAGTTCCAACATCACCATGCATAAATTAGCTTAAAATAAGCATCTTATCTGCTTGCTACACTATTTTCAACTTACTGATTTCATTTTCAGGGACTTTATCTGCTTCATCCTACCCATACCAACTAAAAAGAACCCATGGCATCCTGAACATATTTGGCTGGGGTGTACTACTCCCGATCGGCGCAATAGTAGCAAGATATTTCAGACGCTACGACCCAATGTGGTTCTATCTTCATGCAGCAATTCAGTTCATTGGATTCATACTTGGCCTTGCCGGAGTAGTTGCCGGAATTGCACTGTATCATAAACTGCATGCAAGTGTGTCAACCCACAGGGCCCTTGGCATTCTCATCCTCGTGTTGGGCATTCTTCAGGTATAGTAATCTTATTTCTATTCCTAACATAAAAAGCTATGGTTTATACTCCTCTGTACAGGTATTAGCACTTTTCCTGAGACCTGATAAAGATCATAAGCTGCGTAAATACTGGAACTGGTATCATTGGTGGATTGGAAGACTTCTTCTCTTCGTTGCAGCAGTTAATATATTTGTTGGGATTCATGTTGGGTATGCAGGAGATTCATGGAAAATTGGTTATGCAGTTTACCTTGTTGTGCTTTTTCTTGCAGCAGTTATACTAGAAATTATGCTTTGGAACAGAGGTTCTAAGGGAGTTCCTAATCCTTCTGCACTTTAGAAGTCTTTTGTAAATTGATGCTTTCAGAGATTGTGAAGTTGAACAGAGTGTTATTCTTTTTAGGGTTTTTGAACTCATTGTTGCTTGTTCTTATTTGTTGGAAACATTGTGAAATTTCATCAACTTGTCGATAGTTTTTTAAGTTGTACATATCCATTGCAGATCTCTTATCTAAAGGCATTCATTTTGGTAGCACAAAAACATAAGGGATTGGATAATAGTATGGTGGCATTCTGTGATTAGGGATATAATGATGATAGTAAAGCAAATTCAATTTGAAAATATGAGATAAAATAGATGATGCAAGATAAGTAATTTTAATTGAGAGTTTTTTTTGTAAGATAAATTATTCAAATATAAAGATAGATTTATTTTAATTTGGTTTTGAATATGATGATTTATTGAAAATTAATGACATTAAAATATTATATTTTATAAAAAAAAAATATAATTTTCATGTGAATGAAAAATTTTACTCATCTGAATATAAGATTGTGAACTTGAATGATTAAGACATAAATTTCATTCACTTTTTTTGTTATTATTTTCCCTTGTTTTTTTTTCTTCTTATACTACATAGTTTCTTGTCACCACATGATTTATTAAATTCTATCATACATTAAAGAGATTGGTCAGGATTGATACAATGGTATAAGTTATTAAAGTTATAGAACTTAGCTAGGTTTAAAAAAGATTTTATAAATATAAAAAAATATTTAAATAGAAGGATTTATTCTATGTTTTTATAACTCAAAATATTCTCTCATAAATAAAATTGAATACTTGATAAAGAATCCTTATGTGATATCATTATCATCTCATATCATAAATTATGCCATGATGTATCTGTGTAAATGTGATACATTTGACTTTAAAATCTTGTTCACACACTACCTTTAGAGTAGTATGTCACACAAGAAAAGAGCAACACATACATTTCAAGATTTCTACTCTTACTAAAATATGTATTATAAGAACAAATAGTAATAAAAATAAAAGTGAAAGTAGTAATAAGAACATAAAAATTTTTTAGGTTTTTTAATTAATAACCAAATTATTCACTTCCAAACAAATAATTGAATTTGTCTCAATGCAAATAGATGAAGCATCATGATAACTATACAAATACCTTAGTGATGGTGTGTCATGTAGTCTACAATATACCATAAAGATGAGTGTTGAGGAAGGGTTATATTCATATTAATTTTGGGCTAGAATTTGAGATAGAAAAGACTTTGTAAATTTTACTTAAAATATTTCATAAATATTAATCATCAAATAAATTTATATATTTAAATTTAAAGTTTAAACTTTTAAAATATATTTATATCTTTTGTAGAGTTTTCAAAATAGTGTTTTAAGGCCTAATAATTGATAAAAAATATATATAAAAATCTTAAACAAGTTTTTGTAACTAATGAAATTTTAGCTTTGACACGATATTTTAGTTTATATAATCAAAAGTATATATAACTTCTTAACCATTAATCTGACTTGGAAGTTTAGATTAGTTTTAAAAAGTAGAAATAAAACATTTTTGAGCCGTAATAAATTTTTTATATAAGTGTCATTGCTTACCTATAAAAATTGATCTCAAACTTAGCTTCATGTTAATAAAAATGTTTAAGATAAGAAATTCTAAAGTAGATAACAAAATAGTACTTTTTGCCAACTTCAATATTCATGACTTTTAGAACATATTGATTTAAGATGCAACCATAGGTTTTTTTCTTAAAAAAAAAATAGAATCATAACATTATAAAAAACCCTAAAGTGTTAGATCGAGAGATTATTAAAATATCATTGATAACTTGGCTTGAAAATCACTCAAAATAATGTACAATGACATAGAAGATGTTGCATAGTAAAATAAAATTTTATACAATCTTAAAAGTTTTCAAATACTACCATACAAGCCTTTAAAAAATTAAACTACACTTACTCTATGATTGAGCATCAAATTAAAAACCCAAAATTTTTTATCTAAAAAAACAAAACAAGTAAATTAGTTAATCCAAAGTCTAAAGTTGGCTACTCACATTAAATGCAAAAATACTTAAAAGAAAGAAGAAATACAATTTCCATTGACCTTTAGTAGTAATCTCAACCTTATATTAAGTTTTTTCTATTGAATCTTTGAATTCTTTTGAAAACCAATGTTTTTAATAAGCTCTTGTAGCATCATGCTAAAGAGTGGAGAGATAAAGATGTAAAATAGTTCACTAAGAATGATGACCACTAAATGTGATAATAAATGATTGATTCTTCTCCTCATAGTATAATTAATGATCACACTATGTGATTTGAGTAAATCAATTTTTTTTTAAAAAAAACAAGTTTTAACTCTATCCGAACATGCTTATAAACCTATGAACATGCTTCACATTCAATCAAGGTACAAAATATATAGATACAAAAATATTAACATAGATATTATAAGATGATATAAAGAGATAATTAGTTCATAAGAGTCTACACAAAACTCATAAATGTCATATACAAAGCTATAAAGAGGTATACACAAACATCATAAAAGCAACTACATAAGCTAAAGCCTCGAAAGAGGCTCCTTCACGTTGCTCATATAAGCTACAAGACTTCATTGTCCCAAAAGAGACAAGGGAACATAAACAAGAAAAATTACATAAAAAATATAAATATATCAATGTTCTAATAATATGATCAAATAGTCTAGAGATCTTGTTTAGATTAGTTTATTTAAATCATCATATTAAATCATTCAATTATTGATTGAATGATTTGATTTATATAATACATCTTTAATTTACATATTAAAATTAGTTTCACTTTAAGAAATTTTTTAAAAAAAATTCAAGTTTTTTTAATAAACAAAAAAGTATAAAATAATTATAGAGCACCAATTTTATCATAGTTAGAGCCCATTTTGAACATATGCAAATTTTATCATCTAAGTGATAAAGAATTAAATTGTTTTCATAATTGATAAATTCATGATAATAGGAAATTTATATTAAAAAAATGGAAAAATATAATTTTAATCAACATATTATACATCATTACACTTTTTTAATATTATATATATTATTCTCAAAATAATATAGTGCACAATTATCACCAAATTCTTTAATGTTATAAACATACTATTCTCTACATCTTATAATTACTAATATATCACATATATTTAATAATTATTGATAATAAATTTCATGGTACGAACTCACAAATATTATTTATTCAATTCAATAAAAGAAAGCGTCAACTCATTTAATAGTTCATTCCTACATTCTCTCTTCTCAAAATCTTTATTTTATTTGTTTTATTTGAGTTTATTAAATTATGCATTCATCTTTCTATTATTCATTAAATAATACTTTTAGAATATTTAGTGATAAAACATATAATATGACATTTAAAAATAATATATAAAAAGATTTAAAATATAAATAATATAGCATGGAAAATAAAATTGAGGTTTTTTAAAAATTTTGTAACACTTAAAGTTTAAAAAATTAAACAACAATAATAATTATATATTTTAGCAAAAATAAAAGAAATATACCATTAGTATTACATCTAACCAATCAACAGGCGAAATCCACTTCCGACGATTTACAGCCATATCTGCGTGCAACTCGGGCCGCCATTCTTCTCCCCTACCACCCTGCGAAACCTAGAAAGCTGTACAACAAAAGCAACCAAAACTCGCATCTCAGTCCAAAATCATGAATATCAAACAAAAGAGTTACGAAATCAATAAGAGAATGGATCCCTGGACCGATATTATAGCGAGATCGAAAAGAAGCAGGCATCGTACCTGAGAGATCGAAAGCAGGTCCGACGATATAGAATTTGAAAGAAGAAATTAACTCCATGGAGGAGAAGCACCACGCCGGCGCAGCCGAGAACGAAGAGCTCCATCAATTTCTCTTCTTCTTCTTCGTCTTCTTTCTCGAGGGGGAGGAGATGGGAGGAAGGGAAAGCGGGGATGATTTGCCTCCAGATAGGACGATGCGGCGGGTTTTTATAAAATTAATCCGGTCAACTTAATGGGCTGCCTTGTATTTTGAGAAAAACAACGAAATCTTCGCCGTCCAATTCTGTGATGCTTTGGGGTTCACATGCGGGCACGTGCGCAGAAACGGTGGGTGCGTTTCTCGTGGTGGATGGATAAGACGAACCAACAGATCGGGTTGATTTCTAATCTCCACTCACTTGATTTATTAACCAAATAATAAAATATTTTGTTATTTTATAAGTGTTATAAAAATTAACATTTAGAGACGTGTTGGTCAATGTTAATTTTTTATTGGATAATGATATCAAAATAAATTTTTATTCTAATTACAAAAATTCAACAGATATATATTATCTAATTAATAAAAATCTTTAATAATATTGTATTTATTATCTTAAACAGTAACTTTGAGGATAATAAATTTCTATGAAAACAGCGTTTCCGAAGCCATTACCGCTCCTCCTCTTCCTGCCCCGGCCACCCTATTCCTCCGGCCGCCGCCGTTTTTGCGGTCAACTAACCACCAGGTCGACCCGCTGTACGCTATTTTCGACCCGTCGACCAAGTCTCACAGAATTATCTACCGAAGCGGACCCCCCTCGATCCCTCCCTTCAAACCATCGCTGCTGTCCCACTTGCTTCTACCGCTGTGCCACGCCATTAGGTATCGCCATAGCCCTTTCTGTTTCCCTCAGCGAGTCGATCGCCTTCCCAAGTGCCGCCGTGGATCCTCCTTACTCGGGACGCCTTTGGTCAAGTTTTCCTTTTCCAGCCTGTCAACTAATATATTTTTGCTCTCTATTTGCATTGTGTTTTGTTTATCGCTGTATTCCACCGAATAATTCATGGGTGAAACTTGGATTCATTATTTTTTTTTCTTAACTTTTGTTGAATGTTCATTAGCTTTAGGCATTATCTGATTTGCGAATATCGATTTGATCATCCTTATTAACGAGTTTGCGCAATCTGTAACTTTCAGCATAATTATTCTGGGGTCCGTTTTGGCAACGTATTTTGAACGAGCTTTGTTCCCTATTGCCTTGTTGGATGTATCTGTTTGATTGATATGAATGAATATTATTTATGTAATCATGAGCTTAATCTAATTTATAGGGTCATAGCTTATCGATTACCTTTCATATTTGTTCCATAGATTAAAGCATGTTCCCTGGAGCATCATAAATCTTGGGTGATTGTCCAGGTGTTTTCTTAGTACATCAAATGTGTGCGTTTTGGGCTCTTTTCTAGCACATCGGCAAGGGTCAAGTTTGCTTTGTGTATCAATTATAATATTTTCTCTAATTTCTTCAACGTGTTTTTGTACATTTACGACATGTATCACTTGATGGTAGCCATAGCATAAATACACATTTGTTCAACTAACTTCTCCCCATTATCCCACAAAAATCTCCCTTTATATTAAGAACAAGTTGGTCCGCTAGCTACCCTCTTTCTTGTGTTACTTGAGATAGTCTCTCCAATGCTCATTTACTCTTCAGGTTTATAACGAAGTTGGTGTAATCTTGCTTATCAGAAAAGGACTCTTGCATAGCAAAGGCAAAGCCATTAGAGGTCAATCTGAAGGCAACAAAAGAATCAAGGTTTTCTTTGTGGAACTCTACATTGCATTGATGCTTCATGGGCAAGTGTTGCTTGTAAGAATGAACGAGTGACTATAGTGGCCCAAGATGTAAGTGTTCTTGGTCAAATTTTTTATGCGACATTGTGATCGAAGGCTTGTCTTGTAGAATGTTGTATTCTGGATTATTCTACATCAAACTTATCAACGTATAAGCAGTTATTGATACCAGGTGATCAAATAGAAGAGATTTGCATACTTGCAACTACACCCAAATGTTGCCACTTAAGGTTTTTCTCATAATTTCACTCGTACCCACTCTTGTTTGCGTGGTCATATTGTCGAAACTGGTGTTTTAGGTTCTTCCAAATGTCCTTAACTACTTTGACCTACTCAACCCTTGCATCTAATTGAGGGAGGATGAGGTCTCAATCCAAGGGGCACTCTTTGTGCTGCCATTAACAAGACTTCCAATGAGGTTGTGCTCATGTATCAGGCTAACCGAAACATTCTAATGTTTATCACTGTAGTTATCAGTTCATGGCCTAGTCTTTTTACATTGGTTAGTTTTGAACTGATCTCAAGGATAGCTACACAACATAACATGTTTTACTTGTTGAGTGAAGGAGAAGCCTCGAGGGAAGACTTGTAATTTCGACATGTGATCCGATGTTAACTTTCTCATGATATCCATTAAGAAGCTTGGGTTAGAATAATGATCAGAGGTCCGAATAACATGCGTTGGTAAACATTAGAAATGACTAAGATAAGCAAGCACACCTTCCATTACCAAGGCACAGTTATACACAAGCTGGCAAAGAGTACAATGTTCTATATGGTACAAAACCTTTGACAAGTAATTAGTGCAACATGCAAACATTGACAAAGGTTGGTGGGTCTCATGCTACTGCAAAAACCTCTACTTGAGTGAATTAAGAATGTAAAGAGAACTTGTTCTCTTGAGAATCATCATTGTCCAAACCCATCTATCAAAACTTATGTAGCAATAAAAAATTATAGAAAACTTACAACAATTGTAAATGAAAAGCATAAAATTTCTTTGTTTAAATTACAAGTGTAAGCTAAGCATGGCATGCCCGAGAAGTACACAATGTTGTGACATCAATAAAGGCATATTGTTCACTTCCATGCTTCGCACAAAAACGTGAATTACTTCACACAATAAGGAGAAAACCACCATAGAGTAATGATGATGTTGATGCCAACAATGCGTAGGGATGGGAAAGAGGGTTTCAAACAAAGTTTGTAACCTAAGGAGAGATTTGGGTTAGTGAATAATGGTGTTGGGCTAGGGTAAAGCGTTGGTTATGGCATTAGGTTAATAAAAAGTAGGTTTTGATGGATTGGCTTAGTTAACTAAATGTAAGTACCCTACCTTTAACAAAATGGGGCTATGGTTCCTAATGTATAATCCACATTCCTAAGTCATCATGCAAATGGTTAAAAATGTGCAATAAATATCCATAGAACAAGGATTAAAGCAAATGTTAATAATCTTTTGCATGAAAGTTGAAGATGAGTGTAATGATTTTAGTTGTATGAGTTTTCTCATTTTTAAGTCTGACCAAGATTTATGTATTATTCTTTTCAAAATGGTATGTTAATCATGATTATGTTCTAATAGCAAACTTTTTTCTAAGTCACAACAGCAAACAATGAGACATGGAATGATTGGGAAGGTTAGGTGATTGGGATGGTTCGGTGATGTTTTTTTGTTAGGGAAGAACAAGCTTAATCAACTCTGTTTTTTACCATTGGGAAGCCTTTCTTTTATCTTGTAAGTGAGCTTTTTGAGATCTATGACATTGATGAGAAGGGGTTTCATGTCAGAATTCCAGTTACAGTCCGCATCTAAGGTCAGCACTGGCTAATACATTAGAAACTTGTCAAAAAATGTTCTTCCTCTATTTCTTCTTGTAAGAAATGAAGTCCTTCATATTTTGTATTAAACATCTTTTAGAAATGAACTGGGTATTTCGATCTAAGGATCGGATTCTAAGATCTTGTCAGCATGTTTCTTTTGTCTTGTTATTGTGCTGGTTTTTTTCATGAACTTGTGGGACACACTTTAGGATCCTCAGTTCTTGCACCGCAATTTGATCTGTTGAGCAAGAAAATAAGGGAGTCAAACATCTTAAAGCGAGCCCCAAATTTTTTTTGTGTATAAAATTTCGCTTACAAATTAGGCTCTTTGAACACACCATTTGAGAAAAGAAGTCTAAGAATAGAATACAAGATTTTGCATGGAAAACTTAGTATCGTGGAAAAAGCATGTGAAGCACGAGATCAATAATGGAAACAATGACTTACAAGTACTTTCTCTTACTCTCACCAGTTGAGGGTGCAAACATTTACAGATGAATGAAAGAAGTGGCTCTCTTCTGAACCCCAACCTGCTGGCGTTGCTGGTGTTTGCTTGTCTCGCATGGTCTGAGAACAAGGATAAGGCCAAACAATGCCTATTAATAGCAGGAATGTTGCCAAATATCTAGTATGATCAGTTGGTTCCTACCTGCTGCTTCCTTGCTTTGTGTATTGCAGGTGATGCCCTTTTTGCTTTACTGTTGACTCCTGTTGCAGGCTGATCTCAGCCTCGTGGACATAGGTGGTGCTTAGCAGATTAGATGGGAACTAATAAATATGGTGAGCCATATTGACAATCTTATCAATTACTTTCTGTCTGAACGAATGCTTAGCAGATTAGATGGGAACTAATAAATATGGTGAGCCACATTGACAATCTTATCAAGTACTTTCTGCCTGAACGAATGATCTCAACTGGAACTCTCATTATGGTTGCCAAACCTCCTTGGTACCAGAGATCTTTTAGTCTGGGGTTGTCTCAATTTTCACTCTGGTTGGCCTTTGACAAATGTGGCATCGACACTCCAATTAACTTTCATTTTTTACCATCGTAACTTGGACTGCAGAAATGGAGGCCCTCATCGTCTTCATCCTGATCTTTTTTTGCTAAAAGTCTCTGTTAGCATTCTCATTTAAAATTGAACTATTCTAGTTTGACTATTTAGGGTTCCATTTTGAATGTGTTGTCTTTAACTCATATCTGTAGCGATTGCTTTATTTATCTTTTCCTTTCCCCACTATATTTTCTTTATTGTTATTCTAATACTGAAAATGATTTTGATTGGGTGAATTTGAAAAATGAAATATTTTTCTTGAGGATCCAACTATCTTGATTTTGAATTATTTAATGGTTGAGAGTACAATAAGTTCGCAGGTTTTATTATTGTGAAATGTATTGCTTTTTGTCTAATTGCACAATTTTGTACTAGCTGTACTTTTTTTTGGTAAACTTTTAAAATTCAAACAAGTTCTACACCCTTTTCTTATCATTGGTGTCAAATTAGAGTTAGAAACTAGCTCTCACTACAGCAGAAGAAGTGAAAGATGAGCAAACCCGGAGCTCCCAGCACCGGTGGTGGACCTACGGCTGCAGCTGCGGTGGCTGCAGCTCAGAAGCAGAAGACCCTCCTTCACAGGCTTGACAATGATGTTTCCACCATTGTCGACAATTTTAGCCACCTCATCAACGTTGCTCGAGTTCGTAACTTGTTCACTAGACAATCGTCTCATTGTGGCATTAAAATTAGTGTTTTCCACCTGGCTCTCAAACTTTCCCTCTACTAGGTTAATGATCCACCTGTCAGGAATGCACAGGAGGCATTCCAGATGGAGATGCGAGCAGCAAGAATGGTATTTTCCTTCAAACCTTTTGTAATAACCTCAATTTTTTTGCTTATACATAGAAGCTTTACAGCAATGAAGTGGGACAGGTTCAGGCAGCAGACTCTCTTCTCAAGCTGGTGTCAGAGTTGAAGCAGACGGCTATTTTTTCTGGTTTTGCATCCCTGAACGAGAATGTGGAGCGACGCATTGCGGAATTTGACTTGCTGGAGGAGAACACAGATCGGCTACTGGAGAGGATAGGGGAGCAGACTGCAGCCAGCCTCAAGGAGTTGGAGACCCATTACTATTCTTCATTGCAGAGGACAAATAGTCAAGAAAGTGAGTAGCTTTAGAAAACTTCTTTGTTCCCATTTCTTTAGTAAGTTTTATTCTTGCTCAGCTTTTTGTTAAGCCTGTAAAATCCGATCAAGAAATGGAATGGTTCTGAGGTCTTACTTTTTGTTTTGTACTTAACAGAGTTGGAACTGATTTGCTCTTTCTGTAGTATAACTGGGCTACCATTTTTTTCTGCATTACCTTTCAACTTAAGTGTATTTTATTCCTACTGGCGTTTCTGATTACCCATAAATTTATTTATTTTTTTACCACTATAAGCTCAACAATAATGACAGATTCAACCTTTGCTAACGACTCAATCATTTATATTTTGGCAAATTTAATGGGGAACTACTAGAATGCCATTTAATCAAACATTGAAAAACATTTGCTTGTCTCGCATGGTTTTATTACAATGCACTTGTAATTCATTCATTAGTTGTTTACTTGCTAATCTTGAATTTTATCTCCCAACCTGAAAAACAAAAGGGTCAACTAGTTTTCTCTTGTTTGATCTTATGCATAAATTAGTCCATTAATATTTAACTAGATTTACATAATTTTGTTGATATAATTAGATCTCTAGCCTTTTGTTTTTGGTTCATAAACTTTTGCCCATATGCCGTCTTTTAAGTCTATTATTGTATAATTCTGCAATTAGGTCCTTAAAAACGAACACTAAGTTTTTGCAATTTTTTGGCACATAATCTATTTCTACTTTTTTTTGCTTCGATTAGCAAATTCACAATTTTACTGTTTACAAAGCTGTGATATTTCTATCAAATGTAAGCTTTTTTTATGAGTCCTTGAGTGAATGTTCTCTCCTACTTTGTCTGTTTCTATGTTCTGTTGGATCTCTTATGCCCCATTGTCAGGAGCCTTTATGCATGTCTTAGTCTCTGTGAAGAGTAACACTTCCAAAACTTAGTGATCATTCAATAAGAGGATGAGATTCGGGAGTCAAGGAGAATTAGTGGTATCGATGGTAAAATTGGCAAGGCAAATGAAGAGCTAAAAAGACTATAATCATTGACTACTTTACACAAATCCCTGTATTAAACAAATACTTTGTAATACTCCTCCCCTTCCTTTGCCTGCATCGCTTATTTTCAAGCTTGATCTTGTTGTTGCACCATGCCTTTTGGTTTTTATGGATAACTTATGCCTGCCACTAGTGGTTAGTGCTTTGGTTTTGTTGTTATTTATTAGTGGTGGAAATAATATTCAAATTTTAGAAATATTATCACAAATTATAGTACTACTAAATAAGAATTTATATTCTATTAAGAATAAGTAGTTAAAATAGAAGTGAATAAATTTTATATATATATATATATAATCTTAGTAAAAAAAATCTAGTTTTTTTATATAACAAAATTAGATGCATCATTTTTCTTATATGACTCATATATATCCAATATTATAAGTGAGAGAAAGAAATATTAAATTTGTCATATTCAGATTTGACTATTGTTCCTAATATCAGAGTTTCGTCGATTTTAATGAAATTAGATTTCTTCATATCGGGACTCCTATGATTAGTTGGGGCCTCTAGCTCCCAAGTAACGTTCTTCATATTGACTCTCTCCCTCACCCCTCAAATTGGATCAATGTCAATTGTGATGCAATTATTTTGAATTGTGGTATTGTTGATATTGGTTATATTGTTAAGGACCATCATGTAGGTCATTATTGATGGAGGGCTAGACTCGGTTCTCTGCAGGTACCTCTATCATGGAGGTGCATGCGATTCTTGTTGTTATTTCTTGCATGGCATTACAGTACTCTCATTAGTTAAGGGTCTAGCTTAGATTCATTTCAGGTCATTTTTATGTTGAGACACATGGCTAACCCTCAAGCTAATGGGACACATACTTTTCGATGTACTTGGCGTGATATCGACTGCTTCAGAGATGTTCGGAAATTGGATTGTAAAAGTGGCCATACATCTGATGTCAGGTGGGTTTGAATCATGCCTCTCCCACCAGAGTTGTGTGATATTTGACTATATGTATGAACCTCTATAAATGGGCATTAATATAAACTTCAACTACTCTTTTCAGCATGATATGAAATAAGTAAAGCATCTAAGACCAAATTAGTGAAAGCATATAAACATGGAAATCTGTAGTATGGGGCAACATTTTGGTAAGGGTATGTTGGATGATTCTATGTAGGATTGCTCAATTATTTAGGGCAATTTGGGTAATACTAGGAATTAGCATTGAAGCCAGAGAAATTGGTGCTAGCCATCATGGTAGAACTGCGATTTCATCCACAATTCCCTTGAAATGATTGTTGCTCTTTTGTGGAACATCCATGGATCGTCAACTTCACAGAACCACCTATAGGATTTAGCGAGACAACATGATCGTTTTATTGGCTGCAATTGGGATCTCTTTGCTAAACTTACTACTGACTTATCTAGAGGAATTACCATTCTTTGGAGGAATTTTCTCCATGTTCGAGGTCATCGATCATATGAAACAAATGTGTTGCACTTGAAGTCATGAGGGATGGGCATCCTTCATGGATTTTCTACACAGTATATGCTTTGTAAAACTATGTTGTTAGAAGGGAGGCTTGGCAGAACTTATATCTTGTTTTCTGTAGGGATGCTGCAGTTCTTGTAGTGGGAGACTTCAACATTACAATGTCTCAAGAGGAGAAAAAGCGAAGGTAAACACCTTTGTCATGCAGCGGCACAAAAAGAATTCCAGAAAATGGTGACTAGTTTGAACTTTTGACTGCTTCACTGGTACGACAATAGAGATGACAGTGTCTTCATTTTTTAATGTTTGGATAGAGCTTTTTTGAATTTGATTAGGATGAGAACTTTCCTTAAGAATTTGGTTCACTTGGTGCAACAATAGAGATGGTAATGCCTTCATTTTTTAATGTTTATATAGAGCTTTTTTTAATTTGATTAGGATGAGAACTTTTCTTAAGACTTTGGTTCACTTGGTGCAACAATAGAGATGGTAATGCCTTCATTTTTTAATGTTTATATAGAGCTTTTTTGAATTTGATTAGGATGAGAACTTTCCTTAAGACTTTTGTTCACTTGGTGCAACAATAGAGATGGTAATGCCTTCATTTTTTAATGTTTAGATAGAGCTTTTTTGAATTTGATTAGGATGAGAACTTTCCTTAAGACTTTGGTTCACTTGGTGCAGCAATAGAGATGGTATTCCCTTCATTTTTTAATGTTTAGATAGAGCTTTTTTGAATTTGATTAGGATGAGAACTTTCCTTAAGACTTTGGTTCACTTGGTGCAACAATAGAGATGGTAATGCCTTCATTTTTGAATGTTTAGATAGAGCTTTTTGAATTTGATTAGGATGAGAACTTTCCTTAAAACTTTGGTTCACTTGGTGCAGCAATAGAGATGGTAATCCCTTCATTTTTGAATGTTTAGATAGAGCTTTTTTGAAATTGATTAGGATGAGAACTTTCCTTAAGACTTTGGTTCACTTGGTGCAACAATAGAGATGATAACCCCTTCATTTTTTAATGTTTAGATAGAGCTTTCTTGAATTTGATTAGGATGAGAACTTTCCTTAAGACTTTGGTTCACTTGGTGCAACAATAGAGATGATAACCCCTTCATTTTTTAATGTTTAGATAGAGCTTTCTTGAATTTGGTTGGGGTGACCACTTTCCTTAGAACTTTGGTTCGTCGTCTGACTCGACTTGGGTCAGACCACTGCCTGTTGTTTATTAAATTCCAGCATACTGTGCTGACTATAACTATGAGAAGGCAGAAATTTTGAGAATGGCTGGCTGGATTACTGATTCCAGGAGGGAAGGCCTCGGCTTTAGTATGTACTAAATTTGCCATGGCCTTGAATGTTTTGGATAGATGGAGCAAAATGCAGTTTCATAACATTATGAATTTTTCGACACAACTAGAAGGTGACATTATCGATTAGGGTTCAACAGATAGGAGCATAGCTAGATGACCCAATTGACTGTGAAATAACTTAACACTAGATCATCAAGAGAGGAGGCTTGGTGGTGATAGAGAGTTAAAATAAAATGGGCAACTTTGGTAGATAGTAATACTCAATTCTTTCATGTGATGGACACAAGGAGATATAGAGACAATTTCATTCATCATTTCATTAATGAAGTCTCATAATACCTCTAAGGGCATATCCAAGGTGTTTTTGCAATTCTTTTCGAAGAATTGGAGCTATGATGAATCCATTGTTATGCAACCACCATTGTTATGCTCTTGGAAGCCATCAAAGTCGTGTTTGTAAGCTTCTCATTGTAGGATGGTGTTTGGTTTGAAAGTAACTCGTTATAAGCAAATGATGTTGTGTCAAGAATTGATAATAGGTTTTAGGGACAATTCCAATCTTCCATCACAAGCCTTGGAAGCCATCTGGTCCTTTCCCAAATACAATTTTTCTCACATCTACCATGAAGCTAATTGAGTTGCCAGTTGGTTAGCTAGGAGTGCAATAGTTCCATTTTTGAATTTGTATACAGATCATTTTAAGTATTATTAATATTGGTTTCGACCACATCTTTTGGAAAATAGTGAAAATAGTACACTCCAGATTATTCTTTTTTATTGTGTCTCACAATTTATTGAAATTGTTAGGCTATGAAATAAATTGAATTAATCATCACTGATTCAATGACAAAACAATATAACATATATGTAAAATAGTTTACTTAGATTCATATCGCATACTAGATGAAGATCAAGTAATAAACATGTAAACTATCAGATTAAAATTTATAAATAAATTTTATTCTATTTTTTTCAATCAAATAGTCTTTTTAAAAGACTTCTGTATATATTGTTGTAATTGTTTTTTTTTTAGTTTGATTCTAGGATGAGATAATTTAGTACTTTTAACAATTATGGATTCTATTTTTGAGTATTTAAGAGCGAGATACGTCTTAATGATGGCTTATTTGGCTCTATTTTTAGCTTGTGCAAAGAAACAAGTAATGTAATTTTAGATAACTATCATTTCATATTAATTTTTAAATTAGATTTTATACTTTACATCCAAACTCTTATTTTTATTTTATTTTTTTTACTTTTTCAATACCACTTATAAAATAATTAGTTTTTAAATAACAATTTTCTTTTTCTCCATTAGGCATTAACATGATATTATATACTCATGTATAATAAAATTAATCATCAACTTACAATGCAAAATCATGTTAAAATTTAAAAGCATAAACATCCCATGGCAATATAAGCAACCAATCAAATTATCTCTTACTTTTTGAAATTAAATTTCAATTCCTATTGGTTTTTATGCATAAAGTAAGATATCTACTTAGATGTTCATTTCATAATGGTCTTGCCTTAAATTTGTGATTGTTTGTGAAATTGTCATTCAGTCTCTTTAAAAATGTCAACCTAAATAACCCTTCAATGACTACTATTAGATATCATTACATTAATCATAAATGGTACCTCTCAAAAAATCAGTGAAGAAATCAAAGCTACCATTTTTTTGTCATGTCAAATATCACAACAAAAGCTTGAGCTTGTAGTAACATGTTACACAAAGAGCATGTCTTTTTAATTTTTATTTTATGATTGTCAATATAATTTCTACTCATTAACCTTGTTTTGAAGAAATTCAATCAAATCAAATGGCTAAATTTCCATTATTCTCCAATAATTTGTGATACAAATTAATGTTTTAATATCATTCATTTGTTTAAGTTTTTAAGTAAATTGTGTTTTATTGATTATTTTTTTATGTATAATTTTATTACAATTTAAAGTTATAAATAACAATAACAAAATTTTCAAATATTATATATATATGTATGTATATATATATATATATATATTAAATATTAAATAAATTTGGCTGTCATAAGTGTTTGCTTATAACTATTATACCTATTATTTTTCATTTAGTCAAACATTACAATGTTGTTTTCTTCAACGGATTAAACTTTTATAGTATCTTACATTTAGTGGGTTATTGAGGGCTAATAATGACTTGTTTCATCAACAAGATTAGGCTATGATAATCTTAACTTTTGGTCATATCTTTGTCTCTCATGTTGTTTATCAGCCAATACCAATATTGATTATTTGCCTCTACATCATAAGTTAAATATTATCATTATATATAAGGTGATTCCAAATGGTATTGTAATTTAAACAATACTTGACAAAGAAGGTCGTTGTCCCACAAGGAAACCTTTTTTCATTAACTTTTCTATCAACTCCCTTCTCTCAACCATGACTTTCTCTTTATGATTATGACATGCTCATGTAAAGAAGTCCTAAGAACTTTTTTGACAGATAAAGTTTACTTTTTCCATTTTACTTGAATTGCATTTTTTAAATTTTAAATGATTAACTAATCAAGGAAAGAAGCATCGTGTTGGATCTTGGTTAAGGCTATTAAATTTACTCCAAAATTGTATATCACTCTAAATTCATATCTATTTTTTTGCTCTCGACTGGTGCTCGAAACTACAAGATATGTGCTAATTGTGATATGGTCTAACTTTTGTAGGATTATTTTAAGCCAACTATGAGTTAAGCAAGTGAATATACATGAAATTAGATCAAATTAATTATCAAGACATGTACATATTTTATTTGGTTGTCATGAGCATTATAGTATATACAAATTAATATGCTCATCGAATGGTATAAACACATTTTTATGTTTAACATGATCGAAATTATAAATGCATATATGTCTCAGAATTTGTTTTATAGATTAAAGAATAATAAAAAACTAAATCAATTATGACTCAAATTAAGCTCTAATAGATAATTATTAAGTCACGTCTAACTTGAATAACCATGGAATTTAATTTATCATCATACAAACTTTGGATATAAGCTCGATAGAATTGATCATCTTCAATTTACTCTCATGTCAGATTCTGCATTTAAATCTAGCCTAGATTGTATGAAATATATATTAAGTTAGATTGAAATAATTATCATGATGCATGTGTCATAAGCATAATTATGCATACAAATGAATAGATTGATAGAATGATTTAAACAAAAATTTTTATGTTTATCATGAATGAAACTATAAATTCAAATATGCTTAAAAATTCGATAAATTCATTTGTGATTGAGCAATAGTAGACAACTATCAAGTCATGCCTAGCTTGAACAAATGACTGATTAGAACTATTCTCATACAAATTTTGGATATAGAGTATTGATAAAATTAATAGCTTCAATCTTATCTCATGTCGA
Organism: Vanilla planifolia; assembly: GCA_023846275.1. NCBI lineage: Eukaryota > Viridiplantae > Streptophyta > Magnoliopsida > Asparagales > Orchidaceae > Vanilla > Vanilla planifolia. Next base: position 11,493,841 of record CM043877.1, read on the forward strand.
ATTCAGATGTTCTCAGATCATTAAGCAGCAAGGACCATTTTCTGCACATAGAAATGTTATCTTTTATAGATTAAGGACCATTTTTCCCCCTCTTCACACATCAACTCAAGCATATAAGAATTTATTGAAGTGCTTTTCACAGCAAATGTGTTTATTTATTTAGTGATAACTTGAGTTACAAACAGTCTTCTGGGAACCTTTTCTTTTTGCATTTAATCTGTAAAATGAGATACAAGTAACAGTTCATAGAGAGAGTTTAAGTTCTAAATCTGCATCTTTCATGCCACTTGATTCAGAATTTTGATCACTACAGGAACCAAAGGAACCCTGTAGGTCATGCAGCTTTGCCTTCTGCAGCAACAAACCATGAACCTTAGAAAAACTGTAGAAGAGAGAAGGATTATATATGTTTCAGAAAGGAAAAAAGTTGTTCCCTGGAGAACAAACCTCCATGTTTTGTCCAAAAAGGGGAAGGGTCACAGGCCTGTAGTTGATAGGATTGCTTTGGGTGATGCCGTATTGAGATATTAATGCTCTGAGAGATGAAGTATAGGTTAAATATCTATTTAAACAAACCCTCAGAAAGGAAGGGAGTTACATAGCTATATGCATTAGAACCTTGATGAGGAACTTGAATGGAATTCAATAATTCTTTCTGCTTCAGAAAATTCACCAATCTGGAATTATTTGTAGCTGCATGATTAGTATTCTAAAAAAACTGCTTACATGAAAATTTCCTTTGATTTAGCTCAATGAATGTTTTAGAAACAAGAATGGAAGATTGATTGAATCAAGACAAACAAAGAGTTTCTAAGTTCTCAAAGAAGTCAATTTCAAGATTTCTTGTGCTGGATTAATCCCTAATTCAATCTTGTTGGTATCATTTTTGTCCTCCAATCCTAATTTATTGTATTAGCACCAAATTTATCTAAGTATATGTGGAAGGAGCATTTTCCCTTGAACAAAAAATCATCACATCTAACCATATCAACAATTTACTTAGTAGACTAGTTTCTCTTAGTATGCATGTGGGAAACACCAAAGTTAGCAAATGAGCAAACCATGCCAACAAAATGAGTACCTTAGCTTGAGATTTATTATGTGGTGAAAGTCTATGTAAAAACCGTATGATAATAGTCATGGAACCCCTCTAACTGAAGTCCCTATGTAGTATGTCTGCTAACATGCAATACGCATGAAGATGTACAAATTCAACTTTAGTTGTGACTTTGAGTTTTATATATTTTCCTAACCACTAGTAGATAATAGCCATGGAAACCCTCTTAACCAAAGCCCCTATGTAGTACGACACAATTGCCTTGCTAAGGATCCAACCTGTAATATGCATGAAGCAAGATTAATGTAATTGAAGGTATAGAAATTCAACTCAAGTTGTTACTTTTAAGCTCTTCATATTTTCCTAAACACCACTACTATACCAATCAAGAGATGTCCGTGGCGAAGCCATCAAAATTCACTTTTCTCTTTTGCAAGAAATGGGAAATCCCAACAAATATGATGATGTCACTATAACTCGTAGATTTCAAGGGATCTTATTGACCTACTAGTAGATAAATGTGATATTAAGAGAGAAGTGATACTAAATGCAACATTCAATGCTTGGATGATTGGTTGGTCGTGGAATGTGTTGTTCTTAAAAAAACTATAGAAATAATAGAAGGTTTTCATAGGGCATAGGACTTCACCTCCTAGGCATGGGTCTATAGTCTATTTTTAAGTAATTTCATGAATATAATGATACATATTTATAAGATTTGAGTTGACCAATACAACATAGAAAAGTGATTGCTTAGGTATATCATTATCAAAAACACTAAAAAAACTACCTAATACATAATTTAGACTTAATAGTAGTATGTGCTCTTAAAATTTTGTGATAATATTTGTATGGTATTAAATGTGAACTATAAATTCACACAAAAAGAGTTAAATTGAGAAAAATACATCAATTTAAGATAATAAAAACTCATAAGTAAAAAATAATATACCATCAAATTAGAGCATATTGTTGGATGCTCTAGGTAAGAAATCAAACTTGAATAAGTTAAAAATGGAGGTTGATGAACAATGATTTGTGCTTTAAATAAAATAACTATGATTGAATTCTTTTGATAGAAATACGTTGAAATTATATCTATTGGTTATATCCTTAAATTGGTTGAGGCAAATTAAGGATAATATATATGGATATCTAAGATTAATATAAATTATTAAAAAATCAAAGAAAGTTATGACTTCAAATTAAATGAAGAGGAAGTTTTAGGAATCAAGAATGGATTATGTATTTTCATTTGATAATAAACAACAACTATTTAAAGGAGCTAAATGGTCAAATTTTCAACTAGGGGCAATAAAATGTACAATGAATTAAAACAAATTGTATTTGGGTAAGAATTAAGGAAGGTATTTATGAATTTTTTAGTAGATGTTTAACATGTCATTATGTAAAGTGATAACGACAAAAATTTAGTGGTATGTTGCAATCATTATCAATGTTTATAAGGGAATGCTAATAGATATCAATAGATTTTATTATATATTTGTCAAGGTGACAACAAGGTCACATTATAGATGAACTATACTCATGATTACCACTATAAAAAAGTTGTTAAAGTTTACATGGATTAGATTAAAATATTGTGTGGAATTCAACTTTTATAGTATTAGTTACAAATTAAAATTTAATTTAACACTCATAAAAGAAATTACATTCTACTTTTTATATTGAACTCAAATTCAATATTTCTTTTCTTCCACATATAAATGGAAAGAGTGAAAGAGCAATTTCAACATTTGAATATCATTTATGAATTTGCATTCCATTTTTAAGGAAAGTTGAGAGCTAGAATTACTCAATTTTTTATACAATAACAATTACCAAACTAAATTATCATATCACTATATGAAACTCTAAAGTAAATTATATAACTTTCTACAACTATTTGAGAGGAGAAAGAACCATATTGGGTTCACAATTGATGGGAAAAGTGATAAAAAGGTTCAAATGGTTTGTGAGCATTTATTATCAGCTCTCGATTAATAGAATGAATTCTAATATTTAAACACAAACTATGATATTACAAATTGGAGATGATGTGGATTTAAGATTTAGTGTAAAAGAAGTTATTAGGATTAGAAGACTAAGCTGAAACCATGTTTCATAAGGCCATTTTAGATTAGAGAGAACTAAAAGTTATATCCTATAAATTGGCCTCAGTTTGCAAGTGTGCATGATGAATTGTTACATAATATAATCTACAAGAAAATGCCTAAGAAGATCTAGACCATCAAGCACAAGAGAAATAAAGAGATTTCAATGATTAAAATAATTTGAAAAATAAAACAAAGAATAGGAGCCACTTGAGAAGTACAATAACAAATGAATGAAAAATTTGAACAATTCTAAACAAATTTCAAGGATACAATTTTTGTGAGAGAAGAAAGCAATAAATCAGAGCTATGTATAAGTTTTACATGCTAGTAAGTTTGCAGTGATGCATTTCAAAGCTATTTTCTTGTTATTTAAGATGATTTAAAGATGTTATGGTTGCAATTTCTTTTACAAAAACTATAAGTAACAAAATTATAATAAGAATCATAGTATTAAAAGAAGAGCTTTGTTGTAGATGAGGTAGGTTCAAACCTCCCACAATTAGATAAAAGATTGGTGGACAATGGCTTATGGGTAAAGAGGAGTTAAAAAATGTAAGGTGCTTGATGACTTGGAAAGAAGAGAGAGATTGAGAAAAGTGGCAAAGGGAAGTACAAAAGGATATTAGAATGGGAAAAATTTATTTTTAACTAAGAAAACAAGACTTAAGGAGGATATAAGAGAACATGAAAAAGGAAAAAATGGATAATGAGAAAAAGAGAATTCTAGGTTTATGTGGGAAGAGAACCCATGAAAAAAATGAAATAATTAACTACTAAATTATAGGAAGAAATCAAGTCAAATTTTCTAGAAAAGTTAAATGGAGATTGTGATTGAAGGGTTGAAAAAAATTATGTTGAATTGAAACACTTTTTTCTCAAACTTTAGTTTAAAAAAATTATGCTAAAATTTCATGTCAGATAGAAGATGAATTTATTCATTGAAAAGATTATTCAATTAAGCATAGAGAATCATTCCAAAAATAAGATAGGGTGTTAGTTGGATGGATGTTTTACCTCAGTTCAAGGTAGAATGTATAAATCATCCAATCACCTTAGAGACATTTGGATAAGAGAAATTGATGAAATAATTATTTACTATATGAATACAAACAATACCTTCAAGTAAGAAAGAATATAGATCAAATAATTATAATAAATGACATTATATGATATAATAATATGTGAATAAATGAGCTGAATGAATATATACATATCATAGTGATACAATAAAAGTTACGTTATAAGTATGATATAGTTTGAGGAGCAACTTACATGAACATTATCAATTATGATATAATAAAAATATACATTAAAAGGGTATCATATAAGTATTATTAAAAAATGATATAAGTACGATCAATAAAATTAACAATAGACTAAGGAAAATATTATGCATCATATAGTACAAAGTGAAGGGATTGTATGTACGATGCTATATAATTTAAAAAAATTTTAAAACCAAAACAGCAAATGACTAAGTAAACATCGTGGTGAGAGTCCATCTGACTGAAAACCTTTAGAGTTAATAAGGTAATAAAGTGAGGAGGCACTCAATTGAAAGGACAATGCCATTAAGAGAAATTCATAGTTGAGAAATGCAACTAAATATTGATTGCATATAAAAAAGGGTGAGGCAAAATTTGAGAAAGAATTTTACAAAAAAAAATTGAGCAATTAGTTTTGACCAAATGAGTAAAAGTGGAAAAAAAAAAAGAGAATAAAGAAGTATCTCCAAGAGTTGGAGGGAATCCATGAAAATTTGAGTATGAAGTAAAGGCAAATTTGAGGAGATCCTATCATGGGTATTGTAGCATCCTTGAGATAAGATGGATTTTACAAATATCTAATTCTTGGTGTAACCACTGGTAGAAAATCTTATATTATATGTATATATTTTGATAGTTGATGTTTATAAGCTAGTGGCCCTTAAACAATAATGTCAAATATAAAAAATTGGGGATGCTTGTATAAGCAAATTTGTGTTTATGCATTAATGTTTGATTCATGTTGCTTGTTATAGATGTAAAACCTTAGGAGATGATCTTAAAGAAAAATTCTTGAAACAATTGATTCTTTTTAAATTATAAATACTTGATAACATGTTTGATTTTCACATGTTTCTTGAGCATGATATATTTATGTTATTTTATTTACAAGTTTCAACTAATTTTATACTTGTGTGACAATATTTATAAAATAAATAAATAGAAATAAATTATTACTTATGATAATAGTCACAAAAAAAAAGAAATATGATATTATGAAAAGAGAAAAAGAAAAAAAAAAGAGAAAAGAGTTTTAAATGGAGAACAAGATTCAAAAGATAATAAGATGCATGATTGTCTAACGTAACAACCCACATTTCAAAATAATAGTACTAAAGATAAGTCAAATGAGTTATTCATTTAAATTGTTTATAAAATAATCTTGTCCTCAATAAATTCTTAAAAAATTAAAAAGTGAAAGGAAATAAGCCAAATCATAAAGTTAATACAAAGATAAAGAATTAAAAACCTTTTATATGAAAACTAGCTTGACTTTTATTATTCATTTATATGCTCTTTCTCTATATTATATTAATTGAAATTGACTCATATATGTGGCAACCTAAAGTTATTCTTTTGCATATATGTACACACATTTGTCATTGAATCAATAGTAATTGATTCAGTCTATTTTTTATTAACAATTTTAGGTTAAAATGAAGTATATCATGAGATTACTAGAACAGTGAGAACATATGATGAGTAATATAGATGTTATTTGCCATTAAATATGTTGTTGATAGCTTCTATTGTATTTGGGAAAAAATGACATTTAATATAATTTTAATCATTGCATTAGCTTAGAATTTAATTGTTTAAAGGTTTTATGAACAATTATATATTTTAATGGTTTCAATTGTTTAAAGGTTGAAATAGTTTTTTTATTAGTAAATGTGATTTAATGTCAAGTGGTTTTAGAAATAATTATTTACAAGTAGTGTTTTTATTTTGCTTTCTCAAATCTTTAAAAAGTTTTGATAAAAAGAGTTTTATTTTTTAAAAGTTGCTTTTGTTATATATTCTTACAAAAAAAAAACTTCATGATTTTTATAAATAAAAAAATAAAAATTAAAAAAATTAGAACACGTGACATCAAATTTAGGAAATGCTAGATTGGAGATCCTACGGTTATAAGACACCTTATGTCATGCTTGTCTTTTATATTTACATGATTTTGGATTATCAGATAGATGTTTAATGTCAAAAAATCTTGAGAATGCAATAACTTTTTTATTAAATTTTTATATTAAGAAGTCTTACTAATTTTGAGGCTAAATCCAATTTTATTAATTGGAAAAGTTTGCCAAATTAGAAATAGATTGTCTTCTTTGTATTTGAAGCAAAACCCATAGAAAAGGATTTTCAAATGATTTTGAAATGTTGCAAATGAAACTTTGACAAATTTTGAACAATTCTCATGTGAGCTAAAATATATTAAATTATTATGTAAAAACTCACTAAAGAAAAAATATCTAATTGGTACAATAAACTATACAATTGTTGGTTTAGCTAATTATTAGGATTGATTTTCTATTGGAACATGTCCATAATGTAAAACTTTGCAATCACTACCAACAATTAATAACAAGCTTTTGTTTAGATTAATTCTTATTTTGAAATTGTGTTAATGTTGGTTCTCATCTTGCTAAGTTGTTGCTTGGAAACTCTTTCATGTTTATTTTTTAGTGTAAATGTTAGCTTAAATATGGACAAATCTTTAAACATGCAACTTGGATCTTATTTAAATCATTTCTTGAAATACCTTTAAGTGTTCTCTTAAATGACTTGGGATAAGTTTATAATTTTCAATCATTTTCATAATTTTCTTTTGATTTGCAAAATGGTTCGTTTCCATTACTCTCTCGTACGTTTAATTCTTCAATATGTTACACAAGAAAGAGTCTATGCTCATACCTATGCTATATCAATTTTGGTTTTGGAGTAAGTTGTGTTAGTAATCAATTACATGAAATATTTGCTTTGAACTCTTCTTAAGCTATTAAATTGTGATATATGTAGGCTTTCCTTTGACCACCTAACGAGATTTCACTTGGCTACCATCTCTTGACACTTATTTCAAATTGAATGAATGGCAATTCTTGTAAGTTGGCCATAAATGAGGAATACGATGTGAATCTCATCTCTTCCTTTACCTTAAACTTGCATGAATGTTATCCTTGAACTCCATTGGCATCCTTGTACTCTTGTAAGGATTGATTGAGCATCAAATACTAGATTAGTTAGAGATGTCTTATGTTGATTTTCATTAGTTGTATCAAACTATCTCATGTATGATGTTGTCCCTTTAGACATTACATATAACTTTTTAGAGCATCATTGGCCTAAATTCTATCAAACCTAACACAACAATCAAACCAATACATATACCTTTAGGATATCTATGCAAAAATTTATGTTGGCTACAAGCCTTCTTAAACCCTAGGTTATTCTAACTTACAAAGATATTATTATTATGGTTATTCTTTCTATTGAACCCATATCATTTCTACCATTATTGCTTCTATCTCCACTATTCTTTGGACCTAACATTCCATTACAAGCATTCCCCACTATTAAGATTATTGAGCCTAATATGTCAAATGAACTTATTGGATATCATATTTTGATTATATTAGTGGGAAGTTTCTTACTGCTATTGATGATATGTCAAACTCTGATTCATTACTTCCTATTATTATTAATATTGTAATTAATGCTCCCATCAAATTGTTTCAAGATTTGCTAAAGCAATTTGTTGGATCCACTATGAGTTGACCATTGCCTCAGATGATTCAGATTTACTTAAGGGAGTTCTATAGCATCTTATGCATGTAGAGTTTGTTGTCAGAATATTATCGAAGGCAAATTACTTTTGTTCACACTATGAAAGAGTATATAACAACATGCCCTTAGTTCCACCAAATATGAGACATTTCTCCTTTATTTGCAAGTTCTTTTGGAGTGACTATTTACTTATAAGCATTCTAATTTATCTTTTAATGATAATCAATTTAGAGCTACCATTTGTAGATCATGATGTATCATTGATAATTGAGCTTACATATTCAGTTGTATCATTTCTTGACCTGTATAATAATCTATCATGCATCCATATGTGTTTCTTATTGTGTAGGCATGAGTTTATAATTGGTATCCATCATAAGAGATTATTTTTAGTTTATGAAAGTACTTGTTGTTAGAACTCATCATAAATAAGTTTTTTAAGGTCTTTATTTTTTGTAATGATAACTATCTACCACCACACTACAAATTAATCACATTTTTTGTACACTTTTTAACACATAATAGTACAACAGTGATACCAAATAGATGACAGAAAAAAGTGATGGAAGAAAAATGGAAAGAGAAAGCTACCCTTTTCTCCCTTTCTTTCTCTTGGATCACAATCCAAGATAAGGGAAGGCTAAACCACAACTCCTTATTACCTATAACGGAAAGGGAAGGCTAGCCTATGCATCCCAAATCGCAATCAAGGACAAGGAGAGGCCAACCTATGCCTCCCTCTTGCTTAAGCATGCATGAACTAGAAGAAACTTTCATGGTCTCAGCTTTACAACCCAAATGTTATTTCTTTGTTTTCATTCCATAAAAATATATTTATAGAGCTAATAATAAAAATCTCTAAATCAAAAAAATAATAATAAAAATGCCCTTACCAAAAAGAATAATGTAAACATAATAAAATATATAAAAAAGGATAATGACACAATATATGAATTATATATAACTCATTATAATCTCATAAAAGTCAAAAATATTAAATAACAAATAATCATATGCAAGCATTAAGTTAATCTCATGCAGCATGTTCTACATTGTTTTTATTAGATTTTTTAGTATTTCATTCTAGTTTCATGTATTATGCCCCTAATTCACCTTAGAACATGCCAATGATAATAATAAGTTTATTTGGATTAAGTCAAGATAGTTTGTAAGGTATTTGGATTCACTATAACTACACCCTAGACTCAACTAACTAATGAGTTAGTCATCATTGTCTACTCTACAATTAATGTTTGCCTTGATACTAGTGTGTTAGGGGCTAGTTCAATTATCCTTTGTGATTTCTTATATGTTTGGGTAGTTAGCTCTAATCCCACAAAAAAATTTATAAAATCCATTACTAGTTGATTACTGGGGATAGTTCTGCTACAATTTCTTAACTTGAATTATGCAATACATGGAGTGCTAACCCTACTATTTTTCCATTACAAATATGTCTTGTACTCAAATTTTCAGAGACTAATGAACTAGTTTTGTTATTTGTCATTAGCCACTGCCATAGCGATTGAGTGATTCCCTCATTCTCCTTCATCTTACATCTCAAGGATATCTTTGTTAGAAAGTTGTATAATGAAGATCAAGGTATCAATCATCTTTTTTAGAGTCCATTAAGAGCTTTGGAGTGAGGCTATAATGATTTGAGGAGTTAGTTTTATAGGTTTGGTCCTTTCACTTGTTTGCAAGTCAGTTAGAAAATTTCTTGTTTCTTATTTTTTTCTACTATTGTTTGATTCTTTTGGAGAACCAGATGGAAGAGAAATATTATAAAAACCTATAGAATGTAATTTCAATTGTCAACTTCAACTTTTGTATTTATATATTTTGCTAATTTTTAGCATAAATGCAAATTTTAATTATCTAAAGAAAATCCATCAAAATAAAAACATATTTTCATTTTATTTATATTTCAAGAAAACCTTATGACAATTGATTTCCAAGTAAGGTAAAACATTATAGAATGAAAATCAATAAATTCTCAACAAATTTAATATTTACATGAATAAGAGAAAAGAAAATACAACTAACTAAAAATTCATCAAAACAAACAACCCAATAGGACAAAAAAACTAGTTTGTTTTTGTATTAGTTTACTATTGGAATTTATTACCTATAGATAAACATTCATAATAACTTGAAACTTTGCGATCTCCATTTGAAGCAATTATTTAAAAGTTTCTTTTAGATCATTTCTTATTTTGAAAATGTTTCAACATAGTTACTCATTTGAAAACTTATCAAGCAAAAACCTATTCATATTTATTATTTAGTGTAAAATGGTAAATCTTTATACTAGCACTATAAAACTTATCCAAATCATTTCTTAAGTGACAATAAGTTTTCTCTTAAATTATCTAAGGTACATTTGTAAATTCTAATAAATTTTATTACTTTTCTTTAATTTATAAGTTTTCTCTTCATTGATTTTCTCATTCATAGTTTAGTTGTACCCTTATGTTAGTTCTCACCCATCTAAATCTAGAAAAAAAATACAAGAAATTGCTTCCTTCAACTATTTCTCATATCATTCTTCAACCTTCACTCAGGTTGAGTTCTTCAACAAACTACATAAGTATGAGCTTGCATATTCATATGTGTGTCGCATCATAATGTGCTTTTCAATAAACATCTTGTCACCCATCACAAGTTATTTACAAACTATTAATCCCTCAAGTCATTCTCCATTCAAAATGGAGGGCTTAATTGGTTTAATTTCTCAACTCAAGTTATGATAATAAACTAAGGTGATGTGCATTTTCATTCCCATTACGTTGAGACATGTTTGAAAACTTTTAAGGGCAAAGAATATTCTTACATCAATTTAATGGAGAGGTCTATTTCTAACTAATCTAACTATGCATTAAGCTTTTTAGCATCATCATCTCTATTATAAGTTACTAAATCAACCTTTATCTCCACCTTGAACAACGATAGTTGGTTGTGAAATGATGGAGGAAGGAGGCTAACATTATCTTGATGCTTCTTGTTTATTCTTAGTTGTGGGTTATAATTTTAAATAATATCTTCTCATTTTGTTGATAATTTGACTCTTTAGGCCATCCTATGATAGGTCTCTTCTGACTTTGAAATGTATTTTGGTGTTCGTTATGAGCCTCATGAGGGCTTGATGTTCCTATAAAAAATGATTTTCTCACACTGAGAAGGGAGGGTTGAATCTTGGTTTTGGATAGAGTTTTGTTTTGTGAGAGTTTTTACGGCTCAACGCATGACTATTAGCTTATTTTCTTAAAAGAATTTGTTTCTTGAAAAAAAAAAAAGACAAAATTGCAAAACCCAACAAGGGCTTAAAGAAAATACAAAGTAATTGTAAGGTGTGTTATATATTCTTTTTTAACGATTTTCTTATAAATCTTAAAAGAGTATTAAGATTAGTGTTTCAATTTAATGAAATTATTGTTGGTTATTATTTTAAATCACTTTGTACTTGAGTCAAGAATACCTGTGTCCAATACTCATCTTTGTCTCTTGTAATCATATTCTTACACCAAACACCTTATGGTGATGTCATAATTTGTTCTTTAAATCAAAGTGGTGTCACTTTGACATGATGCTCTTCACATTAACATGGCATCTTTTCAACCCATTTAACTTGTATTGCTATCATATGCTACACTTTATTCCTTGATGGCATTCAAGAAGTGGTTGACTGAAAATTTGTTCACCAAACTCCAAGAGTCTCATGATGTTCCTATGACCAACTTCATTCTAAATCATGTTATATTAATGAATTTTTCTATACAACTCATCTGACCTTTTTAATATAATTGTTTGGATTAAAAGAAAATTATTTTATCTCCCTTAAAATTAAGAAGAAATTTTATAAGCTTGAAAAAAAAAAAATGAACTTTTTAGAATTCAACCCAACTCTCTCAATGATTTTTTTGATCAAACTTAAAAATGGAAGTAGTTCATCACTCCCCAAAAACCATGCCTTTTGTTTTACCCTCTAATTCAATAATAAATAAACAAAAACTAAAAAAAAAAAGTTCAAAAGTATGGTTAAATTGAATGTCTTGTTTATATTCCAACATCAAGTGTATGAGCATACCATAGTTTCTGATTGCTGTTCAACAAGTGGAGACGATGAAGACCCTAACAGCATTCCCATAGCTTCATCCTACCCAGAAACATCCACAGGTGAAGCATCCATGTGTGATGGAAATGTAAAAGCAAACATGTCACGTACTTCCTGTTTCAGATTAGAGAAGGAAGACTGAAGTGAGGGAGGAAAGGCACCCATCTGAGATTGCAACCTGAGCTTCTCCAGCTGAGCCACCCCCATGCCTCTCTGTGGCTGCTTTGCCCTCTCCCATCTACTGCTCTTCTTCCTTCTCCTTCCATTTCCCATGCCCAACTCCCCAAACTGCCTTTGCTCCATTTCTAACCCATCATTCCTTCGTCCTTCCCGTGTTGTGTTCTACAGACATATCTCCAAACACACTTAACACATCTTACTTTTCCATCCAACCTAACATACTTCTCTTTAAAACAGTCTCTCTCATGGTTAGCTGGCTTAAGGTATGATTAAATTAGCGGTTCGAAGCTAAACACGTTAGGCTTAGTTAGCCTTAAGATATCATTAGTCTCTTTAAGCAGTACTTTTCCTTGTGAGGAAAACTGTGTTCCATTATTGTCATGTGTCAACATCTTTATGTGTCACTGTCTGCTCCACAGAGAAGAAGTTGGCCAACATTTTTATGTGTCAGCTGCAGCAATCATGTGAAGGGTACGACTATCTACGTGTTCTGATAACTAAAAAAGTGTCAGCCGAGCAATAAAGGTTGATTTGTCAAGTATAGTGCCATGGATTTTAGTGGATATTCTTAGTTTTATATCTTCGATACAGCATGTTGTTTGGCATTAGTTAATGCTGGCCAAGGAAGGAGCTGCTTTATTAAAGTCATCTTTTCTGCTTAGATATTCTTTCTTTTTGGGTTGTACGATGCAGGAATTAAATTATTCAGCATACTTGTGTCTATCAGCACAGGTTGATTACTGTTTGTTTGATGCATTTTTTATAATTTTTTTTTAAAATTTTAAAAAATATATATATGTATGCATATAAAGAGTAGAGATAATTCTATTGAAATGATATTAAAAGAATATTGAATATTCAACATTCATTGTATCAGCTGTATCAAAGAAACAAAAAGTTTTGACTTTATACCAGCTAAGATGTGATTGTTCAGCTTGTGATGGCCACATTATTGATGTGTTGGGCTCTTTGGCATCTTCAATTCGTCACATTATGAAGTAATGTTCTTTTATGAAAAGAGTAGGCTCAGCGACTTGTGCATGTGTGATCCAAAGATACAATTGGCTATCTATCTCTCGATCTCTCGACAAGATTGTTCGATTTTCTTGTTGGCTAGTCTCTAACTCAATTTTGAAACTTGACAAGTAGGTCCAATGGAATGTTTTTGTGCGTGTCAAAATCATTGATGTTTTTTTTTTTTTATGGATCTGAGAAAGAACCCTTGTCCTAGAGCCTTTGTACAATACGTCTTTTCATAGATGGGGATCGATTGAAAGAAGATTATCCTAGCCTTGGATATCTCCTTGGTTTCTTGGGAGAGCCTGGTTATGGAATGGGTGGTTATCATCTCGTTGGCCCTAGATGAGGATAGTGAATGTGAATAATCACACATGGGTAGATCATCACTTGCGCTTGTTTGGTATAAAATGCAACTCTTGAGCATTGTTCATTGAAACCCTTTTATATTTGTCTCAATGCTTTGAATCTTCATAAAATTTTCTATTTGTGACTATATGTCGACATTTAAAGTACTCTATAAATATCAACAAAATGATATTTAAACATGTTCACAACAAGAATGAGGCCCAACTATTCTCCACAACATTTGTAATAATACTAATAGTTAATAATCTTAACTTTTAAGTTCAATAAATAGTAGGATGATGTTCCATCATTGACAAAAAGAAAATTTATATTATTGAATTCCTAAAATATAATATTTTTAAAAATCAACCATTATAAGAAAATACTAAAACAAAATTATATTAATATTTTCTTAAATATTTTATGTTTTTTAAATCTATTTTAGATATTTGTGCCATCATTTATTTATTTTAATTATTTATACTTTTGTTTCTATAACATAATTATTTAGTAAAGATGTTATATGATATTTAGTTAAAATTGTTTTATTGTGGCATGAAATCATTTATGATAATTAAGTATGATTATATATAATCTCCTTTATTTCATTGTGTTATATAATCATGTTTTTATTTATTGGTTTTGCAAAAAAACAAAAGTGATTAATGTAATACAAATGGTTTAGGGACATAAATGGGATTAATGAATTTAATATTAAGATAAGAAACAATACGAGATAATATTATATATATATATATATATATGTACACAAACATATACACATACATGTCAATATACATGCATGCACATTTATAGCAATACATTGTATTATATACACATACATGACTTTTCAAACACACACACACACACATATATATATATAAAGAGTAAAGATAATTCTATTAAAATGATATTTAAAATATATTGAATATTCAACATTCGTTATACCAACTGTACCAAAGAAACAAAAAGCCTTTATGCCAACCAAGATGTGACTATATATATATAAAGAGTAAAGATAATTCTATTAAAATGATATTTAAAATATATTGAATATTCAACATTCGTTATACCAACTGTACCAAAGAAACAAAAAGCCTTTATGCCAACCAAGATGTGACTATTCAGCTTGTGGAGGCAACTCATATTAATAGTACAACAATTTGGAAAACTTTTGCCACATTATTGATGTGCTGAGCTTTAAGCAACCCATGCACGAGCGATCCAAGGATGACCATGGGCTATCCCTCTCTCTCTCTCTCAACAAGATTATTCGATTTTCTCGTTGGTTTGTCTCTAACTCAATCCTTAAACTTGACAAGTAGGTCCAATGGAATATTGTTGTGCATGCCAAAACCATTGATGATGTCTTTGATGGATCTAATAAAGAACCCTTGTTCTAGAGCCTTTGCACAAGATGTCTTTGTATTGATAAGGATGGATTAAAAGAGGATTCTCCATAGTCTTGGATTTCTCCTTGGTTTCTTAAGAGAGCCTAGTTCTCAAATGAGTGGTTGCTATCTCGTTGACCCTTGACGAGAACAATGTATAAGAATCACACATGGGTGGGTTATCGCTCGTGCTTGTTTGACATATGATACAACTCTTGAGCATTATTCATTAAAACTCTTTAATTTTTTTTTATTACTCAGCTTCGTTAAGTTTTCTATCTATGACAATGTATTCATCATTCAAAACATTCTAAATGCATCAACAAATTGATATCTAAATTTGGTCACAATAATAATGCTTAGTGACTCATCCAAGTGGGAGGAGCAAAAGAAGTTTTAACATGAGGCCCAACTATTATCTACAACATTTATAGTAACTTGATCATCTCAACTTTAGAACTCAATACATAATAGAATGATGTTCTATCATTAACAAAAAAAAAATATATTATTGCACACCTAATATATAACATTTTAAAAAAGTAATCATTATAAAAATATATATATTTTTTGTTCTTGGATATTTGATGTTTTTAAATTCCATTTTTTGCATCATCAATTTTTTATACTTATTTATTTTATTTATTTATAATCTTGCTTCTATAAGATGATTATTTAGTAAAGTTGTTCTATGATAATAAAAATTATTTTTTTGTTATATGAAATCATTTGTGATTATTAAAATATGATTATATATTATCTTTTTTATTTTATTGTATCATATAATCAGCTTTTTTATTTATTAGTTTTGCAAAAAAAAAAACAAAGCGATTAATGGAATGTAATTTAATGTAAACTTTAAAAAATTGTTTAACTTCAACTTTGATATTTAGTGACTTTGTAGTCTCAATTAAAAATAACTAATTATATATTATTTCTTAACACAATGATATTATTATATTTGAGAGGAACAATCCCAATACAATAACAATTGTTCCAATATTTGAAAAAAATACAAAATTAAAAATTGTAAGAAAAACGAGTTGTAGAAAATACAAAGAACAATATCTACTTCAGATTAATGTAATATTATAATCAATTAAAAACTATGAATTATGCTATAATTTTTTTTTTCAAATAGCCAATTGTTTATGATAATATCTAGTTTTACTAAAGTTTATGTTTTTATTTCACATCTCTTAAGCAAGAAGGTAATATATTTTAGAGTTAAATAACTTTAAACGATGATGTTCATCATAAAAAAATAATTTATTTTTATTCATTGTGATGATGTAACATCTAAAAAAAATTATAAAACATTTGTTTTGATATAAAAAGTTGAACATCATGGAAGTTACATAGTTGGTAATTACTTTTTAAACATATTTTTTGAAATGATGTTTATTTAAATTGTGAGAAAAAATATTCACTATAGAAAAAAAAACATCAATGACCTTAGTTATTCTAGTAATGCTCGCAATTCAAATTGCAACCATTGATGGGTGCTATAATTACAAAATCATGACAATCTGTTTGTGTCGCAAGATTGTTTGCCATGATTTTATGTAACATGATTGAATCTCCTACCACATTTGAATTGCACCCATAGATGAAATAAATACAAATATAATCATATTTCTACAATAACAACCACGACAATCTCTTAACTATGGCCACGATACAACTCATGACTATAGCTTACACTTTTACCCACACATAAGACTCAATGGCCAAGATTTGAACAATAACCATAGCTTCTATGTCTTTAGTGGGTGTAGTTTAAACCACAATTATTAGTTTCCAAGAAGAGCTACGAGTGTGGTTTAAATTACGACCATTGATCCAAAATTGCTTATGCTTTATTTGCATTACTTTCTTACTTCTACATATTTACTCTGAAGTTGTACAATTCCTCACATTCACACAAATTCATACACATAATTAAAAATTTTCTACAATTCATAAAATTCATCTTCCAAAAAAACAAATATATAATATTATCCATAAGAAAACAAATATTCTCATTCCATAAAACTAAAAAAAAATCATAAATTTTTCATCATCCTCATCTTTGTCTCCACTATCAATATTTGTCTAAAGAGATGCAATGAAATGCATTGAATTAATATATATTATTTGAAAAATATTTGAAATTAAAGCAAATATTTAGAATTAATAAAATAAAAATATCTATTTATGCACATGTCCTAATAAGCTAACCAACATAGCCAACCCTACTCTATACTCTCATCTTAGTGATCTCTTACAAAGCTAGGTCTCAACATAAGTGATCCTAAGGATAGATGCCTTAATTCTTAAGACAAATCCTAAAATGACAATAAAGTTTATATCATTCTCCTTTTATTGTCATAAAAATCAAATCCTTCTTTATCATTACAAGAATTTATCCCCTAAATATTTGAACATAAGACAAAATCAACATAATATAAAGACATAAAAAGCCTAACGAAACTATGTAAATTAGATTGAATAAAAAAAACTAATCACTAAGACATGCATTAATTGTCACTTTGCCTTTATATTATACCAAAAAATAGACTACAAAAGATATACACATCTTACAAAGGATATACACTCCTTCCACATGTTGGCATTTGTTATATCGACCTATGTCCTCTCCAGCAGAAATTATTACAATACATTAAAAACACAATCCTTTTCTTCTAGTAACCAATTAGTTGTCCAACAGAACTACAACTCATCAAAGACATTAGCCATCATCTGCTTGACATTTCAATCAATATGCAAAATCTCAAATTAATAAATAAAAAACAATTAAATCTATAAACAAAAGGCTTTACCTAAATCTCATGCAGCATCTTCTCCTTGATGGGTTAGAAACCCGTGTCTTCGATCTTTAAAGCATAAAAGAGCAAGTTTAGAATCTCAAGTTATAACTCGTAAGTAGAAGTTACATATCCTCAAATGGGACACTGCATCCTCATCCTCTCCAGCATTGCCTACACAATGGCACAAGAAATCTGAACCCTATATTGGGTGTCATATTCTCCTCTTCAATATGTAAAAACAAGAAAACATTAGTAAGTAGCAAATAATTTACCAAATTTAAAAATATGAATTAAAATGAAGTTCTAAAACAAATTTAGTTACTCATCATCCTCCCATAACGATCACTAAACAACTTGTTTTCATCATCATATGCATGATGATCTGTACAAAATAGGATCACATAGATGTAAGATGTGTATGATACTGTTGAGGGGGACGATATGGAATGTCATGTCAACCCCCATCAACAATAGAAGGCGAACTCCCATGAAACCAGGTAGCAATTTCCTGTGCAAACTTCTACCATACATCTACAACATTCAAATAAAACATTAAATCAACTCATTACAAAACAGCAACAAAAATCTAATATAAATGTTATAAAGAACAATTTTTAAGGATGCAACACTTTCATATCTACAAGAATATTTCAAGCAAAAGTTAGAGGATTGTACATGTTTCATTAGATGCCTCGCCATTTCAAACAAAACCCCCGATCTAGTTTGTGCTAAATCAACCAAATTATATTCCTTTGAAATTGTATGAAAAACATTTGCTGTACCTGGGATGAAAAGCATTTGCTGTACCAACTTAGCAAACTGCATTGAATCAAAACTCATATCATTTGGTGCATGTTGAATTAATGTTAGCTGAATCACATTTAAATAATATGAGCTTGAAATCTTCATTGAAGTTTATCTCAAAATTATTTATTAATTTTTCATTGTAACTTAAATTGTTCACTTCGGTGTTATTTACAATGACATAATTTTGAGTCTTCTCGTTTCTATCATGAGATATCATGGAGTCTTCTGTAGCCATTTGTTCAGTATCCATTGAACTACTTAGAAATCTAAATGAGGTACTCTAGCTAGGGCTTTAAAACTCTTAGAAGTATTGCTCCCTTTTATCAAGAACCTGTGTTTGATTACCAATTCAACAAATTACAAATGAAGCTATTAAATAAGATCATAGTAAATGTCCCACATACTTGAAGGTCTAACCATTGATGAGCCTTTTAGTATCTGGCGATCTGAGTTGTGCTTGCCTTTGCAATTTTGAGTTTTCAATATTTATAAATTCCCTAACGTGGTGCAAACAGATACATTACAACAGATGAAAAACAATTCAAAGCATTACACTTAATTCATAAAGAGAATCAATTTTGTCACAATATCATCTAGCTAACTGATGTGGCTGAACAAGTGATTTTTCATCTAATACATAAATCTCTTCTCTACCAATTTTTGTACCCCCATTGTTGAACAAATAGATTGATTGCTACATTATTGATATTTTGGGAATGCCATTCGTAACATTCTGACCCTCCCAAATGCAGTGAACAAAATTGATTTATTCTTCTGTAATATACAGTGAGCAACTAATATCTATCGTTCGACTTGTTTGGTTCATTAAATGAATCAAGACTATAAAAAATGATAGAAGAAAATTTTTCTCCAAGCAATAAAGTGTCAAAACTAATCTGTACTGAAGATGGTCTAGCTCCCTTAAAAATTGAGCCGCTTCAACTACAATAAAGAAACCTTCTTTAGACAAGCCAGTAGACTGTAATACTACATCAAAAGTAACTCATTGACAATCACGACTCTTTAGCTAAGTTATCTTACCCTCTTTTACAGTGATACATCTTGAAATATTAGAAAACTTGACTCAATACATTATTGTCTTTTTTAGACAAATGTGAAAACTAAAGATCCAATTATAGTTGATCTAGTTTAACTCCAATTTATGTGAGATGACGTGCTTTGAGATTACTCTTAGATTTATTATCCAAATCCCAAAAAATTTCAAGAAACTACAGCTTTTTCTTTTTGTGCATCATGTCTAGATTGTGTCACAGTAAGTTCTCCTTCAAAACAGGATAATTCAAAAAAGAAAAAAAACTTCTTATGCATTGCACTGCTCAGATCTTTTTTGTAGCCTTTGAGTCTTCTCTTACATTTATTTCAAACCTTGATAAATTATACTGAATCTATTTTTGTGGTAGTATCTCGCTAGCATTTTGCTTTTGTAGTGCATTCGAATTTCCTTTGTATCATTGGCATTATGTTTATTATAATGAAAGGTAAGTTTCAGAGGGAGCCAACATCGATTAACCATGTAAGAGAAATTTTCTTCTTTGTTTCAACCTGTGACTAAGTATATTCAGCACAACATGGAAAACAAAAATTTCTTCGGCACTTCATCCTGACAAAATTTGCAAGTGTTGAACATTCATATATAGTTCACAATAATGAAGCATAAAAACAAAAATCTGGTATGTAAACAATATCAAAACTGCTAATATTATTAGATAACATTCTTGACTTCTCAATCACTAGTTGTGAATACACATTAATATCATTTCTAAAACTTATTTCACCAAAAATGATCATTGAAAATAAGAAAGAAGATTGCTTAATCCTTATCTAAGGTGAAAATTTGGGTGGAATAATACCATTGGCCATGTATTGCAAGTGGAGCTAGTCATCAAAGGATTAAATCCATCAATAGTCAAAACCAAGCATGCATTCCATAAATGTGATGTAAATTGAGGGTAACAATCATCGACTGATTTTTATGCTTGGCCATCCACATTTCTTTCTGTAGCATGCCACATCATCTCATTTAAAGTTCTAAAAGATTTGAACAGTTACCATAACCTCAAAATAAAGAGGAAAGTAACAAAGAACCTTTATCTAGTTAAACTAAGGGACCTGCTAGATTCAAAGAGATTATGAGCACCTTTTTGGAGGATCTTCAAAGGGTTTGTTTAAGCTTGCTTGAGGAGTTTCAACACAAAAGATCACCAGAGCTGACTTCTTGCAGGCCTAGGAAACTTAATGCAAAGCTCATCATTCATTATGTTTCCAATTGTCCAAATAGATATGTTTTTCATACCTAAAGTTTCACGGATTATTACCATAGCAATTAAAGAATTTCACACATTATCTAAAGGTGTCTTGGTTTTTTCTCATGTATTTGATGTATGTGCCAATACTTAAAGTGTATTTCGTACTGCTCTACTTCTCTAATCTCATCTCGATGCTTTTGGCTTAGTTTTCTTTCAGTTGCTATAAACTTATAAACAATCTAAGATAATGTGGTTCTTGCAATATTCAAACTTTTCTCATTTACTAATTGCTAAACAGACACATTTGTTTTGTGCTAGATCATAAAGTAGTTGCTGGAATTCATTTCTTCAAAGTTGGATTTCGTTTGCACAGCTTAAAAAGTAGACCTAATAATAATTATATCAACATATGATATATGCTTAAATCCAGGTTTCCAATCAAAAATCACACACACAATATGCATATGCTTGCTGATCTACATGAAATTCACAGCAAAGATTAAACTTCATTTGCAATTTTATTTTACTAGAAGTTTCAAAAAAAGTTTAATACTTGCAAAGCAAGCCACTAATGCTTAAAACTTGCAATTTAGAGCACCGTAATTGTTGTTTTACATATAAAATCAATTAAGAAATGCTTAGAAAAGATTTTAATTTTTAATGATTAAATTAGAATTTTATAATCAACCTAACTTCTACCACATCATTAAGCTTTCATTTCCAAGCCATTTTCCTCGTTCTTTTATGATATTTTAAAATTCACATGAAATTGCTGAGTTTTTTATCAAATATTTTGTCTCAATTGGAGGGGATAATTAACAATAGAAGATTAGACATATTAGAAAAGGCAAACCCCTTAATCAAAAATACTCACCCCGAAGTAAGAATCTAAAAGGAATTTCGCACAAATTTGGGACTCTTATCCTTTTTATTCATATCAGTGCTTCATGGAGTTTTCAGCAAAGTTATTTGCTGGCCCTGATACAAATACTTACCGATACATTTTTCAATTAACTGGAATGCTTTTCTAACTAAAAGCCACTTTAAAAATAAAAGTATAACAAAACAAACCCTTTAAACTCAAGCAAGGAGGAAAACCTCTAATTTCAAAAAAAAATAGCACTATATTACCTCATCAAGGAATAACTCATACTAGTCATATTGAAATGTTTTGAACACTATTTACAAGATAGCAACAGGATCATAGAAACCAAGCTGTTGAAAAAAATCAAGAGAACGCTTTTGTAGGTTAATACATTAAAGCATGTAGAAGTGAAATGCAGATATAATAAGCGCTACCTTACATTCAACAATTCATTAGTTTTGAAAGCATCACATAACATCAGTTTGGCTTCTTACCCTCAATATAGCCCACGATGCTACTAAGTTTCCATAGGACAATGAAACATTAAGTTGAGAATAATGTTGTAACAATAATATACATGAACTCTATTTAATTATGTGAATTTTTAAATATCCATATAAATATACATTAGAACTAATATAAGCTCCCATTTAATACAATTCTTTTAACACTATCACATAAAAGTAAAAGTAAAGAAAGCAAATAATCAATGATCCTTTAACGGAGAAAGCTATACGAAATGACATCTATATGTGTGAGATACATTTTCAATCGACTTAGTGTTATAATCCTTAGGAAAAGCATAGTAACTTTGGTTTATCCATGTTCACATAACAACTAATCGATATCCACTAGTTTGAACTTGTTTCTCAAAATATTTGAGTTTATATAACTAGAAATTCTATTCCAAGTTCAAATGCAACCTAGAATGAAAATAAAATGTTTTCTTGTACATTTCTTTCAATTAAGAAGTCACCCTCGATGTGCTTATGTAGAACCTAAAAAACATGCAAACATTGTGCATGCACACATAAGACTAATTTAAAACAACATCAAGTTGATTTAACTTTTCTATAATTTGTCGATTTATTCAAAATTCAATTGTCTTTTGGTAGATTCCAATATGTGAATGTTAAACAAAAAGCATGGAAAACATCATGTAATTTCGTCTTCACAAACAAAGGCTAATAAAACACTAAAAAATCTAAATTGTACATTGTTCTTTCATTTATTATGAAAGCTTTACAAAGCAAAAAAAACCTTGATATTGATAACATTGCAGCATTTATTGATCATTCCAAATTCCACCCTTTAATAAGTACAATCAAGAAAATAGTTGACGTATCCTTTCTCCATCTAACATAATACAAGAACAATCAAGACTATCAATATGCCAAGGGCAAGTTGAAGGCATAAATACCAAAAAAATCAACAAAGTAAAAAAAAAAGGGAAAAATTCTTAGAAAGAAGTGGATGAATAGACATGGAAGAATAAAATCTGTTTGTTGTTTTATGAGTTACAGGTGTTGAGTACCAATTCAATTTCCTCACCTTCTATGTCGAATATTTAGAATAAGGTTGAACGGCTTCATTCATATTAAATTGAAAGATAAGATGAGGTGATTGACTTTGTCTTTCAGTAGCCATCGATGACATAAGTATATGCAAATCACTGATATCACCACCAATGAGTTGGCAAGTATGATATATACTGCTAGAATGAACAGAAAGTCACATAGATGGCCCAAAACAAAGATGTCAACTTTGGTTTTTCAACATCTAACCTTCAAAGAATATTGAAGAATACAAATAATTGCAATTAGGAGCGTGTTTTTGTTGCTTGTTGGTGCTAGCAATGTCCACTGTTATGATGCAAAATATGGAAATTTGTATTAATGGCCAAAAAACTAATCACCAAAAATCTCCACAAGAGCAAGTTCCATTTGCAATAAAGTGAAAACGCTTGCAATCCCTCACTGATAACTCTCTTCCACTCATTTTTGACACAAATTTGGCAAAGTTGTGACAATCAACACAAATCCTAAGATTTTTTGTAATTCTCAAAATTCCAACTTCATAACTATACATCAACCCAAATGCTATCGCAAGCTTTTCGCTGTGACCAAGCAACATTCTCTCTTTCTGTTCATCATCCACATCATACAATACACAACTAAGATTAGGAACATAGCCTATCTCTTTAATCTTCTCATAAAGTTCCCTAACCTTCGCATGTACTTTGTCTTTCTGAGGATGTGAGCGGTCACTAGAGTGAAAAGTATGAACTGTCTTGTTTAGATTAATCCAACTTCTCCCTGGTTCTTTCAATATAGTCCTACCTTTCATCATGTCTCTCACCCTAATCACATCTTCCCATTTTCCAGCATCAGCAAAGATGTTAGATAAAATTACATAATTTCCAGCGTTTTTTGGCTCAACATGAAGAAGCTCTTGAGCAATGTATTCCCCAACCGAAAAATTTCCATGAACCCTGCAAGCACCAAGCAATGAACCCCACATGGCTATAGTTGGTTCAACTGGCATGTTTTTAATAAACTCAAGAGCCTTCTCTATTTTCCCAACACGCCCAAGAAGGTCAACGATACATGCATAGTGCCCCATTTTAGGCTGTAGTTCTTTGTCATTGACCATTTTATCAAAAATTTCAAGCCCTTCTTCTGCCAATCCTCCATGACTACACCCTGATAGTACAGCTGTATAAGTAACACTATCTGGTTTTACATCTTTCATGGAGTTGAATAAACATAACACCTCTCTTCCTAAACCATGGTCCCCATATCCCACGAGCATTGCATTCCAACTAGTGACAGTTTTCTCGGGCATGTTATCAAAAACTCTTCTTGAATACAATAGGTTGCCACATTTTGCATACATATAAATCAAAGTGTTTTGCAGAACAACATAAAAAGGAAGCTGGCGTCGAATAACTAGGGCATGGACTTGCTTACCATAGTCTAAAGCAGCAATCCCTGCCAAAGCAGTTAGAAGACTAGCAAATGTCACGTAATTGCACTCCATACCCTGTTTGAATAGTTTTTGAAAAATATGCAAGGCTTCCTCATCAAGGCCTAACTGGGCATAACCAGAAATAATTGAAGTGCATGACACAACATCTCTCTCAGGTAGCATCTCAAACACAATTCTAGCATCATGGATTTCACTACCCTTTGCATACATGTTGAGAAGGGAACTACCGACGTACACATGTGACTCATAGTTGTTCTTGATTGCAACTGAATGAACTTGCCTTCCATGTACAATGCCATGTGCATTTACGCAAGATGCAAGAACAGTCGCCAAAGTGAACTCGTTTGGAAACAAGCCTAACAATAGTCAACAATAAGGGCTGTCCTTGTTCGCAAATTAAAAAACAAAACAAAACAAAACAACATTATCATTCGCAGTCTAAACAGATTCATATTCATGATGAAACAGCAAAATAGAAATATAGATTTTGCATGAATATTTGCAATTCTTGGTAAAGCATGGGTGTTGTTTAAGAGAGGCATCCAAGAAGTTTTTATTGACTTTTTGTAATATAAAAAAGAGGCATCCTTTTTGGTGACTATACAACCATACCATGTCAACGGCATGTGTATAACAGATCTAATGCAGGAATCAAAAACATGAAAAAACCCACCTAACAGAATAAGGATACACTAACTAACATAAACACAGAATCAAAATGTAGCACCTACTCTTCCACATATAATTCATGCTCTAATTCATTACTTTTTTTGTCACAGAGATGTCGCCAGACAAGGAAGTTGATGCTTAACTAGAATACAGCAAGAAATCAACTACCTCCGATACTTTCCTATGCAACCGTGGAGATGCAAACAAAGAACAAAGGGCACCCTTACAAGTTCCACTTTCATATCAACCAACCCCTATGTTCATACCTGTTTGGAGCATCAATCTGAAGAGGACCATGGTCTCGATCTGGCATCCCCTCTGAGAATAAGCTGAAATCATTGCCGTCCATGAAACAACATTCCTCTGCGGCATTCCATCGAACAACTCGCGGGCATCATCCAGCAAGCCGCACTCATCGTACATAATCAGCAGCCTCGTGTCCAGGTATACGGAGGGCCGGTATCGAGTCTTTAGCATATGGGCATGGACCAGCTGGCCCACCCTATGAGCCTTTCGTCTGACACACTCGGTAACAAGAGCATCGTAGCCACGAAACCTCACCTTACTTCCAAGAACGGCCATTTCCACGAGGGCTTCATTCAGCCGGCCGTCAAGACAGAGGTCTTTCAGGTGAACGTCCGGTGGCAGGTCCATTTGGCTTGAGGGTTGGGATCCAACGGAACGGGAAGAGACAAATCGAGGACGGCGGCGTAGGCGGAGCCACGTTGCTACCATCTTTGCGGGTTGTGATGTAACGGTCACAAATTTGAATGTTAATATTTCTTACGTATGTCTTGAGAGGAAATAATAAGATTTGAAAAAGACTACAATTCCTTCATATAAATAACTCAACTAATTGTTT
Source organism: Vanilla planifolia (assembly GCA_023846275.1). Classification (NCBI taxonomy): domain Eukaryota; kingdom Viridiplantae; phylum Streptophyta; class Magnoliopsida; order Asparagales; family Orchidaceae; genus Vanilla; species Vanilla planifolia. The sequence goes on from CM043877.1 coordinate 11,520,162, forward strand.
TATCTTCATATTTCAATCCAATAATTATTCAATATCTTTGAGTATAGTTTTTTTATGATTATATCAAGGTTCTATCTTAATTTCTATTAAATGACACTTTATGAAAATATGCTTATATTCATGCCCAAATTTTTTTATGTTTTTCATATATAGTATTTGAGAAAAATTTTGTTAAATAATTTTTCATAAAAAAACTTATAAAATCAATAATATGATAAATGCCATATATGAACCAAATCTAGAAGCAAATTTGTGATTCATATTAAATCTTAATCAAAAGCTTAACATACATTATAAAACAATCCTTGCAATACATTAAGTGTCATCTCATGTGAAAATTATCCTATGCAATTCCCTTATGTTTTTAATAATTAAAATCAACATAATAAAATCACTAGATTGCAAACATTAAACGCTAACTATATATACATTTGGTTTTCATAATTAAGCTATTAAATAGATTAAAGAAATTAGAATATTAATCAATAAAACACTATCATTCATAGAGTTTTATATTATTACATAAGAAATTACTCCAATAACTACAACTATCAACAACCAACTAACAATTGCAATGCATAAACAATATTCACTACCAATGCTCCAATTGTCAAACAAAAACTACAATCTAAAAACTATTATTCATTTTAGAATTCCATCTATTGATAGAGTTTTACAACATTATATCATTACAAAAAAAAATGGAAATTTTAATTAGCCAACAAATATCATTTATTCTAAAATTTCATAAATTTATAGAACTTTATGCATAAGAAATTACTCAAATATCAAAAATCTAATTAATAACTATAATACATAAATGATACTTCCTATCAATGCTCCAATTCTCAATCTATATTGTATTTGAAATATACTTCAAAACATTTATTTGAAGTGAAAAATACTAGAACAAAACTTCTTTTTTGGTTGCTTGAATAATTACTCATTTACTAGCCTAAGATTTGCTCCCTTTGGCCAAAACTTGCTCTATTTACCATACTTCATGTGATTAGCTTATTAATAAATATTTTTTATTTTGCAATTGTAATCCAAATTTCATAATTTTACTATACACTTCATAGTGTCTACTTTCGATCTCAATTAGTACATTTTGTCATGCATTAGGACCAGTAACATAGCTAAAAAACATATCAAAAAGTTATGTATTGCAAGTTCTCATCAACAAAAGAAAACAAATTAAATACAAATAATAGTAAAAGCCAAACACAAATTATCTTGAAAGTGAAAATGCTCATATGAGTGTACACATGAACTAAACACAAAGAATCACAAATTCATAATACATACAAAACCAAGTACCAAATAAATTCTCATTAAGAGAGATCTTAGCTTAAGAGAATTATCATATTATAACACATTACTCTTTAAAGTTACCCTTCCTTAGTTTACTTTTGATTTGCTCATCACTATCCTGTCCCAGCGCCCCTTACACCTACATGACCTCACCTTGGCTCCCGAAAGAAGGCTCCAACGTTGATCTGCAGAAACATCTTAACTACCCACTGTTGAGACCCGTGGCCACTATTCCATGGGCTGCAGCCTTGCACCCCACTAGCCTCCCACTTTCCTTTCCCCCTTCCCCACATCTCTTGACCACCGGCTGCCAAGGACGACCACCTTTGCATTTGTGCTCTCTGCGGCAAGCTCAGAAACCCAACTTTCAACTGAAAAAAGGCTAAGCAAAGCATGGTCCAAATCCTCACATTCTCATTTGATGTCCTCACTCGCTTCGGTTGTACATTCATTTAGGAATTCTCCATGGCAACGGAGGTATTGCTTCCAAGAGTCTCTAGTTTTCGGAAGTGGGTTTGCTTGCTTCATTCGGGTTCACCATCTTTCCTCTGTTCTACAATCGGATTCCGGGCAGGAATGTCGGGCTCCGAGAGAAGCGAGGCAAATGTGGTTTTCCTGTTCTTGGGAATGGTATGCCTTCTTGCAGCTCCTGTAATCTCGGGTAGCCAAAGGAATAGTGAAACAAACTCGGTGAAGGCTCAGCTTAAGGTATAAGTCTTGAAGCATCAAATTTTGCTGTTTGCATTCTTTATCTTGTTCTTCATGGAAGTTTTTTAAAATATAATATGTGATTACTTGTACCTTTCTTTGGGTTATACTTGGCTTGACGAAAGCAAGTTTTTGTTTAGCATAGTTATATTTTTGTTGCTTGGTTGATTTGCAGTTGAATGCTGAACCCTTGTTCCAAATAAATCTGCATGCCTTCCTTCTCTGGGCTTCTGTTGGCTTCTTGATGCCTGTTGGTATCCTACTAATTAGGATCTCCAACAAGGTTAACTATTGTAAAAGGGCCCTCTTCTACTCTCATGTCATTTTACAGGTCAGTCTGCTCTTCTTGTTAAGCATTCAAGCATGACATTGGTAAATGCTGACTTCTTGAGTAGATTATGCTTTGTCGATGAAATATGAACATGTTGAAGAGATTACTCAATAACATTATTATGTCATTTGTTGTTTCAATATGTATTTTTGATGCTTTGGGGTTGACAGATCATGGCTGTTCTTCTCTTCGCTGTTGCCGTGGGCCTATCAATAAAGAATTTTGATAACTTCTTCATTAATACTCACAGAAGGCTTGGTCTTGCACTCTATGCCCTAATTTGGGTCCATCCCTTCATCGGCTTCCTCAGGCCTCAAAGGTATTTAAACTATTGTAATTCTTATAAATGTAGACATTACACTTTGGATCATCATTGATCATAATTATATGAAATTGGATGAATTTAATGGAAAATAAAGGTGAAAAGATGTATCATGAAAAACTTTTTGAACTATAAACCAATCATGTGGAGTGTTCATTAGAGAAAGCTTCACTTCGTTAGTCTACTCAAGATGTTACATAACGAATAATCAAATATGCACTTAATGAAGAAAAGAAAGAAATACGAGTGAGTCTTCAGTAAAATAATATCATCTGAAGTGTCCTTCTAAATGTCGAAGTTCTCCTTATTGTAAAGAAATTAACCTAAAAATACAAAAAAAGGAAGTTTCATAAGATGTTAGTCAATCTCTTCATACATGGTATCGTATATAGCATGCTAATTATGCATTGCCACCATTTTTATGCATCTTTTGATACTTTATTTTTGAAAAAAAAGAATTCTTCATAAGTTTGAAAAAGAAAAATTCCTCTTGAAAAGCGAAGCATAAACATACTCATGATATACAAACTTTCATATAAAAAATCTAGATAATACCTTGATGAGAAACTTATAGAATGGAATGCTTGATTCCTTCTAATTTTGCCATGTTTGCAGGGGAGTGAAGCTTAGGAGCTTATGGTACACAGCTCACTACTTGCTTGGAACGACATTCACTGTGGCTGGAATAGTAAACATCTACTTGGGTTTAGAGGCTTACGAGAAGAAGACATCAAGAAGCTTGAAGCTTTGGACCATCCTTTTCACAATCCAGGTTCTGATCTTTGCCTTCATATATCTACTGCAAGACAAGTGTTACTACATTAAGAGCCAGGGTACGATTTTGGGCAAAGCTCAATCAGCACCAAGTGATCATATAGCCACTTCTGGAGGACAAATCAATGAGGATAAAGGAGGGAGATTGGACCCAAGTGAAGCCAACATACAGTGAAGTTGGCTCCAAATTAAATAATTGGGTTAAAACCACTTCAAATTTTACTCACTAACTAGTAGGATTGAGTATTAATTAGATGATAAAAAATCTGAAAATTGTTATGAAGGATATGAATTAGTAACTTTCATAAACATAAACTAGAAATTATTTTTGTCTTACTTTTATCCATGATGCAATGTTTGAAGTAAATGTTTTCTTTTTTTTTTCATCATTTGATATTCTTTGCATCTTGATTTCATTGTATTAAAACTCAAAGATGAGGTTTATTTGATTACAAATTAATAACATAAGATAACATATTTTATTTTGCAAAATAATTTTACCAAAAAAAATTGGTAAAATAAGGATCATAGAAAACAGATTTGCTTTAATTTTACTTGTTAATGATCATTTTTAGCATGAGACCAACGACGACCAACTAATGTTAGTCATTATCGTTGATGCCATTGTTGGATTTCATTTGTTGTCACCATGATTCTAGGGTTTGGGTTCGTCCAATTCTTGTTATCTAATCTGATGGCTCTATGCGTCGAACATCAAGGAATTGTTCAAAAATGGTTTGTCATATGACAGTTGACAATGATTTTTTTTATAAATTATTATTTTATTTTAAAAAAACTAAAATTTAAATTTTAATATATTTAAATTTGATAAAATGACATAATCATAAACAATCATTTTTAACTTATATCATTTTAAATTTTAAAAATTGCAATTATACCTAACTGATAAACAATTACAAATTGTTTGGTTGTACGTTTAACTGATTAAAAAATAAACTATGAAACAATATCGACCTTTTATTTACCATACAATGTTTCGTAGCAAATGCTTTTTAAATATTTTTCTTTTTTTTTTAATATTTAATATTTTAAGCATCTTGCAAATGTTCTTATTTTTTAAAAATATTTCATATTTCATGCTTCTTGACTTTATTGTATTAAAATTCGGAAATGCGATGCTTTTAATCGAATATTCGTAAAAAATAATAAAAGCTCCTATTTTGGAAACTATTTTTTGGTGAATAAAGTGACAAAATAAGGTTTGTAAAATTTGTTATTTATTGGGTAATAATATATTTTCAACAATGTCTTCTTGATTATTTCAACAACAAGACATTAAATGTAGTATAAATGACCTTTTTATAACTTGTTTATATAAAATATTTTTTAAAAAAGATAATTTTAAAATATCTTCTCAATTCAACTACAAAAGTTATCATTAAAAAAGGCCAAATGAGTGAAATTTGTATTTATTCATATATGTTCACAACATATGTTTTGATATGTAACATCCAAATAGCATTTTATATGTTAGAGAACTATAGAGGACATTAATAAGCAAATAAAATGAAGTAATTATTGCAATAATTTTTTTGCATTAGCTCCAAATATAGACAACATATGGAACTCCTTTATTACTAGTATAGAGTTTAGGTTCACATTTGAAACATGTTAAAGGAACTATTCTAGGGAACATTTTCTCAATATTTCTCTAGAATTACTTAAGCCTTAGTAGCTCCAGTTTATCGAGTAAATAGACAAGATATTTAGAAGTATTTTATGGTGAAAATAAGAAAGTGACAATAATAATATTGACATAAGATGGTTTGATCAATCATTTTTTGGCAAATTAGAAGAGAATATAATATGATTATTAATTAAGCAACAATATGTGTTGGGGATAGTTTATGAACCATTCCTTCAAACTTAAGTTTACATGTAACATCATAGAAGTAGGGACAATTATTTTTGAAAATATTTTGAAGACTTTGAGTTTCAAGTACTTAAATTAATAGAAATTGGTGATCAAAGGGATGATTAGAGTTCTTAGAAGAAAATAAGCTTTGCGACATTTCAAATATACTAAAATTGAGATATATAATTCTTTTAATTTTTTTTATATTTTTAGATATTTTTTTATAAATTTAAAAATTTTAATATAGTTTCTAAAAATTACATATAGCTAAAGAAGAGATATGATATTATAAAAGAGGGAGGTGAGCTAAAAAAATTAGGCATATAAAATATTTGGAAGCCAATGTGATACTAAATTAGTGAAAATTATAATTTTATAAGTATTAAAATGAAGGATATTTCATTTAAATGGTGTTTAATTAAGGGTTTAATTTTTTAAAAAAAATTAATAAAAATATTAAATGGTCTAAAAATTATAAAAATTATTAGGACTTTGAACATATAAAGATAAACTTAATTAAAATTTCTAAAATAAAAAGGAGGTGAAACAAACATGATTTAAAAGCTAAAGAAGGTTTAAAGAAAATTATTGAATAATAATTTTGAGTATTTAAGTGTGACACTTTAGATTAAAAATGATGTAGATTGAATACTAAGTAATGTTTCAAGGAAATAATTATTGGATAAGTAGTGGCTCAAAATAAGCTTCTAAATTAAGATATATAAAGATAAATTATCTCATTTTGATTATTAAATGATTAATTATGATATAAATAAGAGATATCATAGTTTTAGAATGTTAAAGCACCTTTTGTGAACAAAACTCACTTAGGTCAAGTTAATATAATCCTATGAAATGATACTTAAACATAATGAGACTAAGATATCACATTTAGCATCAAAGCTAACCCTTTACAAATTTCATATAATTTGAAGATAAACAAAATGAAGGTTAATGGGCTTGTGACACCCAAGATTAAAGAAGAGAAATGAATGTTAAGTGATTTCTTTAAAGAAAAATCATTGGATAAAGACTCACTTCTAGGTGAAGGGGTATATGATGAATTGTTTGATATTGGATAGGTATTGAGAGAGTGATTTAGGTGTTTATATAAGATATCATAATCTTAAAATTAAAGACACGTTTTACAAAAAATTATTTTCTTCAATTTAAATATTTGATAAATTTAAAATCCTCAAAATATTTATTTATTTTTTTTCTACATTTGGCATGTCACAAAAACCAAATTGACTTAAGTTGGGCCAACACAAAAAAAATAATGTCATTTAAAATTTGTAAAATTTGGCTAAGATGTAGAGCTCGTCAAGAAGAATCATATAAAATTAATCAAAAAAATTTTGGAGATCAAAATTAAATAAAATTCAAGAAATATTAGCCTTTAATAAGTTTAATTAATTAAATCTAAAATTCTTATTTCTAGCCCTAAACACATACAAGGTGGATTGGGACCCAATTAATGACCCAAATTAATTAGAAATTGTTAGATTAAAAGTTGTAGGAAAGCGAGGAGACATTCAATGGGATTTCTTAAGGAAATGTGACTAGTTGAAGGAGGTTGAAGCATCTATAAGGGGTTTTGACATCAATAACTTACAAATGCATAAGAACACAAGACCAAACAAGATTTTCAAAAAAAAAAGAAAATTGCTTGAGTCATAGCTCAAAGATAAGAGAGAGTAAAAGGAACTATCATTAAGGTTTGCAAGAAAATTCATGGACCCAAACAAGAGATAAAGAAAGAATTGAGAAAAAGTACCATAGTAAAGTGTTATAGCACCACACAAATACTTCAAAAAAAAAAAAGGTTATAAATTGGCACATATTTTCAGGTTTAATATAAGATAAGGCCATTACTAGGCAAAAATAATATAAGTAAGATTGTATTTTTATATATATATTTGATATAATATTATGTAATATTTAGTAATCCTAATAAAAAAATAAACTAAAATTATAAAATTTAAAGATGATTATGCTCTATGTTTATATTATTTTATTTACCTATGCTTGATCAACATGTTATGCTTATTATTTCTTTGTAAGATAGTGCATAACTTGTTAATTAAAATGCGATTTTGTAATAATAGTCACCCAAAGAAAAAGAAAAAGACAATAGAAAATGAAAAAAGAATTAAAAAAAGAGAAAAATGGGGTGATAAAAAAAATCTAGTAATTGACATTGATAAGATTTTAAAAATGAAATGATGATTGATTATCTAAAGTGATGTCAAATCTAAGAAGATAAGTCAAATCTATTATAAAAGATATTGTCTAAAACCAACTAAAAAAAGTGAATAAAAAGGATAAATAAAAAATAAAGTGATTTATATGTTTCTGTACATGAAGATCGAATAAAAAAAACCAAAATCATGAATGACATCTTATTCTTTTTATCTATCACATGCTACATATATGTTTATTGTATGAAATTGATCTAGTGTGTGACATAACCTAAAACTTATTTATATATATATATATATATATATATATATATATATATACTTTTATTATCAATTTGTGATGATTGATTTAGCTTATTTTATGATTTAGTAATTTTAAATCAAGATAAAATATAACACATGATTATTAAAGAACAATCAAAGTAACTCATGTGATATTTTCTTATTTGATATTTATTTTACAATGTTGTTGTATAAGCTATTATGTCAACTCATTATGCACTTATTTTAGCAGGGTATATCTTGTATGTCATTTGTAGTTGTTTAGAAATTCTATCATAATATAAGAACAATATGAAAGTTCTTAATTTGTTTTAACTGAGTTTTTTAAATGGGAAAAGTTTTATATTGTTCCACTTTAATTTTAGAATAGTTTTCAACTTATACATTTGTTTCAATGGTTTTAAAATTTATTTTTCATAGTTTTATATATAAAAAATAGTTTTCAAAGTCAAAGGAAAATGATAATGTGATTGCAAACATGAAAAATCCATATGAAGGATGCCACATTACACTATGTTTTGTGAGATAGAAGATGTGGAATGAACTCAGTTGAACTTTACAAAGAGTTTTGTTTATATAGGATTATAAATAAAAATTCTAAGAATAAGTGAAGTACATCAAAGATCAATTTGATAGAGGAAAAGAAAAGATACTCTATTAAGGATTTGATGGTTCATCGTAGCATAAAAGTCTATAAGGACTTGATAAATGTCATGAAGTTGTTGAAACTATAACAAATTACCATACTTTTATAGGAGCTACAAAGAGGAAATGAATTGCTTTGCATCAAAATGGATAATAAGGGAATTATTCATGGCTTAATTAAGTTCCTATGATCCTCAAGATAAAATATAAAACAATTTCATGAATAAGATGTAGAATAATTGGCGAGAAAAAAATTAAAAAATGTACAAAATAAATCAAATTATTTAATGAACTGATCTCCTATATGATTGATGCAATTGAAACATTATGAAAGTGTAAATATTTTTCTTATTATGATTGAAGGATATCTTATCTAATAGTTTTATTAGTTTGTTTGATCCCTTATTGCATTATTCAATCATTTATTTTGAACTATAGAAAAGAATAATAATTTCAAATATTATGATTTTTCCATAGTAATCAAATCATTTGATCACTATTATTAGATTATCTAATAAATTAAGTGAGCATAAAAGGTAGATCAAATATGGCAATCAAACTCTTATGTCTTAACAAGATTGAGCAAGTCAAGTCAATCAACTCTTCCAATTCATCAAGATAATTATGATCCAAACTTCATAAAATTATTATTTAAGTCTTCTCATCACTATAAAAGATTCAAAGTTTCAACATTGGATGAGATACATTAAGTTTCATCTTCTAAGATGTCTAGTAAATAATTAAGAAAAATTTTAAGAGATTTTGATTCAAATTTTTTATTTTTGTCAAATTTTAACATAAATTCATTTAATGAAGTATATTATAAGAAGGATTCCAAAGGGACTAGAGAGACATCTTATTCTACATGAAAAAGGATCTTTATATGATTTATCAAAGTTGTTTACTCGAGTAGTTTTGTTAATAGAAGTTTAGCTTCTTTGTAACACGTTCTTTAAGAGTGTGGATTGTAACAATATGAAGGATTTTTGTATAAAAGTTTTTTTTATCTAAGCTATACAACCATTTTTTAACTTAACATATGTAAAATATTTTGTTATCATGATTACACACTCAAATTGAGCTTTTTTTAACTTTGATAGTTTTGAAATTTATCTCAAAAAGGGGTTCAAGAAAATGAATAGATAAGATTTGATATGAAAATCTCATTTTAAATATTTGTGAAAAATGTAATAAGCTACAATTCTATAAAGGGTAATATGGTATTTTTTTTATAATAACAAAAAAAATATATAGATCATGATTTGAGCAAGAGCAATAACAAAGGAGTCATTAATGAAAGAAAAAGAGTAATCTTTCACTCAGATACATATTTTGCAATGTTTACTTCACAAACTTAGGCATAGATGGAGACTTTTAAATAATGTGTTATAGCGATAGATTTGATTCTTCTTGGGTGAGCTTAAGAGCTTCATTATTTTTTTGCGTCATTTTAACAACCTGTTTAGCGACTTTTAAAACTTTAGGTTTCTTTCTTGATTTTACACCAAATTCTTTTAATAAAAAAATATACAAAAAAAAAGTGAAGATGTGCTTCGCTATCCTCTTTTCAATTATAGATACAATTATAAAGAGATATCACAAGACATTAACTATCTCATAGATATGTTTGTTATTTACATTATAATGAGTAAAAAAATCAATTGTATTATTTCCTATATTTCTTATTTACATTTATTAAGTATTAATATTTGATTTAATCTTAAATTATAACTTAAGAATAATGTTATATATAAGAAATATAATATACAATAACAATTTAACATTTTTTTAGATTATTAGATCTTTACTTAGGTATATATTAGGTCTAGAATAACTCTTCTATAATACAATCCTTAAATTTTTTTTAAAAATTTTAATTTTTTAAATAAAGCTCTCACCTCTGTCGGTCATTATCTCTGCATTGGTTATGACAATGTAGCAGTTGGTAGTTACAGAATTACTGCAAATCTCAGGGTGCTGAATGGAATCTAAACATTTAACACAACAGATCAATGGTCGATGCCACATGCTTTCATGTGATCATGACCCTCCCATCGCATTTATGATCCATCCGTCCATATGCCAACTCAAGCCCACACGCAAGCGCGACAAACTCTGCCGTCGCATCGCGCGCGCGCGCGAGAGGGATGATTTGCGCGGCAGCGCCGCTCCCAGTCAAGTCGGAGATAACTCATCGACGCGGTCGCCTCGCGAACCCGATAAGATGCACATCTAAACTAATCAATTCTTCCTTTTTCTATTATTTCCCTTCGATATGGCACGAGAAAGGGGCACATGGCGCGAGGTATGGGTGAGCAACCAATAATGCAGGAGGCACATATACTAATCCATGCACGCATGCTTGCATGCATGAGCAACACAGCTGTACACAAAACCGTTACCGTGGTCCATGGCGAGCCAGCCACGTATAAATAGGAACCCATATCTTTGTTCTCTTTCAACCATGGAAAGCAAACACGGTGGCATCCGGCCGGCGGGGAAGGAGTCGGCGGAGGAGATCGGGCGAAGGGTGAGAGCTCTCCGGAGGCTGGTGCCGGGAGGGGAGGAGATGGAGATCGGGAGGTTGTTCCAGGAGACCGCGGAGTACATCGAGGCCTTGGAGGAGAAGCTCGGCGCCATGAGGGCCCTCGCCGACCACCTTCATGGGTTGGGCAAGAGGAAGACGAAGGGGAAGGGAAAGGACTTTTAGGAGAACTCTGCTTGAGTCACTTCATGGTTTATTGTTTGATTTCCAATTATATGTATTTTTTTTTTTAGTTTTTATATATAATGGCCAATTTCCAAGCTTTTTTGTGGCATTTTTGGTCGAGTTCATGAGCATAGCATGATTTTTTTTTTAGAATTTTTAAATAATAAAAAAGGAAGATGCATTATTTGAAGGCAAGAAAATAAAATTATATTTATATTTAATGGGCATGCAAAAATCATTGACCACTGTCAACGGCCACACTTGGGGCACGTGATCGCAAGGTGTCCTCTTGTTCGTAGCTGGCATGGGACCTACAAGGCACAGGTAATTAAGTGAATGAAGCCAATGCCTCGATTGAATAATTATCGATTTATTTTAAAATTATATTTCAATTTTTTAATAAATATTTTTTTATCAAAAACAATTGTTTTTAATGACAAATCTCTTTAAAAAAACGTATTTTTTAATCTTTTTTTTTAATTCATAAACTATAATCAAACAAAACTTAAGAATGATTGTTTATAATAATATAAGACAAACTACTCCAAATAGTATGGGATAAATTGAATAAAATATAAGAAAATATAATAAAAATATTTAATTATGATTTGGATAAAGTTTATTTGTGTGGTCATCCAATTGCACAACATGATGTTTTTAAGTCAAAATCCTAAAAAAACCCATGTAGGGCCTAATGAAGTTATTTGAGTTGTCAACATATCTGTTTGAATTGTGACAAATTAGATAGTTAAGAAAATATTATAATCAATTCTAAGTTAAAGAAATCTCTATGAAAGTTTTATAGTTATACTTAAGTTAATTGGTTATGTCTAGATAATGCTTGTGCTTATCAAAACTAAAATTATTATGATCTAGATATAGTTATCAAACAATCTCAAAGTAAAGGAGATAAGTACGTCTATACAGGCATGTTTGTTGGGTCTTGATGCACTAATTGGTTGTCATTTCAAGATTTGCAAAATGTTCTTGCATCACACATGGCTTAATGTTGCTAACTTGCCTCTAAATAAGTAAAACCTCTAATTGCTTTACAGTTGTAGTAAGGAAGAAACATGTCAACTTTGGGTGGAGATTGTAACCAATAACTAGCTTATACGCTTGTCAACAAAGTGCAATGATGGCATGTATAGAAAGAATGGAAAAAACTTTTTAAAAAACTAAAGAAAAGAGACCTTAATTTTCAATTTAGATTTTAATCGAGAATAAAGGTGCTAATAAATTGTTCAAAGAATAAAAATTCACATGAAGTTACTTACATGCCACATTATTGGATCTCTAATCATTAGTTAAAGTATCTTCATCATGTGTGGTTTTATTACAAGTTTAATTTGAGTGATTAATAAAAAATAAATAACAAGTAGACAAATAATATATTTGTAATTCTTCATTTACCTTCCTAGGAGATTCCCTAGTCATCATCAAAAAATTATATCTATCAATGTTTGGTATATTTTTTAATAGAAAAATGAGATATATAGTACCACAATTGTGTAACTATTTTGCATAAAAATTTAACTTAAAGCTATTGATAAGTAGCTTGAAATACAACTCCCAAAAAATATTGACGAAGTTGTAGAATAAACTATTACTTGGTTTGGGACATTTCGATTCAATTCATCCATTTTATCAGACTAGTCCAATTGTGTGTTCATGATCATATCCTAGTTGGATGCTTAAGTTTTTTGAAGGTGGTGCAAGTGGCTAGGATGTGGGGCACAAGTGGTTGTCATCATGCAATGAGGAGAGATTAGTGGGTTTGAGGAATCACTAGTCAATGCTCTATTACTCAAGCTTGATCAAGAGGATGACGGAGTCTATAAACAAATAGGTTGGTTTGGTAGGCATTGCTTATTTTCATGTATCATGTAATATTGATGAGGTTTTCATAGAGTAAGGAGGAAGTTGTAGCAAGCTCTTGCGAGACAAAGGAACTTATAGTATTTTCAAAGTGATGCTGATATGCGTTAGTTTAACAACGCCTGTTATATTACCTAGGACAATATTTATCTCATAATAATTTTATCATTTTTGAAAAAATGTAAACTTTTATACCAAATCTTTACTCTTTATATGAGGTATTTAACAAAGACTTCTTAATATCATTTATTGATTTAAACTTTGCAATTTTCACTATCTAATGGTATGACACCAACCATGGGTAATACCTAAACATCACATAAATTCAATAATATCATACAACTCACATATATTAAAATTTTATTTTTATATAAATCAATGCATTTATAAATATACAATAAAGAGAAATTTTCACTCTTTTTTAAAATGCAACTAAATAAGAGAAAAAAGAATAATAAAGGTGTAAAAGTTACAAGTTGTCTTGTATCATATACAATTATTACATGTTATACACAAACTTATTATGTCATTATTTCATTACATCATATTAGATTTCAAATCTCAACAATCACTAACGACATAACCTTCTTTAACATTAGTACATATATGACTTGTGATGTACACTATATATACATTCACATGTTAGTAAATATATGTTGAGTTAACATAAAAATTTTACTCGACAAAACTATGATATCACATGTAACAATAAAACAAATAAAATAGGTGACATAGAGGTGAATAATTGTGAAAATAATAAATATTGATGTTTTATAGAACTATCTTTTACATGACTTGATAACCATTTTATCTTACATAGTTTTTATTTCATTTCTAATAAGAACATGTCAAACTTTTTGTAGCATGATCATCGCATATGGTATATCTTATTTTATTATGATATTATCATCACTCTAGATTATTTATAGCTTAACATAACATGATTATCATTCAAGAATCATACCAATCATTTTTATGACATCACCACTATCTAGGGCTTATCGTTTCATCACCAATCAAAGTTTATATTACACCTCCTCATGTCATTATTATCACCCAAGACATATATTACATCTCATCATTGCATCTCTATCACATAAGATTATATTACCTTATTATACAAATAACAATACCCTTCATGTTCATCTAACATAATATAAAATCTATATTCAAGTAAATAACATACATGTAATACTCAAAACACAATATAACACAAATGTTATATCATCTACATGATTATTAAAGATTGAAGTACTCAATTGCTCTTTTTATCTCTGTCTTTTACATAATTATACATATAATATACATTATATCATAAATAATATATTATGTTATATTTCTTACATTCTTATGACCAAAAGAACCCCCTAAACTTAAGCAGGTTCTCTTTAATGAGATCATCAATTAGCATAATTAGATCATTTAATCCTTCTTATCAAGCATCTGATGTGCATTTGACACCTCATTTGATGACTCTCAAGATCACATCAACCCATCTGATCATTTCATCGTACAATATGAATACCCAAATTGTAACAGCCCTAGTTTTCTTTTATTTGTATTTTTTATATTTTTTTTTATAGAAAGAGCTCTTTGAGACGAGTCCAACGATGGTAAGTTTGTAATTTTTGGAATTTTGGATAATTAATTATGAATTTTTAAAGTTTTGGATATATTTGTAATTTCAGGATTTCAGATCCGGGATATATCTGCAATTTAGGATTTCCGATTTAGTTTAAAATCGGATGGCGGAAGGTAGATTTGTAATTTGGAAAAGTTCAGGGGGTGTTCTGCAAAAAAATCACGAACGTGTCGGTACAAGGCGAAATCAACACATACGTGTCCAGTCCGGGTGAATTAATCCCCTTAAATACAGAAGCGGTTTGGAAAAGTTTTAGCGATTGCGAAAAGCTGCCACGGAAGCTCGGAAGCTCGCCGGAAAAACTGCGGCAAGGTAAGATGGTTCGTTTTATTTTGCTGTATTGGGGTTCTGTTGAGTGGGGGTAGAGTAAGAGAGGCCGGCCGAATGTTTATTTTCGGCCGGAGACGTAGTGGGTTGCCGAAGGAGTGGCCGGAGTTGTCGGCCGCGAGATGCGGAATATTTTTCCGACAAATTGGTCGTCGAGGAGTGCGAAAGAAGTCGAAAGGAGCTTGGTAATTCCGGAGAGGGATTCGGGGAAAAGAGAAATTTACCGTGGAAGCGGCTAGAAGCCGCCGGACGCGAGCGGCGGCGAGGAGAGAGGGAAGCAGCGACGGGTGAGAAACAGGGATGATCCTGTTTGAACCGGTTCGGGTTAACCGAACCGGAAGGCGCCCGGTTCGGGCTGAGGCGGAGGAGAGAGAGAGGGAGAGAGGAGCGGTTCAGTCGGCTGAACCGCGGAGCTGAACCGCAGGCCGGTTCAGCGGAGGCGCGGTCCAGGCGCGGCGAGAAACAAGAGAAAAATTGGGATTTTTGGGGATTTCGGGAAGTGTTTGGCAGGGCTTTTAGAAAGCTTTTCTGCGTGCGCGGTCCAGCGGGCGGTTCAGTGCCGCGTAAGCCCATTTTTGGGATTATTTTGGGGTGTGTTTGGGAAAGCTTTTAGAAAGCAGTTTTGACTAATAAGCATATTTAAATTAATTATTTTTGTATTTTACGGGCTTGTAGGACATCAAGAAGAAGCAGAAGTGAGTAAGACAGTTGGTACAGCAAATTGAGGTAGATAAATTCGTAACCTGTGATATAGCACAATAGTATTTATTTATATTTCGATACATGGTTTCTTACGGGCTGCATTACAGTTTTTCTTTACATGACTTTTATCTCATGGCTTGATATATGTTTTATGGTGTTATTTTCTGATTGAACTGAAAGCATAAAAGATGACAAAAAGGAAATTGAAACAAAAAGCATAATATGAGATAAAATATAATTGGTTGGACATATTGATATGGTTTTGGCATATTTATCACATGTGTGACATGGTTGGAAAATAAAAATTGAAAATTGGATTCCTGGAGACATTATCCTCACCACTAGGCCTAGCGGATGAGATCGCAGGGTATCGATCTTCGGATCAGATATCTGCCTAGTGTGTATGTGTACCATGACCTTCGATATATTGATGACACCAGGCCTAGCGGATGTGATCGCAGGGTATCAGTACTATACCTGCCTGGTGGCACTAGGCCTAGCGGATGAGATCGCAGGGTATCGGTCTTCGGATCAGATATCTGCCTAGTGTTATGTACTGGATGGATGCCGGCTGGAGGGTCATTTGATATGATGATTGGATCCAGAGGATAATGATTCAGAAGGGAATCGGGCCCAGTAAGTATATAACATATAAAATAATGGAAATGGAAATTTGGTATACATGTTTATCTGGTTTACTTTTGATACTGCATGACATTTGATAAGAAGGTATTCATATGGTTTATTTTTCACTACTTATGAGATGGATTTTGTTTTATCATGTTTCACGACTTGTCTTTTATATCTGGAGATTTATTTTACTTGGTTACATAATGGATTTATCTGCTGAGATATATATGTCTCATTAGTGCTTTATCACAGGTCATGTATCCACTACACCGAGAGCTGGGGATTATAATAGTACAGGAGAGGACTATACTCCTGACATGTGAGAGGGGATAGATTTATGGTGGGAGTGGATTTGGTTTCATTTTGGTACTTCAGTTTTGTGGTTTATTGTATATATATATACAGTTTAATATACACATGTTTTCATTTCAGCTCCATGGTATGGATATGGTTAAAATGTTTTAAAAAATATACCAGATTGGTTCGAGGGTTAGAATTGTCTCACCGTCGGGTCCCCACCTAGGCATGGTTTGTCCTCACTCGAGATTATTTCTTATGCAGCATCCTTAATTTACTGTAGTTGGTAAGGTGGGGTGCCTGACACAAATCATATTGTATGATTATCATTTTTTTTCTTAATCTATAATTTAACTTAGCAAAATATATTATGTTGATGTGATATATCTTATCATCTAATATAACCACTATTTTCCTTACATTTCTTTAATGTAATAATCTCAATCATCAAATTAAATACAAAATAAAATATCTTATAAAATATATTAAATAATAGAGAATTAATTATGCCAAAATATAAAAATAAATATAAAATTAGATATGACTCGTCGAGACCAGTCTAACAATATTTATTTCATCTTGATCAGGATTCATTTAGATTTTTTATGAATTATTGAATTTAATAAGTATAAATACATATATATATATATATATATATATTAATTATTTTCAATAAAAACTAAAAATAGCCTCGTTTTGTCCCAAACAAACCCTAGGAAGGGATTTTACACTCACCGGCCAGAAGTTTCACTGAAGAACCACTTCACTGACGATGAAAACATCGATTGTGATAATCCTTTTGAAGGAATCGAGGATTTGAAGTTGATTGCATCATCGATGACCTCACATTAGATAAACAAAATCAAAAATGGAATTTTAGTTTATTTCTCATGAATTAACTTAAAATATTTCTTATTTATGAAATGAATCAAATTATTTAGCCTCACTTAAGTTTCTATTTGATTATTATAATGATTGAAAAGGATTTTTTAAACATTTGTAAGCTAATGGTTTTCAAAAAAGTGAAAAATTGAAGAAGATAGGAGGAAAAAACTTATTTTCACAATTTATGAAGTGATTCATGCAATCTACATTAATACTTTTATAATTTTTAATTTGTACAAAAATTTATAAATTAAGTTAAGAATTAAGATATTGTATGTGAATATTATATAGAACCATTGATATTGATATAATATATAATTACATGGAAATGTATACTTAAAAAATGATTTATGTTTTGTCTAATATTGATATACTACTATGTGAAATTATTTAGTATAATTAATTATTCAAGCATGACATTTGATGAACTAATACAAAATTATTAAGTATAATAAGAATGTTTCATATAAAAAATATATTAGAGGATTAAATGACATGAATGAACATTAAATTTCCTAAAACTTAAAGGTTGTTTTTTGTGACTAGTGGCCAAGTGGAGCACAAGATTAAGATATTATTATGGTGAGGTGCCTAAAAGGCATGTGGGCCATAAGATTGAGATATTACTATCATGAGGTGGCTAATGGCCATGCTGACTATAAGATTGAAATATCATCACTATGAGGTAGCTAGTGGCCATGTGGGCTATAAGATTGAGATATTATATCTATGAGATAGCTAGTGACCACATGGGTCATAAGATTGAGATATTACAATCGTGAGGTGGTTAATCATCATAAAGGTCATAAAATTAAGAATTTATTATCATGAGATAACTAGTGGTCATGTAGGCCACACTATTGAGATTTGTTGTAAAGATATATATCAAATATATGACAAGACTTAACATGATTATGTATAAGATAACGATTTTATAAATTAATAAAATAGATTTTTATAATAATTAAGTAAACTAAAAAGAGATTAATATATAATATTTATTTGGTTAAGTAGAAATAGGCTCTGATAATTAAGACTATATTAATGGAAAAACTAAAAATAAAATAAAAGGTTTCATGCATTTGTTATTTCTTTTAAAGATCATAGTATATTTTTTTGATAAAAAAAATATATTTTCTCTTTTATATTCTAACATGAATGGATTTTATTTGTTTACATGTTATGATTGATATTTATGATTAGATATTACATATGATTATCTAAAATTATTATTTATTTTATATATTTATTTACTTTTAGAGATAATATACTAAACTAGTGATGGTTGGCTTAGCTTTTCTTTAATACTAACATTTTAGGTACGATAAAACCCCAACAAAAAGAAGATTACTAATAAGAATAGCTTAAAAAAATAAAAAATTAAAACTACAAAGGTTTTATTACAAGAATTGTGTTAAATAATTTATTAATTATATGATAAACTTAGTATTATACTTATATGTGAAAACTGATGTAATACTATAAGAAAACTGAGACATGTAGACGTTGTGATAGTTTTAGTTATTTATAATTATTGAATTCAAATATTTATAATTAATAGTTGTTGATATAAATTATCTGATTATTATATTATAGATATAAATTTTATATTATTATACTTGTAAATTAAAAAATAAACAAAATCTTGAAAAGATTTTATCTGTTTGAATTTTGAAATTTAAGAGAAAAGAAATTAAGTTTTGTGTGATGAGAAGAAAAGGAATATCACATTTTTGATATCAGAGCATTAATTAAATTAGATAATAATTAAAGTATTAAGGAAAAAAAGAAAGGTCATCACATTAAGCTTCTTTATGCATCATATAGTATGACCTATATAATTGTCATGTTCGATTCATCTCTTTAAATTTCAACTAACCTAACCACCATCATACCATATGATCATTGTAATCATATATGTACAATTCCTTCACAAACTCTTATATAATTTCATATCAAGCATATCTGATCCTTTATGCTAAGCACGCTCAACTATATTATATAAGTACAATCAACCCTTTGCTCTTGTACAATATAATTGATGGCTAATCCTACCAACTTTACCCACATCATATCAATATTATTTAGGTAATTGCATAGTATGATGAACTCACTAGTTCTTGCATAACACCTTAATATATTAATATGATCTTCTTATTTCAAATAGCAATTTTAATCATACAAGTATGATATAAACTATCATTCTTGTATAATATTAAATTGATGACATTTTCTTCTTCAACCAGTTAGTTTTGATTAAAACGACTTCTTTATCATTCTAAATTCACTCCAAACCATTCCATTACCAATTCAAATTCAAACAACAACCTAACCATACCTCTATTTGCATAAAATAGAATTTGAATTCAATAATAAAATGAACTTAAATGCTACCTCTTCTTGTTAGCTATTGCTCCTTAGTCTATTTTACTTTTCTCTTGTTGCAACCATATTTCTTCTCTTCCACTTATTTCCAAACTCTCCTCTAAGTTGTAGTAACACATTTAACTCTCTTTTCATTAATTCTCACTCTATCCTTCTTTGTGATTTTTCTATCTACCTAAGCTTTTCTCTAAGGTGACCCCCTACTCTGATGTTGGACAAGACGTGTAAACTATAATAAGTAACTTAAAGATTAACCTACATGGGTTAAGAATAAAAATATATGAAAAATAAAACATAAAAATCTAAAAAATAATATATAAGAGACATTTTATCTAATATAATCTTAGCCAAGAAGGGACTAAGGACAACATAGAGGTTGCTCCATTTACTAAGCTAATAACCTCTTCAACATAACAGAGATTGGGTACTCAAAAAGAGTTTGATAAGACCAATTTTGTGAATAAAAGAATAGCAAAGTAAACGTTACATATGCACAGATTGAAGGAAGACTTTACTAAGCCTCATAAGAAACTAAAGTAATGAAATAATTTATATAGAAAGGCAATTTAAAACACTTAAGAAAACTAAATTGTGAAAAATAAGGAAGGCAATGATAGGAGAAGGTGGCAAATTTCAATAAACTATAGGCAACAAAGTGAAATGGGAATGACTGAGCAAAAGGGAAACAATGAGGTAAAAGAGAATCAATAAAGTAAAAGAAACGACAAAGTAAAAAAGAATTGTTATGTAGCGATAGTAGGAAGACGAAATCGTAGAGTTGTTGGTAAACTTACATAACGTCTCATCACTTGGGCTTCGCACCTCTCATCCTAGTATTGGAGTCTTGACAAATAAACTTCTTGATGCGATCAACCATAAATCTTAACAAGACACAATAGAATAATGCAAATTTGACTCAAACAATGATTACCATTTCTAAATTGTAGGCATCTCATTTTATAGAGAGATTAAACTCATAAAAAAAATAAAAAATAAAAAAATTAAAATAAAAAATTTGTGAACAAGAGTTATTATAAAACAACTTTTAAAAAAGCTATCATTTTGGTATCAAATTTTATTTTCTAAAAAGTTGTTCCTAAAGTTGTGGGCAAAGCTATTGCTAAATAGCTTTTTGAAAAGCTATTATTATGATCTATTTATGAAAATATCATTTTTAATGAACCTCTTTAAATTCCAAAAATTAAAAAATTTCAAATATAATTTGATTTATTTAACTACATTATATAAATGCATACCTATTTTCTAGGATGTTATTAATAATCATCCATATCATAATATTCAAATATTCTATTTGTTCTAGCCAATCAATAAATGTATAAGCCCCATATAAACCATCAAATATGGATGTCTCAAATATATCATTTCCATATAGGTCATAATGAACCTTCCATGATTTTTAGAAAATGGTGGTTTGTGCGATAACATTTACTTTACAAACATTATGCATTTAACCATTGTCGTGTCTAAAAGATCCATTTTTTTTATTATAGCACTAACTTTATTTTTCAATGTATTAAATTTTTTCCTTTTATGCATTCAATTGTCTATTTTGATTACATTTATGAGACATGATGAATAAAAGATGTGATTAAAATATAAAAATTAAATTTATTTAATATATTTTTTTAACAAAAATAATAATGCAAACAAAGTAATGTAAGCACCATTAAAGAAATTAAATGATTTTAAAAGAAAAAAATACAAATTTATTCAATTTAAGTTTTAAATTTATAATAAATTAAGAATAATAACATAACATTAGCATAATCATCAAATATTTTTTAAAAACTTTAACTCTAATACTAAAATCAACAATATTTAGATGGGCTAAAAACTCATAATGGAACTGTTACATCCCATTTTTTCCTAGGCTGATTTTTGGCATACATTTTTTTTTTTTTTTACATATAGACAGCTCAGATCGTCTCATACCAACCTGAGTAGCCTACGAAAAACATAGGATATAACACATCATTACACACCTACTTTCCTTAACAATGTGGATCCCATCTCCCGGGTACACCGTCAAATCAGGATTCATGACTCCTGAATTAACTGATGAACTCGCGCAATGTTACTCCTACTAGACCCAATACTCCTAACCCATACCAGTAGGAGAACCGGTCTAATAGAAGTCTGAACCCCCACGGTTAAGTTCCATAGTCATGTAATGACCTCACCATCAAAATAAAATACATAACATCCTCAGATAAATTATGGCACTCCACACACTATATCACCAAGACAATAAAGTAAAACAGTGAATGGAAACTACATCACAAGAATAAGATCCAAGTCCAACAAATACAATATCATCCAACTAGATACATAAGTCAGAATCACCCTCACATAATACAAGACAAAAATAACAGTCTCACTGAATACATCTAACAGCAACAATCAACTAACCAGAATGTCTCAGAAAATCACAGATCAGATCTCCTCCACTAGCCTACTGATCACGATCCCACCTAAAACTGGGTGGCGCCAAGTCTGCCGAGCCACTGGAAAAATATAGATAAAAAGGAATGAGCTACGTCCAGTAGGAAAGACAGCTAGTAAAAACTCACATGCAAGAGAAGGATAATAGCAAAAGTATAGGAATACACCATAATAATGTAGGGTGGAAAGGCACTCTCAGTCCCAGACTCCGACCAACCACAGTCACCCCAGTCACACCAGAGTAGCTCTCCTCTGGGCTTCTAGGTAGCATGCCAGTGGGATCGCCCATCTCGAAACATGCACGGTGCTTAGGCAAAGCATGCCAGTGGGATTGCCCATCTCGAAACACGCATCATAACGCCTAGCACCCGACACCTCAGCGTCTATATAGCATGCCAGTGGGATTCGCCCACTCGAAACACGCATGGCGCCTAGGCAAAGCATGCCAGTGGGATTCGCCCACTCGAAACACGCATCACAACCTAGCCTGGGGTTCCAGGTAGCATGCCAGTGGGATTCGCCCACTCGAAACACGCATGGCGCCTACCAGTCACATGTACACTGTGGAAGCTAAGTCTGAACCGCACAGTTACCTACCACAACTACCCTAAAACATCATATAGGGTCTATAGTAGTCCGGTCCAATATGCCAATCCGTGAAATATGCCAACACTGAGTAAACTGACTCAAACCATTCCATTGCCATCCAAGCAACACAAACTGTACCAAAATTCTGACTATTCTGGTAGCACTTACCCAAGTGTCACACTTCCTTCCAACTAATCCAGCTGCACTGAATTTATGGATAATTTCCAACAGTCAATTTCAACTTGGCTATGTGATTTCCTAAAATCACCTTTTTCTCACTTCAGGAAATTTTTAAATTCCAAAATCAATTTCCGCCCTTTATCCATTTTCCGAAATTCGGAATAAATTTCCGAATAAAATTTAAATTCCACATATATCCTTTTTCCAAAAATTCGGATTAATTTCCGAAATTAAATTTTAAATTCCATATATTTCCCGAAAATTCGGATTAATTTCCGAATTAAATCTTTTCCTCCGCCCATTCGTTCGCCCGAATCCCGCTGAATCGAGGACCCACCGGCCGAATATTTAATCCAATTTCCAGCCGACGTTTAGCATTTAATTATTAATAAATATTGAATAATTACAATTACTTAATTAACTAAACCGAAATTAATCTAATCTATCTCCTTCCTCCGCCCGGCGCCCGCGAAACCCTAGCCGACGATTCCTCCGGAAAATTTCGTTTTCCCCGTCGATTTCCGGCGACCGAGATCAAAGAGAAGTAAAATCCGATGTTCGTACTATCCTAATTTGTCAATAATGTCACTAATTTCTAAGATTCAAATCAAAATTTCCGCCGAAGTTTCATCCAATCCTCATTTTAACAATTCTATGAAATTAAACAAATTTCAGCATTTGATACTATCTTAACATGATTAAGCACATAATCGAATCAACAATTGCTCGGTAAAATTTCCAAATTCGGCGGGTGTAATTTTTCCGAAAACCCTAAAATGCTAAAATCAATAATTTGCATTAATAAATTTCAAAAAACCACAATTCGCATGCTTCGGTAGCTAATTGCAAAATAATTCATATTTTTAATTTGCCAATTTAACTAATTTAAACTGAAATTTCCTACAATTCGCAAAATAATCCATATTTAATTTGCTAATTAATTAATTTAGACTGAATTTCCTACCTTTCTTCTCCGGCGACGGTGAAGCTCGCACGCGACCAACCGCTGCTCCTCGCCGAACGAAACCGGTACCAATCGATTCTCCTCGGTCCCGCGAACCTCCAGGTACAAAAAGCCCCTTGAAAGGCTGCCGGAAAATATCGCCGTTCGCCGCGAAAGCTTCGTCTCCGGCCGTTCGAAACCCTAACCCTAACAGTCGAACAGTTCGGGTTAAATACCCCGCTTTAAACCGGTATTAACCCGTTAAGAACCCATTAAGTGCCGGTTGACCTTCTAATAACGCCGCTTAACCCCGATCAACCGGTTAATCTCCACCGCTGATCTCGTCCGTCCGATCCGCTTATCCGCGGCTTATCCAAACGCACGCGCAAACGCACTCGGCGAACCGCCCCCACCTTCGCTGAACCGCTCCGGTCCGGTTCATGCGCGGTAAAAACCAATTTTCGGTTTAATGGACCGATTTAAATAGATTTTCGAATTTCCAAAAATCCAATTAAACAGGGAAAATTACTTAAAAATTCCTCGGTGCTCCGAAAAATCCCTAGAAAATTTCAGAAATTCCAATAGCCTCCAATTGAGCTCCTGGCTCAACCTACTGTCGATCTAAAATCATCCCAGCCAATTCGAATTATTAAAGATTAAACCTATAATATTTTACCGGGTATAACAGGAACTTTCCCTTAGTTATCACTCATGACTTTTAAGGTAGGTTAACTTAAAGTTTGCAACTAAGGTTTTAAAAAGAGCAAAATCTAACAAGTGCCATAATCATAATTTAAAGATTCGTAATGTAATACCCTAATTTTTTATTTGAGATAATTTTATTAAAAAAAGAAAATTACACTTCAATAAATTTAAGGTTACTTTTTATAATACTTAAAACAAAAGGGAGTAGTGAGTGATTGTGAGATGATATCATATAAAAAAAATCATTTGACGATGAATGATTACTGTTAGATTTTTAAGTGAAGAAATATAAAGATAAATATGCTCTATATCATCTACATGAGAATAGATTATAAATTTTATAAGTAAAATAAAAAATCTTAAAATATTAAGAGATTTTGAGAGTAGTCAAAGCTTAAATCTTATAAGAACTCTATAATTAAGTATGCTAGAGTTGAAATAGTTTTAAGATAAATAACCAAAAGAGAAAAGAACCCTTAAATGAAAACAAAGCGCAATTAGATACAAACAATAGCTTACTATGGTATCAAAGTAATTTCTCCTTTAGTTTGATATGATTCAAGAATGAATTAAGTTAAAGTTGATAGACTTGTAACACCTAGGATTAAAGAGGAAGAAGAGTGATTATTAGGTGATGTCTTAGAGATGAGAATTATTAAATAATAAATGAATCTTAAAAGACTTTTAAGAGGAGCCATAAAGATGGATATCTTATATTGGCTATAAGAGAAGAGATTTTGAGATTTATAAGTAAGTCATAAATCTTTAAATAGTGATACACCTTTTAGGAAAAATCTAGGCTTGAATCTCATGAGAACTCCATCATACTAGAGTTGGAGTAATTTTAGGATAATTGATTAAGAGAGAAGAGATTCTCTAGAGTGATATTTTCTTTAGGTCGATATGATTTGAGGATTTAAATAAAAATTGGTGGGTCTGTAACACTTGGGATAAAGAGGATAACGATTGATCATAGGGTGCTACTTAGAGAGGAGACTCGTTGACAAAGAGAGACTCTTAGTAGGCTTCTAAGTGAAGTTATTGAGGGATGAAAGTATTTCACATTAACTACAAGATGATAGATCATAAACTTTATAAGTAAAGTTATAAACTTTAAAATTATGAGATGTCTTTTAGGTATAACCTTAACTTGAAACCTATGAGAATTATATGGTTAAACAAACTAGATTTGGAATAGTTTTGAGATGGATAACCAATACGAAAGGGACCCACAAAATAACAACAAAATTGGATTAGATGAGGCAAATCATCGTTAATGAAGGATGGGATGCTACACTTTTCTTGTGGACTCGTTGTTTATCAATTCATTTATATGTCTTACCCAACTTTTCAATACAATCTTTTGTTCAAACTCTAAATCATTATAGTGGTCAAGACACCACAAAACTATGATTTGAATAGCTCAGATCTTTAAGATGGTTGAGATATCATGAAATAGGCACTAAAACCACATGATGAAGAAGCAAGATAGAAATCCTATAACTAGATGTGGATCTAACTTGATACTAAAATCGATTATGGAGGATGTGGTTTGGAACTCCTAAATTAGTTTTGAATTGGATACTGTAGAATCTACTTTAAAAACTAATGAAAATGCCTTGAAAAAGCACTTTGGAAAGTAATTCTCAATCATTAGAAATTTAGTCCAACTTAGATAGAACTAGTAGTTTTGAACTCTTTGTGGTTGTTGATCACATGACTAAGGGTTCATGAATAGTGAGGAGACATGATGAGGTGTTGGTTCAATTATTAGATGCAAGCTCTAATGGAGTGACCAAAGGTGGCAACAAAAAAGCAATTGTTGGGTGCAAGTGGCAATTAGTGGTAGGGAAATTAAAGGAAGATGAAGCTCATGGAGTTGACAAAGATAGATGTGAAAAATTCAAATTGCAACTCAAATATGGGTTAAACTTTGAATTATAGTAAAAAACAAAAATAAACTTGAATCATAACCCAAGGGTAGGCACACTTTTATTATAGTAAATCATAGTTTCTAATAATGATAAAACTAGTAAAAAAACTTTTTTTCCCCTTGCTTCATTTTTATTGTAATGTTTATATAGGCACAAAAAGCTACCATAATTAGAGACGAAATGACATAAATATCTTGACCTAATAAAATGACGAAAAAGCAAAAAAAACATAAAAATAAATAAAAACTCTACACATCTTTATACATGACCCATTATAATAAAATAAAAAATAGAAATAATAGTATACTAAGATAAATCCTATATAACATTCTAGAGATATCAGCTTGATTATTAAATTTGGTTAGATAAATATCTACTATCTAATAATAAAATTATATATATATATATATATTAGATGATAGATGAGAGTTAAGAGAGAGAGAGAGAGAGAGAGGAGATGTATTATTTTCATTAGATGTATGAATTTTGATAAAAAAAATATTTCATAAATTGTTATAAATTTTTGAGAATTATGATTATTTTATGAAATATAGTAAATTTTTAAATATAAGTTTTATAATTTCAAGTTCAAAACAGGAAGAAAATTGTTAAATAAAGAAGAATAAATTATTAAAAATCTCATAGTGTAATTTCATCATGTTTGTATTTAAATTGGTTACAAAACAGAATGCAAAGTTATAAGAAACTATCATTATAAATAATTTTAAAATAAAAATAATTAAAATTATCATATATCTTATAAAAAATTATAAATATTATAAAAGATAATGTATTTTTTTGGAGTCCAATGACATCATTTTTATAAAAATTAGATACGTTGAGGATGTCATATTTATAAGGAAAGATTATTTTTAAGAAGAAAAAATATTAAAAATATTAAAAAGATAAAAAATCATAAAAATTTAAGAACTATAATTTTTTATGAGACATTTATTTTAAAATTTATTAAAAATTTTTAAAGACCATATAAATTAGAAATTTAAAAATTAAAATAATTTTACTTAGTTCCTTAATTTAAATAATTATTATCATAATGATCAATTATATGTAATAAATTAACTAGATCATATTTACTTATTCATATAAACATTAAATGAAAGAAACTCCAAAATATAATCAAGGATATAAATATAAATTTATTTTTAATTTTTTAAAATATAATTAAACATTTGATTGATCATATTTTAAAATAGTTTAAAAATTAATTTTATATTTTCAAATAATATTATTTCTTATAAAAAAAATAATTATTTATTTATTTTATAATATATATCATTTCATTAAACATTTATCAACAGTAGATTCATGAAATATATAACATTTTAATAATATTTAATAATGTTATTTTTTTAATTTAATTTTTATTAATCAATAAATGCGGCATTGAACCAAAAGGTATTTAAGATGCAGCGGTCCAAGGGGAAGACCAAGCAGTCTGGTTCAGTTTGGGTTGGCTCGAGTACAGTGGTTGAAGGATGAATGCCGCACAGCACCAAAGCGCTCACTTATTCAGTTCTCGCCGCCGCACCTTCACCATCGTCAACGATCGCAGTCACAAACACAAACCTCCTTCCCGTCTCTTATTGAAATCCACACCACAATCTTCATCCGCTTCTGCGGCCTCTCTCTCAGCTCCCGCCGAAATTAACAAGCCCATCGTAGTCGTCGGCTCCGCAAACGCGGACATCTATGTGGAAATCGATCGACTTCCTAAAAAAGGAGAGACCGTCTCCGCCCGCAACGGAGTGACACTAGCCGGAGGAAAGGGTGCTAACCAGGCCTGCTGCGGGGGGCGCCTCGCTCATCCGACCTACTTCGTGGGCCAGATCGGCGAAGACGCCCATGGTAGGCTCATCGAAGACGCACTCCGCCGCGGTGGGGTCCGTCTTGATTACCTGGCCCGGGTCCCCTCAGCGCCGACGGGATTTGCTGTGGTCATGCTTGAACCCGATGGTCAGAACTCGATTATCATCATCGGCGGCGCCAACATGTGTGGATGGCCGGAGGAGGTTGGAAGGAAGGATCTGGAACTGGTGCGCAGTGCGGGGTTGGTGCTGCTTCAGAGGGAGATCCCGGATCACATTAATATCCAAGTTGCCACGGTAACTGCTCCTGTATGTGTTTTTTTGTGTGTGTGTGTGTGAGTTAGATTTGCAGAAACCAAGTACTATTAACTTCAGATGGATGTAATTTCAATTTTTTTATATTGCATATAGTCCTTTATTTCATTGCGCTTTGTTGCTGTAATGGAAACTTGTGGAATTAAAAACTTTTTCTGCAGCTAACATGTTCTGTTCTTGCTGTAGACCTGTCTTTGGTAATTATAATTCTCATTTGTATTTGAAATTTTTTATTGTCCCTGACTCAGACTTGTGAGATAATTTTCATCTTGTACAGGAGCTTAGAGTAGTTTTCCTATGTTCATTGTTTACTTCTGTTGCATGTCATTCAATCTCTTAATGGAGCCTTTTCTAGTCTTATTTATCGATTTAGATAGCCAATTTCATCTCCTCTTCTTCTTTACTACTTGAAGCCATGAAATGTTTTGGTTAGTGTGCAAGGGAGAGTGTGGGGTAAGCACCTTGACCGTTATTTTGTTGTAATTTCCACATCAAAATGTTCCTTTTTTGCTTTTACATATGACTAACCATACATAGAGCCACTTTGTTGCGATTTGCTAGAGTTTCGAGGACTTGGGTGATTTTTCTGTATGGTGAAAGTAGCATTTAGTAGTATTATTGTTTGGCAAGCATTTATTGTAGCTTTTGGCAAATATTTAGATTAGTTGGGGGAGTGCAATCACCCACTCAGCATGATTGAACAGACAAGGTAATATATTTTGGCTGAACAAATGGTATCCTTCTCTTCTAAATTCTTCACCAGCATGCAGTTCTAGTAGGGAACTTTGAAGTTCAGTACATAGCTTATTGTGTATTGCATGCAGACAAGTAGCTTGTATATCAGAAATTATTGCTTGTGTGCTTTAAATAGCCATCTTTATGACATGCTCATCATATAAGAATTTCTAAGTTTTCCTTGCAATATACAATACATTTTATGATTTTTGTGTGGATAATGTTAGTATTTTGTTTTTGTATTAATTTTCAATTTTTATTTTGCTGGATCATGCATATACATTCATTGCTTCATTGTATTTTACAAAAAAAACATTTCTCTTGTTCAGAATTCATGACTTTATTTTGGAATTCAGGCATCACAAAATGCTGGTGTTCCAGTTATTCTAGATGTTGGAGGTGTGGAAGCTCCGATTCCTGTTGGACTCCTGAATGTTATTGACATTTTGAGCCCAAATGAGACAGAGCTACAACGTTTGACGGGAATGCCAACTGATACATTTGAACAAATTAGTCAAGCTGCTTTGAAATGCCATGAAATGGTGAAAGCTCAAATCAATTTTTGCTCTGCAATTTTTGAATACTGAACTGAAAAGCGACTGCCATTTCTTTTTGTGAAACTAACTTTATGTATAAGTCTACTTCCTTTGAAGTATTTAACAACTCTTTTGTGCTCTCATTCAGAGAAGCTTATCAAATATTTGATACATTCCCTTGAGATTTTTTTTCAGACTTGTTGGTCATCTGGGGGTGTTCGAGATGATAAACAACCATTTAGCAGTCACTGATATTAATTTTTAACAACTCAAAAACCCCAGGAAGTATGTAGCAATTTAAATGTCATACAAGCTACACCATCTTCTCCAGAGTTGTGTTTCACTTTGTAAATGGTTGTAAAAAACTTAGTTTTGGCTGATTAGGAAATAGTTACTGTAGGGAAAAGCGAAAACTCTTGTTAAAGGTCAGGCAGTTATGACGATAAAGGTCATAAAACTTTTTGACCTAATTTATTTTTTTTTTGACCTAATTTATAAATGATGTTCTATATAAGACATTCAATTGCAAGTACCTTATTGTTAACATAGATGATAGGACTTCTATTGAAATATCAGTACTAGTCCCAAATAAAGAAATGGGTGGTAAGGGATATTTTTGGTCTGCAAAGCTTGGTGTTGGATCGGAGCATGATTATTCTTGTTCAATCTTTTGTGATTTTGTGGGGTTTTTGAGTTAGAGTTTTAAAGAGGAAGAATATCTTAATGTCTATTTCATTATGCAAGAAGACCTGTCTATTCCACCATGAGAGTGGTCCTCTAATGATTAAGTTAGGTTAAGGCAATTGCATGATAATGTTATGTAGTTTTAGCTTTGAGGAAGTGATGACCAACTGGAGAAGGCATAGAGCTTGTCAAGGCATTAGGATGAGTCATGAGTGGGAGTTGCTGATGGTGCAAGTGATAATGAGGAGAAGAAAAAGTTGTCAAAAAAATGGATTAAAGCAACGAAGCAAGAATAAATGTTAGAATTGAACGTCACAACATCATGGGTTTAATGAGCTGTCGAATAAGAATGATGGTAATCTTACTAAACTTCATGAGGAGTTTTGTATGAGCTTTGGTGACAATGATTTGAGGGCATCATTATCACATCCCATCACTAGTAATGGGTAAAAAAAGGAGAACTTCTCTTTATGTGTTCCTTTTAGAGAGCATGGTGGGGATAAATAGAGTTCATGGGCCTCATATCATGGATGAACTTAGCATCATCATAGCAAAGCTCATCCCATCTTTCCTTCTTACACCATGTTCTAAAAAACAGTCAAAAGGTTCTCAACTTGTTTTTAGTTTGATTTCTTGTAGTTAGTACTCTGGCAAGCTTATGGCTAAATTTTTTTTACAAGGCTCCTCGTTTTATACTCTATTTAGTCTCAAGCAATATTAGTATTTCATTGATTTAATCAAACACAAATTGTTGTTAGGCTACCCTCCTCATCTTGGTGGATGAAGATGTTGATATGGCTTCTTTGGCAAATAGCAAGTTGCACAACTATGCAAAGTTCTAGGATGGTAATGCTACAATAGATGGGTGGCATGCTTGCTGTTTCATTGAAGGAACTCAAGAAGTGAAAGTATCCTTTGGAGTTATGTGTGGATGTTGAGAATCCGTTTCCCACATGTGGTTGGCATTGCTATGGGCAAAAAGAAAATTTTGTTTTCCTCCCTCTCCCTACTTTTGAGCCTATTCCTTCTCTTGTTAATTTCTAACAGCTTGATCTAGCCTCTCTTGTTTCAATTAGAATGCTCCTCAGATTTTTTTTGTTTGGAAAGCCAAATTTACCCTCTTTGACCAGCAAGTTAACTCTTGTATGGGTGCTTCAGCTTATTAAGATGATTCTTCTTTTTGGTACAAGAGATCTTTTATCATGTTGCCTTATCATGGTTGTTCTATAATATATAGTTAATTTTTTCAAGCTCTATAAATCTATTGTTTGATGGGAGAAATCAAGATAGGGTATGCTTACTATTTCATTGAACACAATGGATGAGATCACTAATAATGTACGAGGTCAAAACAATTATTAGGTGACTGTCTCAGTCACAATTGCCTTGATTTCGTAGACTTTTGTCACCTTTGAGGGCCTAAGCTAATGTGGTGCTCTGCCTTAAGAACCCAAGGCATTGTATGGTCATGGTGTTACCATGTTTTATATAGCGTGTCTTATTCTGATAATGCCATGATCAATTATGTCGAATTTTTGAATTTTCTTGGTCCACTAACTTTTGTGAACTTTTAGGAGTTAACTTAGTTCCAAATTTTGTGTGATATTCCATATGCTAACGTATCTCTACAGTTAATATTATGAACATAACAGCCTTCTCTTATAGTGTTGATTTTTTGGTAACTACAAGTTCTTTAGGGCTTCTTGACATGACTTGATGAAGAAGCTTTGATACCAAAATGGAGGTATGTGAATGTCTTTGATACCAGTGGTGGTGGTGACGTAAGTCCTCAGGAATAACAATAAGTGTTAGCGACAAAGAGAAATAAATGGTGGCTAACAATTGTAGAGGTACAAACCAATGATGAAGAGAGAGAGAGAGGTGACTCATAGAGGGAGGAGAGGGGCAATGACTAAGAGTGAGAGAAGTTGATGGTGGTTTTAGAGAGAGAAGATGGTGGTGTCCTACAAGGAGGAGAGAGAGGCGAAAGTATAGAGAGAAAAGCCAATAGTGGCGATGAGAAAAGGGAGAGGGTGGCGGCCTAGAGAGAGAAAATTGGTAATGGTTTTTAGAAAGAGAAGGTGATTGTGAGAGAAAATCAAGAAGAGGAAAGGAGTAAGAGCCAGCTTTTTAGCAGAGGTTTTGAGGGAGATAACTTGAATGTATATAATAATAATTTTCATCCATTTTATAAAAGGTTTAAAATGTTTTATAATTTTGAATCTATATTTATAAAATAAGGAGATGTCCATAAGATAAATAAAAAGATAATCTAATCTAATCCAAAATTTAAAGTTTAAATTTAAAACAAAACAAATATAATTACAAATAAACTTGAATTTAAAACAAAACTAAGAGATATATTTCAAAATTCTTAAATTTAAGGTATTATCTTGATATTCTTAAATTTAACTTTAAAATGTAGATGAACATTTTTGAAGATAGTTCTACTCCTCCCTTAGTCCCACAAAAGGTGGAGCATAACCAACTCTTTCATAGTTGGCATCATCAAGAAAGCATATGAGAAAATTCTGATATTTTTTTAAATGATTTATTAATGACTTATGACCTTATCTAATAAAAAACAGAAAAAAGTTTATTTTCATAAAGTATCAAAATACATTAAAAAATGAACTTAGAATAAGTTTGGTGTCATATCTAGATATGTTGAGACATGTAGTTTCTAAGACCTATATTCTATAATATATCAATTGGCCTTACTAAAAGATATTGTCTTGTGGAGTTGTATGCCATGTAGGCCTTTACCAGATTGAGTGATATCCTTTCCAAATTTTCATGTATACATCTTACATCTTAAAGGAAAGGATGCATCTTTTAATAAATTTGATAATTGTAGGATATAGCATGGCTCATAAAAAAAATAAAATATAAGATATCATTATGATTATAACACTTAAAATTGGATAACTTAGAAAATTTGTCATCTTTTGAGCCACATGTGGAACCTACAAATTATTTTCATACAAAACTTTCTTATATGATGAAACATTTTTTAACATCAAAGAAAAAATGATAAACATAGTAGAATATAATTCTAGAATAAGTGAATCAATCTTAGTTTTTTAATAAATATGAAGGGATCACATGTTTTTCTATATGATATAATAAGAAATCTCTTAAGATGAATACACTCTTAACACATATGTTTTCTCATTGAACTTTAGAGATTTACTCCTATTTTTATTTCAATATAATTCAAGTTGGCAAACCCCTATGCTAGTTTACATATTCATACAATAAGTAAACTCAATTTTATATGGAAGTGCAAAATTAAGAAAAGAAAGTACAGATACTTGTATCAAGCAAAGATCAACATTCCTGGGATTAAAATTGGGACTTTTAGTAGAACTAATATTACTCTATTATAACTCTTGGTATTAGGCATGAGTGTAGTTTTAGAAGAGGATTATGAAAATAAGACCTTAATTATGGGTTTGAGTGAATACAATTTAATTTTTTTACTCTTAAATTCAAATTTATAAATATTTTTACTTAAATAATCACACCCCCTTCCCAAGAGGATGAGGTCTAAATTTATAGGCATTACATCACATCATACTTGCTATTTATGTTTACCCATATTTAGTGGAATCAAACACCTAGAAGTGATAGATAAAGAAGTATAAATTAATCTAATTAATATGAAAATGATGGGGATGAGAATGGGGTTTTTTCTTCAAATCATTCTTCTCAAGACATGTGGGCATACAATATTTATTGCACTATCTCCATTTATCAGTGATTTGCATTTTTTATTTTTACAAATCTTCAAAGTATTAAAGATATTTTTTATTTTTCCATCATTATCTTTAATTTTAGAAATAAAAAAATATTTAATATTAACTAAACTTATCTTTTCATATTCCTTCTGATAGAAAAGAAGAGTATCTTTTCAATTATTTTTTTTTTTAGATTCTTGTAATTCTTTTTCCTTAATGCATAAAAGGTTTGTCTTACATTAAGATTATCGTTGTCTAGGTTGATGATGTCTAAAGAAAATAAGTTGAGATTTTGGGAATTACTGTTAGTAATACTTTTAGTAATCTGAGAACCAATAGGTATAAGCAACAACCTAGACCAATAATAAACTTCGATGCATTAGTTTTAACAACTTGAAGCTTGAACTTACAAGCTATAGGAATAAGTTTCTTGTGTTTCTCTTCCAATTGAGCCAGGTTAAATGTCTCATTAAATGTTTGTATATCTTGCAATTCTATTTCCTAATATCTAGCCTAAGGCCAAGGATAGGTCAATTAGTTAGTTGCAATTCAAAATCAATACATTTTGTCTTGACCACAAGTTATTCACAAGTATTCAAATATCGAACTATAATAGAAGTACCTTGTTTTAATGTATGAAGTATTTGTGTAGATTTTTTAAGTGATGTCTAGGATAGTATATTATCTTTTACATCTTTATTTCCAACTATATTAGGACTCTTCTACCTAACTTTTTTCTTTAGTTAAAGTATTTTCCGAAAACTAATTTAATTTTAACAAAACTAATTCTTTGATAGTCTTAAAGCTATAACAATTGAAATGATTGATCATCTGAGTCAACCAATCAAGACATATTGTGGTCATGCACACCATCAAATGTTGATGCCTCAATGTTAACATTTTTGTATATATCTATCTAGTCATAAATGATCTATAGGAAGAGAAACTCTCTTATTTCGTCTATTTTTTTAGGTGAATTTTGACCATTATTGTTTTGAGAAGGTGGTGGGGGTTAGTCTACTCTTTTTTCTTACTCTAATAATTGTCATTTGTATAGTCAATTTTTTGAAGGTGTTCTCTATCTTAATTATTTTTGTATCAATACTATCCATCCCCAAAATTTAGATTTTTTTGATCAATTCTTGCATTTTCTAGGTTTTTAATAGTATTTATTCTTGATGTCATTCTTTATTGAACAAATCAAGATACAAAAAATAAATTTGAATACAAGATTTAATAGTATAAGATATTTAATTTTTTTTAATAAAACAAAAATTCCTTTTTATATTAAGATGAAGCAACAAAACAGGTAATAATCTAAATCAACTTATACAAAAAATAAAATTCTTTAGAAGAAAAAATTGAAATCCTATGTAATAAAGGAATTCCATGTAGGCTAAATATTATGAATGACATCACATCCTTAGTTGACATTCTTTAGTTTAAGACAAGTTTAACTCAACTTAGGTTGATTATTTGGTAAAAACTATTATTAAGAATAGACATTAATTCATAGAATTTTAACTTATCTAGTTTCTTTAAAAGTGAGTCAATCAAAAAGGGAATAATGTATTCAAGATTTTCATAGGCTTGTCCCCTTTTAACAACTCTCTTGAGTAACAATTCTTTCAACCTTTTAGCTAACATTTGAGGAGATGTAGCTATCTACAACTCTAGGGATTTTCAGCTTCTTTAGATCTCAACTCCTTGTTTAGGATCTTTTTGCATTAACACCAAAGATATTGGGAAAGTTTTGACACTAAACTAGTGGTGAGTGAATTTGTTTATTATGCCACTAGTTGTGGTAGTATATGTCCTCAGGAGTTATGAGGGGTGTTAGAAATATGGAAAGAGGAAGTGGTGACTAATGGTTGTGGAGGGAGAAAACAAAGATGAAGACAAGGAAGGGGAAGAGGTAACGACACATAAAAGAGGAGAGAGGGTTGATGGCATAACGAGAGAATTCGATAGTGGTTTTTGAGAGAGAAGATGGTAGTATCCTAGAGAGATGTTGGCAATGAGAGAAAATAGAGGGCGGCAGCTTAGAGGAAGAAAATGAGGAAAGAAGGAAGAAGGGTTGATCATTTATCCAAGGTCTTGAGGAAAATATCTTGCATGTTTGTAATTCAAAATTTTATCCAAAATAATTTTTCTTTCATTCATGTTGTAAATGTTTTAAATGATTTTTATTTTTAATATATTTTTATAAAATAAAAAAATATCTAAACATGTTCCAATCTAATTCAAAATTCTAATCCTAAGTAAATTTAACATAAAAAAATATAATCCTAAATAAACTTGAATTTAAAACAAAAACTAAGAAATATATAAAAAATTCTTAGATTTAAGAAATTATCTATATATTAATGAATTTGATTTTACAATGATCCTAAACTTTTTTGAAGATAAAGCTCTCCTCTTGCTCCCACAAATGGTGAAGCTTAACCAACTCCTACAAGATGCACCATTAGGAAAGTACCTAGATAGTTTTTAATATTTCTCTTAAATGACATGTTAATAATTATGGTTTATTTTACGTGTCAAACCGTCCACATCTAATAATAAACAGGAGAAAAATAGTTTTTTTTCTTGATTTAAACACTAAAAACCTTCAAAAGTAAACCAAAAATAAGTCTTATGTCATCTCTAGATGTACTAAGAAATTTAGGCATCAAGACTCCTAACATTTGTTGCATCACTACCACTTTTGTGGATAGGTTGTAATAAGAAAAATGTCTTTTGTTTGAAACTTAAGTTATTTGATATTATTCAAAGCCTTATTGGTTTTGCATTCTTGCCTTCATGGCATGCACTCCATCTTATTTTTTACTATGATTTTAGTGGTTATACCTTGGAACCTTAAAGGCTCTTCTTGTTGTCTCAAGAACCTTAGCCATGTATCTGAGGGCTAGAGAATTATCATTCTTTGATAGGCCCAATGACCTTTAAATAATTCGGTATGTCATTTTGCCTACGTCCACTTGTACGATGATAGTTGTTTTTGTTGTTATTGCAAATGAAAGTTCTAACCTTTTTGTATGATATTGAGAGGGGTAATTATTATGCCACCAATTTGATTGAACCAAGAGCAAGCACCTAAAACTTTAAGGCTTTTCTGAAAACCATGGTAGAATTTCCAATCTTAATAATAAACATCAATTAATTTATTCTTTTTTAATCATAGTAATTATCAATATCTCTTTGTATTCTTTGGAAATTGAGTTTTTCTTATATCGAAGTAGTGAGCCAAATAGATCATTGAATTTATATGGCCATTTGATCCACACTTGTTTACAGGGTGTAAAGAAAATCCTTCTAAAACTTGGTTCAAAAGGTTCGGCGCTATGTGTGGCCGGAGAAGAAATGATAAGACAGCCTGCCATCCCAGTTTCAGAAGTCGTCGACACAACTGGTGCAGGTGATACCTTCACTGCTGCATTTGGGGTGGCCCTTGTTGAAGGCTTGACCATGGATGCCTGCTTGGAATTTGCTGGTGGGAGCAGATCATCTAAGCCTCTGATTCAATTATTTTTTCCCAGCAATCTATATTAACTTGTATGTGGTTACAACGTCCTTCAGCTGCAGCTGCATCACTTTGCATTGAGGTCAAGGGAACCATTCCAAGTATGCCTGACAGGAAGGCTGTGGTCGAACGTCTTCAAAGACTGTTCAACTATAGGTGATGTAAAGAAGAGATTTTTATGCCCATAAGAATGAAACGTTGAGGTACCTTTTGTGTTGGCATAATAATTAATGGAAATTTTATTCCTCCCAAAATACAAGGAGTCAGCAAAATGATCACCAGTTTCTTTATTTCATGATGAAAATATGTATGAGCTCTGCGGAGAAATGGAATAGAGTGATTTAGTGATCTAATTCATGCCCTCTTATTTTTATTTCAGATGTTTATGAATTCCTACTTTCTGTTGTGAAACTGGTTTGCCTTTCTTTCCAGCTTCCTTCACTGTTAGAGGGATATGTTCTGTTTATGACTGGTTAATGAATTATTTGCTACAGTTACATTCTTTGAAGCTTCATTTATTGGTTAAGCTCCAAGTCTTGTGTCTTAACTAATGCCCTTTTGGCATTATCTTATCTCATATTCAACTATTACCCCTTCTCTTACTTGAGTATGTATTGACCTTTCATTAACAAAAACTCCTTGTCTGGCTCCCTTTGGTTTAACTTTATGTAGAGATTTTCTATCACAATTTGCATGTACTGTTTTGTTATCCTGCTGTTTAAGGTTTGTTTATAAATTTGAAAAATGCTTGATCTGGCAATTGTTATCTATTTGATGCATTCTGTTTGTTATTCACCCTTTTAGTAAAAACTAGAAATTGTTTGACGTATAGATGAGGAGCTTTGGTGTAATAGTAAAGTTAGTCGTTTGATTTGAAGTTTATAGGTTCAAGTTGTAGAAACAACCTTTTACAAAAATATAAGATAAGGCCTATGTAGATTAGACCTTACACTTCACCATATCTTTCACTCATGCTTTTGTTGTCTTGGATTGGCCTTACTATAGACTTGTCAAATTCAAAACATGCATTAAAACAAATGGAACATGACTATCAAGGTCTTTGTTTGGGTCCCATGAAGTCTATATTGTTCTATTGAGCATGATGCTTTTGGGTTTGATTTGGATTAACTTAATGACTCAAGATGAACTCATAAAACTAAAAAACAAAGCTAAAGTTTAATGGGCCATG
Source organism: Vanilla planifolia (assembly GCA_023846275.1). Lineage (NCBI taxonomy): Eukaryota > Viridiplantae > Streptophyta > Magnoliopsida > Asparagales > Orchidaceae > Vanilla > Vanilla planifolia. The sequence goes on from CM043877.1 coordinate 11,559,432, forward strand.
CTTGGAAGACATAGACTTTACTTGTGTGAGTTTGAAGGGCTTTGCACACTTAGTGTTCTTTGCAAATCACTTTGGCTGTCTCCCTTAGTGATCATTGAAATCCACCATGCCATAATTTAGCTTGAGTTTAACATCATTTGGTGAGTGGATAAATGAGTATTCATATAAAAATTGAGACCATCATCACAATCGTTGGTCAGCAAATCACAAGAAAATTTGATAATTGATGAGGAAACAAACAATAGAAATTTATTGTGAAAAATATTATGAAAAAAAAAAAAATCTTACTAACATTGTATTGTAGACATCTTCATTAGCTTGTTTAGTGCATTATGGTGCAATCTTTTAGAAAAAAGATCTTTAAGAGCAGATGAAGTTGGTTGTTTGCTTAGGAGAATGTAAAGAGAATTGAGATAGGATGTAAGTTAGGGAGTTGAATTTCTAATTCTTGAGTTTGATGCCATCACAAGTATTACATATTTTCCTTCAAAATAAGAAACTAGTCTACTAAAAACAAAAGCTATAATTTGCATGTCTAACACATACAAAATCAAACTAGTTACTAATTTTTTAATGCATGACACCATTTGCCACTCAATGGTTTGGCATGATGATCTTTGTACATACTTTTGATGTGCACTTGTAGTTGCTAGCAATATACCATACTATTTGGTATGGAGAAATACAATAATCACCTTATCTTTGACTTCATAAGAAATCTTTAGTACACAAGATAAGATAAAAACTTTGATACTTTGTAGAATCAAGGTTATCTTTGGTATGAATTGCAAACCATCACTGATTTTAACCAATGGATGCATAAGAACTTAATAATTTATATCTTGCAACAAAGCAGCTCTTATACATGATAGAAGCGTTATGCACAAGCCTCCTTGCTTTGGCAAATTCCACACGCAAACCTTATATTCCCTTTCCTATTTTAGTATTATGAAGTTAAAACATTCGTACCACACTTAATTTGCTTTCATAAAACAAAGTTGGAGTAGAAGAAGAAGAGGTTCATTGAGTTATCTCCGTTTTTCTGGAGAAAAAGAAGTGTCATCTAGAGAAAAATCATCAATTTCTTCATGATAATATCCGTCACACTCGAATTTGTGACCTTTACTTTGTTATAGGGGTGAGGATAGTCCATTGACACAAAATTTAGGCCAACATTGTTTTGTGATCAGAATTTCTTCTCATCAATGTTGTTGATTAGCTTGGCATTGTCAATAATGATCAAGAACAGCTTGTTTTGACAAATAATTTACGACCAATGAAATTTATGTACATGGAGACCCATAAACCCATCATATAGGCTTGACTTTAATCTATTTGGCAAAGTGGTTGTTGAGGAATAAGAGTGTTGACCTTAGGTAGACTTTATGAATAGCCTGGTAAAGTCCACACCCCAAAAGGCAAATGATCAAGAGTTATCAATCAATTTCATTAAAATGCAGACTATCTTTCAAGTGGGTGTAGAGCTGACACTGGACACATTTTTGGCGAAGTACTTGGTATCCTGTCTCATCTTGGGTCAAAAATATTCTTTTCAAATGACTATGAGAGTACAATATTTGGCATGGCTGTCTCACTTTTGTGGACCTATACAAAAGAAATCTGGGTTATATATGTCATCCATTCTATTATATTTTTCTTGTAGTGCTACTTAGGACTGCGTTGGGGTATTCAGGTTTTTAATGTGTACATCATGCTATTGTATTGTACTTGTTATTTCATATCAGTTTTTGGTCGTCCTTTACACATCCGGTGACTATTTGAAGTTTTTTGGTGATCTTGAGTCTCGCTCGAATTGTTCTTGAGTCAATCTCAAACCTCTTAGTGTGTTTTTGGAAGTAATTGGATAAAATGACATGTGCCATACCTTGTTGGTATTTGGCTGAACCAACCCAAGTGGTTTGGTGAAACCATATTAAGTGATTTGCCGACCACCTCAGCATAGTCTGGCATTATTTGCTTGCCCCACTTCACTTCTTCCTTAACTTTCTCTTATGCTATTTAAGGAGTTTTAGAGTGTTTGTTAGGGTACTTTTTGCTGAATTTTAGAAATGACAATGAGTTGTTTCACTAACTATTTATGGTGCTCTTGCTTTGTTCAATCATGGGCAAAAATTTAAGGATTAATGTGTGAATCTTGACAACATTATGGCCACATTTAGGAAATTTTATGCTATTTAACAATGTACTATATTCAAGAAAATTTATGTTATAGTTGGAAAATAAAATTTACAAATTAGATGTCATGAATTTGCATTTATAGATGAAAATTGTGTTGTGTTTGTTTGTAGCTCTATCAGTGAACTATTGTTTGTAACTCTATTTTTGATAGAGTTTATGAAATAAATGTTTTGTTATAATATCTTCCATAAAACATTAAATAATTTTCTTTAAGAAAACCGGCCTTTATTAAATAACTTTATATAATAGTTAAATAGTTAGCATTGTAGAAAACACAACCTTCTTATTCCGGTTATACATTATGCTGTTATATAAAATATGTTTTATATAATGCTTTTATATAAAAACTAATCTAAAGAATTACATACAATAGTTTAAGTAAATGATTGTTCTAAAAGACTAATCACTTTTATAATGGTGACAATATACTGTTTAATATTAATTCTCTACAAAAATCTAAACAATACTTTAAAGGACATTATTAGCACTTGTAGGTTGTTGTAAAAAGTCATTTTTGTGATAATGCGAGATTCTTATGTTTGGTGAAACCTTGAACTCACTTGTTTTTTTGGAAGATCATAAATTGAACTTGTTACTTTGTTTTCCATTGTTGTACTTCCATCTCAGATCTAATTTTGTTGTTTGAAACTCATGGACGATATTTCAAATTCTACAAAGTGAGCTTGTAGTCTTTTGCTTTTTACAAACTAGAATATTCTTGAGCTCTTTGTTTTATTTAGATTTGTCATACTAAATGACCTTCAAATTTCATAGAATTTTATAGGATGTATGTTTAACTTATTTATTGTTACTGCCATGTTTAAAGCCTCTTCCAAAATAGTTCTTTCTTTGGACTTCCAAAAACTTGAGTTTAAACTATAATCTAGTCCATATATTCTACACATACATTTTATTTAACATTTTTGTGTCATCAAGCAATGTGGAGGTTTTTAGATCTGTAGAAGATCTAGAATATTCATCTTTTAAGTTTGTCCATATCTCAATAATTTTCTTACCCAAGTTTTTCTAGTTTAAACCTTCCCATTAGAATTTCCACCAACATCATTTGTCACTATTATATCATTAATGCCATCCCATCAAAGCCACCAATAGCATCTTAATTCTTCATCATTTGATTGATTTTAGAACTTAGGTATCGTTTTGCTCCTTAGTAACCATTGGTAATTACTTGAATCACTAAGACATTTTGTTATCCACTTTATTTTATTCACCAAATTACCTTCATGGCTTCATTACCCTAACATTCAGAAGCATTCTATGTTGAAATTTATTGTATGATCTTCACTCAGCATCCATAATGAGCTCAAAGCCTCATGAGTCATCTACAATTGTTTTGAATTGCTTACATCAACGTCCTTGTGGCTTGTCAGAAGGTTTAATCTATTTGAAATTCTTTTTTTATAATATTTTGATATTATATTTTAGAATTCATATTTATCTGTCACATCCCATAAACTTGTGAGACCATTAAAGTTTCGAGGAAGTGAGCTTCCATTGAATGATTATTTAATTTCAAACATTTGTGATCATAGACAAATGGAGAATTTACATTGCCACCTAAACTTCATTAGTTTTATACTTTATGGTCATCATCATTACTCTTGATATTAACCATGTTTGTTCATTTACTAATCTTATGCACTATTATGAGTAGAATCCATGGATTGCCATTAGTGATGATTTCTTGATTAAAATGGTGTCCCTACATTCGAATCAAGTTCATCATCTATAACCTTTATATCACCCATAGTTGTATCAATACGATTGTTGTAGATGTTACACAGTTGTCTTGTTCTTATCTCATAATGCCAATGTCTATTGTAATATTATGGTCATGTTAGTTATTGACATTATTTTGAGCCAAACTAGTTATATAACATATATGGCTCAGATTTTACTAGTGATGGCATGTATGTGTTATCCACTAAGCTCTATAATGCGCATATAACTTTTTTTTCTATTCTACACTCCCGAACCATCCAAGCTATTATCTCAACTTACAGGCCTAAAGCTATTATCAAACCTGCAAAACCCCAACAATAACACCAAGTCAATGCCTCAGCCTTCAGTTTGAATCCCACCCAAAAGGTTTCATTCAAGCCTTCCATCTGTTCTAATGAAGCCTTTGTCTTTACCACCACCATCATTGACCTCAGCCTTTTGCATCTTACTACTTTGCCTAAGCACTATAGTCCATTATTAGCCAATCACTTGTATCCTCAAATATGAGTACACTGGTGAATCCAATTTGAGCTTAACACATATACTTCTTGAGCATATGATGATATTAATAATGAGTTTATTGCATAAATTGTGAATAATTTAGCCAACTTTTTACCTTCATATACTTATATCAATGACCTACTTTATCTCCTCAAGTTAAGTATGAGGTCATTTATATGGCTGACCAAATGAGTTGATAGAAACGATGTTATATTCATATTAGTATGACTAGGAGCTATCAAACTATCTTATTAGAGTTTTTTTATCACCTTGTGTCTTATGATGTCCTTGCTTCTGAGTTGCCCTTGTTCAAAGAAAACTGTACCAGATTTAACTGCCCATTATTCCTAGATTTCACATCACCTCGACCTTTTGGGTCCACTATTCACATGCCCCATGAGCTTACCAATTCCCTTACATCACATGATGGCATCACTTTGGAGAAAGTTCCACCTCGACCATCCTGCTCCGTCAACTTCATCTACCTTCTTTATTTGTCTTATGAGTGCACGAAGAGCTAGTAAGATAGGTTTAACATCCATATTGAATAATGTTTCATAATGTTAAGTTCACTCTACCTTGTTTCAAGGTATTTGGCTCCCACTTTGACATCTTGTAGTATTGTCTTCCCTTAGCTAGATTCTCAGCAATGATTCATGATCGTCATCTTCCATCCACCCTAATGGATGATGAATAGGAGGGTCTGATGCTCATGGAGGCTTGGGCAGTTCATGGTGCTTAATAATGAGTGGTTTTGAGATGGGAATTGAAAATGGTTGCTTGCAAATCTCATTTTCACACACCAGGTCCTGCACATGAGATTTGGCTTCTGGAAAGCTATAGATTTTTTTGTTATACATTTTTAGGATTTCTTGTGATTTGTCAAAGTTTACTAGATAAACATGTCATTCATATTGTCTATTCATTAAGCAGTGCTTATGATTGTATTATTGCACTACTTGTTTTTGGAATAGTTTAGGGTCTTCTTTATTGTGTCTGGCAACTATCTTAGGTATTCTTAAGGTCTAGAGTTTGCATGGACTATATCAAGCAATTTGGTTGATGAGATGATAAGACGAAAGGTGTGCATTCCAAAGAGCAGCTCGACCGATTGCCCTTAGCGGTGTGGCCACATAAATAGGCGGTTGACCAACTTCCATGAGAGGTTCATGCCAATTGCATGACTGAGTTTACTTCTTCCTTCCCCTCTTCTTAGACATGTGAGGCATAGATTCTTTGTAAGGAAACTTTTAGTATCAAACTTTGCAAATGTCAATGAATTTGACTCATGGATATCCATGGAGCTCTCGGTGAGGTCGCACAAATTTAGAGATCAAAGTGTTATGTTGTAAAGATTGACGAGTTGATTGTGGTAGTTGTTGCAATGAAGGGAGTGTTGGCGAGATGCCGCATTCTGTCAAATTGATCTACTCTCATAGTTTATGATGTTCACTTCCTAACCTTCTCCAATGTTGTTTTTCCAATACTCTTATGTTTGGTGCAACCATATGCTCCCTCCACCCATAAAACTCCTTTTTAAAAAAGATCATATAAAGAACTTGTTTGGTTTTCTCCACTGCTTCTATCATGTAAGCCTTAAGTTTAATGTTTGATGCTCACTATATTTAAACTTCTGCATTGCAACATTTCAATCTTATAATTGCTACAAGTTGAAATATTCATAGGTTTTCTTGTCTTATTGGTTTTTATTATACCAAATGAGTTCACAATTTCATAGAACTTTATAGATGCAAGTTACTTTATTATTGCAACTTTCATGTTCAAAGCCTCTTTTGAAAAGATTGTTTGTGTGGACTTTTAAGAGCTTAAGTCTACATTATCATTCCATTCAAAAACTCTGTTCAAGATTCTTGTATGATGTTGTATTAAAGCCAGATGTCATCGGATTAAGTTGAAAAGTTGGAGATAATTATATCTAGAACATTGAGTTTGTGTTGTGTAAAACATTGAGAAAATTGAAATTGCTAAGAATTGGCTCTTCTTCCTAATGAACATTCATGAAGAGTGAAGCTTTCACGGATTAGCTTCATTCTACTAGAGATTCATACATGAATATAACATTAACATGGCTCCTTTAGCTGATTGTATGAAGTAGGGAAAATTCAGGTTGAGTTGATTGTAATTAAGATGGCAAATTTTTATTTTTATTTTTTAAATATGTTGTGATGCTTCAAGAATAGAAATTGGTGTTATGTACAGTCAAGGAAACAACTATTGCTTATTATAGTGAAAGTAGAATGATGCTAAACACAAATATTCGAATTATGATAAGAAGTTATATGCAATCATTCAAGTTTTAAAATGCTACAATGACTACCTTCTTCTGTAGAAATTTGTCTTAAATGGATTGATTTTTAGTAGGATTATATAATCATCCAAAAGCACAAATGAGGTACACAAAACAAGCCTGTCAATGTTCTTAGTAGGATTTATTCTTTATAATGATATGCAAATTTTCTGATTAAATATGGCTTTGCATAAGAGATAAGCTTTGCATTCCATAGTCATCACTAGAAGAATTGCATTTTTGAGAGTTGAAAAGAGCATTTTGATGTAATGAAACAAGTTTGTTGGTAGAAGATGCATTTTGTTAGCCCATAATGTAGAGATTATCTATAGCACTAGCTAATGAGTCTCATGCATAACAAATCATTCAATACTTTTTAACATTTTTAACACCACTTAACCAACATTTGTTGTTAATTTCACAAACATAACACCATATCAAATAAATTCTTCAAGAAAAAAAATACAGCAAAGAATGATGCATTTAACTAAAATACTTAAAACAAAAACCAAAACTCACCAAAATAGAGTGGCTGTCGAATCATTTTTCATCTAATCCGAATCAGATGGATTGGAGTTCTCCGATTGCCTCACACTTCGCTTTGGTTCATTAGTGGCCCTCGTATGGCTGGCGGAAGCTTCACCCTCGGAAAGAATCACCTGCGCCTTGGCAAGCCTCTCCTCCAGCTCCTCCGTGCTGAACTCGTCGCTTCCTCCGAGCTCATCAAACCCTACCTGGAATGCATTCGTTTAGGTATCATACGACCGAGACGCATGGAGAAGATGAGGGATGGGTACGTCCTTTAGGAAGGACACCTACCACATAATCATCAACCTTGGCGTCCTTCACAAGGGCCAGGGTTGGGAGCACAACGATCCTAAGCCTCTCCGTTAGGAACGGGCTTTTCTCGGCATGAACCTTGAGGAAGCGCGTCTCTAGATGCTGCTTTGCAAGGATGCTTAGATGCTTGTCCATCACCTGCATGGAATGTTTGTGTGGGAAAGAAAGAAGACGATAAGCACTTCTGAAAAAGCCATAACAAACATATAGTTAATTAATTATTTATATAAAAAATGTATTCAATAGTAATATTCCTAAGATATTGCTAAATTATGCCCTAGATTATTGTTAGATAACACAATGATGCATCCAAAGATCATAATGCTTGCAACTTAGATCTTCACATATGGCAATAGAAATACTTTAGCCAACCATTTTCGTCTCCAAGATATTAAAGAAATCAAAATATATTACTTATTTCATTTAATGAGAACCAAGATCCAACTACAAAATACAAAAAAATTGGTACATATGCACAACCACTTACGACTTACCTAGAAAAGGTTCATATTGTATAGACTTAGCTACGAAGATGTGGCATGTTGCCCCAAATATATTTGTTTTTGTAGAAGACACTTGCATGTTTGAAGTGGCATTGTCATCAAACTATCTTAAACTCGAAATGAAGTTAATTGATAAAGTGGTAATTAAAACCATGTTGATAAACCAACAAAGAAATCAACTTATGCATTGATGGTTGACATTAGCTTGGCATCCATGAACTTTGTTTTTGTCATTTGTATGTCACGTATTTCAGACATGTTATGAATTGTGTTCTTTGTTGAATTTAACTAATGTTTTACGTCTTAAGTTACATAAGATTGGTTTGATGATGATGACTTGATTTGATCAATTTTGACTTCTATATTTACAACTCATTAGAATATAATGTCAATTAAGATGAGAATTCGAGTTCATGTCTCTCACTGATAAAAAGTAAACACTCTATCAACTAAGTTGATAGTAATCTAAGAAAACAAATTTCATTTCTAATTTCAAAGAAAACAAAATCCATGATTTTAGATATTCTTGTTGATTTGAATTTACAAATTTGATCTATCAAATGATAAAATTGTGCTCATTCCATCATTTTTCAAATCATGATTTTAAAAACTACTACATCTAGCAGCACAAGTCTGAAAAAACGTCAACAGGTAGTAACAAAAAATGCTAAAGCATCAACAGTTACTAATCTAAAAAGATGAAACATGTAAGATTTATGTGATTCTACTATAAATTTGTTCGATATCGACATAAGAGTAGGATGGTCAACTAATCAAAGAGGACAATAATGGTGTACAAAATAGATGACAAATAATGCTCTTTCCCAAATCCCATAATACACATAAATCTTCGTCACATAAGGATGTAGTATGGGTTTGACAAAATCGTCTACGCAACTATGGACGATTTGTTCCACACCTAGGTTGGGTTAATTTTGAAGTTAAAAGTTTGTCAATTATCTTAAAAACATTTTCATAGGAATTTAATTCCATGCAGCTTTAGAAATTAAAAGTTATTATGTTGAATTGCCAATACATATTTTTTCAGAATTTTAAAACGGTAGTTCAGATCTTTAAATGCTTAAAATTTTATCCAATTTTTTTAATTTTTTTTTAATTTTGTCATTTAACAGATTCAGAATCTACACGATTTTAAAGATATTGTAGCTTTAGAACCACAAATCCAAAATCAAAGCTTAAGGCCTTTCTAGAACTTAGAAAAGATGCATGAGATTTGGCCAATTTTAGAAGTAAACAATTTTTAACCTATTGTAAATCAAACTAAGAGTACTTTAATGAGCATCTAAAACCCTTAGTTTCCCAAAAAGAAATTAATTTAAACTACATTTGAAACTTCATTTGAAATCTTTCCAAAATCACAGCTTTGGGAGTGGATAATTGAAGACTGCAGGAAACAAGTTTTATGAAACTTTTAAAACTTTAAGAAACTACCACAAATATCCATTAAAATCAAATTGGGGCTACTAGGGTAAGGTTTGAATATCAAACCAACATTCCCACACTTTTATTTTCCAAAATAGTAGAAGAATTAGTTATGTTTACGATCTTAAGGTGATAACCTAATCCCTTCAACAAGCAACTAATTGAGAAGGAAAGATATTTGCAAAGCAAAGGACCTACTTGACCTCCAACTCTTCAACTATGATATCACACACAAACATCAATGTTAGGTCCTTCAACAATGGTTGATTCAAGACTTGATAACAGTCTCCAAGCATCACACCATTGAGAAAATGAGTGAGGACTTTGATAAACTTCACCAGAAAGGAGTAAGGACTCAATAGCAATCAAAACTATTCATTAACCTCTCTAGAAACCAGATACAAAACAAAAACGAGGCTAAAGATAAAGAGGACAAGAGCAAAAGCAAGACAGTTCTCGAGTCGCCAAACTGAAGTAGAATTGCTCTATGTTATCAAGCAAATAGCCTGAGTCAGTTTGACCTAACCTGTCTAAGGCGCTTTTTTGCTGGATCAAGCCACATGGCAGCAGCTAGCCTTCCCAAATGGATGAGGAAGACCACCAAATGCTGCTTTGTTCCATTTAATTTTACGATATGGTGGTAAGATTGTATGATATGATCCAAGTGAATTCTACTATACACACTGATCGAATTTGACCCAAACAAACCCTAATTTGAATAGAAACGTCCCAGGACAACTCAAGGAATATAAGATGTAATATTTACATGAATATATGATCAAATAGCAAAATATAATAAGACTAGTACTAGAGCTATCATGGTAAAATAGTCTAGATATGCTGCATCAAGAATCCCTTAAATTATCACTCTAATAAAGGAGATTAAATGAAGAGAGATCAAAGATATGCATAAATAATTTATCATACATCTTACTTCTAAATCAACAATGAAGATCACTAGCTTGCATTAATAATGAATACACAAAAAGCCCTTTTTATGAGGTTTGTTCAATATTTTTTTTGGATACTTTTATGGTGTGAAAGAAAAAAGGACAAGAAGAACTTTTGAAAAGCCATAGACAAGCATACACTTAACTTAATTCATTACCTTACAATAAAGAATGTATAAATTCAGGAAGATTCATGATGCATGGAACTCAAAACCAACGAAATGGAAGTTAGAAATTTAGCATCATTTCTAGATGTAAAGGAATATAGGAAACTATGGAAGAAAACCAGCAAACAAACTGGAAGGATCCAAATATGATTTTTAGATAACCCACATCTACCAAATGAGCACACCTCTTCCATTTCAAGCTTAGTTATTAAAATTTTTGCAGTTGTGATCAAGGTTATAGATTTGAACACACACAAGGTTTGAGCTTTGGCCAAACTTTAGAAGAAAAGCTTAGCTAGCCTAACCCAACCACACTCATATGCAGCTTAGTTGTAATAGGATATAGGATGAAGGCACAAATAAGGAACTAATAAAAAATATTTCCAATTTTATCATCATTATAGCTCGTGAACTACATACACGTATCACAAAAAGGCTCATCACTGATGAGATACATATATTGTTGAGTTCCTCCACAATGTAGATTCTTTGTGTTAAGAAATCAAAACTATCTTTTTCATAGTACATAGGTAAGACAGAGTGGGAAAGATAAGGGAAAACAAGAGGAAGGAAGAGCGAGATAAGAGTGTTACAAAATAACAAATATAAGATTACCCAAAAATAGGACGATCATGTAGATCAATGATGTTTGTCGTGGTTTCCTCACCCATGACTAGGAAAGTAATAAGAAAAATATATAGCCCTTTGTTCCAATCTTTGGTTTCCTTATAGTCAACAACCTTGATGGATCTAAAGCTATGTCAAACAATACATATCAATATATATTAGAGCACAGATAGTAACTTTGGTGGATCAATATTTCAGAGAACTTGAATCATGCCTGAAAAGTGAAACCATGATCAAGAGATTGTTTTGATTGTTTATTTTATATATCCAAACTTATACAGATAACTTTAAAGGACAATAAATTATGGGAACTAGAATACTTTTAAAACGAAGCATATGATTTGAAGATCAAGACATAATGAAAGACCATTATAAGAGTTAAGAAAAATCAAATTATAGATGGAGAACAAATTTTGATGCAAGTGCATTTTACTTGAAATCATGAAGACAACCAAATTATCCCTCACATCTGCATTTATCTTCTAACAGACAACTTGATAATTTTTCACTATTATGCAATTAGGATTCTTCAAAGATTTAAACTACAGTATTGTAAGACTTCTTATCTTTCTAAAACACCATAATTTGATATCAAGATTAAAGTAATGACAAAAATATGAAAGATTATTCAAGAAGTAAAAACCCAAATAGAAAGATTTAATCTTACCATAGGATGATACAATCTTCAAATAGGATGATTCTTGAATGGTTTGACAAAAACAACTTTTTTCAACTCAAGAATGATCAAATAATCTGATTTGCAATAGGAGAATCCAATCAGGCCATAATAGAGACAATTTAAATAGATATGTAGATTTTTTGAAAAAGGAACTTTAATTTTTCAAATATAAAAGGATGTATTTGTTTTAAATTTATTTTATTTTAATGGTGATTAGGAACTAAATGGACTTCATGAAAGTTCTCTACCTACATTAGATATGGGAGGCTCAAATATTTTATGATATCTTTATATCTTTATGATTTTTTCTATACAACCTCCTTTGATAACTCATAAAAGGGACTTAAGAAACTAGGATGCAAATATATTAAGGATTCTCGTTTTGAAATAAAAATTTCTTGGGTAGATTTCTTTTTTAAGACAAAGGGAGCTTAACAAAATTTCCAAAGAGTTAGTCCTTCTTGGTTAGTACCCTACCTAAATCTTTTACGATTTAAATGTAGGATTAAGGTTATGACACAGATAAGCCAACACAATAAAAATCTAAGATATTTTATAATATCTTTATATCTTTATGATTTTTTCTATACAACCTCCTTTGGTAATTTATAAAAGAGACTTAAAAAGCTAGGATGCAAATATATTAAGGACTCTCATTTTGAAATAAAAATTTCTTGGGTAGATTTCCTTTTTAAGACAAAGAGAGTTTAAAAAAATTCCCAAAGAGGAGTCAATCCTTCTCGATTAGTACCCCACCTACATCTTTTAGGATTTAAATATAGGATTAGGGTTATGATAGATAAGCCAACAAAATAGAAATCTAAGAAAGACTATTTCTAAAGAGAAAGGATTCATGATCTACATTATCTCCTCTATAAGATGGACTTCGAAGCTAAAGCACAACGTCAACTCGTGACCTCATGAAGTTAAAAGAGTAGATAATTTACAGTAGCCAAGAAATCCAATGAAGTCCCAAAAAAGCATGGTTAAGAAAATATTACATGTTAACTTCTTCATATGACAGCAAAAAGACCAAAAAAATCAAGAGATCACACTATCAACTCAAATAGCCTTGATGTACCTACACTTCTAGATGAATTCCCAACCTTAGGATCCTTTCCCAATACCAACATTACTCCAAGAGACCATTTCTAATGGCATGCCTATAACTGAGCTATTCCACCATAAAGCTTCTTAATAAAGTTCATGTCACCTTATTAAAGAATGTGAATAGAGTGAGGAGATCAAGAGGATGATAGAACAAAGATAGAAGAGAATTAACAAAATGGTATGCATAAAATTACCAGTTGTCTACCCAATGCCACCAACCAAGACAAACCTCTTCCAAATAGACTAAACTAGCTAGACCAAGACACATTTTGTCCTAGCCCATCCATGCAAACCAAACCAGTCCCCTTTTTCTATCCCATTTTAACTAGATTTCTTGCTTTCTATAAGCACAATACATTATATTGCTACCCTAATATCCTCTTATATCATATATTAAGTGCAAATATAAAAGCTCAAATCTCCCACTAGCTATCAGATTCAATTGCTCGCCTTGGTCCATCAAATCACCTCCTAACACCTTGACATGTAAACCAAAACAATCATTTGTCTCTTGTGATGTATAAGCTACTTTCACTCCATGCAAAGGACTTCAAATCTTAATTTTTAACACCCGTTTTTGTTCCTCATTCTCTCTTCCCACAATCTTACAAACTTTTAGTACTTGTTTTTCATTCGAGTTCATCAAAACCCTAGTTAATCAATATAAAAGTGGACCTCTACCGAGTATCCCTCTAATAATGAGGACCGCCTCTTTGAACTAAAAAAAAGGATTTAATGGAATTTTTTCTAACATTATGACCATATTTCTAACTTTTGTGACTTTTCTGCATTACCTTAGAATTTTATTATGATTTAAATAGGTTTTCATAATTCTCTCCCTTCTCACCCAACTGAAAAGTCCAACATCCTCATACTTATAAACCCATATGTAGGACTAGCATTAGCACATGCGTCAAAATCACAAAGACATCAACATTTTTTTTTATGCATTAAGAATTCGATTCTCTCAACCCATCAATGATATACTATAAGAACACATCCAAAAAGAAGATATCAACTGAACTTTCCATATCTAAAAATGTTCATTAGAACCCTCCAACTCTAGAGTTTAATAAGAGAAGCTGTATTTGTCGTGAACACTCTGTCATCAAAAGCAAGCCTTGCTTCGAACATCGAATGCATGATCTCATAGATTTTGTTGTAGCCAAAGGAGTTTTATGATTGTAAGTGTTGCTCACAACAAAACCTCTTCATGATGACCAAGTTCATGAAGCTCATAGAGGTAAGGTTTATGCTATTCTTTGCTTTGCAAGGTTAGAGATTTGTCTGTGGAAGGTACCTAAGTCCCCCACAAAGCCCATTGGAAGGAAACAAAGTTGCATTTGGAGAGCAAAAAATTGATGGTAAAAGACTCCTTAATGACCACTTATACAACGAAACATTGGACTGTGTTAAGAAAATGTTCATTGGAGTAGTGGTGGCACAAGGCCTAGCTTTCCCTGGCAATTTTGCAAGACATTGTAAAGCATTATGTATTAGTTGTTATTGGATCTAAGTAATGAACAACAAACTAAGTTTTTGGCCTTGAAAGAAGCCACTAAAAAACGAACAACATGGCAAAATCTCTGCAAAGCTGAGATAGACTAAGCATCTTGTTGCTAAGGATAACGAGTGTCTAAGATTTGTTCTATCCCTAGAGTGGAGTCAACCTCTGTAGATTACATCAATCTCTTACACTATTGTCTCAAACTTGTAATCCCTTAATCGTGACAAATCAAAAGCTCTTGGCCCATTCAAGAGAAGACTTATGCATGTCGTATTTGAACTCAACCAATCTGGATTGCTTAAGCACTTAATCCTAGTTTAGAGTTAAGGGCTCTAATCTACCTACCCTACCTAAATTAAGTATATTGGTTGAAAAAATGAGATACCTCCACAAGCATTGAGTCCACAACTTCCATCGTAATAGAAACTCAAGGCTTTCGAACAACAAATCAAATTATGTACCTAATTGGCTCGGTTGAGCTCCATCACTCCAAGTGATGACCTCAACCAACCCAACTCATCCAAACACTTACTTATAGTCCAAGTGCTAAGGGTACTTGTCCTCTAGCCGTATCTAGCTCAACCAAAAATCCTAGCTGGGCCTAATGAGCAACCTTCCCAAGCACTAAGCCTATGAGCCACCATACTAATGCAAATTTAATGCCCCAGCTAATATGATATTGCCCAACTTGATCTGTTCATGCACTATTAGCAATGAATTACTCTTGAAAAACTTAAGAACCCTCGAGCAATAACTATTATAGGGCCTCCAATGTAAGGTTTCCTACTCTGATCCTACTCCAGCTCAACTAGCCTAGCTCGCCCAACTACCTCACCCTAGTTTTAGTGTCAAAAGCACTAATCCTCTAGGCCCACCTAACTCAATGCTCTCAGTTGGACCTAATAACATCTCTCCCTAGGTATTGAGCCCAAGGCCAAAGAATGATGACAATAAGTCCTAAAGGATAGCCTGGTCGTGAATCAGGCTTGACTTGATCGAGTGTAAGTTGTGATTGTTACTGACCTTAATACCTAACTATTCATGAAATTCTCAATAGGGTGCTTCCCTTAACTAGCTTAGTTTTCATCCTGGCTCAAACAAAGGACTTTTTGGCTGATGCCCAATAACTAGTAGTTAAAATCTTTTTTCAAGTTTTTACATAAGTATTCTCTTATTGACTAATGCAGCCCACATTCTCTTTCTAACAACAAACAACCAAACAAAGTATGAATCCCTACTCAAAGGTCTACACTTTGCCATAAGACAAAGCATGTGAATCATCCTTGTCTTTAGCAACTCTCAACTTGTCGTTAGGAAGGTCAAAGGAGACTTTGAAGCATAGAACAAGGTCCTACAACAGTATAAAGACTTAGAAAGAGAATCCCTCAACTAGTTTGACCTCAATAAGTAATCCACATGGCTAAGTTTGGCATATGTGGTTAGATCATGGAAGGCCTGCCCCGCACTACTCTATGCCACAACTCACAATCATTGGCCAAAAGTCGTCATAAATGGAAGAGCTAGTAAGTTTTTTAGATAACTACGATGTTCTCTCCACAAGGAAAGTAGATCAACTCCACCACTACAAAGCAAATTGTCTCCTATTCAAGGGTTAACTTTACAACAAATACTTATGAAATGAATCCCATAACCAAAAAGTTCATCACATGAAGCATGAATGCAAGTATGGAAACCACAAGGGTATGGTACTTGTTGCCTAGGTAGCCAGGTGTAATTGGTTGGGAATCGATAGAGACATTAGGGAATTTGCATAGAAGTACTTCCATTACCAGTTGTAAACTTCAGTCATGCAAATCCCACATATGTCCTGTGTCCCATCAATGCATCCTAGTTGTTTTCCCTTTAGGGCATGCATTTCCTTGGCCCTTGCCAAAGTCTACCTGGGTAGAGTTTCATTCTAATCGTGGTCCACAACTTCATCAAAGGATGCAAAGTCATGCATTTGCAAACCACAAAGGGCCTCCTAGTATGCAAAGTATTTTGATCTAACATTGTGAGGAAGTTTGGCTTGCCTCAGCCGTCATCACATACAATAAAAGGTCCTTCAACAAAATTGATATTCACAACCTCTACTTGAGAATGGGATTACTTGAAATTTGTCTGCCAATCACGCAACAATGCATGGCCAAAGTCGCCAATCATAGATCTTTTTCATATTTCCTAAGCTCGTCTAGATGAAAGGTGAAGTAAACGTGGGCAAATGAGCTACCTTGCATGCTTTGGGAGTACCAAACACCACAAACTAGAGTCAGTTCTCTCCTATACGACGTAAAGGTCATGCTACCCATCAGGATAAAGTTATTATCTCCACGAACCAATGTGGCGACTAGCTTCCCCAAAGACTAGCTCGCTTACTAACACATTGAGAATTCAAATTCACATTTGCTAAATCTGGACCTACAAAAAAGGAGTCAACATGCAAGCAACACCGCAACAAAGAGTTGTTTGCTAAAGCACAAAATAGTAATATAACAAACTCATCCATCTTCGCTCATCACAGTCCTACGCAAAGGCAAGATTGTTTGTGGAACGAGGCAAGCAAGCTCGAGCAAAATTGGGATAGACTACTCATTACCAAGGCATTGGCCAAGCCGAATGCTTTGTGACTCCAAATGGCCTACGACAAAGTTTTGCCTTATTCATAGAGTACAAATAACCTTCACAAGTTCTATGTTTTAACTTCCCCTTCTACATTGTATCCAACTTTTTTGTCCAAAGGCACCTAACCTAGACAACCCATTCATCATGAAGGTATTAGTCAAGGTTGACTGCTTATCAGCTCCAAATGATCAATGACAAGGTTCTATTCTACCTTGCTTAAGGAGTGGATATAACCCTTGCTTGAATTTTCCTTTCTACATTACAACCAGCTTTTTTATCCGATGGCACTTGCATACACTCATAATATCTCTCTTTATCTAGACCAACCAAGATTCGCCTAGTCAACCTGCCTCAGATTAGCATAGGAAACGCTAGCCCTCCAACCCACCTAATTAATTAAGCATCTTTGTCAAATCTTATAAGCACCCTACCCCAAGCATGAAGCCCGAAACCTCTCAAACAAACCAAAGCCTAATGCCACAATATGGAAGCTAGGTCAACAACATAACCATCTTGACAAACCAAACATAATCTATAGTAGGACAATTGTTTGACCTATCCAAATCCCAAGTTAGACAACTGCATTATAAACTCCTTGATATAGCGCCACCAGCAACTGATTCATCCTTGTTGCGCCACATGTGTTAGAAATATTGTGTCTAGCACAAGTGCTAACATCTCGAGTCCTCTAAGCCTAACAAGCTTGGTTTTCTCCTAAAAAACTGAGTGTGCATGTATGAGCATAGATGTTATGACAAAGTTCCAAAGCTCAGTCAACAAGCTTGATGCTCATAAGAAACGACTCAACTAAAGATTAAGCTGCTGCAAGTCAACATGTTGTTCAAAGATCTAGTCTAAACCTTGTCTGATGGTTTCTAGCTTGAAAAAAGCTTCTCCAAGAAAGATAACTCTATCTCTAGTAACAAATCCCCTGGATCAGCCAAGTCTCCATCAACCCTGAGGGGTCATCCCAAGCTCCCATCACGCTTTAGCTAATCAGCCTAATAGGCCATCCCCACCCCCCCCCCCCCCCCCTCCCCCCCCCCTCTTATATTTTTCCTAAACAAACCATATATAGATCTTGGTTGAGACTTTGGCATCTCACTTATGGATTGATTTAACTCTATGTGTAGGACACCCATTCACAAGCTGCTGGTAAACTTTGACGAGAAAAAGCGAGGCAAAAAGGAATTGCAAGAAAAAACAAAGGTGAAGTTTTGCAAAAACTTGTACAATCCTTGTTTTGTTTCATTATTGGATTCTCTTTGTACAAGTATTAGAACTCAAAAGAGAAAACAATGCAAAAGCTACTTGGTTGGGAGACCAGCAAGTCACTCCTATACATAAGGCTTGCTAAAGCCCTCCACTTCCACATCTTCTTCCTCCCCCTCACTAGAGTCATTGTCATCACCCACATTTCCAGCATGTTCGTGTTGTGCACCTACCACAAAACCAAAGTGCTGGTCATCTAGGCATAGATCAGCTCCAACCGAGGTTCCTACCAGGTGGCATTGTCAGTTAGGCACAATGCCCTTTGGTTGATTGAGATCAAATTCTCCTCTAAGACCTTTCCCTCCAACATAAGCATAGTGATGGCTCCCTTCGAGAAACTCTAGACATTTTTGAATATCAAGACAATGAACAACTAGAACTTTTTGTATTGCTCCATCACCTCCTGTGTAGCCCACGAAAGCTTGCAATCTTTGGCATTTGAGAATAACCTTCTTCTTCAAAATCTTGTTGTTCTTTTGGGAAATCTCATCCTCCATGTCTAACCTAATCATGCAAGCATATGGTGCATAAATCTTTGCAACTATTACTTATAATCTCGGCTTCCGGCTTATATGATCCTCAATGTTAAAAAGCTTACCCATTAGCTTTGTAACTTCTTACTCCAGTTTCTTGTTGCATCCATGCAAAGTTTTGTTCTTCAGTAAGTTGTTCTGTTACCTCCTAAACTAGAATTGCCACACAAGTGCTCTACAAAGGCTCCAATAACGTCGTTGATTCCATGAGCTACAGCCCCTCACTCAAGAACTCTTGACAAAGGAGAAGAGATGATGGCTTAAGACCTTAAAATTGTAGGCTGTCTCCCGCTCTCCAGCCGAACAACCTCGTCATGGTTGCACTTTTACTCCTTTGTCCTTGGAAACAGTGTGGACAACTACTAACTTCCCTTGGAAAGCTAGAAGAGGTTCATCCCCAAATGATTAGCCACCACTTCAAGGCCCTCTTCCTATGATGGCCTACGCCTAGCCAACGAAGCATCACAATTACCAGCCTCCCTCATCATCATCGTACTCCTTCGGCTTCTGTGTAATGTTTTCTTGAACAACGTCTCCCTGGTCCCCCTCATCCAAGGAGATGTATCACAACCTCTTGACCAAGGAGCCATTTGAAGAAGCTTACATCATCCTTTTTTTTCAAAAGGGAGCATGCAACATATTTTATTACTAAATTAGGGCAAATCATGCATACCATCCTATTCTAAAATATAAGAGAACTTAACAAGAAGAATCATGCCCCTAATCCATACACAATTACTTGTAGAAGCAAAGTTGGTGACTCATTCAGTAATTTGATTCCCTCTAAGAACATGGATAAACCTGAAGTCAAAGAGAGTATGAACTTCTACGAACATGGGAAAAAAAACTCTGGCATTAATTAGGCCCAAAAAACTACTGTAGATGTGTTGGATAACGAAGTCACTCTAAAACCAAACACAGAAAAAACATGGTAGGAGAGAAATGATACAGGAAATAGCATCATGGAGCATGCGTTCCTTTGTCACCAGGGGAAGCACCTGAAGGGGATTCCCAACCATAAAAATGAATGAGATCCCCAAAACTGACACAAATGATGATCCTAATACTAGTACGACCACATGAGTAAGCAATGCCGTCACAATTTACATTGATCTAGCCAAGAGTGGAGGGGGATGAAAGGTGGGCTAGAGAGGCTCAAAAGCTCCCAACGGTTCTACTATTAAAGAGCATTGCATCGCAAATTCTAAACAATGACCTTCACCATAGTTGATATACCAAGGTGAAGTCAAGCATGTGTCACACAGTTCCAATTCTTCCAAAAGTGGTAAAAGATAATAGCTTTAAAAATGGCATCGACATCACAATAGTCCACAAAGTCCCTCCCTTTCAGATAGATCAAGAGCAGATGAACAGACTGAAATGGAGACCAACTGGGTTGATCAATGAAGAGAAAAGTATAGAATGATCTCTCCTAAGAACAAAGCATAGTCCGCAGATTCAATTGTGCAACAATCCTAAGGGAAAGCTAAGGAATGGTTGATCCCATGGACCTCACGCCAAACGAAAGTCAAGAGCACCCTAAGGCAAAGCCTCTAAAGAAAAGCCTAGATGCTCAAAGGGGCATGGAGCCCCCAAAACCAGGCAACTCAAGTGCCCATCAACCCAAGCAAATTGTGGCCAGGGGAGGGAGAGGAGTTGCAAGACATGCAAAACTCAAAATGTCTCCATAAAGTTGATCAAAATAGCTATAAGGGGCCACAATTCGTCCCAAGGATGCAATGCTCCAAAATATTGACAAAATAGAACTTCAGCACAACACAATCCCAACATCCCCAATCAAAAAGGCAAGGGAATATTCTCCACACATGGCTTGAAGGCTTTGAACTCAAAAGGAGTCATCATTATCAAGAAATCGCCTAATATGCTGAGCCATAAGCACATGAAATTACTCCCTTAGATGATGAATGCCTAACCCACCATCCTTTTTAAGACTGGCAACACACTCACAAGACACAAGATGCATGGCCATCACAGAGGTGTCCTCCCCTCAAACAAAGGATTTGATTAAGCTCTCATGGAGATAAGCACCCCAACTAGAATAAAGGAGTGTGACATGCAAAGCACCATTATGCCAACTAAGGCGAGAGATCATCAATTCCAACTCAAGATCATGTCAAAGATAGACTATGAGATAATTGAAATCCTCAGACGTAAGGTATCTCGAGCTAATCATGGTACTCATGTACTTACTCAGCCTAGCCTAGCGCATCTTCGACGCCATCCTCTATCGATGTGGCACCATAACTCTCCTGAAGAACGCAAAAGGACTTCAGTGGGTTCACCACCTAGCTAGATACAAAGAAATATTAAGAATAAGCTAGATCTTTGAGATAATAGAAAAGGTAACAAGCCCAAAAAAGAGTGCATTGTCATTAAATAGAAGGTGCAAAACTAAAAGGCTAAAGGGGCAGACTCCTTCAAGTGATACTTTGGTGGATAAGCACTAAAAGGTACTCCAAGAAAAAAGATTAAAAGTATAGAGAGAGCAAATACCTATACTTGAGATCACAAGAACAAATATCCAAGATAATTACTCATCACACCTAAGCACCATGATGCAAGTTCAAACCCAAGAACACCAAATATCAAGAAAACTCAAAAGTGTGATTTCACCAAATTTGATAGTAAGTATGCTCCATATCCACCTTGATGCCATCAAGCCCTAAGAGGAGGAAGATGAGATACAATGCATAATCTCTAGAACCACGAAACAATTGTCAACAATGGACCGACCTCGAACAAAGGCCCCTACTCAATGAAGATAAGGACAGGAAGAGAGTCTTGCACACGTCGAACCAATACCTTGGTCATCAATTTATAAATAGAGTTCCAAAGTCTAATAGATCAAAATTTATTGGGCATGGTTGCCCTAGGGACCTTAAGAATAAGAATCACAAAAATGTCCCTCATACTAGAAGGTAGCTAGCCCAAGGACCAAACTAGCTCCATGGCCCTAATAATGTCATGCTGAGTAATGTTCCAATAACCCTTGAAGAAGAAACTCATTACAACTTTAACACTATGGGCCTAGTTATGGCCTAGAGAAGAGCCCTACAAATCTCGAAGCAAGTGATGGGAGTGACAAGGGCCGCCTGCTTAAAGAAATAATTTAAAGCTATTTTCTTCACATATCAAATTTCAAATAGACAAAATCTTCTTTTATTTCAACAATTTTTCATAGTACCAAATATACATCAAATTTATATATATTATAACCTATATATCCACGCAATTATCAACAACATTCTATGTAGATATTTACAATAATCATGCAATTATAATAGGTGTAACCTACTAAACCACAAGTACAATTCTTAACTTGTTATAGTACCAAAATTTACATATGACAATGAAATTAATATTTTATTTTTGTTCTCTTTTTTTCAATGTGTTATGAGCCTGCTATCCATGAAATGTCAATGTCAAAATAAATTAAGTCACTATTGCAACTTTAATCAGCTAAATCTAACATAATCATTACATGCAAAACAATATAATATTTTAGATCACACGACATGCCAAATATACATCATATAATATTTTAGATCCCAACAAGGTTGTTAGAGTCTTTAATAATAGTACAATCAATAGTTTGAGATAATAAAGTAACCTCACTAATGAAAATAAATGAGAGATTCAAGTGAGAGATACATACTAAGGAGGCAAGTGCACAAACAAAGATAATGCTTTTCTTGGCTCTTAAAAAAGATGCTGCCCTAAAAGTGAGACAAGAATAGATTTAAGTGACACTCGTAGTTGAACTTCCAAGAGTAGTTGACTAACTCTTCAACTACCACAATGTTATTGGACAATGATCAGATCTAGGATCAAACTATACTTCCAGAGGTAGTTGCCTTATCCCTTCCCAATCATCCCAACCCTAAAGTTCATGTATTAGAGAATAACAACTCCCTTCCTAACAAAGACATTGTGTGGTTTGCAAATTTATCCTTTTCCAACATTGTAAGTGATGATAGTAACAAAATCTGTAACTAGATCAACATTATAAAGAAAACAAGAGAGTACAAAGACACAAGGGAGCAAAAAAGTAAAAGAAAAGGAAAGAATGGTAGAATGAGGTACTCTTATACCCTCTCTCAATTCGTCCCATTACTGTACAATCCACTCAATAATCTAGATCCCTAGACCCCTTCCATCCAATGTGCATTAACCATGTCGTCACCTCAAAAGTACAACAATGCCATTTATTTGATGAGACACCTAGACCTCCCATATTTGAATTCCTAAGCAAGAGCCCTACTTGAAAAATGCTCATCCTAATTACCTGTCTTAGTCTATCCCTTGTAGATAGCCTTAGATAAAATGTTTGCTCAACACATTATATGAAAAGAAAATGAAAAACCGGTAAGAATGGAAAATAATCTTACTCCTATCCTCTCTTAAATCCTCTTGTTACCATTCAATCCACTCAATAATCCAAATCTCCTGACACCTTGCATCCTACCTACATTAAATGTTTCATCACCTTAAAAGCACAATAATATTGTCTGTTTGACGAGAAGCCCACACCTTCCATATTTGAGTTATTGAGCAACATCCATGACCAAAAAGGCCCATCTTAATTACCTATCCTAGACTATCCCTTGAAGAAAACCTTGGGCAAAAAGCTCACTCAATATATCATATGAATAAAAGCAAAACACCAAAAAAATTTGTTATTTTCAAGATCTAGACCGAGGCTTTAGATAAACCATAGGTTTCTAGTCTAACAAAAAAAAACTCTCAAGGGCTACAAGATTAGCCCACCCTTCCTGTTGGTCCCTTAGCCTGGTCATCACTTCGACACTCCCCCTTGATCAATTGGAGCAATGTATAACCATTGATGAGTAGGTTAACCTCTAAGGCAAAAGCCCAATTCAATGAGAACAAGCTCAAATTGAGCATTGCCTTGAGTATCTCCTTAACACCTTGGATGAAGATAATGGTTACAATAAGTTGGTTGTGCACTAGCCGCTCAGTTATTAAGACAACCATTGCTCAGGTTGCTTTGACCATATCTAGACACCTTTGCTCTATTGCCATAGCCATCTTCACCAATTGAGCCTCATCAAGTGAATCCTTATTTTGGCTAACTATGCTTTAAGACATTGCTATTCGAGCCCATCTTGTTGGCTTGAGCATTATTCGTGGTCAATAATTCCCCAACTGCTTTTTCCATTCTTTTCATTTTAGCCAGGAACCAAGCGCCTAGGCCAAGCTGACCATTGCCTTGCTCAGTGACTCATAGATATGCTAAGAAGCCTTGTTATTCTCCCTAATTAACTTTTTCAACTAAAAGAGAATCAACTTCTCCATCAACTCCAACTAACCACTACTTAGTTGTTCTAGGGCTGCTACACAAGTCTCGATAATCCCCATAATGGGTTGCTTTCCATTGCAAGATCAAACCTCAATGAAGATTCTATCTCCTTCATACTTTCCCTTATCCATCAACAAACACGACATATTAGGATTCCTAGAGTCAAAATCCACAAGTAGAACCGTACGCGCATACTCTTACTCCCTCTTACAAAATACAAATAATAGCAAAAAAAAACTCATCAAGCTAAGAAAATCCTCTACCCTAGGACCCCATAATACACACTAACACAACCAAAACAAGGTTAGGTTAGTCGAGCACTCTAAACTCCTAATAGTGTAAGCCTTCTCCTACCTAAGAGCTTTCCATCTCAATCCCCTCAAGGCAATGTTCTATTCCCTCTCCCTCTCTCCACCCATAGACAACAATGGTGTCAAGCACTCTCCCTCCGCAAGTATACCCTGATGGGTGCTAAGCCAACAATGATGCTTCCGATAACCTTGCAACCTCTGACCATTGGGCCTTCATCAAGGTTTCTTTTCCTATCATTTTAAAGGTCATCATTTCTTGTATGCGTGCCCACCTGCCACTACAAATAACTGCACCATCCCACTAATGCCAAAAGAATAATTGTTTCACTACAACAATTGCTTCTCCATTGGTTCGTCAAAATGTCTCACCTTCATTAAATCCATATCCATTGTCTAAGGAATATAAGATCACTCAAGTCTACAAACCAAGTAGGATATTCTTCTTCCACGCTCTTATTTAAAGTCATATTAAGGACTCAATGATTGAGGTAACTATATTTCGATAAACCCACAAAAATGTTTAGGCCAACTAAAACAGAAAACTTCTACTAACTTGTATCTTCTACCCTCCACTCTTTACCTGCCACATAACACCCACATCACCAAGACTCTCTTCTCCGTTGCCATCATAGCACCCGATCAAACCTTCATTAGCCTACCCATGGATTAATCTTTGTCCAAGCCTACCCCCCATCTTATATCTTATCCTAGTCAATCTCTCCTTTTTGCATATTCTACAAAGCTTTCCCAAATGGGCAACCTACTTGGGGACCATTTGTATCAGCCAAGCCAAATATTACCATTTTAAGCACCCAAGCTTTCTATTGTTGCCATAAATATACTCTCATATCAAGCGTTAAATGCATATTTAAAGGCCCAAATCTCCCACCAACTACCATATTAGATCACTCACTTTGATCCATCAAAAGTCATCTCCTATCACCTTACCTTCCAAGATCCCTACATTTCTTAGTATTGATACCATAAAGTGACTTCAATATGTCTATTATTATTGGTCCAACATTCATGCTTAAAAATGTGGGAATGTCTAAACTTGTTCACTAAGTGAAAGGGTTGAGAATCTTGAACATTTGCTTTAAATCCTAATACAATGATGAGGTGGTAATACAAAAAACTCACAAAAGAGTAAAATTTACAATAGCATGCTAGAAAAAGCACTATTAAATCCTTTTCAAAGTATTCAACGAAGGATCTTATCATTACAAGGATATTCAATGTCTTCCTTTACCATGGTTGATTGAGGTTTCAACAAACTTGGAGGGAGAGGAATACAAGTTCACAAAAACTCAAAAAGAGAGGGAGAAGAAGAAGCCAAAATAAGGTTAGTAAGAGATGAAGATCCGAAGTCTTTTAATAGAAGTGAAAGTAAGGTTTGTATTTTAGGAGACCATTTAGGTTTGTAAGGCAAGATGTCAAGAGATGACTTTTGATGGGACCAAAGCCTATGACCAAATCTGGCCGTCAATGGAAGATCTAATGTATTAGATGTATATTCAATGTTTAATGCTTCGTATAGAAGAATATTTGGTGTAAAAAACCAGTAGAGTGGTATGGACTCTAGCTGCATTCACTATATCAACTACACAGCTGAGCAGGAAATCAATAAGACAAAAATATTCAAGAAGCATTCACTAGATAAATGACCAGAGACAACAAAATCAAACCTTGCAGGGCCAGTTCTCCCGGTAGAAGTGACAAACCACCCGTTCGCTGGCCTTGACGGCGGAGAAGAACTCCTTTTCTGAGATCTCGGAATACTCTCCATGACCACGCGACAACCACCGACCACGCTTCTCCGCCATCTTCTTCATCTGCTGCAGCCGGCGCTCCCTCAGCGCCTCTAGATCATCGACATCGAGCCGATCCAACGCCGCGATCTCCTCGTCGAGCTTATCCTCCACCGCCTGTGCCACCGTCAGCACTTGCTTCTCAATAATCTGCAGGGGCATGAATCACCTAAGGAATTAGAAGTACAGAGAAGAATGGCAAGTGGAGAGATTGTGAAATGAGATCAGCGCCTTGCCTCCTTGATGCGAGACTCGCCCATTGCCTGGATGTGGAGGACTGTTAGCGTCGACAACCAAAGGTCACCGGAGATTTCTCAAGGACGGAAGCCGGCCCAAAGATCGCCGAGATACGAAAGGGGATGATTGCCTGATTGGTAAATCGGAAGAGGCAGCTTGAATTCGCTAGGGAACTCACCGCCGTGCTAATGACAATTAAAATGTTGTCGATTTTTATTCTTTTTTCCGATTTCAGATCCGTCGGGGTTCTGGGTTTGAAGGTTTTCGGGGTTTTTTTAAAAATATTTTTATGCAATTTTTAATAATTTTAATTAATTATAAATTTTCAAATATTTCAAAAAATCGGAAATAAATTATATTTGATTGTTAAAATAATAAAATTTAGAACGTCATAGTCTACTTTTTTTATGGTTCTTTAGTGAAAAAATTATTAAGAAAATACATTACTCTAATAAGCAATACAACTCTCAACATCTTCTATAACAAGGATTATAAATAATAAAAACTTGATAATAGAAAAAATTGAAATCCCAAGATATATGAGACTTATTAAACATTGAATGGTGGACACTCTTATATTAACAATGATGATTAATATAAGTTATGAAAATTATTAAATTTTTTATATATTTTGTCATATTATATGTTTGTTTTTCTCCTTTTAATATTTAATATCTATCTAAATAATTATTTCATTATTTTGTTATATAAAAACATACTTCAAAATTTGTATCTTTGGTTTAACTGATGAGTCAAACAAATTTGAGTAGACCTAAAATCACTCTTTGCCATTTTAGTCCAATAATCTAAGAAAGATATTGGACAATTAGGGTAATCAAGCAAACTTGTATCGTACATTTTTCAATTGTCCTAAGCAAATTCTTTAGCTCAACAAATTGACTTAATCACTTTGGTTTGTTACCTAAGCTTTTTATTATGTTCATGGATTTACTCTTTAGCATGTATCCTATGATTATGATAAATCAAAATTGAAATTTTGGAAGAGCAAAGAATTTCCATGGGAGATAAGCCTTCTCTTCAATAATTGTGTGACTTCAAGGAGTGGTTTATTTCTTGATCGTGAAAAGATCTTGCTGCAATCATGAAGTTCCAAGCTAAGACAATCATATCTAAGGATCTTTGTTTAAGCTCATCAATTAATATGAATATGTCAAAATATTGTATTGGAGCAATACATTCTCTTGTTTAATGTGGTTTGACGATAAACCAAATAAAAGTTTGTTAGTCTGTAACACCTATGATTAAAAAGAGAATAGAGAATTACTACTAAGTGACGTCGAAGAAAAGAGAATCATTAAACAATGAGTGACTCTTTGAATGTGTTTAAGATGAGAGATACATGAATGACTAAGTCTCAAATCGACTATAAGGGAGTAGATTCTAAATGATATAAATAAAGTCATAAATTTTGAATTTGTGAAATATTTTTTAAGAAAAACTTAGGTTTGAATCTTATAAAAGTTTTATAATTAAACATGTTAAAGTTGAAAAAGTTTTGAGATGGGTGATAAGTAAGAAGGAAATCTTTGGATAATGATAAAACTTGATTGACTCAAGATAATTCATTAATGAATACTGATATATTATAATTTTTAACTTAGTATATTTTATAATAAAAATAAAAATAAATAATTATAATTTAAAGTATATTCAAATATTGTGAACAATATTTTATAAGAAGAGAAGAATTGTGGCATTTGAGAATTCATATTTCATAATCAATGATTCTATTAATGTTAGTGAAAAGCATATACTGATATATATTAAAATTGAATCACATGCTTATTAACTAAGTAATGGAGTTTAATACAAATTTGGGTAAGGAATGTGCATGAGAGATAATAATAAAAATAGAGGAAAAAAGAAGGTATTATTAGAGAACAATAAAAAAAATATTTACTACTATGGTGAAGTATTAGAGAAGAGTTAAAAGAAAGCAAATGTGAGAACCCCTTTGAGATTTGAAATTAGTAAGTTGAGTTGTTACATTATGATTTTAGAGAAGTATCTCTTATAATATGATTTGGTTCAATGAAGAATTAAGTAGAAACATATAGTCATTTGACACCTTGGACGATAAAAGATAGTGTGTGATCTTCGAGTCATATTTTAAAAATTAAATGATTAGATAAAGTGTGACTTCTATCCAATTACTAAGTGGAGGGTAAAGATAAATAGTTTTGCATTTAAAATAAATGAAAACATTCTCTATTGTATACGTAAAATTAAAAATTTAAAATATTAAGGTACTTTTTTAGAAAAAATATTTAATTTGTCTTCTTGATAAGATGAATTAAATTGTGTTAATTTTGCCAAAATCATATTTATTTGCATGCACAGTAAAATGACAAACTTAATAAAAATATACAATAATATATATTATAATTAAATAACACAATTAATATTTGATCACTAATATTTTATTAGAGTAGGTGAGAAGCATGTGTGAGCAATAATAATATTAAAAGAGTTGTTGTCTTCGAAAGTTCAATAAACTTTTTATGGTAAAAGATAATTCATTGAGTAGAAAAGAGTTAAAAGAAAGAAAATGAGATAATTAATTTGAGATCTTAAATTCATTTGAATTAGTTTAAATAAATTAGAAAGAAGAATTGTGATACTATGCTATCGAAACTATAATTCTCATAATAAAATATAGATAAAAGAAGAACTAAATGAAAGTTGATAACTTTATGATGCTTAGGTTAAATGGTGTGGGTACTAATTATTAGATAATATTTTTGAAATGAAATTATCTGACAAATATTAAGTTATAATATGCTTTTAAGGAACAAATATAAGTGCGAATATCATTAGATTAAAAATGGATGAAAGATTATGTGTTATATATAAAATTATATTTTAAGTTATTGATGCATCTTTTATGAACAAAATCATTTTTAGTTAATTTGGGTTTGTGATGGGTTTTAATGTTTTGATAATATCATATGATTATTAAATTATATTATATAATTTAGTTTATTCATATTATATAAATATTATTTGTATAATAATATCACCTTCAGAGTTGCTTCTATTTCTTGCCAAACTTATTATATGATATGACCTATGATCTTATTAAGATTTGACCAAATCACAAAATATGCCTCTTAAGGATAAAAAAACTCATAAAAAATCTCTCCATAAAGATATTCAACAAAATTCAAATTTCACAACTTCTTAGAAAATCATTTATAATTTATTTAGAATAATATTCTGATAAGATTTTATAAATTTTAAATAAAAAAATTTAACCAAATATTCTCTCTCTTGATTATTATTTTTTCTAATTTTCTCTTTCTATCCTTTTAGTTCTTCTAAAGAGGTCTAATCCTTTCTTAACCATCTTGATTTTCTTTTTAATTATTTTCAGTTTAAAAAATACACAAATCTCTCATAATAAAATAATTTCATTCGGGTCAGCTTGCATTTCTGACAGCTTCGGTTCGAACCGCTTCCTGACATGCAAGATCGAGCTTGGCTACAATTCCGTGCTTGAGCCATTCATGGGTCGCTCGAACCGGCTCCCATCCCACCAGTTCAAATGGGAGCTCATCAGATTGCCCGGCGGACGCCTGCAATTCATCACGAACTATGGCGGCTCTCCTTCTCCGTGGCGTACGGTCCGCGGGGCGGCACTTGTCATCTTTTCCTTCTGCCACTTCTGAAGCGGCTGTTCCCTTTCTTCGATGGCGCCACCCTTCGCCTTCACCGCTCCGTCAATTCTCCGCGGCCTCTGCCTCGCCTGTTCTTGTTGACGCCTCCGCCGGAAGCTCGTTGGACCCCAGGCGGCTGAGGAACGTTGCCGTCATCGCCCATGTGGATCATGGCAAGACGACACTCATGGACCGCCTTCTCCGCCAGTGCGGTGCGGACATCCCGCACGAGCGGGCCATGGACTCCATCAGCCTGGAGCGCGAGCGAGGCATAACTATCGCTTCTAAGGTACAGTGGCTTTTAGGTTTATATGAAAAGACATCCTTTTGTGCTTGCGTTTTGGAGGTTTTTGTGCTGTATTGTGGACACCTTGCTGGCGTTTGGTAATTTAGTATTTGGAGTTGGTTTCCCCTATATGCCTTTTTCGTTGATGTAGGTTACTTCCATCTCATGGAAAGACATTGAACTTAACATGGTGGACACTCCGGGACATGCGGACTTTGGAGGGGAAGTAAGTTGTTTATGATCATTACGAATGTGATTGGATAGTGGAGCCAAAATGCCTGGTTTGGTTTACATAGTAATTGGCCGCCATTTTTTTGGCCATAGGTTGAACGAGTTGTTGGAATGGTGGAAGGAGCTGTGTTAGTTGTTGATGCTGGAGAGGGTCCTCTTGCCCAGACAAAATTTGTTCTTGCAAAAGCATTGAAGTACGGACTTCGCCCTATACTTCTTTTGAACAAAGTTGACAGGCCCTCAGGTAATGCTGAATTCTATGCAGTTGATTAGCCTTTTACTCATTATTTTATGAACCGTAGAGCAATGAGATGGTCTTAGAACTGCAGCTGAAAACTATTCAATTTCTTTTGTATGTATGTCATCCGTAAAAAAACAATAGTGACTTTGTAATGTGTTCGACAGAATTTAACCAATATTTTTTTGTGGGCTCTAATGAAAGTTATTAAGGGTAGAGTCATTAGGCATTTTTCAAATAGGGATTGCACCTGTTGGGCTACTAGCTTTGTCCCCATTAACAGAAAGCACATTCAATATTTCATACTGAATATTCAAATTTCCTAAGATCTATTTAGTATGTGCTTCATCTTCTTTGCTTAAAGCTCAAGTTTATCTTTCTTTTATTTCTTTCATGCAACTTTAACAATTCAAGCTGCGTGGCCTCCTCTCTTCATCTAGGTAGTAAATCAATTTTTCATTTTGTTTTGAACATGATGAGGAACATATCAATATGTTATGTTGTTATGAGCTTTATTAGCGATTTAATTAAAAATAAATCAATAAACATATAAATACTTTCCCTAACTTCATGAATCTCTAAATTTTTTGATTTGTAATTGTCTAATCTCATGAATCATGTCAAATGCAAATTTAGTGACTTTTTTTTGCATAGCTTGAGCATTGTACCAAATCTGCCATCAATCTGATTATGGATGTTGGCTTGAGAACCTTACTTATCGCACAAAGAAATTGTTAGTTTTAGCACATTTGTAGTCCTTTTCTCCTCATTAAGAAATTATTTCATTGTGAAATTATCCCTACTCCTCTTTCCTGACTGTATCATTGGCTTATCGCACATCAAATGTCATCTTGCATGCCCATTTTGTTTCTATCTTTTTAATCACTACCTATGCAGATTGGTTTAGAACTTTCCAACATAATTGATGGCTATAGAATTGATATCATGTAATGGCATTGACTTTCTGCAATATAACTTTGCTAAGTTTCTAGAATTCACCAATAAAATAATTGGCCCAAAGGACGTGATTGACATTGTTTTCAAGTTGAAAAGGTTTGTTTGTAATTTGACTTAGGTTTTATGCATTCTAATTCAGTAAATAAAAGATATTATTTGAATTTTTATTGTTATTTTGCGAGAACATTTGTCTTGCGATTATGAGACATCAAATACAATTACGGCTAAGAAATACAAAAGATACACTGGAATCTAATAATATATTGAAGCACTAACAAATTTGCTTCTTCTAAATTAACATGTTAGTTTGAACAATGCAATGATGTAATTTTCATGTGTCATATTAATAATTACATGGATTAAAATCCATATACTATTGATAAACACCAAGGTCAATGTGACCTTTGCATGCTATTTTATTGTTAAGGACAATTGGTGATGTTTTGGATGATGTCTTGCCTTGAGTTTAAAAGACAATTTACCTAGGTCAAACAGAGTACAAGGAAATATTTTATTCTTTACTCAACTATACAATTGTTATGATTAAGTATCATAGGCATGGTATTATTATAACAATAACAATGTAATCACAAGAATAATGTAAAACAGTTTATTTTTTTTTATTCAAACTAGAATTTTAATCAACGATATTAATTCTAAGTAATATAATTGTTCTAATATTAAATATCAAAAAGTATTGTTGAAATAAAATATGATATTCTAATAATGCTCCCCCACCAAAGAGATACCACTGACATTGCTCTTATGATGAACATTCTTCTATTGGCTTAGTTGAATCTCAAAAACATAGAGCCATATTAAGTGATTTTGTAAAACAAACCAATAGGTGAATCCATCCACTATAGCAAAAATGAGATTGGAGTTTAAAAATGCATAATAAAATGATAGTCTCATGTAATAAATAAAACAATTTTTACATGATTGTATCCACATAACCAATAATATTAATCTTGATCATAATAATGCTTAATAATCATAGGAGAAATGAAGGGCAATTTTCCAATGCCATCATATAATTTGATGAATATATCATTCCATTCTCAAGATTCATTTATCAACATGAATACACATATATTCATTTACGATGTCATCATATAATATCAATCATGTAATAATATAACTCTCATGTTGGTATCCTATTGGTATTTTATTATAAGATATTTGTCGCTAATCAAAATTAATAGATTTGTTACTCTATTAGCCCGTTAGTCTAGTTAGCTGGTTGCGTCACATCTCCAACATCTCATCTCATAGCAAACTCAATAATATCTGTATTATATCCTTACACATGAAAACATACATGTTATATATATGTATCTTTGAACAATTGAAAAATGAACTGAACAACATTAGGATATACGAAACCATATACTATTATAACATGCTTGTGGATGCCATCTTAGAAAGCAGGGCATGAAGAACAATTATGCTACATTGATGCTATGCATCAATAACTATGCAAATTGGATTGATCGATTACAAATGCCAATGAAAAGCCCCTATCAATGAAAAATAAGCTTATCCTTAACCTAATAAGAGCCATCTACCTCAAGATGTGTAACTCGAATATAAACTTCTTTGGAATTCATCAAATTCATTGTGTATAGTTCATTCAAGTAACCTATCAAAACATTTAGGGTTGCTACAATATTTAACATCAAATTAATCAATTAAGAGCCACCTACCTCAAAATATGCAACTCAAATATGAACTTCTTTGGAATTCATCAAAATCATTGTCTACGGTTGATTCAAGCAACCTAACAAAATATTTAGAGTTTCAATAATATTTAACATCAAATCAATAAATAAATATTAACACAAGGGATGACCTTCTATTATTCATCTCCAAATATAAATGACATTTAAAGTTAACTTAGTTTTAAAATATCACCTAACTTATTTTATTCAACCCACAATTTCTTTCTAAAGCAATATATTAAAATCAAATAGATTGGATCTTATGGTTGTTTTAATAAAAAAATGATACTAAATTAAATTTATAAAATTGGTAAAATATATTTTATGCTCAACGTAGTGCTCTCGGTAATGGCGATGTCATTTGATGTCAATACTAGAGATGATGATGATCTCGACAATGAAAGAGGAGAAAAAGGTGGCATTAATCTTTGATTTTTTACTTGCAGCGGAGGGCGTTTGTGATGCTGCAATTGTTGATGGCCTCATCGAGGAAGGTAGGAGGCTCTTACTATGTTGAGGTTGTAGACAAATTCAATGGGGGAGAATTACAATGAATTTGGTTGCTAGAGTCTTAAAAAAATGCAGAGGGAAAATGATGGGGCATTGATGGTTGCCCCTTCAATGATTGAAAGGGAGGTGGTCTAAATAGTGGTGATAAGGGTGAGTGTGAGTAGTGATTGCCTTCTGCAGCTTGAGGAGAGGGAGAGTGACAAAGAGTGGAAGGAAGAATGGATGACAATGGTCGCTTTGGTGGAAATTGTTAGTAAGGTGGCATGCTTTGCTGATGACATAAATTGGCTTGATAGAAAGGAAAGTAGGGAGTGCCAGAGAGAGGAGGGAGAGCAAGATCAGGACGATTTGGATGAGATTTTAGGAAGAGATGTGGTTGCTTGAGTTGATTTAGTAATTAGGGTTATTTTAGGATTAGATTTAGCATATTATTCAAATGAACTAAATTGGTTCATTATTTTTTTTAAATTTGGTATAGCAAATCCAACATAAGGATTGTATTTTTTTCAAATTTGTTACAATATATCCAATAATAAAAGAGTTTGGCCTCCAAATTCATATATGAAGCCTCAAATAGGTGCATATGCTTTATGGGCATCTTCGTCTTGAGCTCCCTAGTAATCTCTCTAGTAGAATGGTTCTTCTATGGTGTTTTCACAAGAGGATTAAAATGATGATGAAGCTTGCAAATTGACGATCAATAGTATGCTTTGGCTCTTCACAACTTCACTTTGTATCAACATTGAATTGTGCTAAGTAGTGTGAGAACTATAATGAACATATTGTCACAAAGAAGAGACATGTAAGACATTATGCTCTTTAGAAAATTAGGTAGAAGTGCTAAGCCGTTGGCAACCTTGCCCATCTTTTCAATCACCTTCAATAATTCAATTAAATGGAGCCCAAGTTTTCTTTCAATCAAAATATTTTTTCCTCTCCTAAATTGATTGGATGTGTTCACGAATCACGTGAATCTTCTCGGGAGTCTTGTCCACCAACTTTGGTCTTAATTGTTTTGTTTCAAATCAGTAAAGTGGAGTTTTGAATCTCCTATCATATAATTCCTTGTAGGGTTTCATGCCAATGTTATTTTGGAAATTATTATTGCGAGAAAAATAAAAAAGGAGAATATATCTTTCTTAGCCTCTACCAAAGTACATTTGCTTGCAATAAATCCTCCAAGACCTGAATAATGTGGTTTGATCATCAGTTTTTAGGTGAAATGTTGTGCTAAATTTCAACCTTATGCTTATAGCCTCATGCATCTTGTTTCACAATGTGAAAGTGAATTTCCCATTTTGTTAGACAAAATAATTCTAAGAATATTATATAGTTCAACATTGCTATCAATGTAGAGGTTCTGCATGAGTAGAAGAATATAAGTTAGTTTTGGGAGTTTATTGACAACTACCTGAATGGTATCATTGCCTTGTTTAGATCTAGATAAAACAACATCAAAATCATTGACAATCTTATCCCATTCCCATTTTGGAATAAGAAAAAATTGTAGACCATATGGCTGGTCAAAAACTTAGCAAAAAATTCAGCAACATCTTTCTTCAAATTATGCCACTAAAAAACTAGCCAAGTTCAAGATGCATTTTTGTGTTCCTTGGATGAATAGAATGACCAGAATAAGCCTATCATAATAAGTCACATCGAAGTCCCGTTTGAACTAGATGCATAGCCGATCCCCAAATCTCAAAGTGCCAGCTTTATTTGCATAGAACTCTAACCTTGATATAATTGAATATGAACTTTAATTGCCTTATTTGTAGATCCTCTAGCTAGGTTTTATCAACCTGATCTTGGATCGAAGGTTGGAGCGTTATCAAAGTCAAAGTAGACCCTTTGCTTGGGGGTGTAACCTTAAGCTAAATTAGCTCTATTTCAAGCACTAACAGTCATAACTTCGTGATCATCCAAGTTGTGTTAGTTGAGAATTCCTGCTCAAAACATTTGCAACTATGTTTTTCTTGCATGGCTGATACTAAATCTGCAAGTCATAGTTCTTTATCAACTTGAGCTATCATCTTTGCTTGTAAGTTAGCTCCTTTTGATTGAAGATACACTTTAGTCTCATATGATCTGTAAAGTCTTTGCATTGAAATCCAAAGAGATAGTGCCCCAAATTTTTAGAGCAAAAATAGAAGCTGAGAACTAGAGGTTATGAGTTGGTGAGCTTGGAACTAGGAAGCAAGAAATATCTTTGGGGAGAGATTTTGTATTGGTTGACATTTCAACAATCTTTCAATGTGATTTTTTATAATTTCTATTCCAAATTTTAATCTATATGGTTTTGATAACTTAAGCATAATTCACCTTGGTTAATATAAAAAAAAAAATAACTGCAAGTATGATGCGACGATTAAACATTCTGATTTTTTCTGTTAAAATTATTGAAGGTCGTGCTGTATTTGTTGCCTGGTCATTAATGCCTACTTTTTTTGTGTGAAGTAATCATGAAGATTGGATTGGAATATTATTTTATATCTCAAGCATCTTTGAATGTTCTAATTTAGAACTTTTGTTGTTACTTTTTGGAACCCTGATATGTATTTTCCTTCTGGCTTATTTGCTCAATACAGGCATAATTTGAAGTTTGTATGGCTTGTTGATCACTACTTTCTTCTTCTTTTGTTGTATTTAAACCACTGATTGACAGTGGCTACTATGTTTTTACCCATGCTTTTGTATCTATTGTTCTCATTCTTCTTCCACAGTTTCTGAGGAGATGTGCAATGAGGTTGAGAGCTTGGTATTTGATCTATTTGCAAATCTTGGCGCTACAGGTGCAATTGTAATTTGTATTTTATATATATATATATATATATATATACACACACACACACACACACACACACACACACACTTATATGGGTTTTCTTTCATAAAGAAGTTCTTTCTTAAATGTGATATGGATTTTCTTCAGAGGAGCAACTAGATTTTCCAGTTCTGTATGCCTCTGCCAAGGAGGGATGGGCTTCTCTTGTGTACACTAAAACTCCTCTTGATAATGAAAGAAATATGTCAGCATTGCTAGATGCAATTGTAAAGCATGTGCCTCCTCCTTCAGCAAGCCTTGATGCTCCATTCCAGATGCTGGTTAGTATAAATTTGTGAAATTTAGTATTGGATATAGATGGTTTAAGGTTATTAGCTACTTATAGGAATCTTTGGGATTTAGCTTCTTAATTATTGTTGCCTTTTTTGATAGTGATATTATGTTTGATTTGTTTTTTTAATCTCTGTTCTTTTGAGATGGGTGTAACTTTGTTTTCATTGCTTGTTGTTCTGATTGATGGTAGTTTGAGATGTAAGAACCTTGCATTATGATTTTATTTTAGAGACAAGTAAATATAATGCCTTCATAGCTTTCCTTTCTGATTTGACCTTAAAAACCAGTAATACTGAACGTTGATTTGTTCTAGAAAGACATGTTATGCTTGTATGTAACACTAGCCCTGGTTGTATTGGGTGTGACATTTGTTAGCACTAAGTTTTCTTTAAAAATTAGTGTTATACATACTTATTGAGATCAATATCTTTTCATATGCATACATCCTTTTCAGTTCAATACAAGTTTTAAAATGGTTTAGGAAGATGCACAACAACATAATATACTAGTTAAAGAAACTCAGAGTTACAGCATACTAGTGGTGGAAATAAAAGTTCATACAATCATTTCTCACAACTGTATAAAACCTATGACAACAATTTATATTGTTTGTGGTTTTAAAATACATATGCATGTTCCAGCTTGACAAGCACTTTATAATTTAGCCTCTTTCATATAGCATACATATTTTCTTATATTTCTTGGTATTCATCTTGTACACCTGAAACTATAAGGTCCAAAAATAAGCTAAACCATCATCATAAACTCTGTAGGCATAATAACACAATTATCACTTGTAAATCGTTACAGCACTTAGATCATACCATGCAAAATCATGATTTAAGATAATTATTTGCATGTTGCATTATTCATAAGCATAAATAAATAACCATGTGTACATTGTGCCTGAGCTTTCTTTTTATTTAATGGGACTTGCTTAAGAATTCTTTCCTCTTAATCAAGTATTTGTCTTATATTGGTCAGCATCCTTTTTCCCCATTTTTCTCGGGTAGCCGAGTATAGTAACGTCTATTTTAGCAAATCTTAACTAGAATCAAACTCCTTCCTTTAGCTTATTTGATGGACATGCAATAGTTTCCTCTTTATTTGTCTTTGTCAACTTTTCTATTTACCTTCCATATGAGTTGTCAAATTTTTCTTTCACATGGCTCCTAGCTAATATCTTTTACTCACTTTTTTACTTGTCTTTCATATTTATCATAACTCAATGATCATTGTACACCAACTTTATTTACATGGTGTAATTAAATAATATTTGCAGTTTAGATCAATCTACTTGCATTTCACATGCCAATACATATTATGCTCAATTATGACATATATCTATTTATGCAAGTAATACATATCTCATGTGCTTATTATGTACCTATATAATCAATTTGTGTTTAGCTATTGTTGTAATCTAGGCACATATGTGAAGAAATACATCACATGCTATTATTTATGATAATTCTATATTGACAATACAATATTATATCATATATATGCATAAAACAATTGTATAGAGAAAGTTTTCCTGAATCCTATAAGGTTTTGTGTTCAATCTTGTTCTCTATCTCTTTCTTTTCTTGTGATTAAACATAGTGCATATATTATAAGGTTTTGTGTTCAATCTTGTTCTCTATCTCTTTCTTTTCTTGTGATTAAACATAGTGCATATATTATATTTCTTTTTATGTTCAATACATATATTCTATTATGTTAATTGCATTATTTGAGCCACATTGAGTCCACTAGACTTAAATAAATCTACTTTGATTAGACTATTTGTTGATTCGTTGGACTATTTGATTATTTCATTGGGCTGTTTGACGGGAGTCTTATGGACTTCAGATTTCTCCAATCGCTTAGTCTAACTCCTAGTTTGATTGCTTCCAGGTCCTTGTT
This sequence comes from Vanilla planifolia, assembly GCA_023846275.1. NCBI lineage: Eukaryota > Viridiplantae > Streptophyta > Magnoliopsida > Asparagales > Orchidaceae > Vanilla > Vanilla planifolia. The sequence goes on from CM043877.1 coordinate 11,598,779, forward strand.
GGATCATAAGTTGATTCTATTGGACTATCCAATTCGTTTTCATTGAATTGTTTGACAGTTATCCGATGGATACCGAACATTTGGAGCATCCGTCCGCATCGTCCGTTTTTGTCTAGATTCTCATTGGGCAATATCTTGTTGGATTGCTTAATCTCTTCATAAGTACAAGAACTTGAGACTTGGAACTATTTCTATTAAAATTTTTGGATTGTCCAATCCCCTTTATGAGACCTTTCGAGGCCCCGTCGGACAGCCATTGAGTTGTCCGATGGCATCCAATGGAGACTTCATTCTTGTCTTCTATTTTATTGAACTGTATGATCCTTTTGTCAGGCTGTTCGATATCCATTTGGAGCTACATGTTTGTTTATAGTTAGTATGCAATCTTCATGAAGCTTATTTTGCTCTCCCAATATGTGACATCCCTGGTTGTGGTGAGTGTAATTAAGATCATAAAGATCGAAAATTTGATGTTGACATATATTTGAATTAAAATAATAAATTTAGCGATGCTTCGAAAAACATGCTAAGTTGTAAGTATGTTGAATTCTAGAATTGAAAATATTATTGAAAAGAGCTCTTTGAAAGGAATTAATTAGTGTTTGAATGGTAATTTTTGGAGCTTAAATAAATATATTTGGAATTGTTGAACATTAAAAGCATAAGAATTTAATTTAATAGTTTAAAATATTTTATTTAAATCTGTAATTGTTCTTCCAACCAGTTGCTGAGGTAAGCAGGAGAAGAAGCCATGTGTGGCTTAAAACTCAAGCTCCTATGTAACTTAAGTTGGATGGTTGCTGCAATTGCATTAGCTTTAAGCCAGCAGATTGCAAGGGAGCTCTTGGCAGTGTTCTAGAAGAGCAGCAGTGTAAAGATTTGAGTGGTTGTGGCTGCTGTTGGGGGAGATGATAAAACAATGCTGAAGCTTTGTTTTTACGGGAAAAACAATGTTGAAGACAGGAGCTGATTTGAGGATCCAATTCTGAAGGAGAATTGAAACAATTAGTATAGAGCATGATTTCCGCTAGAACTCAGAAATCAATTTAGCAGCTGCAAGAAGTTGAGAGCAGGTACTGTTTTGTAGAGGACATGGTGTAGCAGAGGAGAAAAAGTATAGGAAGTGCCATTGTTTTAGCTGTTTCTGTTCCAGCTTAAACAACGGTACTCTGTAGCTGAGAAAAAGAAGAAGCGAGGAGAGCTCAAAGCAAAATCTTGTGGAGTTTTAGTAGCTACTGTTGAAGTAAAGAACAACAATTTTAGAAGAAGATTTCAGGTCGAACAAAGTAAAAGCAAGAGAGCTGCAGCTGGTTTCTTTTGGTAGAAAGCTCAGGTTACTGGAATCAAAGGAGAGGATAGAAAGAGATAAATAGCTGTTGTAAGAGCAATCACTTTAGCAGGGCGAGTACTTATGGCTTTTTTCCTTAAATTTTGGTCCTAAATTCTGCTTGGAGAGCATGCTAAGAGGTTGAGTGTTTTGGTTGAACTTTAAGAAGTGCTCTTGAGGAAATTTTGCAAAGTATGCTTGACTTTAAATTGTTTTCCTCCTTCTAAGTGATAGTTGATCTTATGTTGGATGTTTGGTGTTGATTTGGTGGCTGAAGACACAAGGAATTAGCTATTGTTGGGTTGTTTTAAGCTCGGCATACAGCCTGTCGAGGTACAGTAAGGCAAGACCAACATATGTTATGTTAGCTTATTTTGTTAACTGGGTTAAGAGAAGGAATTTTTGATAAATCTGTGTTGAGTTCAACGTACATTACGTAGGGGTCAATGCATAATACTTTGGACCTGATTGTATTGTATGTTAAGAAAGATCTGATAGTATGTTTTAGCAGCTAGCCTTGGGAATTCTTTGAAGTTTTATTGCATAAATAAAATGAGAATTAGGAGTTTATTGTAAACAGCAAATCGGATAAATTATGATGAAATTGTGCATGATTTTCCATGTTGGAAATCAACTAGGAAAAAGAGCAATGGATTTAGATGAATTCTAGGATTTGGAGGTAGGTAAAAAATTGTTTAACAGTAGTGTAAGCACGGTATTATTAATATATTTGATGCAATGCATTGACATAAACTAATACCATGACATAGTTTATTATTTTATTCATGTTTTGACATGATGTATTATGTTCTCCATATCTATACTTGTATGCCTAGTATCGTTCTTAGTATTTATAGCTACACCTTAGTAATGAGATATAAGCATGGAGGTATATAATGTTGAGTGCTATAGTGATGACAGAATATAGAAAGTGACAAATTAAGGAAGGGGACAAAATATAGAAATTAATAGATTTTAAGAAAGATACAGAATGCGGAAAAAGATAATAGATTATGAAAAAAGACAAAATATTGAACGAGACAATATATGTGAATAAAGAAAATGAATGGAATTGGAAGATGAAATTATGGGAAAATATGGCGAGAATAAATGAGTTTATCTAAATTTTATGATATGAGAATATGTTATGAGCCTAAACTCATAGGTCTTGCTTCAATTATTGTACTCATGTTGGTATTGAAATATCATTATCTATTTACATGTGAAATGATATGGATAAAGTAATGTTTCTTCAATGGCAAAAAAATAAATGGGTTGGTAAGGACCATTGGTCCAAATGAACAAGGTGGCATCATTGGTTAGGGATTAGGCAATGAGTTGTCCTTAGAGATTTCTTCCTCTTATTTTGTTAGCATTTTGTGCAAGGCCTTGATGTGCTGAGTCTCGTCATTGTTAGCACTGTGTGTAAGGTCTTAATATGTTTGTATGACATGATTTTTGCTCAGGTATGTTATGTCTGGGCCTTGATGGATAGGCACGACACGAGGCGGTATGATATTGAATATTAATATAGCTAGCACTTTGTGCAAGGCCTTGATGTATGGGTATGATATGATGTGATATAATGGTTAGATATGATGTGCCAATGAGCAGAGGTCAATATGATGTTATGATGTCAAATGAAAATGGGAAAAATATGAATATAAATAAAATAGAATCTCTTGGTATTAGAACCAAATTATTTGGGAAACATAATATGGGTCTTTGTGAAAATAATATATACGAGGTGAATGATTGATATGATATATATGAACAATATGGAAAAATGATAAAAAAATAAGAAAGGTATTCTGAAGAATAGATATATTAATTGGGAAATGACAAATATAGGCAGGAAATGAATCAAAGGAAATTGTTTTAAATAGATGTGATCTGAATGTTCTGTGCATTTTTACATGTCTCCATAAGTAATGTGTTTTACACATCTCACATATTTACTTATTGATTGCATGCTATTGCATGTTTTGATAGTTTCATATGCATTGCACAAATACCATAAAATTTAAAATGGTTCTTTTCTTGTATGGATTTTATTATGTTGTATTTATTTCTTAGTAATGCCTATTGATAACAAGTTATCTATTGAAATGTATAGCTCGTCACCTACTTAAGTTATAGATTCTGACTCTACTGTACCACGATATGTGGATTTGAGTCACACCTAGATGGGATTGGTGGCTCGGACTGTGATCGATTATGAGGTGCTGTACCATTTTGATTGTGATATTTTGATAGATGTTAGTTGATATTGTATATCTAATGTAACATTTTTTTAAATTGGTTTTGGATGCAAAAATATTGTAAATATTCTTTTGTGAAACAAAATGTAAATATAGTTTTGAAATGAGTGAAAATATAATGGTGAAATGTTTTAGATGTGATTTATTTTATGTTTAAAAAAGAAATAGAATTAGGAATTATGTATGATTGTTACTCTTGTTTGATTGATGGCTTTAATGTTCTTTAATGTACTAATTTACCTTGATTTATTATGATTTATTAAATAATTAATTATAATGGGGATAATGGAACAAATGGGGTGTAAACACAATATCTATCAGAGTTACAAATCCAAGATTTAACTCTCATGCACTCATGTCACATATATATAAATCCAAGTCTAATTGGATCGCATAGAATCCAAAGGAGAATCTTAGGAAAATTGCTCATCTCATTTTCTTAGGAAGTTCTTTGTTAATCTTCCTTGAATCATATTATTCTTGAACTTCCATACAAACATTTCTCCTCCCTTCTCATATTCCTTAGCATGACCCTAAGAAGCTTTGGAGTTCCTTCCCCTCATTCACAGTTGGGTAGGAAATATATATTTAAGGGAAAATATTAAGATTAAGAATTATTTAAATCAAAATTTTATAACATTTTTTATTCTTTACATTTTTCATACCAAATGACCTCTAAAATTTGTTGGACAAATTTTAGTGCGAGCTAATATTTAAAATAATTTCTCATTCTGGAATAACCAATTGAATTAATACAATTTTATTTTATTAACAATATTTTTAGAAAATTTGAAATATTCTAACCGAATTTAATTTGATACAGGAGCTTGAGATGTTACAATATACTTAATTCTTTTCAATTTGTTATTAGCAAACAGGAGAAAGGTCAACCTAACTATGAAAGTATTTTATAAAGATTTAATTGCTTTGCCTGACCTTAGCTGCCTACAAAGTCATCAAATACCTGAAATGAGATGTGAATTGACTCCCATCATTCTCTTTTCTCGGTCAGCAATTCATTAGGATCATAATGCATGAATACCTAAGTCTATGCAACATAAAAAGGGGAAGCCCTGCCATTTTTGAGGTTTATCGACACCTGCAAACAAGATAATGTGAGATTAGTGAGAAATAGAGGTGGGAAGGAAGGGTGGTATGTCCTAAAAATGAGAGGTAAGATCTGAAATTTTCCAAAAAAAAAAAAAAAAAAAATCTTTGATAAAATGTGGCTTTGGAACAAGTTCCTAGGTTGTCCTTCCAATTAAAACATGTTTACTACCTATCAAAGCTAGTTAGTTTTATACTCATGTTGATCATGATGCACTATGTCATTGCAACCAATGATCGAGTTTCTTTTACTAGACTTCATTTGGGGGTGAATGTTTACTCCCCTTCCCTTTGATGATTTTGGCCAAATTTGGGGAGGCCTATCTCTAAATACAATTGACTTATGATTGAAAGTTCAACCTCTGCCTCTCTAAATACAATTCATCATCTTGTCCCAAATCAGTCATTTTTATTGTGTTCTAGTTGTCCCATCCCATGCTAAGATAAGTGTGGGGTTGGAGTAGCTCTTCAATAACTATGGCTCACTCTTGACCCATCTTTCCCCTGTCCCTGGGTCCTCTTACAACAGATTCGTGGTGCTTTCCACTCTGGAATTGCTGACATTACTACAACATAATGAATAAGCAAGCAGTTGTGACAATCATAAAAGCAAGGGGTATGAAATATAAAACTTAAATTAACCTACAACAAATGTTAAAAGAGAGTTCATAAGAATGATGGGTGCACTTGTTCTCTAGCAAATAAGAATTGTGCACCTTGAGGTGCTTAACTCGTATTAGAACTTCTTTGAGATCTGCCATGCCACTTTGATTGATTAGAACAATGTAAATGTAGCACTGAGGTCTTAGTTATCTTGGCATAAATAACTATATTAGTTAACTATCAGTTATTAACTGAAACATAAAATTCTTGACATACTAAAATAAGCATAATTAATTTGGTGTTAAACTTACTTTGCTAAAATATCTTAAAATCTACACTATAATGATCATTTAATCAAATGGTTTCATGAATGATAATCTTAACTATATAAAAAAGCATCAATTAATTACATGATGGAAACATGCTTGGTTCACTGGAAAAAAGAATGGTTGACATTTAAAAATCTCGATAGCGACAATGGCAGCCTGAGCATGCAGCAATGATTTGATCGATGTTGTTGAGGGTGATGATGTAGTCACCATAGGCAGCAGCAGTAATGTGTAAGCTAAAATTGTGTAGGGCCTTGGAAAGGAGAGGAAGTTGCTGGAAAGAAGTTAAAAGTGAGTGCTGGCTTGCTTCCAACATTGCCTTCGCCACTGAAGTATGCATGGGTTGGCTGTGGCAATGGTGGCTACTTCATGGCACAAATAGGGCTTGTTTGGAAGGAGGAATGGAAGGAGTTGATGGCTGCCCCTGTCTCAATGGCCGTCCTGTTCTCAATGTCTACCTTGCTGAGGAAGGAGAAGATCAGTGACAACAAGGGACTTTTGGAAGAGGGTCAGGGGCAAAAGAGAGAGAGAGAGAGATAGAGAGAGATGGAGAGAGTGGAAATGATGGGTAGGAGGAATCAAGGGAGAATTGGAAGGTCGCGGTGGCTGCTGAATGTGTTGTGGATTTGTGAGGAAACAGGGAAGTTTGGGATTGGTCCAGTCAGGTTCTGGCTTTTAAATTTTTTTATTTAGCAGCTGGAACTGTTTTGGTGTATTAGTGTCTGTGATACGGCTGGCATTTCTTGTTTACACTGGGTAACTTTGGATGCAGTTGTCCTGCTCATGGGTGTACACATGACTAAATGGGCTTAATAAGCATACAACTTTCCATTGAACATTACATGCTGAATCCTATTAGACTAAATTTATGGGTTTCATTATTCTGGCAATCTCTTCTTTCAACTAATTGAGTGTATATGCTATTTTCACCAATGCATACAAGAGAAAATGGGCTGCAAATATGCACAACTTCCATTTGTACCTTTGATGCCAAAAATTCTTGTTCAACACTAATTGACTTATGCTTGAAATATTATTGTTCCTAGTCTTAGCTATGTATTTTTAATGCTTAAATGGTTTTCATGTTATGAAATAAACAGAACATAATTAATCAAAAGATTTATATAGCACATTATCAAACATTGTTTTATCCTCTGATTGTACGCGAGTTAAGAGAATGCCTTTAACTGTTGTTTTTGGTACTATCTTGTCTGATCGAATTATCTTAAAACTTATTAATATAAAGCCTTGGCCAATCTATCATGATTTAAAACAATTTCATGTTTTAATAAGCATGGCAAGAGCAAATTTTCTATCTTATGACCTATCGAAAGTCATAATCATCCTCCATAATGAAGGCATTGTTTATATTAATTTAGAAATGTTATACTACTTCTTGTTGGGGTTTCTCGTGTACACTAGAATCTGTCTTCTAGGAAGATGCCATGCAATAACAGCAAGGGTTCACTATTTTGAGTATAGTTGAAGCAAAGACTTACAGAATTTTCCACCATTTCACGACCAATAGTGACTTATTTTGTGGCATAACATAAAATAACATAATGTTGGAGAAAAACTATACTAGAAACAAGGCTTAGTTTAGGTTCTAACTATTGTTCTGGTTTCTTATTAGGGCTCAAATTAACCAATTTTTTCATAATGGTCTAGTGTGGTTAGGTTTATCAAGTGGCTATGTAGAAAGGAACTTACCACTATGCAAAAGCTTATTACTTCATTTTTTTACTGAGTTCCATTCTCTGGTATCTTGGATATGTATTTTGAGACTTTTATTGACCTTTTAAATACTTCTATTAGCCAGTTCCTTTTAGCTTATGTATGTTCATAGATATGTCTTTTATTTGGGAAGTTCTGTTTTATTCCTATATAGGTTTCAATGATGGAGCGCGATTTTTACCTTGGTCGAATATTAACTGGACGGGTTTCATCTGGAATGCTGCATGTTGGAGATAGGATACATGGTCTCCGTAAAATAGGTGGTGGAGTTGAGAAAATTGGAGATGGAAAGGTATGTCATCCTAGTATCCTATATCTCAATATGAGTAAGTCTGCAGGAATTAACTTGCATTAATTGAAATAGTCAGCAATGTTATATAAATAACCTATCATGAGAAGCCATTTCTAGGGAACATATTTCTAATTAGCTTGCTGTATTGCAAGCTGTGGTACTTTTCTGTTGTGCTTTTGTTGTTTAGTTAATTGAACTTTGAAAAAGAATGGTACTATTGTTGTCCAGTAATCTTCTTATATTGCTTGTTGTGATACTTTTGTGTTACGTTTTTGTTGTTTAGGTTATTAAGCTTATGAAAAAAAAGGGTACCAACGTTGTCCCAATTGATATTGCTGCGGCCGGTGATATAATTTCAGTTGCTGGGCTTGCAACTCCATCTATTGGTCATACGGTGGCAACTGTTGAGGTAATTGTATGATACTTTGCTATTTTTTGTTTTTGTATGAGTAGATTTGTTACATAAATGGGAACTTCATGAATCGGTCTACCTACCCATCATGCTTTTACTAACATATCTTGTGGATTGCGGGATATAAATTGGATAATGAATTTTTTGTCTTTTATTTATCTTCAGATGCTGATATATAATTAGTGAAACAAGACCTTTTTTGTTTTAGAATGTAATTAACCATATTATAATAAATTGGATCAAATTTCATAGTTTTGTTTTCTTTTACTTGACATGAGAATGAAAGAAGTTCAAAAATCAGTTTTCCTCTGAAAAGGGATAAATATGTTTGTATATAGGTAGCTTAAAAGGGGTTACAATGGCGTGAGAGGAGCAGATAAAAAGGGAGAGAGCTGAGGGATATGGATGGAGGGTATGATTATTTATATTGTTGAGACACATGAAAGTTTTGTTTTTGGAATAAAAAATAGGGAGCTTATTAGCCTAAATTGAGGGTGAAGCTTGAATATTATGAGGGTCAAAAGTGAACCTACAATGTTGGGAACAACTTCCAAGGTTTTCACCAAAAAAGCTAGGAGAGGAGGGACCAATGGAGATTAGGATTTCATTGAGCTGATTTGGCAAAGTTTGATGATCAGAGTATAGTTATTGTACTTTAACCTACTTTTTTGGAACAAGTCAAATATTTCCATAAGACTTAGAAGCTATTTAGTGTCTTAGGTGTATGTTGCTTCATGCATTTAGTTGGATAATGTTCTACATGTGGGAGAGTGTTGCACTCTCACATGAGGGAATATTTAAGACATGCAATACTACTTGTTAGTTCCGTATTGGGTAGTTGATAAATTTTGAATAGGGATACTTGCACCGAACTAGACCATGACAAATAATTTAGAACTGCTATATGGTTGACCTTTATAATTTAAGACTTAAGGTGAAATACTGGTTTGATTATTGTTTTATCTAAACCACTGGCTTCTTTTGGTTTTCACTTCCCTGTGTAATTGTGAGAGGCTGAGTGGTTTTCACTTCCCTTCTTTTTTTTTTTTTGAATTATTTCTTAAAGTTTTAAGCTCAATTATAAATAGGATTGAGCTTGGTTTTGAATTATATATGGTAATGATATGCATGCCACCTTGTTTTGGTAATACTAATCTTTTGTCTCCAATTGGATTTTGATATGCAATTTTCTTCAAAATTGCTGAACTTTGTGACATTTGTTATTGGGAGTTCTAATTGTCAAATTTTACCCTTAGGTGACAGATGCATTGCCAACTGTTGAGTTAGATCCGCCAACAATTTCCATGACCTTTAGTGTTAATGATTCTCCTTTAGCTGGTCGAGATGGGACTCATGTAAGTAGAAAGTTATTTCTATTATAATTTCAAATTTGCTTGTTTGTGATACTGATTATCTTTGTAATTTGTTGACTCTACCTATCATTCTATTAATTATGACTATCCCCAAACTTGATATAGTTCTCTTTTAACTCAGTTATATTGATGAACAACTCTATATCACTGTTTCTCTCAAATTTGATATGCATACACTAGATGAGCTGAAGATGAGCAGTTTTGTTTATTTTCTGCAGGGTTTCTTTGCCCTTTAAACCTTGATTTGTCCATAAGATGCAAATGATATATTCTTATAATTGGTTTTTGTTCTTCATTTGTGCTCAAATTACCATTTCTCATGTTTTAATACTTAACTTGACATTCATACTTCTTACAATTGATTATATTCATTACAAAGCAGAAGTTACTTTACGCTATTCTCTTGGAACAAGACAAGGTTTTCCTACCTGAACCTGGTCTCGATAAATGTAGATATAGAATACAAGGCAGAGTCATGTGCTGGAGTTTTTTGACAAAACCTTGCCTCTTGAAAAACCTCTTGTGAGCTTCATGTTATTGTTATGATGGCTCTTGCTTCAAGTGTTCTTGGATTATTTAACAATGGCAAAGGGCAAGGAGGGATGAGTTCCCTTGCCTTCGCTTGAGGGCCTACGGCTTTCGATGGGCATTACCTTTTTGAGGTTTGAGGTTAGTGGAGGCTGCGGTTGTAGCTAGGACAGAAATTCTAGAGGAATTATAGGCAGACGAATCTTTGGAAGCATCAATCAATGGCTGGGTGAAAGTTGCGATAGTGGGCCAACAAGACTATAGCAACTTCTCCTAGGGTGGATGACGATCTAGTTGTTGACCATATGGGAGTTGGGACTACTGAAGTTGAGGAGATCATGACTTGAGGTAATCTTTCTCTATCTAATTTTATTAAGTGCTTACTAGATGTTCCTTCAAATGTCATAGTTGCTATGGTTGGAATAGGTTTTTGGGCTTTTGTTAATGGCCTATGCTTAACGGTGAATTATCATCCGACTTCTCAATGAGGGTTGATCCCTTCAAGGATGGTTTGAGCGGCATGCAGGAGTTGCAACCATGTCATATTGTCGGTGCTAGGGGTTTACTTGGAAGCAATTATTTGTTATGGTGGATAATGTGAAGGATGACAAAAATACACAGTTCAACCCTCTCAAGTTTGACTTGAAAGAAGATAATCTTTTATCAATATTTTTGTAGTGGATCTCAGTTATTAATTTCATGATGGGGATGTGATACTTTTTATGAGGTTGACATTGCCTAAGTTCAATCAAAATTTGACATTATATTGGTGGGAATATTGTTCAAATGTTGAATGCCATGATACTTTATTTTGTTTGAACCCCACAAGAGGTGGGAACACTTTAGAAGATTTAAGTAGTTCAATGTGGGTAGCAATTTATTTTGTGTCACTTTAATTGGGTGGAGGAGAGGATGGACTTTTTTATTGTTGGTCATGGATTGTTTGGTGGTATTAGGCCTTAATGCTTGGTCATCCTTTCTTCAATGTCATGTATCACTATTTATATCTAGGTTAAATTGCCAGGTCTTCCTTTTAGTTGTTAGGGACTTAAGAATTTGACAAGAATTGTGTCATTTATTGGTTCGCCTCTTTGGGCCAACCCATGCACTTGGCTCACGAGTATGTTGCCTATGCTAGACTATGCATCAAAGTGTATTTAAGCTTTTGAAGGTTGGGACTTGCATATGATGCATTCATGAGCATTCTTTTTTCAGTGGGTTGAATATGTAGAGTTATTAGTTGTTTGGTTTTACTGTGGTTTGGTGGGATATTGCAATATTCTTCCTCTTGCATGTTTGAGGGGCATTAGATTAATCACAACACTCTCTTGTTTTGCTCCATTACAAGGAGTTAAGGGTATTCGATTCATTTTTAATGGTGTTACATTTTTTTTTTGTAGTTTGCAAGTGTCCTTAGCTCCTCTCAAAGTAATTTTGGATCAAAGAGTCACCAACTAGTTCCTCCCAATCATGCTTGAATGACTCATCACCAATGGTTCAGGGACGTAATCTTGCTCTGTGGGCTTGTGAACCATTGTCATGAGAAGAAAGCAACACAACAATAGTCTTTTTCTTGACATTCCCTTTTCCAATATCTCATTGCACTTCTTTAGCATTTTTTTTTTTACAATAGTAGTGTCTATAGAGGAGCTCAAAGTTGCAAGTCTTTCTTTGGTGAATTATCTGGCTAGGTTCATTGTGGAGTCATTGGATATTTTCTTAAAGGTTATTGGGGCACTATGGGTGAGGATTTTATGTATGCTATTATGCATTTCTTTGAAAGGGGGGAATGGTATCAGAAATGCAAAGATATGATTATTATTTTGATTCTTAAGTTACAAGATACAAACAAGCCCTTTTTGTTCATGTTGATTAGTCTTTGCACTTAAAACTTCCACTTACCAGCATATAACCAAAATCCTAATTAATGGAAGGAAGAATCCTCTAGACCCCTTGGCTACTCTCTATTAAGCAATGTTTGTCCCTTGTAGGATCATCATTAGTAACTGTTTGAGGGTTTAGGAAATTTTCTATTAGATGGCATGGTCCTCTTTCATGAGTTTTATGACAATAGTGATTGACATGAATATGGGCTATACGTTAAGATGAGTTGGATTTTTCTACTCATTATGCTTGATGTTTCGTCGTTTCAAGTTCCTGGAGAAATAGTAGAAGTGGTTTATGGTTCATACTTCGAAGTCTTGTTTCACTATTTTGGCCAATGGTACTTGATTGTTTTGGATTCAAGCCTATTGTGGGTTGATGATAGGGACAACTCTATCCTTATCTTTTCATCATTTTCTCATAGCTACTATCCTTTCTTATTTGGCAAAAGATTGAGAGAGGACTTCTCTTGGGTATTCAAGTCTCTCATTCTACCTCATTTACCTCTTCTTTGCTTTGTGCTGATGATTTGCTACTCTTTGCCTTGACCATGCCCCTGGTCTATTGTGTTACATCATTCTTGTTGTGTTGCCTCTTATCAAAAGGTGAGCTAGGTTTAGTCTTTCACCTTCTTTACTATTAAGTACTTGAAGAATAGGAAAAAGATGGTCACTTGCAAGCTTGGCTTTTGACAGTAGGAGTGCAAATGTATGGGTATTCCTGTTACTAGTTACCAATCCACAATGCCTTTCTTTGGTCATTAATGTTGTTTTGGCAAGAACTAATGCATGGGGGGCACTTTCTCTTTTCTTTGCTGGCTGCATTGCTTTGATCAATAATACCCTTATCTTTTTTCCATTTACTCTGTATCCCAACCTTGGAGCCATATAATGTTATGGATGCTTTTGATAGGTTGATCATATCATTCTTGTGGAGGGCTTGTTAACAAAAATCTTTACATTTTGTGCCTTGGGATTAAGTGTGAAAGTTCGAGTGCATTGGGAGCCTAGGGGCTTGCAATCTCTTGTTATGTAGGAATTTTCTGGTGGCTAAATACGCAACCAAGTGCCATGGCATATAACTATTTATGTATGTTGTGCTTAGCTTGTTATGCTTCTTGGTTTGATCCTATGGGGAGACTTGGCTTTTTGGAAGGTTTTATTGATAATGTGTTGTGGACAGTGGTTAGTGGCTCGGGTGTTTCAGTTCTTGTGGATAATTGGATGGATGTTTTTCATCTTTGGTAATGGCTTGCTTGTGTTAGCATGGATGTGCCTTTCCCCATTATGGGTGTTGATATACTCGATCAACATAGGAAGTGGTATGTGTATCCCTTCAACCTCCATTTCAGCCATGTACTTGTTGATCGAATTACTTCTATCTCTCAATGTTCATTGCAACATGTTGATTAGCTTGTTGGACTTTCCTCAAACTCCTCAAGGGTGTCTAGATCATCCACATATAGTAACTTATTTGTGGGCTGGGTGGTTGGGTTTGAAAGATCAAAACTTAGCAAAGACTTCTCTTTTCTTTGATGTATTGTCAATGACTCGCTTTGGGTTTTCTATTGGTTTGTTGCGAGGTGGTTATCGTTAACATCTTGTTTGTGGGGTTGTAGTGAGCAGGAGACTTTTGACCTATAAAAATGAACGACATCAAAATGGTCTTATGGTTCAAATTTGTTTGAAGTAAGAAGAATGGCATTTGCTTAAGTAAAGGTTTATTGAGCAAAAACCAGTAACTTATGTAAACTTAATCGATCATTTTTGTTATAGTTTCATGTTAGACATATTAGTGTACAAAGAAAATGATAGAGTTATGTTAATAAATTCCAAATCACTTAAATACATGATTAATCTTCACAGAAAAATATTGAAGAAAAATGGATTGTCTTGAATATATCAAACTTTAAAAATTCTTGATTAAATAATAACATTTACAAAATCTATTCCTATCTAGATTTATTGAAATTTATATCATGCTTGTAAACTATTAAAATTTAATGACAAGAATTGAGCCATAAATGTACTACACTTCATTAGAAAAGACATGCAAAAATTTCAAAAAAATTATAAAAGAAACATATAAAAAAGATGGTAAAAGAAAGATGTAACTGATTCATGATCATATTACACTTATTAATGTATAAAGTATTTATTATTTGTTTGATAAATTAACATGAAAAAGTTTTAATTTCACTAGTGAGATTGGATAAATGAATTTTTAAGGTGTTGCATTCTATTTACTAGTTGTCTTTCATTAGAATTAAATATGTCAAGTTCTTTCTTATAGTTGAGATAGTAAAGACGCTTTCCTTAGCTTCTAAATGCTTGAACTGTGAACTTCTCAAGTATTAATGCTATCATTTTTGCATCATGCATAACTTAGCAAGCTGCATTGTTCTCAGGTGGCAAATTGCATTCCTAGAGTACGTTAGGAATTTGTATTGGCGTGCACCTTAGTATGTATATAATATTTTATTCTCCACTTTTGCTGTTTCTCTCCTTCTAGGTATCCTTAAATCTTGATTTAGAAATCATTGATTTCATTTTGAATTAGTGGATTTTTTTTTTGCATGTTTTTACCAAATATTTTGGTGCCAGCTAACTGGAGGTAAAATTGGTGACCGCCTCTTGGCAGAAGCTGAAACAAATCTTGCAATAAACGTTATTCCTGGTGCATCTGAATCATTCGAAGTTCAAGGGAGAGGCGAACTACAGTTGGGTCAGTTGTTCGAAAGTTTTTTTCCCATTTCATTTGTTTATCATGGGGGATATGTTATTCATGCATGCATTTTACAAGCTTTCCAAGTGAAATTTTTGTTATGCTTTTGCTTACAATGTTCATTATACCCCAGGTATATTAATAGAAAACATGAGGCGTGAAGGATTTGAGCTCTCTGTTTCCCCTCCAAGGGTCATGTGAGTTTCACAAGATCATCCTTTAATTTTTTGTATTATTCTTTTTGTTATACGTCAGTTTGATCATATCTATTTTTTCCATCCTTCATTGCAACTTTTATGGGAAGTTTGTTATATAGTGGAATTCTTATTGTAGTCGATTATGGTATGTAGAAATTCACACGTATGTAGGAGTTATTCTAAGTGTGCCCATTTTTTTGTAATTAACTAAAGAAACTTTCATGTGAATTTCCTCTTAGTGTATTTTCTGCCTTTGTGGAATGCCGTTGTTGTTTAGATCTTTTATAGATATTAATTACTTAAATGAAAACTGACACCATCAGCACTACATGTGGAAGCATATAAGGGCTGATTTCTGCGGACATAAATCATCTCAAGAAAGTGTCAACAAATATGAAAAGCATGGTATGGGACAACTCATCTTTGAGCTTGGAGTCATGCACAAAAAACAGCTTATCGATGTCATGTACATAATATAGTAATTAATATCATGTTGTTGACTTGGAGATTCTATGCAAGAAACTTTTCGGAAGTTTTGAAGGTATTTCGTAATGCACCTTGTTTGATAGGACAATTTGATGATCCTCCACTTGTCAGGTTAGAGAATTAAACCATAAAAGGCTATTGAATGGTTCATTGTTCTTACCAGATGAAAAATCTTTTTGGGAAACAAATATATATAGGAAACATACATTTAAGGTTTTTTGTTGTAGGCTTTGTGATTAGATCTGCAAAAATATTTATGCAGTAGCACTTTTTCGATTTCAGTGCCTCTAGCTAGCTACTTTTGTGGAAATTCTTCGATCTCGTTAGAAATAAGAAACCTAAGTATATGATAAGGTAAATTCATCGTATAAATTTTAATACTTTTTTACATGCAGCATTGAATTGGTTTACATTTTTTTGTTCGTTTTTGCTATATCGTTCTTGAAAAGTAATGATATTGTATATGTGGTAAACATTTCAGAAATGCTAAATTCTTTGTGATTGGATTATAAAAGTTTATTATTGTCTTCAGACTCTTGTTGCGTAAGTTTTACTGCTTTGTATTAGTTTTGTGTTTTGCTTCAGTTCAATCATCATCATAATTAGAATTATTCCAATTGTGTGGGTGAAACTTTTTGAATCATTGTTTTCCAATCATTCATATTGAGCACTCCTTGTGGTGTGAACTCTAGCATTTACAAATGTTGTTTTAGTAACTTCTAGCCATGTTAAGTTTGATAGAGAAGTATCTATTCTCGGTGCTTCAATCCTATTATGTCAATTCGATTGTCGTGTTTTCCTCTTTGTTGTAGATTACACTAATTTCTATTTTCTAAATATCTTTAGTTGATGCAACTTTACAACTTTGATGCACAGATTAAAAGCATATAAATAGACCTAAAAAAAGGCACTTAATGCCTTGATTTATTAAACTTGCTAACTGAGTTGCTTATTTGCTTTCCTTATTGATCAAGGTATAAAACTGTGAACGCTGAAAAGCTAGAGCCTATAGAAGAAGTGACTATAGAGGTATGCGTATGTCTCTTTTTTGAGTTTTAATTTCATTTTTCTTTAGTTTATTTGCTGTGGCAGGTTAATGAAGAGCATGTGGGTCTTGTCATGGAAGCATTATCACATAGGAGAGGCGAGGTTGTTGACATGGGTCCAGTCCCAGGGAATGTTGGCAGAACCAGATTATCACTTACATGCCCATCTAGGTTAGTAATTTAATCTTTTCAACCATTCCATGTGCTGAATCATGGGAGGTTGCAGGCTTTTTCCTTGTTTATTCAACACTAACTAGTGCATGAATTTTGAGATTGTTTCAGGAAATTATTTTTTCTATTGTCAGCATGGCAATGTCACTTCATTTTTGGCATTTGAGAGATAATCAAGATAACTATTTTACAGAAGTTGACCAAAAGTTTCCTTTATCAGGAAATTTCATGATTATCTGTAACTTAAAATGGCAAAACTGGAATTAGTAAATCATAAATAAACAGGGAACTGCTTGATTTAAATACAAATTATTTTCGGAGACTAAGTGATTAGAAAGCAGCCAATCCCTAGTATAAGGAATAAAAAATTGCTACACAATCACAAACGTAATGCACTGGTTCTTATTAAGAAACTGCCTTTTTGCACATATTCTTTTTTTCTACGATGCAAAATCTTATTTGGTTTTGTATTTGGGTCTACATAAAAGTTTAAGCTGACTTGCCTGTGTCTACTCTCTTATAATGTAATAGAGCTGGTATTAAATGTTTTGATTATCTAACATTTTTGGCATCCTTTCATAAGCCTGACTGCTTGAAGTTCTCAATGCTCTTGCAAAAAAGCGACGTAGTGAAAATTCCTAAGATTTTTTTTTTCTTTGGACAATTTTAGGGGCTTAGTTGGATATAAAAGTGTTTTCAGCAGTGATACACGTGGAAGTGGATTTATGCATCGTGCTTTTTTGAGTAAGTTGTTTTAAGATCTATATGATCAGCATGTCATCTCCTTCGTCCTGCATTTCGATTCTTGCATTTAGCTGCCTTGTTGGTTTCCTCAAAGCAAGTATGAGCTCAATTTCATTGAATTGAATGTCTTTTACTTTGTTTTACTTGGGAAAATAATCATGTCTAGTGTCATAAGTCTGCCAGTGTTCAGTTCTGCATGAGTAGTACATATTTTTTGAGGAACAAGGAATTGGCACAAACATATCTTAATGCCATATATATTTTAATTATTTTGAAGTAACCTTAAAATTCAAGTATAAGACTTGTGGATACACTTAAAAGGCAGGTAGATAGTGTCTATCTGGTATGCTTCTAGCAATTAAATCTCATTGAATGAAGTTATGTGGACGGAGTCATATCACAGTGTAGTATGCACTTAGATGAATGTGGAGCTTTTTTCTGTCCAGCATTTGCTTCTTTATAAAAATTCAGCATATTGTTCTAAGCAAAAGGAAAAATTTGAGGGTGATTATTGCTTGAGGCTTCAATAGTTATGCTTGCAGCAGATTTTTATTTAGCTTTTTTCCTCAGTTATCATTTTGAGGAATTCTTTTTCTAGAGTTATGTGTTCATTTACCAAGAGGTCGATGCTGTTCTTGTAGAATTATATTTAGGTTAATTGTAGATAGATTTCTCATGTTTTTCCTAATTTTAGTAGGTTCTTCAAGTTTCAAAAGTAGAAAGATAGGCTGTAGGTTCACAAATATTGCAATAAGTTTCCTAACTCATTTTGTTCCTCAAAAATGGTTGTTCTGGTCCTTATATTTTGTATGATTGCACAGATATGTCCATATAAATTAGATTAGTTTATAGTATGAAAATGAGTTAGGGTTGTAGTTTCTTTCATCTGTTTCATGACCAAAATAATGAGTGATGTGTTATGTTGGACCTATTCATTTTATGAATAATCAAGTTGGATTTGGTATTTGGTATATTATAAGGTTTTTTTTATTCTATGAAGTCATATGGGTTGGTTCAACAAAAATTCTTGAATGAAATCTTCATCTCTAGAAATGAATAAAAATTATTTAGTGATTCTATTTTTTTTTCATAAGAACAATGATTTTTTTTTTAAAGGATAAAAAAAAGTTGGTGTAGATCTACTATAGAAATGAGGTAGGAGATCCCAAACAAAAAATAATGGTATTTGCTAATTTATGAACTTGAGTGACTATTTTTTGAAACCTAAGAAACCAATTTGATAATTGGGTTAAACATGAAAATTTTATTTATAATTAATCTTATCTTTATTGTTTTTCTTCTTTTTATTCGTGAAATATGCCAATTTATTGCTTTTAACAATGGTTTTTAGAGGCGTGTCCATAAAAGTTTTGTAATTTCTTATATGACACTTCTAAATATCTTCATATCCATAAACATTTAAATCTAAAACCAACTTAATAAATAAAGAATATCATATATTTTTATGTTATTAAGTTTTTGAAAATAAATTTTATGGTTGGGTGCAACCTTCACTTTTTATTGAACTTTTTTATTAACATTAGGGCAAAATTCTGAGTGGAAAAAGTGGACTCCTTGAATTATGGTTGCCATGACTATATTGTTAAACTTTTGCTTCCATGGCCTTTCCCCTTTGCTTCCTCGAAAAATCTCTTTAAGACTGATCCAAAATTATTATCAAAGCTCTCAATAAGCCTGACTTCTCTATTCCCCTTAGCTTTACAAATGCTAAATCTACTTGAACTTTTTGCTCCCCTCCACGAGAATTTTCTAGGTGGACAAGCTATTAAACCTTTGCAATCACCCCATCTGTCAGTTGCTCACTAATGGGATTCCATGCAAGGCCTTGCTTTTTTTTATTTCTATTTATAAAGGTGAATTTATACTATGTATTTAGCGATGATGGCATGAAGTTGATGAATAGTGGAGTATGCAAACAGTCTTCTTTCTCCTTGTTTGTAATTGCAATAGCCAACAATGAATGTTCTTAAAATTTTATTCTGTGTAATTTTTTTTCTTTTTCAACCTTGAAAGGCTCCAAAGTTTCTCTAAATGTGCAATTGAGAGAATTTTCAATGCTGTGTTGTCATCCTCCCATGAGGTTGTTGTATTGGGCTTGATCGTGGCACATGTGCTGATTTGAAGTTTTTGTTGAAGTAGATAGATTAGGTTTATGGTTTAATTTAAGTGTTAACTCAGATTGATTCTTGTTAAATTTAACAATTGACCTACAATACTCTAACATCGTATGGTGTGTAGCTCAGAAGCAGACTCAAATACAAAAGCTCAAGTCATATTCAATTTGACTGAATTTAGTTATTGTATCTTTAAGTTAGTTCCTCTGATAGATATAAAATGCGTAGAGAGAAATGTCAACAAAAATATCATATTTGAGTGTCTAGATGGCTCAAATTCATTGTTATTTGAAATTCTTACTTGCTTTTTGATGGTGATGACAACCTCTTGTCATCACCCAATTTCTCCAAGTAGTAGGGCATGATCTTGATATGCATTTTAGTACTTGAACTGGAGTGTAAAGTTTTTGCTTGCTTTAGATAATCAAAATCCAATGTTTTCCATTAAATGGCCTCTAAAAAACTTTAGGCTACCTCATCCATGTGTGGAATTGGAATTTTTATTCCTTTTTCTTATGTGTATTTATTTTTTAGTCCGTCACCTAGAAACATATTGAGAGATGTATTTTCTATAGTGAATCTTTTTCACTATGTGAGTAAGATTGCCCATCAACTTCTATATGGTTCATTCTTAAATTGCATCATAATAAGACACATTTATCTTTGAAGACATTTTGTCATAACCTTGATAAGCATAACAGGTTATTTTGAACCAAATTTTTTTCACTTTTTTTTTCAGATGATAACCATTTTAGTTGGAACTTATCATTGTCCACAATCTACCAGATCCCCCCTTTTGCAGTCGCCATTGATACATAGAATATTTGATTTCCATCTTTCCTTAAAAGTGTCTGTCATGATCTGACCAAATCCTCTTTATATATAATTCAAGAACTTATCTCTCCCTTCATTTGCCATTGTTCCATAGAAGTTCATCCTTTCTTTGATGACTTCTAGTCTTGTGAATCTCTTAGGAAGTTTTCATTCTCTCATCATTTTTGGGCTATCACTCTGCTTTTCTTTATCCTCAACTTGGTAAAGTTTGTAGTTGTCATTCTGTGGCATCAATTGACATTTCTCTCCTAATCATTTGTGGTGAATGCCAATGTTGAGTAACTATATTTAGCAAATGAAGGATAAGCCATGGAGAATGGATAGTAAAAGAGAGAATGAGAAATATGTAACAAGATATAGTTATGTATTAAATTTATGTACTAAATAACCTTGAACTCACCACTTTCTTGAATTTGCCAATAGAGGTATCAATAGCTTGGGGAGTGGATGGGATGGGTAGATGAAGTTTAGACAATGAATGATGGTGCGACAGTAAGGAGTCATGAAGTTTAGGCTTTGTTCGATAGCAATAGTTGTGATTAAAAAGGAAGTTTTAAAAGAGATAATTCCTGTGATTGTAAAAAGAGATATTATGAAAGTTGTTTGTTATATATTTTTAGCTTTTTTCAGGTCAAAATGGAGAAGTGTTCAACAAATGTAACGTTAGTTTGTTTATGTATGTGAAAGAGGGGCAAGATGAAGGGGAAAATGAATATCTTCTGCAATCTAAGAATTTTAGATGCTTAAGACAATAAGGTTCACAAGTGGAGCCAACTAGTAGAGATCTCATTGTTAGGATCTTAAGGAATTTGCGGTGTAGTGTACTTTGATAGGATTTAGCATTTAGGATCTTTGAATAAAGCATGTTAATATGGATCTTGAGTCGGTTGCTAGCCTAAATGTTTGAAGAGTTGACAATAAATCGTGTAGCCATAGATGCAATTTGGATCTAGTTTGCTTTCAACGTGCATTCGTATTTTAAGTAAGTTTGAAGTTATTAGCTAGGATATGCTAGTTTAATATGTATTGGTTTTAAATTTGTTTAAATTTGAAGATAATTTTGCATTTTATTAAGCGAAGTTGTAGACGTTGAATCAACAATGCCAGTAAACACTAATCCTATGGAGCTGCCACACAAATCTTTGGGTGTCAATGATTTCTATTTATTTATAGCTTTTAATTATGATCTAAGCACATGTAGTCTTTGTTAATAATCTATTTTCATTTCCTTGAAATGTTTTCTTTTGCCCTATTCATCGGATATTCTTCTAATAATTCATGTTTTGCAACAAGACTACTAAATGGTATATGTTTAATAGTTCCAATATGTCTAAGCCATTTCTTTGATTTCTTATTAATTGGTGAAAATGATGAGATATTTTTTTTTCTTGAGAGACATTCCAATAAGTATTCTTGCTTTTATTACCTATTAAGTAGAAGTAAGTTCTTTAGTTTTAGTTGCATTTATATGAATATTGTTTATGCAAAATGCATTTAGTAGAACTCTTCTTTTGAAATAGAATTTCTTAAAGCTAGTTCATGTAAGTTGATGTGACTTCAGTTCTATTATTTACTTTTATGGCTTTGTCACAATGATTGATATTTGTGACACTGATTCTAGTAAAATGATTTCTCGTAATATTTTAAGTTATAATGATATAATTGGGAATATAATCAATATTTTTTTGAAGATTTAAGAAATAATTTATTTATTTATTATTATTTGGTGAATTAATAGAAATAATATAGATTAAGTATATCATTAATACTAAAGATATTTTGGTAATACTTGTTTTAGAGTTTAATTTAATGAGTTTGAAACCCTTTTATTTCATCCATCATTGATTAAAAAAAATACAAAAAAGTAGAATCCAAGTAGAATCTCATTTTGGCTTATATGACATGATCATGAAAGAAATAAATTTTAAGCTTTGGATCATTGTTGAATTAAGTAAACCTTTTTAAGATTTCTTCCACTTAACAAACATAAGTTGCTAACGTTGAGAATTCAATAAAGAACTAGTGTTTCATTTAGAGTGTTACATACAGGTGATGCACTTACATCGATTTTGTGTTAGCTCTTTTGTTGTGATATTGCAACCAATAGAAGACCTATGCAAGGCATTGACTACAAAATTGGGTGAGTAGTCCTAAATATTGAAAAGGCTGTTGAGGAAATGAACATTTAGTAAATAACGTATACCTTTCTTTCACAATGTAAACCTTTTTTCTATACTTTTGATTATAGAAAAATCGTATTATGAAATCATTCTTCTAAACATATAAATAGGATGTTTTTCGTTAAATAATTTATATGAATCATTAATCTTTCTTTCACGGGGACAATATGAATGTTATATCATGTTCAATTAAATCACTTGAAGAGTTATATGATATATCAAGTGTAGTAGTAGGTCAAAATTTCTATTTACAAATCAAAGGTTTACAAATTCATGTCGAAGTATGTATCATTTCTTGGGTTGAAATTGCTATATTATTAGGTTCACTTATCAAAGTTGGGCCGTCATGTTGATCCGAATGATCGACTCATTTTTACCAGCTAGGCACTGCAAGGTCTTCCAAAAGTGGAACAAGTCTTAGAAGTTTGTTCCGTTGATTCAATAGCATGTTTTATGTAACTATTGAAAGTCAAGATATTCTACATAATATTAATATTTCAACCAAAAGTTTGATTTTAGTTCAGAATAATCAATATGTAGAATCAAAACAAGTGATTATTCAATCCATTTTCTCAAAGGAAGTTGAATCCCCATTGCCTCCTTGACGGAGAGATGTTCTAAACCACTAAAAAGATTGGGATATACTCGTCCAACCATCATCATACTATGAAAATAGTATGAGTTAGCAAGTTACAAATTCTATTTCAATAGGACATGTATTTCGATTATTGTATCTACTATGTCTAACATTTTGTCACTATGCCACTAGTTTAGCATCATTGCTCTTCGCCCTGTTTCTATTTATGTAGCTGTGATTCAAGTGAGCAACAATAAACTTTATTATGTTTAGGTCGAATATCATCATAATAAGAGTTCCCTTTGAATCTAGAATAGCTTTTCCTTAATATCAAATGGAAGTTGATGACCTGATGATAGGGGAGTCGACAACCGAAGCCCCAATGATTGAAGGCCTAAACTTAAAGAGGTCTATTGAAAAGCTATATTTTTTTATATAGAAAATATATTCTAACTCCATTCATAATAGCTAAAAATAACTTTAATGGGTTTGAAGCTCTTTCATTTCGTCCATCATTGATTAAAAAAATGAAAAAGGAAGAATCTAAGTTTAATTCAATTTAATCATTTTTACTGACTACCATAATTTTTTATTCATTCATTCCACGTGGATTACATTGATTTTAGTAAAAGGTGTTTTTGATGCATGAGATTCTAAGTTAATGCCAGATTAAAAGATATATATTTATATATATGACTAGGTATGTAGGTAAACCTTTGAATAAATAAAATTAAAAAAAATTGGTATCTCTTTTTGGCTTATATGACATGATCACGAAAGAAATAAATTTGGAACTTTGAACCATCAGTCAATTAAGTAAATATCTTTGAGGTTTCTTCCACGTAACAAACATAAGTTGTTAATATTGAGAATTCAATAAAGAAATTAGTGTTTCATTTAGAGTGCTACATACATGTGATGTGCTTATATTGATTATGTACTAGCACTTTTGTGTTGGTACTGCAACCAATAGAAGGCTTATGCAAGGGATTGACTACAAAATTGGGTAAGTAGTCATGAATATTGAAAAAGCTGTTGGGAAAAGAAACATATAGTAAATATTGTGTACCTTTCTTCCATAACATAAACCTTTTTCTTATACTTTTGATTCTAGAAAATTGTATTTTGAAATCATTCTTCGAAACATGCAAATGGGACATTTTTTGCTAAGTAATTTATAAGAGTCATCAATCTTTCTTTCATAGAACAATATGAATGTTATACAATGTTCCATTAAACCACTTAAAGGGTTATACAATATATTAGGTGTAAAAGTAGGATAACATTTCTATTGACAAATCAAAGTTTTGCAAATTCATGTCGAAGTTCGTATCACTTCTTGGGTTATAATTGTTATATTGTTAGGTTCAGTCGTCAAAGTTGTGCCGTCATGTTGATCCGAATGAATCGGCCCATTTTTGCTTGCGAGGCAATGTGAGGTCTTCCAATAGTGGAATAAATCTTAGAAGTTTGTTCAATTAATTCAATAACATCTTTTATATAACTATTGAGAGTCAAAATAGTTTACATAATGTGAATATTCCAACTAAAAATTTTATTTTAGCTCAAAACAATCAATATGTAGAATTAAACAAGTGATTTCATAGTCCATTACTCCTAAGTGAAGTCGAATCCCTATTGCCTCCTTCAAAAAGAGATGTCCTAAACCACTAGACGATGGGGGCATACCTGCCCAACCATCATCATACTATAAAAATAATGAGTTAGCAAGTTACAAATTTTGTTTCGACAAGACATGTATTTTGATTATTGAAAAAATTTCATCTCGTTTGGGCATATATGACATGACCATGGAAGAAATCGATTTAGAATTTTGGATTATTTATCATTTAAGTAAATGTTGTTGAGGTTTCTTTTATGTCACAAACATAGGTTGTTAAAGTTGAGAATTCAATAAAGGATTAGTGTTTCATTGAGAGTGCTATTTATGTGTGATATGGTTATATTGATTTTTTGTATTAGCTCTTTTGTGGTGCTATTGCAACCAATAGGAGGCAAAATTGGGCAAGCAGTCATGAATATTTAGGTTGTTGGGGAAAAGGAAGTGATCTCCACCAAGATGCATGGTATTCATCAAGATTTATTACAAAATCATTGAAATAAAAGCAAACCATAACAAAGACTAGGATTTAATTTGAGGGAAGTTCTTTCATCTTTTAGGTAGAAAATGTAAGGTGCTCATCTTTTAGGAAAGTAAAGAGTCAAAAGACATTGGATGTTCAATAAAGGATTAGTGTTCCGTTGGTGATATGGTGAAATCTATTATGCGTTGGCTCTTTTAGTAGTGTTGCTAGCAACTAATGTATAACAATATAAACATTGGCTATAGAATTGAATGAGTACTCATGAATATTGAAATGGCTGTTGGGAAAAGGGAAGTGATCCCCATCATGATGTGTGGAATTCATCAAGGAGAAATAAAAGATCATAAAGAGAAATATACACCTTAGAAATGATAGATTTAATGTGGTCTAGCCCAGTTGGCTTACTCTATGTTCCAACTCTCTTGAAAGATCTTTTATTCCTTTTGCCAAAAGAACAACATACAAACTCTAAAGATATAAAACCTCTTATCCATTTTTCTTCTTTCTTTCAAGTTTTTTAACAAGAGACAATATGTTTAGGGATTTCAATAAATCCAAATCATATAATTATAATATTTAAACTATATATGATCATTCCATCCTATGCAAAAATTTTCATAAATCATATTATAGTTATGTGAATCATAATATACTAGATACTATCTCAATATGTTTTAACCTAGTCTCAAATTCTACAAATCCCCTAAGAATTTCTAGTTTTCGTTGATCTTTTGCCTCTCATATTATTGTTATTATTGTTATGTCTTATTGATGCAACTACATCCCATCTAAGATGCACATCCCCATGTGAAGCATCTCACATTGCTCATCATCTTGTAATGCAATATGGCTTTGCCTATTTGGCTTGACTAAAGAGATCCTATCACCTTGAAAGTGGGAAGCAAATGCCACATGTTTTTTCACTCATTTGCATACTATCATTTTGATGAACTATCACTTGTTCTTGTTTTGCAACAATTGCACCCACATAGGACGTAGTAGAGCTTCCAGCTATTTGCACTTGCTAGAAGTATGTAGAAGCAGCCAATTGTCCTCTTCAGTTTTACCTTCACCCTTTTGTAAACCTTGAGATCTCATTTAGTTGAACATTTGTAATCTCTCTAATCATGTGTCCCCAATGATATTAGATTCATCTTTACACATGGCTGATATGATCCCATCCAACATGCAAATATGTATTGCTTGCACTTGGATAAACTAGCATTCTTCATCTTTTTCCATCTTGATTGCACTATCACATGCTTGATATATTCTAAATCACTCTTTATTAATGCACATATAGAATGATCATGAAGAATCTAAAATCCAATTTAAATTATCC
Source organism: Vanilla planifolia (assembly GCA_023846275.1). Lineage (NCBI taxonomy): Eukaryota > Viridiplantae > Streptophyta > Magnoliopsida > Asparagales > Orchidaceae > Vanilla > Vanilla planifolia. The sequence goes on from CM043877.1 coordinate 11,625,170, forward strand.
ATATCTATAAATTTTGGCTATCAAAATATGCTGTTCATTATCGCCATCTAATAGAGCAACTACAAACTAAGATAATTCTTCCTTTATCGATGTTTTCTTTACTTTTATTATGCCTTACGCAATGGATAATTTTTCATTATATGACTTTCTTCATCACAAATAATGATCCTTGTGTAATCTTTTGACTTGAAGTATCTCTTGGTCCTTATCCATGCACCATTTTTCCTCTCATGATCTACAACTACTATGACCATCACTTTCAATAACCAAGGTAGGACTTCCACTTGTTTAATGAGTGTCTTCCCTTAAAAATAATTTTATCACAATTTGGTGAAAGAAGTTAAAGAAGCCAACTAGGGAAGTGTTTTGTCTTCTTCCTCAAATCTCTACGTCAAGTGTATATACCTCTATTAATATCTTGTTAAATCCATTGAAATGTGCATCCAAGTTTTCTTTATCTATCATTCGTAAGTTATATAGTTGTTTCTTCAACAAAAAACAATTTTTCAATGATTTTGACCTATGCATGCTCTTTAATATAACCTTAGACATTTAATGGATTTGTCATTCCAATGATCTCTCCAAGTGTATTGTCAGCAAGAAATAGCTATATTATGTTATTTTAGATCTTGCCATATCTCTTTTGTTGTTGTTGCTTGTTCATCTAATTTGTTAGTTTGAACTTTGATCAGTCTCTTCATTTTAAAGATATTCTTTACCTTTTGTTGTCATAATGTAAAATAATTGTTTCCATTAAAACACTTCATCGACTTCAATTTTGACAACTAAACTTGCTCCAATCAAAGTCGCTGTTGGTCCAAGACAAGGCTTATTGTTTTGACAAGTTGCTGTTTGGCTGATAATCTATTCCTTTTAGAAATGAACAAGATCCTATCTCTCAAGATGCAAGTTTTCTCTTCTCTTTCCCTCTTTTTTCTTCTTTACTTAGGGTTTCTCACGATGGATAATATACATAGAGATCGTAGTTAACCTTAATGACATAAATATGACCTCCACCTGACCCATATACCTCTGTAAACACAATATGAAACACAATCCCAATAAAGGTGAATTGAACGAATTGCTTCCTACTTGTAAATGGTATGTTAATGGACAGTTTTTTGTTTATTGTTCCTAGTGAATATTGAAATGGATGTCTCATATAATTGCTTCAGACTTGGACGTAGTCAATAAATTGAACATTTCTTCTCTTTTTGGTATCTACCACTTCTTTTGCTTATTTTGATTATTGTACAAAACTTTAGTTGCCTTGGTGTGTCTCATATAACATTATGTTTTCTGGGTGTTGATCTTTTTGGAATGCTTGGATTCTAGGATTGGTATTGTGTTGTATCACAGTTCATCTTGCTTGAATCTAGCAAGGTTTGGAATTGTGAATCACTTTCTCATTACGTAAGTTAATGTTCTGTTTGTTTACAGCATATTCTAAATACAAGGGACCACTTGGAAATGTCAGAAAAGGTGTATTGGTATGGTTTTTTTCCCCCTTTTGTTCCTTTTTTGTTATTAAACCTTTGGTTATGGGTGTTTATGTATGATTAGAAAAAAAAAAAGAAAGAAACTTATGGCTGTTTTATCGATCGAGGGTTTTATTATTCTTTTTGACATCAGCAGGAATGACAATTATATATTGCACAGCATAGTATCACTATTGTATTCTGTTCTTTTATTGCAAATGTTGCATTGAGTAGATCTTCTTCTTTGCAGCAATAATGAATGTGCACCTTAAGCTGTTTTGTTTACCTTGGAGTTGCAATATTTTCTACCAATATATGTGCTGGAAATAGACGGTATTTTTACTTGGGTTTTTGGTTTTCACCATAGGATAACTTAAGCAAGTAAACAGTCATTTGACAGAAGATGTTTAAGATGATGAACTTTTTGTAAGACAAAACAAGCCTTGGCTTGAGATGATTTAGACAAAGAATCAGCAACGGCTATCTCATTTTTTATGTTTTGGCCGGAAATTAACTTTTTATCTTCATTATGGCAAGAGTGTCGTGATAAATGTTCAATAGTTTTTTTTTACTAAGACTGAATTTTGCCAGTTTAGCCTCAAACAACTTGGTCAAATGAATGGCTATGAAGTAGTAGAAATCATAGAAGTTGTCAAGGTCTTACGTTTGAATACTGTCAACATACTTCTAGCTTTGCTTCCAATCCATCCAAAAAAAAATGCTAAGACAAGGATCACAAACTTCCACGTGCATGATTGCAACTTCAAACATGCAGAACTAGCTACGTGAATAATATTATTGATGTGATTACTTGCTCTAGACTCTACTGATGATCATGGGATTTCATGTCCCTCTTTGTAACTTGATTTGCATTATTGATTTAATTGCTTGCTCTAAACTCCATTTTCCAGTATGTATGACATTAAGGATCTGGATTTTGTTTGCTTCCTTTTAAGAAACTATCTGTGTTTAAGACCTTTGATATTACTACTCTCTAAATTCTACCACTTTGCACATACTACAGCACTAGTGCAAAGGTCCACTAAAATGAAGAACAATGAAAAAAATCTCTAAGTTGATGAAACAGAAGAAAACCATTCATAACATTTGTTCTCTTATAATGCTCAAAGTTCTTACATATATGTGAAAGAAAAACTTTCCCTCACTTGATTCTTTTTAAATAACCGAGTGATTTATTCTTGGTAATTCCCAGTTAGTTTCAGTTCAGATGATCTTTTCACTCAAACTTACATGCTAAATGCTGTTTTAGGTTTCGGTTGGTCTGGGACTGATAACTTCACATGCTCTCACGAGTTTGGAGGCTCGTGGAATTCTATTTGTGTCTCCTGGAATGGAGGTTGCTTAGCTTAAATGTACTTCACACCTTGTTTGCATATTATGCTTTTGTTATAAATCACTTCTTTTTGTTTCTCTTGTTGGTTAAAGACATATGAAGGGATGATAGTTGGTGAATATTCGCGGGATTCTGATCTTGATGTAAGATGGTTGAACTCATTTGATACTAATGGTTACATTGCAAAATGCCTCATCCTTCTATTGTTGTCCATTGTATAGGTGAATCCTGTGCGAACAAAGGAACTGACGAACATTCGAGCTCCAGGAAAAGATGAAAATGTTCGATTAACACCTCCTCGCTTGGTAAGTTTCTGTTTGGCCTCTGTTGCTAATTTAACAACATTAGTTTTAGTTGTTGTGAAGGGACTCGTTGATTTTGTTAAATATAACTGTTTACTTATATGCTGCCTATAAGATGTGCTTCGATTTATTATTGTTGATACAAAGAAATATTAGCCTCAAGATAACCATCAATTTCACCAATAAAGATTTGAGTAAAAGAATAGGAACAAGAAATATAGGCAAAAATTATGGATTTGTTGTAGGGTTAACAAATTATTGAACAATTTTACATCAAGAAAGACCCAAAGAAGAGATAATGACATTTTGTTGAATAATTGGCAAAAAGGACCATCACATGCATTGTCTAACAATGCGCATGGCACATGTGACACGTGTGGAGCCACAACGGGGCATCTATTAATGGTAGCAAGCCCGTGTGTGGCACCTACCATCACAAGTGCAGCACCACCTGTCATCACAAGTGTGGCATGTGCAAACTCTGCATTGACCTTGCTCATGCACATTTAGCTACCATCTATCGACCGATATGCACAACGTACCTTTTGCCGTGTGCGGCTCAACATGCTACACTCTTGCTAGGGCCATGCACACAAGGCACGTGGCCTGCATGAGGATGCAACAACTACAACACCTATCACATGCAGTAGGTGCAACAAATGTCATTGACCATGTGCATGCATGCATTAGGCGCAACAACCCACCTTGGGGTATATATAGGAAAAAATTATTAAAGGCATGGAAAATAACCAAAATACTCATGCAGAATGACTATAAATATCTTATCTTGACGAAAAGAATGAATAAATAAAACACTTGTTTGAGTTTTGACTATTGCATTCTCTATCTCTTTTGTATTTTCTTAGTATTTTGATCATTCCACACGTACCATTACTACATGAACTTTGAAGAAAGATTGTTGTTGAGATCTTGGAATAAGAAGTCTCACAAACAAATTATTCTTTCTTCGCTTTAATAATCCCTTTAACATGACAAGTGTTATTGTTGGTTGTTCTACTTTGTATCAGGTAATGTCAATATCTCCTTTGACATACTTATTAGCAAATTCATTTTGTTATATAATAAAAGAATTCTATATGTTCAATTATCTATGAGTTTATAGACCAATTAAAGGTTCATGGGAAATGCCACTACCATAAGGGAATGTCTAATGTAAATTTAATTAATTGAAATGCAACATATTAATTCTTTTAAGTGTATCTTATACAGATCCAATTACATAAGAAATGGTAATGCTATGCGAGTCATTTGGTTGGTTAATCTAAACAAACATAGTTGGAGTCATTGACGAGTTGAGAAGCTTTCAATGCCTAGATCATTAGACGCTTTTTAAAGCTTGAAATCACCCGAATTGAATAGCAGTTTTGCTAAACCACTAATATTCAAATCATGTATATATAAGCAAAAAGAAATAATGAGTCACACAAGTGCCAATTTGAAACTAAATACAAGTGAAATTTTACATTACACAAAGTATTATAAACTTTGGCAAGTTGGGAGCATTCCCTTTTCCATAATAAATTGGATTACCAATTGTAAGGAAGAGAATTAGGCCGGTGTTGGTTGAAGGCCAGTAATGGACAATGACTAGTGATTAATAGATGTGGGGATGCACAAGCTTAGGGGTAGTTAGAATTAGTGGTAAAGTAGCACTTAATGAGTGATGGTTTAGTCAGCAGGTGAAGAATGAGGGAATTTGAGTGTCAACGATGGAGGAGGAGCTCTGTGATAGGGATGCTTCCATGGTGTCGACTAAGGTCAAGATGTGGTTTAAAGTTAGGAACTAGTGGAGGGAGTGGCGAAAGAGTGGGCAAAGAAGAGTTAAGTTATGGCAATTTTGTTGGCAATAGACTAGGAAAGGAGGTATCAAGAGTTACGGACATGAGTACCCAAATTTTTAGGATTGAGGTTTTTTTTTATTTTTTCATTTCATTTTGAAAGTAAAGATCAATTAAGATAAGAAATATTAGTGAAAAAAAAACGTAAAAAAATTCGATGAGGGTAGTAACTCTTGTCCTTTTTGGGCTAGACGTTCACACTTCTGCACCCTCTCCTTTACCAACTCAAAATCTACCAGTGGGATTTAAAACTTTTAAGTTAAGTAAGCAATCTTCGTCGAAATAAGTAAATGGAAAGATATTCTTTTATGTAATGAATTATATATGAAAGATTAAGAGTATATGTTGAATCCTCATGTAATTGGGAATGAAGTAAAAAATGCTAGAATTCTCAAATATGGCATGTAGCATTGTTTGAAATATCTTGTTGCATGTGGAAGTGTGGTAATTGACTTAGGGGTAATGTGAAGTCTCAAGAGAAATGCTTTAGTCAACCCAAATCAATTAAAAAATATCTACATTAAGTTGTCAAATCTCTTAGATAATAGCTTGACCTCATTTATGTAAGAGTACAATTGTAATGTTCAAAAGATAGAAGGACATTGGATCTGTCTATATGGGTATGTCGATCAGTTCTAGATTGACAAACTTATTGCATCTGGTGAACAATTATCAAATGCTCCTACTCCCCCATAATGGGAATTCATTGTCAATAAACATAGGAGTATCCACTAGAACATCTTCTTGATTCTAAACTATGTTGCAACGCTTCAACTGATACTAGTCCTTGGAGGGGAAGAGAATATTTACCACAATATTCCTCTCATACATCAATGTCATCAACTAACGAAGATTGACGCATTAATATTTGCCTAATTCCTGCTCACTCATCTCTCAAGAGACTCATTGAAACATAAGGACAAGCTCCCTTAATAGGGAGGAAATAAGAGCTCGATAACTTATTAAGTATTGTTAGTAATGCCTCATATAGGATACAAATCAAGCATTCTAAGTTGACACAACTCTTGACTAACTTAAAAGCATCAAAACAACATGTTTGGTCCAATCTATCTAACATCACATTAAATCAACCTTCGTAGTGAAATCATGCAAGTCATTACACTTATTAGATATTCAAGATGACTAATGTGAGCTTTGGCTAATCTTATACTTATTATGATTACATTTTAATTAAGGTGAAATATGTTCATATAATGACATGCAATGCAAGGAGTAGTACCACAATAAAAATAAAATCTTAAAAAATTTCTCATAATAGATTTCATACTTTGATATTTCAACCAACCAAAATAGCCCCTAAGAGTGGTTTAAAACAAATGCATGGTTTACTGTTATTCATTGAATTTTATTGTTACTAAACTTGTTTGATGGTTTCAAAAATTTGAATTTGCAGATGACTCTTGAGGAAGCAATTGGCTATGTTGCCTCTGATGAATTGATTGAGGTAAAAAATTAACTTGTTAAACTTCCTCTGAGATAGAAGAGGCTTATTCTCTAGTTGAACTTAATTTTATTGTGGTGTCTCCTTTATCTATTCAGGTAACCCCAAAAGCCATTAGGCTGCGAAAAAGATATCTTGATTCCAACAAAAGGAAGATGATGAGGAATAAGCCTAAAGAATGATGAGAAATCATAGTTTTAATCCTTTGTTTTCCACCTTCCCTCTCTAGAAGTCTTATTATTCATATTAATTTACACTTATCCAAAACAATTTTGGCTTTTAAAATATTGGCATAATAACCAAGAGTTGTATTATCATAGTTTATATTTATAAGAAATTAATTATATGTGGCAAATGAACCATTTGTATTCATGACCATGTGGACATTTTTGGCCATTTGTATTCATAACAAATGTTAATAGATATTTACATTTGTTATGCCTTTTTTTTTAAATGAATACAAATTAAACACTACTTTAGTGCTTGATCCTTCTCCTTCTTGTGTTTGATGTTTACTTGTTATCCTTCATTTGGTTAAGGACCATTAAGGTATGGTCTCTAAAATTAATTTATATTGTGTGATTTTATTGAGGAACTTTGCATTGATTGTTATTGAATGCAAGCTTTGTCTACTCTTTAATTGCACATCTATAGAGTTTAGTTGCATTGTATTGCTATTCAATTACATTTGTTTTCATATCGAACAAACTGTCCTAGCAATCATCGAAGTATCAAAATTAGTTATGCATTCCAAATTATGGCTATTTACAATGTATCAAGTAGTAGTAATGTAGTGATTGGTTACTCTTTAAGGGAGCTATTTTCAAAAGTCTTGGTTTAGGATGTTATTAAGGTGTGATGGTATTTGGTTGTAAGAGATATTTTGTTATAAAATGTTTGTTTCCTAATTAATGTTGATAGGTTTAAGTAGGGCTACTAATGATTCAACATAAAGATGATTTAATGTTTGCACAAGTTTAAGGTGAATGGTTGATTTGATCTCAATTTAATTCAAGTTTTAGTCTAAGTTTGACTCAAATTGACAAATGATAAGGTTTTTGGGTTAGTTTTGAATTTTTAAGATTAATAAAAAAAATTTATATATGATATTATATGTTTATAAATTTATATATATATATATATATATATATATATATATATATATATATGATCTAATTTTGTCTCATATGAAAAAATTGAAAAATATAAAGTGATTTGAACATGGAGAATTTTATGAGTTGAACTTTTAATGAATATGAAATTAATGATTGGTTGGCCAATTTGTCATGAGTTTGCTTAGCTTAACACCCCTTTCATAGTTTTATAACATGATTATGGATTTGCTGAGCCAACCTTAGTGTTAACCCAATTAGTAGTTAATGTTGGTTTTAGTTAACTTTATTAAACTAAATATCAAAAATTAGCCTATTTGGTTATGTTAACGTAATAAGTCAAGTATCTTAGTTAACTAACAAAGGCTAAAACTTATGTAGAGGTAAGTTAATGTTTAAGTTGCAAGGTGAAAAATTAAGAAAATGTCTAGAAAGCAAATGAGGTTCCTTGAAAGTAGTTGATTTCTTTTATAGGTATTGGCTCTTTTATGTTTCTTTCATGCCTAATTATCTTCTTTAAGATAAGGTAAGATGATTAACTTTGTCCACTTTTATTCCTTAGCTCTTAAGATTCCCATTAGGTAAGATAAGATCTTTTATCTTCTCTTAATCATCATCAATATTAATGTTGATAAAGCCCATTACCATTAGAATATTAGTAGTTAGAGTGGTTACAACATCTTCTTATGGTCATCTTTTTATAATGGCTTTATTGAGAGTTTAGTAACATGTCACTTCAATTATATTATCATTATTGAATCACCACCTACTACAGCTAATAAAATATCATTAAAGTTGGATAATATTTAAGGGGTAATTTAGTTTTTTTTAATTAATTTTAAAGTTATTAGTAATTTTCAAACTAAAGTATTTATTGATAAATTATATTGATTAGCTGATTCAAGTTAACAAAATTTACTCAAAGCTTAATATTGGTTAACTTGTGTTGGTAACATAAGTTGCCAATATATATTGGGATAGAATTATATAATATAAGAATTGATGAAAGAAAATAAAAATAAAGATAAATTGTCTTGCAAAATAAGTTATAAAATGTAATTTTAGTTTGTAGATTTTATCAACCAATGTTATATGATATGCTTCAAAAAAATATGTAAATTTGATCATAAGAAGCCATGAAACATATCATTGAGTTTAATATAGAGGCCTCCAAATACATATAGGAATTCCAAAGAAATCCTCTCATAAATGGATTTATATATGAAAGAGCTTTAGAATTTTAAAGGTTAATTAGATTGTGTGGATTAGATCTAGCTTATAGAATAGTCGTTTTTAGATTGAAGGCTTAGTACAAACAAATCATTAGCAAACATTGAATCAACATTATAAAATATAAAAAAAAATAAATTAACTCAAGAAAAGTATATGTGATAATGACAATAAAACAATATGTTTACATATCATGTTGGTTGCCCCTCACGATCATAATTTATGTTACAATGAAGGAATTAGTATTGCATTCAAATGAATCTATTTTGTCATTGTGCACTAAATTTGTTTTTTTTTAATCTCTATTATAGTTGTAAATCACTTTAATTTAGTTTCTAAAGATCTATTAATTTTTATTGGATTAACTAACTCAAAATCATTAAAGAATTGTCAAGCTTAATCATTAGCAATATACAAAATGGATTAATTCCTCATCTTCTTGTAAAGCCATGTTGATAATGTCATTGCTTTTTTCCAACTTGGTCAATTCTATGTGAACAACTCTAGATTTTACTTTACATACACCTCACTAAGTCACCTTTTCCCTCGTGTTTGGAAAGTTTGTGCAATGAACTTCTATGACTTGCTAAGTAACTACAAAAGATTTGTTAATTATGAATCTAGGTTTAGGGATGAGATTATTACATATAGATATAATAATCAAGACATCTCATTCTATAAAATATACATAATGATTTATTTTGTAAAATGTGTAGTTCTCTGAAAATTTTAGTTTGTTTTCTCTAATTGTCAAAAAAAATCTTTAATTGGTCCCTATTAAGTACATAAGACGCAAGGGGTTTCAACAAATTACATTCTCTTCAAATAACTAAAGATTTGATCTTCACAATACAATTTAAGATATGACATAACATTTCTACTCTCTTTTATTTTCTAAGTGACATGAACATAATGTTAAAATTGTTGTCAATTTTTTTCTTTTTTCAATATACACATGAGAAAGGTGTGTCATTATAGATTCTCCTATAATAAGTTGTGTTAAATTGAATTGCATCTCAACTAAATCTAAATATCTTTGCTTTAGTTGGGTCAAATATTACATCCAAAAGTTTGTGAACATGATCCGAAATGTCTAGTCCTATCATGCATAGAGGCAATGGTTCTATCTTCTTCTTGCCCCCATAACTTACTGATTTGTTTTCTATAAGAGTGCAATGTTGTTAAGAACATTCGATTGCATTCAAACAATAACATTTCTTTACTTGTTTACAATACAAATACTATAGTTCATTTAACACAATAAGGACATGCCAATCTTATAGGTGTACTTAATCCAAAAAACATGTCATATGTTAGGGATTAACTAATAATCTACATTAATATTTCTCATAATATTTTGTTGTCTATGTGTTTCCCAAGTGATAGTATAGAATATTCTTAAGTTGTGAATTAGTAAGTATAAGAATATATCTACATTTCTTGTTGAGTTATTTGACCTTAATATAATTAGTGTTGAAAGTATTAATATATTTTTCATGCACATTGATGGAGACAAATTGAACATTATATGAAAGATTGGCCAACATGGATATGAATTATTTAGCTCCCAAACTCATTAAAACCATTTGTAGACCCAAGTTTGATGATATTTCATTATTCAACCAAAAAAATAAGAATGCAAATGGTAAACATGTTTCACATTTCACTGCTTATAGGATAAACCTACGAGTCTCTAAAACATTTCTCTCAGGTTTCCATGCCCCATTGTTTGTATATAGTAATTGTCATTTCAAATTTAAAGCTAACAAAGAGAGACATGTATCATATAAGGTTATGAGATATCTCCCAATAGCTCTGAGAATATATTGGCCAAATATGTTTATTTCTATGTTGTCGATGATAGAAAAGTTTTGGTATTTCACCTATAATTTTTCCTTGGTGCACATTTCATTAGGTGTACTTAGGGAATTGTAGAGAGATGCTATTTTTGGGACACTAAGAATATTTTTCCAATTAAATGTTATATATTTCTCAATAGAATAGGACCCTTACATCAACAAAGTGAAACTAATTATAGTTTGTTGTTTGTAGACTATGTGATTAAATCATGCAATTGAATATAGTAATAAAGATAAGTAACACTTGAATGAGTGAATAATTTGTTAATGGGGTTAAGAAATTATTAGATTAGACATGTTCATAGATGAATATTTTAAATTAGATAAAAAAAATAGAGTACTTACTCATTAAGTTTATACCTTTCATTCTTCATAAGAGATAAATGCATATATGGCATTATGGTTTACCTAAAATTATGTGCAATTGTTAGCCAATGGTCAGCATTACATTATGTTAGTTAGCTTTTCTATTGGCTAAAGGCATAAGCTAACAACTCAAGTTTCATTGGTGAGGAATATAGTTAGGAGTTTCCAAAACTATTGGATCATGATTAAAGACGTTATAAGATCACAAATATGAGAAACTCATTTAGGGAATAACAAGATATTAAGCAACTAGATGTTGAGTAAATGATATTTATTTATTTATTAATTATCCATTATAGGATTGCTATAAAAAATAAAATATCATATATGTTATATGTCAACCAGTAAACCTCATATTGAAAACAAACATAACAAATTAATCTTTTGATCCAATGCTAACAATGTTTAAGTAAGACATTAACTTTTGTGAAACAAAAATTGTGATAAAACCATTAGGAGTATGAAATGTGAAAATTGATGTATGTCATGATAAATACATGTTTGGTATATAACAAAATGTATATGACAATTATAATTTCAAATCTAAAGACAAAGGAAGACGTGTCATGTAAGGTTATGAGATATCGTTGAAATAATTTGTAACCTTTAATATATTTTTCATTTGATTTGGCATCCCTTTCATGTAAATACGTAACAAAATAATATTGTCATATAAAACGAATTTAAATGGTGCACATGCAATAAGAATTAAAACTATAACAATTCTATAATATAAGATATACAATAATATAATGTACAAAAATATAAAGTCATCGATAAATTTTTCATCTAGTGAATAACAATTCTATAATATGAGATGTACAATAATATAATGTACAAAAATATAAAGTCATCAATAAATCTTTCATCTAGTGAATAACAATTCTATAATATGAGATGTACAATAATATAATGTACAAAAATATAAAGTCATCGATAAATTTTTTATCTAGTGAATTATGAAATGTTAATGAAAAGCCCGCCTCATTAAAATCAATAACTGGTGTCAAAAGAACAATATTCTATCCAATCAATTTCTCTAAAAGTTATGCCCAAGTGAATAACTTTGTTTCTTATGGAATAAGATAAATAATGTATTACTATCAGAGTGTCTTGACACTATGGATGAATTAATAAGAAATGTTGTTAATCAAAACATGTTTGATAGCTCAATGATCCAATAATGCAATTGCATCCACATGGTGAGGCTATTCTTCTTTGTGTAATGACCAAATGAATCATGTCATCATCATAAAAAGCTCAACTTATGTCAACATATAGAGGCTAGCTTTCAAACATTTCAATAATTAAATGTAATATGACATTATAAAAGGATGTAGAACTACATATTTAAGTGCAATACGAGCAAAGTGTTGATATGTTGTTAGTAGAAACAACTCTAAAAAGAGAAAAGATTATCATGCCCTTATCCTATATCACGCTATATAAATATCCAATGCCTCTTTATCATTATCTTGAGTATGTATTGATGTATGGCCGATGTAGCTAATATGACAGATGTTCAATAAATTATTTGCAAAAAAGTTACTCTTTTGTATCCCTTATCTATAAAAGAACTAAAGAGAAGCATTCTCTATTTACATAGATTTTTGTATTAGAATTTTTAATAATATATATGATTTTTTTTATAAAGAATCACTTAAATTATTACGATTCTATTAAAAAAACACAAGTCATCAAAATTGATGTACTTATTAAGGACTTAGTATAATAACAAAATCTTGATTATAATTATTTTATTAACTAAATCTTAAATATATTAATTTAAAAATTCACATATATTAAAAAGTTTTAAGAAATAATAAAAATTAATATTTTACTCTCTAAATTTTTTAGTATACCTTTTGTTAAAAAATCTTAATTGCAATTATTTTATTAAATTAATGATTGAAGTTATTGATTTTAAAATTTGTTCAAGATATAAAAAAATAAAAAAAATGATAAAATTGAATATTATCTCTCTCCAAATATTTGAGGTGAATAAGAACCTTTTCTTCCTGGCTAAGCCCTAAATTTTCCGTTAACAGAAGGTCGCGTGGAATTTAAGAGGATCGAGGTTCGAGGCACACGAAGGGCTTTTCTCGCTGGAAGGCCTTTGGTAAACCTCCTTCGCGAACTCTCCTCGACCATCCGACTTCCATCTTGATCATTGCGCTCATGGTGAGAGGAAAGTTCAAGTCGAAGCCGACAGGCCGTAGGCTGTTCTCCACGCCGGAAGAGATGGGTATGTAATCCCTCTTTTCTTCCACAGTGCCAACTCATAATTGCACCAGCTTTTTGGATTTGGAGTTTTGATTTAGTTTTATTTGGTTGTGATCTCATCTGTTTGTCTTTTTTGTGAATGAGGGATTATGTTTTATCCATGTTTCGTAGCCGTGGAAGTTCTCTTAATGATTAGATAGTACGCTTGTTTCTTATTGCTATTTTAATAATTTTTTGCTTTTGCAACAACCACCCATTGCGCTGGCTTTGAGTTTTATTATGAATATGTACATGGGATGATGGTGAAATTCTGATAGCTATGGCAAATTGGACTGCGTAGAACGGCTTGAGTGGTCAGTAGTCTTATTTGATGTATGAGAATGATGAACTTTAGATTCTTTTACTGTTTAGACGCAGGATCCATAGATAACATGGTATAAGAGCGGACAGCTGGACCTTGAAGCGTCAAAAATTTTTCATTGAACACTCCAAAATGAACATGGTGTAACTTTATTGCATTGAGTGTCGTTATCATGGTTTAGGTTCTTATAGAGACAGATTTTTCTGATGAGCTTTACTAGATTTGGTATTAAAGGTTTACCGATTATCTTGTTTCCCACCTCCTATTCCATGGTTCTATGTACTCCTTATTTTTGTTTGTTGTCTATTTGTTTAACTTTGAGGTTATGAATCACTGTCACAATACCGGTATAAGGTTACATGGCATGGCAATGCTGATGTGGGAACTTAGAAGAAAAAACAGTACACAACAAGCATGTATGATATGAAAAATAAAAATATGTTATGTGAATAACTATTAAATTACAAACTTATAAGATATAATTAGTGTAAAGGATGGGCCCACATAAAATTTAAATAGCATGAGGGTTGTATAAAATTTAAAATTGCTTTAGGGTTGATGAATTTAAAATAGAACGTGTCAGCTCACCATAGTTGACAACAAAGGTGTCATGGCATGAGGAAAGAATTGAGGTTTCTTTTACAAAATCAGGATCCCCACATTTGCATTGCATGAACTAGATACTCACCAAATCATCCTAGGATCTTCATTTTGATTTTTGGGAATACTTAGGATCAATGAATTCCATGGCAGTCATTCAACCATGCAATAACAAATAGTGAGGATAAATGAAATCGATCTGCGAGGATGGATGGTTAATGGTCGTCAATGGCTAAAATAGATAGCAAAAAATTCTAGTGGGCTTCAAGTTCCTAGAGGTGATCCCTCAAGATATGTGTGACAAGGAAGAAAATTGCCTCAATCAGAATGGAGGAGTTGAGCTGAGATGCATGCAACTAAGAAGGAAAGTGATGATGGGCCTCGTGGAAGGTAGAGAACTATAGCAGGCAGGGAGCTTCATGTGTGGAAAAATAACTTCATGGGATCCTTTCTCCTTTTATATATTGGGAGAATCTAATTGGACATATTTATAAATTATCTTTCTAGGTGTTGGGTTTTTGTTCCCATTTGTGTCCTTGAAATGTCATCTTTTTTAATAAACTTTTATTAGGACTTGCCATGTGTTGTATTCCACACGATGTACCCCTATGTCTTGGCATGTTTATATCCTAAGAATGGGTTTGGCATTAGATGTTGAGGTATATAGAGTTGAAGTGCTCTTATGCTTGAGGAAAACTAAGTTTTTTTTTTTTTTTGCATATCTTTTCACATTAAATGTTCTCATATACTCTTGCTAGTGGCTTACAATGCTGTATCTGGAGTTCTTGTACAGTTTTTCCTTCAAACGTTAGAACTAATTATAGTAAATTCCTTGTGAATTTATTCTTTGAATAATATTTTTTTTATCATTAGAATAGCTTATCAGTTTAATTTTGAGAGTTTTTTTTTACCCCTAATCATGCTTATTGTTTGTTTCATGGCATTTTTGTTGTAGTTGCTGGAACATCAGCTCGTCCTCGCAGTTTTAGAAAGGTAAAAGCTGTACTTTTGTAAACAAAGCTTTTGTTGATAGCTTTTGTAAAGGGAGCTGCTCATGTTTGTATTTCTACTTCCATTGTTTGATCTATTTTGTCATACAAGTAATCACAGGTAATAGAAACTATTATCATTTTTTTGCAATGTTTATTTTTCCTTGTCTTTGAAATCATCCAAGGAGAAGCTGAAGTTTTTCTCTATCCTATAAGGTAACCGTTTTCAAGTATAGTTGTTCACATCATTTGGTCAAACTCCGCATATTGAGCATCTGGAACTGTTTAGGTTCTTTCCTATGTAAGAATTAAGAATGAAAAATATGAATTTAGTTACAATTTTGACAGTTAAATTAACGAGTGCATACATACATATATATGCATGTATATCTATGGATGCATATATATTTATGTGTATATACATGTATGTATGTACATACACACATACCCATGCCTACACCTATACCAATGCAGTGTGTGTGTGTGTGTGTCACACATTCCTATGCATGCTCCTTTGTGTGTATACATGTATGTAACATAAACACCCACCCACTCCTATGCATACACCCACACATATATGTGCATGTGTTTATATAAAGTATATATATGTATATATCTATGTATATGTGTATATGTGTGTGTGTGCATATATATATCCACACACACTCACACCTATGCCCACACTTACACCCTACTATTGTCATTCCTTCGGATGTGTTCCTTTTTCCTTGGGTTGGTTATGTGTTGGTTTTTGTCGTCGTTGACCACATTTCCACGTTGGTTCCAATACATCAAATCCTGTGAATTATTCTATCCATCTCCATGATCCATGTAAATCAAGTTGAAAAATGAGTATGATTGTTTTTATTAGGTGGCATTTGTGCTTTGTGTCTTAGGAATTATATTAAGAATTTTACCAAAAAACTTTATGTTTTGTGTTTTTTCAGAACAATATTCAAGGGAGAACATATTCCAAGATAAAGAATGATTGGATCCATGTGTTTTCCTTCTTTGTGGTTCTTAATTTTTTAGGATGCGATTTTATTTGAATTTACTTGTTATTGTTATTGTACTTGCATGTGAGGTGTATTTCAAATGAGATTTTCTAAAATTGTCATGTTGTCCTAAAATAAACTTTGGTTTTTTTCCTTTTTAAGATTTTATTTCTTCATTTAAATAAAAAAGAAACAAAAATAATCCATATTTTTGAGAAGTTAGGGATGGTTAACGAATTGGAGCTGTATGATATTGATTATTGAAGTTTTGTTTTGAGTTGACTTTTGCGTTCATGTGTGGCATTGAGCATTTACTCACATTCTGAACCATGATTTACTCTGTTGCATAATAGCTATTGATTTGAAAATTTTTTATAGGAAATCTTATTTCATGCTTGTGTATAGAAGAATTTGTAATATTAAATAAAAATATAGCTTTTCACCCAAACTTAGTTTCAGATATTGACTCAAAGAAAAAGGATAACGTAGTCAATTCCCATGTATCCAACTTCCTTGTGAAATTCATAATAAAAAAGTTATTGTTGTTCAGATTTGAATTCAGTTCTATCATTTTTCACTTATGCCAAACGCTGCTGAACAATATTTGCATGTCTGCTAATATGGATTCCATTTTCCCTTGTGAGACTTCAAATATTTTATGAACTATGCATATTACCATCATATATAATACAGCGAAGTCTTGTTGAATATGGATGTTGCTATGTTCTTTAACCATTTGAAATTATTCTGCTTGTATCTGAATTGTATTTGTTGGTATGCTGCAACCTTGGCTTCCATTTTCACCATTCCACATTTTTTTTTTGTTGAACTGGTGGTTTTTAACAGGAGGTAGAAGAAGATGTGAGGAAGGAAGAGGAATCTGATCAGGAATATGATGATGATTCTGAAGAAGAAACTGAGGTTAATGTTCAGTAATCTCTGATTTTATTTATGCCACCTGAGTGTCATCTTAGCCATTATATTATTTCACAGAAAAGGAAAGGCACTGAAGGCTTGATTGAAGTCCACAACCCTAATCTGGTAAAGCCAAAGAATGTGAAAGCTAAAGATGTCAATGTAAGTAATGGATTATAGTATTCTTTTTCTTAATTACACATGCTAGCATTGTAAATTGCGTTCATCATAATTGCCTTTGTAGATAAGCTGCACAAAGTTGGAAATTTAGATTACAAGTGTTAATTTCTGTATAATTTTGTTTATCACAATAGCTTTTAGATGGTGTGAAAAGTGCTGTAAACATCTAGATTGATTGTTTTTTATTTTGAGATGGATTACTTGGCTTCAGTTATAGGAGTTTATGATCTTCTACACGTTTTCACAAGTTGCTTCTTTGCTAAGATTGGTTAGATATAATCTTTTTGCTTCATCATAAAGCTAAAAAATGTTAAACTTATTGATCTAGTGGTACTAATGAATAATGAGCAGGGTTTTGTTACCATGATAATCCTCACTTATAATTTTCCTTATGATCGTCAATTCTCCACCCCATTTGGAAGTTTCTTGTACTGTTAAAATTCTCTACATGTTCATTTGCGTAACTGTTGGTCATGTGTTGGCTATTGTAAAATTTTCAGTCTTTTGTTTTTTTAATCTTTGTTTTATATTATTCATGTCCAAGTAACCTAACGCTTTGTTTAGTTGTTTTTTTCCCTGCATTTTGCCTATTTATTTGTCTATGCCTGCTAAGTGCTCTGTTTGTCAAGAACTATTGTTATTTTGAAAGGACTTTTGGAAAAGAAATTTTGAAGGAGAGCCTTTTAAAAAAGAGTTTTATTTGGATAGAAAAGTCAAGTGAAAACTATTTGTGAGGTTTTTGGAGCTTGAGTTGGAAAATGAAAAAAATGAAAAATGCTAAGTGGTGCAAATAAGCAAAATATTAATCTTAATATTGATTTATGTCTAAAGTATTTAAAGATTTAAATTATATATGAACATGCTGCACAGTGTATATTGCATGGAACACAACACGATTATTGAATGTTAAATCTACGTCTGTAATTGTCCAAAACATTTTTATTAAATAGAAGCTTTTCAAACGGTAATAGTATTTCAGCAATTATTTAACAGGCTTTTTGCAATCTCTGTTTTTTTTGACAAGTTTACCAAAATTAGCATTTTCTTTTCTTTAGTGAAAAGTTAGATTTTCAAAGATGTTTGCTTGTTCAAATTTCAAATAGGAGATGCACAGCATGTTGTGGTTATTGCACTAGTAGTTAGCATATCAATAGATGTGTTCGAGGTTAAGTAACACAGTATAGCAGGTTAGTTCAAGCTAAAAGTTTTGCATTTGCATTTGCTCATGCATTATTTTTTTTTCGAAAATATGGGAAGGCTTAGTATAAGCCTCAATAAATGAATATGTGAATATTGAATGTTTTATGATTTTCTATTTTTTATCTTTTTTCTTTATATGCACTGTGTTGTATATTAACGAAGATGATCAAGTTTATTGTAAAAAAATAATTGTTCATGCTAGGAATGTTTTTTTATTAGCGAGAAGTTGTTTCTGGCCTTCTATGGTATTTTTTATACTAAAAAAAGTCATTTGATGTTAGAATTTAACAGATAAAAATTGGTCAAATCTTAAAAAAATTTAAATCATTTTGATGTTCCACATAAAATACTTTGTAATTTAGATGAATTTGGTTTGAATAACTATGCTTTGATGATTCTCATGTCTAGTGTAATTTTTATTTACGAGGGAATTTTTCCAATTTAATGAAGCTTAATGAATGCGAGTGCTCAACGAGGCACTAGAAATGTTAGACAGCTTTTCATTGTAGGCTTCTGAATTCACATTCTCATGATTGTCAGTGATTGAATTTCTTTTGGGCAATATAAACTTTGAAAACAAATTATTTCTACAATTGAAATCTTTTTACAAGGATGCTTTGGTTTTAAATTTTATGGTGACTAGTCACAAGCTGATATCATTCTTTTTGTGAATCCGTTTTGTCTCTTTTGTAGCTCTTAGACATTGTTTAGGTTTTATCCAGCTGTTGACTCATAATTTGTTCCTTTTGTAGTTTGAGCAGACAAATGAGCTTTCAAGGCGCGAAAGGTGATGAGCTTCTTTCTTTTTCTGGCAACATTCTTTTCTTGAAAAAGTTTTTCATATTGCATTACACCCTGTTGATAAATTTCACTAGCTGTTGTCTTTGGAGTTTTTCTTTTTGTGTGAAGGTTTTACTTTCATTAAAATTAAGGGATATTTATTAGTGTAGCACTAAAAGCTTGCCCATTTTCATATGATCACCCAATTCTTCAAAATTACATGTCTCGAGCACAAAATTTAGTGTATCACTTATGAAACTACCAATTCTTACAAATTATGTATATACTGAGGAAAACTTATTATTTTACTAAAGCACTACTTAGGTTCAAATAGTCAATTAAAAATAATATAACAAAGTGAAATTAATTTAACAAAACCTATTTTCAACTAGAACTAATCTGTTTCCCACTTAGATCTCCATTCATATGATTGAGATTTAGTTTTTGTTAAAAAATTGTTAGGTTAAGTTAACTCATTTAGTTTCTAGTGATGTTTAATTCTCAATGGTCATCCAGTAAAATAACAACTTTTTGATAGTATATAAGTAATATGCAAGAATTGGGTGCAATTAATAAGCTTAGTTTTGCATGTGAGATATGTAATTTAATAGAGTTGGCTATTTGTGTAAATAGACAATTGTTAAATGTTAGACTAGTAAAAATCCTAACATCAAATGTAGGTATGAAATTTGAAATTCTGTTATTATGCTGTAGTGAATCCTGTGATTGAACCTATTTTATTTCAAGCTGATTTGTAAATAGAAAAAATATGTAAGCATGGACAGAGTGATGTAGGACTAGACGAAAATTGCTTAGTTAGAAAATTCGTGACTGATGCACAACAAAGAGCAGGGTCGTCACCCTAAGGGACACACACCTAGATACGATGAGGGTTGAACGCAAAAGGCACCAACCAATGAATCCTAACTAAACTTAGGATCGTTACTTGCTAAGAAGTCGCTAAATCGATTACGGTTACACACTTTCAAACACGTAGAAATAGGGAGTACTTAGATTGGTTAAGTACCAGTTGAACTTAAAATATAATTTATAGTAAGAGTTGCACTTCGCAGAATGAAAATATATTGAAGACAAATTAATAATCTAGGAATGGAAATTACTCGTAAAAAGGAAGACGAGGAAAAACAAAAAATTCCAACTTGAAGATGGTTGAGCGATGAAGGAAGATGATAGACTGGAGTGGCGTCTCACCACTTGGACCTCGCGTCCCTCCTCCCAGTATCAGAGCTTTGACGAGTCGGCACGCCAAAGACACTCAGAGCACTCACGAACTCAGAATGGAAGCAAAGAACACTCAAAAAACTTGCATTAACTATCCAATATCTCTTACAACAGAAGAGGACTCCCCCTTATATAGGAATCCATAAGGGTACAAAAGACATTTTGACTCATAACATGGGAATACTAAAGGACACATGGGTAAACTAAAAATCACCTAAAAATTACAAACAGACTCCTAGAAATCTGAGAAAAATAATGAAAATTAAGTTCATTCATCCTAATTTCGGATGGCTGGAGGCGCGGCGACAACGGCGGCGGCGGTGCGGGCTGGCGCGGGTCGGTGCGGGCTGGCGTGGGTCGGCGCGGGTCGCAGGTCGCGGGTCATCCGGTGGGTAGCTTGGGTAGGCGCCTGGCTGGACTCATGCACAGCGGTTCAGGCAAACCCGGATCCGGTTCGGGCACGAGCTGTTCGAAACGGCGGCGGGCGGTTCCCTGTGGCGGCGGAGGTTGCGGCGGAGGCGGCAGTCGGTGGCAGGAATAGTGATTTTGGCCTTGTTTTTTTTTTTTTTTTTTTTTTTTTTTTTTTTTTTTTTTTTTGTACAAGACATGGTCCTTGGACGTCGAAAGTCCTTCTCGAACATGATGTCCTCATCACAGAGTGACCTTGATAAATGCATTTTAGAAATCTCAGTAACTTCAAGTTTCTATGGATGAACCTTGTCACAACTATAGAAGTCATACGATTTGGTGGTTGTGGGCTTGACATGTTGAAATAACTTCTTGCAAATTGTAATATAAGTTTGTATGCAAATTCCCTCTTGGAAAAATAACCATAAAAGTTATAATACTAAAATTACTCTGTGGATGAACTTCTGATTGCTTATGCAGTGATCTAGATTTTGAAGAAACTGAGTTAAGAGCTACAAAATGAGAAAAAAAATCTGTGGTGCAATTTTTTCAAAAACTGAAGCATGATTTGACTGATGTGAAATTGATCCAAATGTTGGAATTTTTGAAAACGTCCTAATCTTACAAACTAAATACTGTTTAATAATTCAACCTAGTAAATTCACATGTAAATTAGCATAAAGGAATGCTAAACAATGGCCCTTCTGGTTGAAATAAGTAAATTACAATGTGACATAGGAAATATGACTCATCGTTATGTCTATTGAGGTCCTTGTGCAATGAAAATTAATGATCTAGTTGTTACCAATGGACGTTTGATCGATTTATGTACTTTATGAATTTCTAATGTTCAATTAATGCAGAAAACAATATGGGGGAATTTTTTTTTTTTTTTTTTGTGTTGTGCGGCATAAGAAATGCATTTGAGTGCTCGGACTATCGTTCTTTTATATTTGTAATAATCTTGAGTAGTAGGGTGATTTGCTGAGAGTTGGTAGTTCAGCTTTGGTCATTATTGGGGGATTGTCTTGGTGTGATTGGTAAATGCTGTGGTTTTGGTCATTTTAAATTTTCTTGGTGGCCTTCAAAATTGTAAATAATTAATGCAGAACATTTTCTTGGACTACCATCTTACACTTCTACTGAGAATAAATGAAATTTTAATGAGGAAAGCATTTTGAGAACGTATTTTATTCAGCATTTCTAAGAGCATGTGACTGTTTTGATGGAGAAAAAAAAATGTAATATGATGGCCTATCTTTTCCTTGAAGTTTTCAGCTTCTTGTTTATAGCAGATATATTATTCTATGTTGTCGGTGCTTATTTATCATGGAAGAACTACGGTTAACACTACTTTAATTTTAGCTTGGTCACATGCTACAGTGTTCCTTTAGTTTACTAGTGGAATTTGAAGTGAGCTTCGACTTGTTCTTCTGGCTGGGATTTTCACATTAACCTATAATAATGGAATTGATGTTCTTTCTGGCTTGCTGCAGGGAGGAAATCGAGAAGCAGAAAGCTCACGAGCGATATATGAAACTCCAAGAACAAGGCAAAACTGAACAAGCCAAAAAAGATCTGGGTACTATTTAAATTCAGTTCTCTTCAACTCCACTCTACCACCGTTTGTGTGTATCGAGCTTTTGATGGCAATGTTTAAAAATGCCATTTACCATTAGTTCCTTGATGCATTCCAAGAAGAGGCTTTTTTTTTTTTTTTTTTTTTTTTTGTAACCTGTGACAGAAAACTGCTGATGTCCAAAACATGAGTTTGCTATATCATTGATTTCATAAATCTATGATTCATTGCAGAACGTTTGGCCATGATAAGACAGCAAAGAGCAGAAGCTGCAAAGAAGCGTGAAGAGGAAAAAGCTGGTATGTGGAGAAGTTTTTTTATTATGCTACTTCAGTAAACTGGATAATTATTTGTTAGCGATGAATGGAAAAATTTAGGTTATAACTTTCACACAATAACTCAAAACTGACGTTAGTTTTTGTAGTTCTCCTTTTTTTCAACCTTTCTTTTTCTTTTTTTTTTTTTTTTTTTGAACTCATATGGTGCCAGGATAATCTACTAGAATGCTGTTTTGCATAGAGTTTACTTTAATCCCACTTAAGAATGCTTCCTTTCCATAATCCTTAGGAAACTTGTATGATAGAAGTTTTTGTGGCATATCACGAGGAAGAAGCACTGAGTGATTACTTATTTAACAAGATGCGCTGAACCTTGTAATGAATAAATAAAAACACGAATGTTATAAGAACAAGTAAACTCATAACAAAACAGGTCACTGTTTTAGTAAACAGTAAAATGATAAATAAATTATGTAATTAACCAAATCATGCATGATTAGTTGTAAGAAACTTGAAGTCTTGAAAGAAAAAAGGCATGGAAAGTTACAGTTTTGCAAATAGGAAAGAACATGATTAGTTGTAAGCGATTAACTATCAAATATAAAGAACATGGTATTATACATTGATATTATATAGACTGCCAGGAGATTTTTGCTCTTGTGGCCAACTTAATACCATCAAGATTATTTCGTGTCTTTCTACTAAAATTGATTGGCACCTTTATTGGATGTGTAGAATGTCTTTGTAAATGGTGACTTGAATGAAAAAGTCTACATAAACGTCCCATTGGGTCTAGAAGCCATCTCCTTGTGCATTGTTTAAAAGGTTTACTAATGTTGTGAAAAGGTCAATTTTGCAAACTAATCATGCTTCATTTGTGAAGAATTGCTCTTTCAATTCTTTACGTGGGTGATATTTTTGTTCCTGATGATTGTTCAAAGGAGTTATCTGAATTGAATATATGTTTTAAGTTAGAGAATTTGAGATAAAGATATTTTTTAGGAATTGGATTGATTTAAACTAGAGATAGAATCTCAATTTCACAGAGAAAGTATGCTCTTGATCTCCAATTAGTGTGTAATATTTGGATTGCAAGCTAATACACACGTTGGTGGACTCAGCTCAAAAGTTTGAAAAATCAAAGGAATCATCTCCCATTGATAAAGGCAAACAAAAGAGGCTTGTTAAGAGATTTGTCTCCCTCCAATGAAACCTAGCATTTGTTTTTTTAGTTATAGAGGTCAAAATTTACAGAGATTAGGCTTTCACTAATCAAAGCCTAGCAAGAAAAACGAATTGAATTTTCATTTTTTTTCTTTTTGTTATGTCACATTGAATTCATTAACCAAGCAACTGTGATTAAAAAGCATTTCTCTTCCTGTGCTGTATACAGCTATTGCCTGGTTACATGACAAACTCAAAATCATTTAGCACATTACTTTTGCATATTATTATTTCAACCCTACAAGAAATGAAAACAAAATTCTCTTCATTTTAATTTATTTTTACTATCATTTTCCCTGAACTAACTTGAGGCCAATAGGTTTTGATTTTCTTATAATCTCATCAGAAGCTTGCTTCTTTGCGTCCTTTTGCTGTTATTATGTCATGACCATTTCCATGCATCTTTTAACATTCAGCAACTGCGTGCATTTTCAAGTTTGCATATGCAACTCATCAACTGCAATTTGCTAATGCAATATTCCTTTTTCCAGCAAAGGAGCAGAAGAAGGCAGACTCTCGCAAGTAATCTACTGATGATTGAACGTTCAAATCTGTTCGCAGGCAAACCTGAAGGGCTTGCTTGGCTTCACTTATTGTTAGGTGATTTCTAGCCAAAACTTTTATTTGAAATGTACAACGAATGAATTAGGTTTTCTATATCTTTTTTCATGGATTTGGGCATCTTTTGTGCTGCTCTGTATTTACATCTCAAATGAGGAAGCAGTTAGTATTTTATATGTTTTATGAGTCAATTGATTTTTCCAACTCATGTTAGTATTTCATACATGTAAGGTCTTATTGTGTTACTTCTGGATTCAGTTCTTTAATATATATTTTTTTAGTTAATACCTGTTTAGCTGAAGCATTTGGTGAATATATATTTTGTGAATGGTTTATTGAGATTGAAATATAGGTTTGTATGGTTAGAATAATTTTGAATAAGGAAATAAGAAATGGGCAAGAAGGGTGTTTTGAAATTGTTATTATAATTTAAAAAGTTCAAAGTTTTTTTATAAAAAAATTAATTTAATTAAAAAAAAAAAGGATTGTTCTTTTGAACAATTTATAAAATCTAAAATTTACATTGTTTTACAATTTCATTAACGAAAAAGATTGGCACAAGGAGTGCCATTTGATGGAATAAAATAAAAAGCTTTTTAAAGTTCTAAAAGAAAGTATATTTAGACCCAAGTTTAACACAATTTATGTAGTAATCAATGATAGTTAAAACCAAAATCTCAACAAGCAAAAGCATATTTTGTATTTCTTTTAACATATAATCAAATCCTATAATGTGAAAATAAGAGAAGGTGTTGAAACTATAGGATGAGCATTTCATTATTGGAAGTAATATATATCACTACAGAAACAATAAAAAATAAATACATAAAAGATCAAAAGTCTTGTATGTATGACAACAATCTGATGCCTAGCAACATCCAGATTTCTTAACAACAGAAACATCATCCTTCGAGCCAACACTAATGGTTTGTCCCTTAGGTAGAGCCATGGGATCATCTCCAACATTGAGTGCTTTTTTACTCATAACACTATGAATTTGAGTGAGCACTTCTATAAAAGCATCCTCTACATTTGTGGACTCTAGGGCAGATGTCTCCATGAAAAAGGTACTCTCCTTCTCTGCAAAAGCCTTGGCATCCTCGGTCGAGACCGCCCTGAGGTGACGTAGATCTGCTTTGTTTCCCACAAGCATGACAATGACATTCGAGTTGGTGTGTTCCCTTAGCTCCTTCAACCATCTCTCCATGCTCTCGAACGTGACATGTCGAGTGATGTCGTAGACAAGGAGAGCACCAACCGCACCACGATAGTATGCACTTGTGATGGCTCGATACCTTTTGCGTAAATAATACAAGACATAGTTGAATCTTATATTGAAATTCATAGAATTTTAATAAATAAATTAGCAACAATTCTTGAATTAACTAAAAAAATATAAAAACAAAAGAGAGAAAAAGAAAAAGAAAAACACATTAACCCGATAATATATTATAATTAACATTCATAATATCAAAACAAGTAGAATCCAAATCAAAACCATCTCATAGAATTATATTGTCTCGTATCAATAAAAAAAGATACCAATAACACATCTATTTCCAGAAAATATCCGAAGTACTATGAACTTTAACCAAAAAAGACAAATAGTTTCTTTAACTAGAAATTGCCCTGTTTTAACACTAACACAGTTGAAAAAGCTTAGCATATGTATGTGAGAGGTAGTGATTGTTGTAGGAGAAAGGGATGTTTAACAATGTGACCATAGAAAATGCAAAAAGAAGAGAGAAAGAGAGTGAGAGGGACCAAAACTTGCTCATGCAGGAAACTCATTAAATAGGTGAAGTCATTCCCTCTTTAGCAGCTTAGAAATCTCACCAATACTTCCTTATGTTACCATCAAGGGACCTCCATCAATTTTCAAGCTGACCTTGAGAGAAGGTCATGGCCTTTCCATCAAATTTTGTAATCCTGCCTTGGCTTTCCTTTTGCTTGTCTTATTGAAATGAAGTAAACACGTTTTGTAAATTTTCTCAAGCCTACATCAGGCCAACCTATGAAGAAGCAAAGGATCATCAAGCTTCAACTAAATTAGATAAGGTGGAAGCAATGGAGGTAGACCTTGGTTAACATAGAAACAAGATGGTAAAGGATATTTCATTGAGATAAGAGCTGAAGGAGTTACTTGAAGCAAGTTTGAATAAAGGGACAATGACTACATGTATGATAGAGAAAACATCACTTTCAAAGCTCTCCAAGTTGGAGCGATTGACTCTACTTCTTAGCCAAACTAAGTATCTCTCCCCTAAAAGCTATAGTTGGCCTAGGGTGCCCATTGCAATAAAAAGAAGTTAGGTTTTACTTGATTTTGGAGGACTAGTTGAGTAACCTTCAACCCCTTGTCCAAAGTCTTTAATGTCATATATAAGTTCAATGATTTGAAGAATCAAAGCAATATCTTATTAATCCAAAATTTTTCTCTTGTATTAATAAACATAACCCAATTTAACCAGAGTTTTAAACAAATTAACTAATATATTTTTTATATTTTATATTTCTTCTAACAAAAAGCCAAACATCTAAGATCATCAACCTTATTGTCTTTCTCCTTAAGCTATATTTAATTTACATATATTTATTATTTAATAACTTATTTTATTTCTTTTACTTATGTATGATCTAAGAAGTGAAAAAGGATATGAAACTCATTATTGAATTTTTAAAGATTTTTATCTATAAAATTATTTTGACTTTCAATATATCTAATTATGTTTATTAATTAATTTTATGCAATCTCTATTATGCACTTGATTTGGTCAAGATCAACATTGCTAATCTTTGTTATGGCATGCATTATTAATTTATTTTGGATATAAGTAGCATCAGTTGATAGATATTCTTAGATTTATCATTTCTTTGATTTTACAATTCATTTTTCTTACATATATAACATTTAGTATAGTTTAACATTAGTTTGATACTTCATTTTATTCATTATTCATCTTACCTTAAAAAATGTCGACTTTCTAACGTTGACAAAAATTCTAAAACATTCAAAAAAATAACCAACAATAATTACCCTTTTCTTAAATGATATACAACCAATTATTAAAAAATTGATAACAAATCCTTCTGAACCTGAAATCCAACCTAAAAACCCAAACTTGCTGAGCCATGGATTGGATTTCGGTTAACCCCGGCCCCATCCCCTTCCTCATCTGAAACCCAATCCCAACCCTGCTTCTTGACATGCCTATTTTGGATGAAACATCCTTTCTTTGATGAAAATTTTGTAATTCGTCATTGAAGCTAACTGCACAACGCACGTAAAAAGGAACCACACACCTCATTTATTCAGATCTCAATGGAAGCATCACAAATCAAGAGGCCCTCTGTGAAGATTGGCCGAACGATGAAGGGCAAGGAGGGTACCTTTCCTGGCCGGCGGTGTCCCAAATCTGAGCCTTCACGACTTTTTCTTCGACGCGGGTGCTCCGTGTAGCGAACTCTACGCCAATGGTCGACTTGGACTCGAGGCTGAATTCGTTCCGCGTGAATCTCGACAACAGATTGGATTTTCCGACGCCGGCATCCCCAATCAGAACCACCTTGAAGAGGTAATCGTAGTCGTCGTCTACCCTATAAGCCATTCCTCCTCCAACACCAACACCTGTCGCCTGCTGCCGATCAGACCCTACCTCCTATCTCCGGAGCGAACCTTCTCATCGCGGCGGATCGAGATCAAATGAGCGATGGAGACGGGGCAAAAATATACCAAAATTTAAAAGTTGCGGAATTCAAAAAGATACCTATCAATGTCATTAATGACATTACAAAATGTCGGAAGGGGGAAAATGTAACAAGATGGAAAACACCTTGTAATTATGAACAAAAGGGGTCATTGGGCGGGCCATTAAATAGGCCGCTGAAAGCTCTCCATGGCTCAAAAGTGTGTGGCTGAAATCGATCTCGATTTATTTGTTTAGGTACATTATAATAATATACTTATTTATATTTTGATTTAATATAAATAAATAACAGGTCATTTATTTTTAAAAAAATCTAAATATCACCAATTTTTATATATGATGTAGTATGTCAGATAAGCTTCTATACATGAGCAGAAAGAAATAGCGAAAAGAGGAAGAAAAGAAAGTAAATAAATAAAAATTTAGATTTTTTAGTAAGAATTAATTATGAATATATTATGTATAAAAGACTAAGTAGATTAGAACAAATTATATATCAATTTCCTGTATAAGAAATAAAAAGAAAAAGAAAAATGATAGAGAAATTATTCTAGAGGATTTAAATAAAATAAATTAAGATAATTGTGATATAAATAGATTATTATTATATTTATTTGAAATATATTAATATAAGCATGATGTCATGATATCAGATGATTATGTACAATGTAAAACTCCAAAAGTATCTTATTTATTTCTCCCTTCCCACCAATATGTTATTTATTATCATAATTATATTGTATATTTTGCATACAACCTTCATACCTTATCATATATTAAACTTATCATATTATATGATTTATCTAAAATCATCAAATTATTATGTTAACACTAATTATATTCAATGTAAAAAACTTAGTATTGATATCAAATTATCACATCCTAGTCTTATTTTGTTAAGATATTATCTACTTAAGTTATCTCATCTTTACATAAGCAGGTTTTGCCTTTTAAGAACTATTCTCACATAATCTATATTTAGTTTTTTCAATTCTTTTCAAGAGATAAGATTTAAAAACACTTATAAAATAAATTAGATCATTAAAAGTTGGAGTTGAAATTCAAATATTTTGTTGAATGAAAATAATATTGTATTATTATCACATACTATGTGATGAAATTAACATAATCTTAACAAGAATAAAAGTTAAATTGATGTAGATAAAACAATATTAAATTAAGTAAAGAAAAACAACATACCTCACAAATGATAATTGCATACATAAAAAAATAAAGGAGATAACATTTGAGTGATAAGTCTTTTCACTAATTCTTATTTTCGATCAAAATTTGTTGTCAATCAAAGTTGGTGATCTAAGCATGGAATTTTGAAAATAGAAGTAGTTAAACTTTCTTAGAATAATACATAATTTTTAGAATTAAATACAACACATAAGAGTAAAAAAAATGAAAAAAACTACTAGATATTATATTGCTCTTGGAAAAGTTAGGTCACCTAGTGTGATCATAGAATACCTTAGGGTAGCTTTTGTAAACTAATTGATCTAGTATGAAACTCTCGAGGTAGTCCAAATCTAAGTTTATAGGCCCTCACTCTCACGATAAATATCATAAAGAAATCTTTTACAAGTATAGAATGTTGTAATAACTACTAAGGATCTCTTAATATACTTTGTATTAATACACTTATAAATCATATAACTAACTAATCTATCATAAATTACAAATAATAGACAATACATAATGATATATAAAAACTTTAATCATAACATTCATATTATTTCTACTTCTATTCTCAGAGTTTTCTATTTAAATCTTCAACTTTGAATGACAACAAATTTTGATCAAAAATAAGTTTTTGAATTTACCTATCAATCAAATATCTCCTTTCTTCTTTATGATATTTGTATAATTTTATAATATTTTATCTATATCAATTTGACTTTGATTTTTATTAAGATCATGTTAACATTACATAGAATATGATAATAATATTGTGTTGTTTTCTTTCAACATAATATTTAAATTTCAATTCCAACTGTCAATGAATTAATTTATTTTTTAAGTGTATTTAAATATTATCTCTTGAAGAGAATTGAAAAGGCCAAACGAGTTAAATTCATCAATTAGTAGATTATTGTTCGATGAAGTTAACTTAAATTTTTTTTTATCGAAAGGCTATATTTTACTAACTTTTTATGGTAAAATGTTATATGAAAAATATTTATAAAATCAACTATATAGGCACAAAACTTGTTTGGTAAATGTGGAATGCAATTATGCCGCATGGTAGAAATTGATTAATGTGAAACACAAGTTATGTAGCATTATAGAAGGGATAGTTGGACTTTGGAATGACACAAAATTGATCCTCAAATCTCCAAATGTGAGAAGTAATCCACTTTGTCTCCTCTCAATCTCTCTGTATTTTGTTAGATATTGATATTTAATTACTCTTAAATTGTTCATTATTTACATGAGGATGCTTTAGTAAACTTTATACACATTAAAGGGTCGTCTAGAACTAAGCTTGAGGTTTGGTTTTAATCTTTGAGATTAGTTAAGGCAACTATGTCATGTATTACATATTTCTTATGTTCTCTTATATTAGAGTCATCGAGTGTTATACAAGAATTCTCAAGTTTCTCAATACCTCATCCTTAATCAAAAGTAATAAAGAATTGGTAATGACAATGGAAATAAAGTGAAGAAAATATCTTAGTGAGTTGAAATAAAAAATAATAATAATAAAAAGTGAAGGCCAAAGAGAAACAAGGTAACCAACATTTAAGAGACTCAAATCATAAAACCTTAAGCTCCATGAGTTTCTTAGAATTTGTTAAACTTTAATTAATAGAAGGTGATTTTGTTGGAAGAAGAAAATAGTAAAGTGTATTAAAATCTCTAATATATTTTTGAATTTGTTGAAATAGGATTTTTTTAATGATGTGTAAAACAATTTTTAGATATTGTATCTAAAAATAGATATAATTTAGATATTACATTTTTTAATTTATAAATTGTATTACATAATATGAAATATTGTATATTAAAGATTGAAGCCTTCATTATGTTCCAAAATTGTATTTTGTTAGAGGTTGATATTTAGTTACTCATAAATTGTCCATTATTTACTCGATGATGTTTGAGTAAATTTTCTACATAATAAAGGGTCATCGAGAGCCATGCTCAAGGCTTAGTTCTAAACTCTGAGACTAGTTAAGAGCAATTATGTCGTGCACTATATTCTCTAAGGCTCTTTTTAGACGAGAGTCCTTCTCAAGTATTAGAAAATGATTATCAAGTTTTCTCGAGACACATTAGAATGATATGATAAGCAATAATCAAGAAATAGTAATGAAGGTAGAAACAAGGTGAAGAAAAATTATAAGTGGGTTGAAATAAAATAAAATAAAAAAGAAGCCAAAAGTGAAATAAAGTGACCAATATTTAAGAGATCGAAAACAAAAAAAACCTTAAAGCTCTATGAGTATTCTAAGAATTTCTAAATTGTAATTAATATTAGGTGATTTTGTTGGAAAAAAAAAATAAAATGTTATGAAAATAGATATATTTGAAATACTATATATTTAATATATAAATGATCTTACATAACATGTATGTGAAAGGTTGAAGCCTTCGTTATGTTCCAAATAACAAGAGCCACGGCAGGGCGGAATGGTTGGTGACGGAGCCGAAGGAGCGGCGGCTCTTCTTAACCCGAACTGGGCGAACCTCCGGCAGAAACTGGAAGCCCGCCGCCATCGAAAGTCCACAAACCCTTCCCGGGGCGGGAAAGGAAACCCGGCGGTACCCGCTCTTGGCAAGCGCAAAGAGAGGCCGGACCCCGAGCCTGCAGCAACTCCCTCCGCTCCCTCTGTCCTCGAACCCACTTCTGAAGACTTCAGGTTCTCTCCCGTTCTATCCATTTTCTCTCTTTCTCTCAGTCATTTTTTGGTGTTTGCGAGGGGTCACATGGAGTCTCCTCTCTTTGGGGCAGCTTGACGGAGGCTTTGGCCATGGACTGCGAGATGGTTGGTGTGAGCACTCACGGGACTAAGAGCGCGCTTGGGAGGGTGACGCTGGTGATTACTTCTTCTCTTTAACTACTGATTTTTTTTCATCTGCTTTTACTGGGCTTGCCAGGACCAAGGCTGTTGTTACTTGCAAGCATTTGGCAATTGGGTTTCGTGAAGATTATATTATTTTTGTATTTTCCTCTATGTGAAACTTTCCAAGATAATGCACATACTAGGGCTAGACAAAGTTTTAACTCAGTCCAGATGCGTGAAAATGTCTCCTTTTTCACAATGACAGGTTTGAATGCTTTGGGTTTTGGCCTGTTCATCCTTTTTTTAAGCTATTTCTGATAGGTTTTTCAATTGTATTGCCGGAAGAAGAGTGTTTGTGTCATGTCTTGTTTATATTTTCAATTATTTTCCACAATAATTAGAGTAATTATATAGAAAGTGAGTACATAAATTATTCCTCAAATAGCGAATGATGGTACTTACTCTAGTTTCTATTTTTTTTCAATTTGATATTGTACAACTTTTATAATGTCATTAGCGATAAGTTTAACTTATACAAAAGAAAAATCAACTTTCCAATCCATTCCAAACCCATACAGAAACATATTACCCATCATCACATGATGAGTGCTTAGTTATCCTCATTAAAACATTGATCTACTTTTCTTTGTATTGGTAGCATGTTCTATCATGTTAGTAGAATGCATAGTAGATAAATCTTAAAAAATAAACATTTAAATAAGAATAAAATAAATAAATAAATACAAAATAAGTTAAACAAAATAGCATCATGACATAAATAGCATACAATACTCCTTACATGTATCAAAAAGTCACTACTATTTTGTTGAGACAAGATAGAACTTAATGTCAAATATTTTTATATATAATCATCATTTAATACAACAATATATATATATATATATATATATATGCACATATTATTATGACATAAATGTTTTCATCATTGTTTGTTTGTTTGTTTTTTTGTCTCTTTATATTTTTATCTTTTTTGTTGTTAAGGTCTTGTTTTTCCACAATTCTATAATCCTATAGTTTTTATTTTTTTGTTTTTTATTTAGCATCTTATTATCATATAAACTTTTATTCATAAGCATATCATATCATGTCATATCCAAACATCAAGGCCCAAAACAAAGTGTTATGACAGTAGTGTAAATGATCTCTAATGTCAACTCATAGCCTAATATACTATCAGTGCTAGTAATTAGACATTATTTACAATGCATCGTACATTAGATTTAGGAAAATAGGTTTCAATTGATTAGACGGTTCTTTCATTTCTAGTACACCTTTCCTCCTTATCCCAAAAGTATCATTCGTTGTTACTTATGTACAATATACTAAGATCTAGCAACCATTATTTGTATTAGTGGATTTTGCAATTTTTTTAGCTGCACTTTACTCTTGAATTAAATATACCAAACGTATAATATTGACATGTGGTATGTTTTTTTTGGAAAATGATTTTCTATTTCACCTAAGCTTAATGTACTATACGTTTTTGACAATGTACTATATAGTAAGTTCTAAACATTTTCATTTGCAACCCAAATTTAACCTTTTATTTCCTACTAAATCTCAACCTAACCTAAGAGAATAGAACTACGAACTTTCAAGGTCCTCTAAACACCATAAATCTTACTAATGGTTTTACTAATGCATGCAAAGCCAAAATCATTCCCTACCTTGCTCATCCCTTCTATGACAACAATGACAACTCCCAATTCCTCATTGTTTCCCTTCTTGAACTCCCCTTTGACTCAATTTCCACAACCAAATGCGGAACTATGATATGCATCCTTAGTTTTCAACAAGGTCCCAAGTCCTTTCCCTCGCATTTTCCACTTGTTGTACTCACGTCCAACTTGAGATCATTCTTCCTAAGTTCTCAAACTTTCTCAGCTTCATTCCCTCATAGCTACAATGAATGATGGGATAAGCATCGACCAACTGCATCTTTTATATATATGTGTATGTGTGTGTGTGTGTGTGTGTGCGTGCGTGCGCGCGCGCGCATGGGTGTGTGTGTGTGCGCGTCTCTGCATCTCTGCGTGTGTTGTGTGTGTGTGTATGTGTGTGTATGTGTTTGTATATATATATACTTTAATATTATTATATTTCCAATCTCAACACAAAAATTTGACTTAATATTAAGAATTAATTACATATTTAATCTTATAATTATAGTATTATAAAATGATTAGTACGAAATGCATGCTTGGATCCTTACGATTAGTCACTGTGTTTTTTTATGCATTGTCACTAAGTACTTGACTGACCATTTATTACCTAATTAAATTCTTGCTGTAGCATTCCCAATGCATGCGTTATTGTCTGCTTATATGACTTCATTCTCTAGCATTGCTTTAGCTGGATCCTTACAAAGACACTATTACCTACTGGAAGTTCCATGCATTTTGCTGCTCGTTGTTTTTTTATTGAATATGTACTCATTTTTATCTCATAATTTACTGAAAACATTTTGTTTTGGCTTTCAAGATAAAATTTTTGTTTTTAGTGTTGATCTTGATTAGAATTTAGCAGGATGAGTGAAACTTCAGTGGAACTCCTAGACTGCTCATGGGGTTATATGGATTCTTTACAGCAGCCTTTTAGGTTGTAAGAAGGTAGGGGTTTCATGGTGGGCCTTACAGGTAGTAGTATAACTTTGATGTTGATGCGGTTTTGGACGTGACCAACTGAAAAGCAACATTAGGGTGAGAATAAGGCTTTAAATGTGATAAGAACTTAGGATGCAAATTGGTGCAAGGCAGCCAAAGTATCTCGCAAAAGGAGTTTGTACAAACCAATGTAGAGGTTCGATCTATTTGGTTGGTGAATTTCAAGTCTGCAAATCAGGTTTACTATAGTGTAGATTAGTAGAATTAGGACTAATTGATTTCACTAAAATTTACCTAACCTTGGGGTACATATGAATTCAACCAAGGATACACATGAATTCAATTGTAGAATTTAAAACCAAATTAGGTTTTTGAATGAATGACTTTTGAAGATGAGACAAGTTTTACTGTTCATATACTTCGGTGATCCAGTCAAACTCAAATGTGTCTAGGTGTGATTGAGTTGAACCTGAATTGGCAGTTTAGATTAGGTTCATCCTGTTTGTAACCATGATAAGAACACTTTTGTAAGGGATTCACCTGAAGCACACTAAAATCAGCAAGATAATGATAAATAATTTTTCCTGTTTCCAAACTCCAACACTCAAAATATCAGCCTTCGAATATTTCATCTATAGATATATGCTTTTTTCTTGTCATGAGGGTTAGAAATGGGATAGAAATTTGTCCACCTAAGGAGAAAAAATTATGAAATAAAAAAATAAATTTTGTAAAGGAAATGTAAGATAGCCAAGGAAGAGGAGAAGGAGACCAACATTGTCTGTTCTCCTTTGTTAATTGTATATTTGATAATGAGGGCAACCCATAGTTTTGGGATATATTTCTTTAAAAAAAATAATGTTTAATTTTGTGGTTTTCATGTCTTAGAAAAATATGGATGAAATTAATTGTTTAATATATTCCATAAATAGTGTTAATTTTTAAAATTTTATACTTAGCATATTATTTCTAAAATACATGTTTTTAAGTTTTAAATAAAATTTTGAATTCTATGAATTTTTAATATATTTTTTTATTGTGGTTTTATATGTATATGTTGTTGAAATTTGTAGGTAATTATTGGAGGTATGTTCTAGGAGCAATTAGTGTTACATCATTGTTGTTTATTCACTGATAACTTTTTTAAATGATTGATTATTATGATCCATTAACAAGAGTTATAGCAACAATTAGGATTGTAAACTTTATGATCAATCAAAACATTGTGTGGTTCTATTTTTGATGGTATTATATTTCATCTTGTATTTATGTATTATATAATTGATGTATTGTTATAACTTGTTCAATATAAAATTTTTTGGATTGAATTTTTATTTCGGTTTTCATTTGCCTTTATTATATATTTGTAAAGTTTAGTAATGTTTAA
The DNA here is from genome assembly GCA_023846275.1 of Vanilla planifolia. NCBI lineage: Eukaryota > Viridiplantae > Streptophyta > Magnoliopsida > Asparagales > Orchidaceae > Vanilla > Vanilla planifolia. Next base: position 11,661,458 of record CM043877.1, read on the forward strand.
TTAATTTAAAATTTAAGCAAAACCAAAATTATCAAAAAATAAAGAGCTTGATTAAAATTGAAATCAAGTGGCTTGATCCCTTAAATGCAATGATGAATTGAATCATTCTTTAAGTACCTTAAAGTAAGCTTAGAAACATTAAAAAAATGCAAATTAAACTTCAATTGGAAAAAAACATGAAACAGGGCGTTATGCCTTGATCTTCTTACTTTCACAAAGCAATATTAGAAAATTGAGAGATCAACTATCACAATGGTCCAAAATTTCTTAAGGCACACTAAAGATGCACAAATTCACCATCAAATCCCAATCATCAATTCAAAAAACTATGGTATGGCAAGCATCGACAAAAGGACAGAAGTTCAAAGTGGTAACATTCAAGGTTGCAAATTTGAGGCTAACCCTTAGGCGACACCCTCAAGGACAGCCTTTGAGGCCACACACTAAAAGCCAGCCCTAAGGGTCACGCGTTGAAGCATCAGGCTCCCAAAGACCTTTGCTCGACACTCAACCGTCGGAGTCAATGTGCTTGAATCCAACGTAGCGAAGGTTCCTCTTTAGGCTCCTTCATGTTTTACTCAAAGCCAATGAGCAAACATCAAAGTGATTGGAACCCTAGACTTAACTCCTATTGAAGGGGCAATGACTCAAAGTTATTAAACCATAATTAACTGGCAATAATTCTCTAAGAAATCGTAATAACTTTCCCCCCAAGTGTGCAAGTGTATAAGCTATCAATGTGGACACATCTTTCATAGCTCAAGGAAAGCAAGGGCCCTTTCGTTGCTTCATTAGCTATAAGCATAACCTCCGAGATCTAGTTCAAGGAGGTAAATCTTTGGAGAGAGCCTGATCTTACGTGTTTTTCATTTGCATTAATTTCCTTTATCTGTTCTTGATTTGTGATGATCAAGCTTTCTTTTCAATCTCATGACTATACTTTTGCCCTCTTTTTGTTCTCCTATAAGAGTAAGTCTCAACAATAGACACTTTAACAGAACAAAAATTACATCTAAAATTTGAAGAAACTAAATTCTTTTACTTAATAATATACACATTCACATTCTAGGAAGCAAGTTGTCAAAGTTTGTATTTAGATTAATAGAGGAACAATTGCAATAAAGAGAAGATAAAAGCTAGAATTAAAACATGACTATTTATATATGTGATGCTTTAAGGGAATGTGGATAAAATATTAAACTGTCTCTTTTATTAGGAATTTACTTTTAAGGATTTCTTTCAAAAATTAACAATCATCCCTCTTTTGCTTCTATTATATATATATATATATATATATATATATATATATAAAGCAACCTCTGTATTCTCTAATTTCCCAAATATCTCTCTAATGTGCTCTACTCCTTGAGCAATTAACACCTTGTTGTTTGATCATTTCAAATCTGTTTAGGTTCAATTGTGAATGCCATCTTTTAGGTTGTTCTAGTGAAAGAAATTTGATTCTTGATCATAGAACCCATGATTTGTTCATTAGGATTTGTTGCATTATTTATCCATAGATTTATTGCCAACATGGGTCAACCAAAGAAGGTTATTGTGACAGTCACAGAGGTTTTTCATCTTCAAATGAAAAGTTGGAAAAGCTTGACTCGTCATGATGTCCTACATGATAGAAGGAGGCCATATGTACAAATTCCTTTCTATACTCAACCAATTAGCAAAGCAATTTAGATATTGGTGAAACCTTCATGACCTTCTCAAAAAATCATCATCTTCGTTAGCCCCCAGTAGAAAGGGTTTAAGAAGCCCCACATTAAGAGTTTTAGGTTTTATGATAATCCCCATTTGTTATAGTTTCAAGATCCCTTGGCATATATATACTTCGAAGTAAAAAATTCCATCCATCTTGCAAGGCTAATCACAATGCGTAAATAGTACCTCTGGTCATGTCACTTCCTTTCCTTCTGTTCACTATGAATGGCTAAGGCTACAACGTAATCACAACAAATAGCCTGATTCCTATGACATGATAACACCCACATGTCCTGGTAAAATAGCACAATAACACAGGGAACAAGAAATACATATAAAACCAATACATATGTAAATGTAAAGCCAGCTAGGTCTTCCTAGATCAAGATGATTGTATTTTTTTTATTGTTTATCATACTCTGGTGCAGATATGTAGCATTCTCACAAGAAATAAAAGTGAGCAAAAGTCCTGAAAGTATTAATCTTTTTTCTGGGCATCATATGTTATATAATATTCTATAAGAATGTAGTATTCTATCCTTCATGCACATATAATATAAATACATATATAAATATATTTAAATGTATTTATTTATGTGTACTTATTACATTGTTAGATTTTATCCCTTTTAGACTAAGAGATATCTATTCTTGTATTCTTCTAGAGCAAAGCTTCTCAAGTGGTATTGTCAAAGTTGCATTGTATGGATAATTTCATATGATAAAGATGATTTGGAAGCAACATACTTTCTTTGATAATAGCATATTCAATTACTTTAATTTAATAATTACTGAGAAAATCAGGTATTGCTTCTAGTTTATTTGTTGCAAGAAAATTTCTGAAAGGCTATGGAAAATGGATCAGATGTGTTTTGTAAATTTGTAAATTCTACCATTAGATGCGGTTTTAGTTGCACCATGCTTCGTATTTTCTTCATTTGCCATGCACAGGCATACATTTTCCTGCAAATATACATATCCATGCATAAGATGTATAGGACAATCTAAATGACTGGATTCATTTAGGAGATATCCTGCTTGGTTGTAATGCTCAGAAGTTTCCGGCAATTGAACATGCTGCTCTTCATAAGCATCTCTATGATGCGGAAGCCATGGAAGGGTGCTTATAACTAGATTGCATCGAAACGATCATTTTGATGAGAGCAAAATATACAATGTTGTTTATTTTTTGCTGATCCTGAATTTTGAGGACTAGATGTCCTACTGTGTTGTTTGTTTAGTTTGTTGCCCCATGCATGATGATTTATGTCAATTATATTCTCTATTGGCAAATAGAGTTGTGATACAAAAGTTAAAATGCTTACATCTCTTGTTCTTAATCTTTTGGTAAAATACAAGTTTGTTGGTTTTTGTTGAAGTTTGAAACAACTCTTAATTGATTTGGCATTTTGGAGATGATAGTCAAAGGCTCAGCCTGCAAACGTTTGTGGTTATTTACTAACACAACTTTTCATTTTATTTGTAAAACAATTCATTATCGAGAGGAATAAATCACAGGAGTAAGGAATGTGAATTTTGGAGCAGATTTTAGTGTTCTTTTCTCTTATGTGAAAATGCTGCTAAGTTCCATTTTTTTTTTGCTTTGTTAAGAGCTTACAAATAACCATGGACCATTTAGACTATAAGATGCATCTCTTATTTCTTCCATTATTGTCAAGTTGCCCTCATCACTTGTTTATGATTTAAAACTAGCAATGGAAGCGAAATTAAGCTTGCTCATGTTTTTTTTTTCTTATTGAATAAACTAATATTGATTGCCAATGTTTCATAAGGTGAATACTTGGGGTAATGTTGTATACGATGAGTATGTTCGTCCTTTAGAATATGTTGTTGACTTTCGTACAAAGATCAGTGGGATTCGACCCAGTAACTTGAAAAAAGGTGTGTGATTAAATTTTTCTTAATTTTTCGATGTTACAGATTGACATATTAAGGTTAAACAATGTCTCATTAGTTAAATTCACGTGTTGCAGCAAAGAATTTTATGACTGTTCAGAAAAAGGTTGCTGAATTTATAAAAGGCAGGGTTCTTGTTGGTCATGCTTTGCGCAATGATCTTAAGGTTGTTGCCTCCTTAACCAAACTATCACATTTTAGCAATATTCTCATTACAAATTTAACATTTCTCCAGGTACTGTTATTGAGTCATCCAAAAAAAGATATTAGAGATACAGCAGAATATCAGCCATTGTTGAGGTTTTTCTTTTTCAAACTTGGCAGTCCACATTTTAATTACTTAATTTTATTGTGCATTACTTTTTTATATGATTTGATGGACTCATATATAAAGCTTAAATGTATTAGGGAAGGACGTCGGAGATCTCTTAAAGGTCTTGCCTTTGAGATTCTTGGTGTCAATATTCAACAAAGGGAGCACTGCCCTGTATGTGACATCCTTTAAGTTAACTTGTGGAATTCCATATGATAATTGACATGCATGTTTAATATCCATTATTAATGATTTGCTTGGGCCTTATTACTAGACCCACTTGGAGTTGTTCTAAATGTTAGGTGACAATATATGCATTTATTTGCACAAATGCATACCATGGGTCATACATTATACATACATAAATTAGAATGTATATATACATACACATACAAACATATATATACATGTACACCTATACATAAATAGATATATTTTGTTTGTATTAATGTGATGTTATTAGTTAACCTAATGATTAAAATGTAATGTTATAGTTATATATATAGTCATTTCACTTGAATTTAGCCTGCACAAGGAATTATAATGTGTATGCATGGGAATATATTTTTAAAGATGTGCATAAATATGTGGAATATATAAATATATGAAAATATAAGTTTGTCAAAGGGAGAGGAAAACTAAGCATTTAGATCAAATGAAATGGTTAAAAAATGATGATTAAAAAGTGTTGGCTAATGATGAATATCTTAAACATGGATGAATGAGTTGATGTAATAAGCTATTTTGTGTAGTTTATTACAAGTTAATTGCTTTAGAGTAGTTTCATTGTTTAAAAGAAGAAATAAATTTTTTTATTGACATTTTCATAAAAAATACGTGAGAGAAACATGACATGTTAAAAAATGAAAATATAGTAGTATCAGATTCCATTCTTATAGATATATTAAAATATTTGCGAGAAAATCTTAACTACGGGTTTACGAAGCTATGCAATATAATTTTTAAGGGGAAAAAAGGTGTATGAAAAGCCATTCTTGTACTAAGTAGGTCAACCAATGATGTTAGGCAATAAATGGAACAGATTTAGATTAGTTCAACCTTAAAACCAACTATCCCTCGAAACACTTTTCGATTGAGGTGTGGTCAGATTGGATCAGGCATGACCTGTATTTGATCTAGATCTGTCAAATTTTGGGTATTTGGATTGGATTTTAGATCAATCAAGTTATCCATAGAGCACAGTGTAACATAAAAAAGAAGTTATTACATGATTTATCTATGGAAAAACTTTTGATCACACCAACACTTTCAGGTTTCAGTTGCCAAAAATGTATCAATTCCTGTATATATGCATATGTTTGTATAAATATTTGCATGTATACATATATATGTATGTATATATGTATGTATGTATATATGTTCTATTGACATATTTTATCTTGACTCATTGAATACTCCTGTTATGTAATTTGTTGGCTTATATAAATGAACTTTGCATGCTGCATTTTGAAGTTGATATGGGGTGGAGTGGTTTTATTGAAAGAGTTTCTTTGAAAAAAGATTTAGGAACCAGGAGATTTGCAGTTTTATGCTATCATATGTCACAAACATGCAGATGGAGACCTCCACGTTTTTAGTTTCTGAGGATTTGATGATCTATTGTCAAAAATAAATTAGAAGGTTCAGATGGATATCTCTTCTTGTTTTAGCTTGTGAATAACAAATTTGATGTTCCAATGAGCAATTTGGCATCTGTTCTCCCGATAGATATCATTCGATGAACTTTTCTTGAAACTTGTTTTTCGAAAAATTTGCTTTGAATGACAACAAAAACAAAGTCTTAATCATCCTTAGTATCAAATCCTCTCCTTCACACATCATTTATTATTTCTTCTCTATCTCTGCTCCATGCAGATTGAGGATGCTAGGGCAGCAATGCTGATCTACAAGAGATACAAGAAGGAATGGGAAAGCAGCATCAAGAAGCATGCCAAGTTCAGCAAAAAGCTGAGAAATAAGCACAAAAACAAGTCGGTTTACAAACAAGCAGCTGAATCAAATGCTCCAGCAACATCTTAGCAAGAAAATCTTTGCATGTATTTTAACTTTGGCAATGTATTTTTTTAGTTGTTTTTCAAATTTTGTAAGATTAAACAATAATTCATTTGATATTTCAATGTTAGTTAAAATTTTGAATCAGCTCTTTTTCTATGATTTAGGCATTGAATGCATAATTAGTTTTTGTTTTCTTTGCCAAGAGTAGTTCAAAGCATAAGTTTATAGTCATCAGTGTCTTATAGATAGTATTAACACTAACAATAATAAGACTTAAGCTCATCATGGGCAATGTTTGCCTCTACAATTAGTGATTCATCTACTTAATATTCATAGCAAATTGGTAAATTGATCATAACAACAACATCTGAAATAAAATTTAAGAAATTAAGTTAGAATCTTGTTTAAATTTAAATATAAAAGTATGTTTTTGCCCTAATTTTCATGTAAGTTTAGTGAAGTTTTGATGATTTAGTTATGCTTTATGTGATAAATGTTCTTATTATTGAAATAATTATTGTTTCTACTGTATGTGGAATATGATAGAAATATTATTATTATGTTATATGTTGAGTTTGAATTTATTTGAATTGCATTTTACCAACCTGGATTCATAGTTTCATTGCTTAGAGCAAGAATGTCATTTATAAATTTCACCTTGATATTTGGCTTTCTATGTTATTTAATTTAAATATGACATTGTTAAAATAAATTAAATATCATTATTATGTCATAACTATTAAAATCTACGATCATTTCATGGATAATGACATATAGGATATATGAATTCTTATACAAAACATAATGCAATATTTTAGAATATTGATAGACTCCTTTAATGTGATGTACACTCATTATTAGGACTTCATTTACAAACTCATCAAGCTTGTAACTTGTGCAAATATAGTAGCAACCAAAAATATAAAAGAAAAGAAGCAATAATCTTCACAAACATGTAAGTATATTAAGAAAAGTTCAGATGTTTCAAATTTTTGTTTCATATTAAGGACAAAAAAATATTAATATATCAATAAATATATTTTTCAAATAATCTTTATTAAATAAAAATAAATAAATTATTTTAAAACCCAAGTATCAAGTATAAGACTTGTTATAATTTTTGTCTACTTATAAATAAAAGAACTATGAGACTCACATGAACACTTGAATCTGTCTTCAAATAACATATATAAAGTTAGTCTTTAGTTTAGTGAAAATTTGACATAATTCTCTACATTATTTTAATTCATTCTAGTTTTTTCTAAGAAAAGAAAGAAAAGACGTACAAGGGAAAACTTATGGTTTTTTTACCATGTAGTGATAAAAAACATGACTTGGCTTGTAGCTTTTTTAGCCTTTATTATTGTTTTTGTAGGCTTCTAGCATTTTATAGTTATGCACTTTTATCTTATTTTGTTTCATGATTCTAAAAATTTTCCTTGTTAAATTGTTGTACACCTATTATGATGCATTCGACGTAACAATGTTTTAGGACATTGATGAATTGAGATAAATGAGCTTGGAGGAGCACCATATTATGAATAATATAACATAAGTTTTGGGTTAACTTTTTGTATTGTCAAATATGTTTAACCAATATTTGGGATTAGATAATCACCACATCATGTATGATATAACAGATATTTTGAGTTAATTTCTTATCTTTTTTTTATGTGTTTAACCAATATCTAAAAGTTTTTTAGGGCTTAAGTTTATCTAAGTTGTCTCAAGAGATCCTTAGTCTATTTGAATCATTAGAACAATGATTATACAATGATCTAAGTTTATTCAAATTCTCTTCCCAAGTAAGCGTGTTGGACTACCCCAAACAATCTGAGAAACTCCTAGGGGAATGACCATGACCATCCAAACACATTTTCATTACCTTAGATTGCCTTTTTACCCTTTTCTCATAACTCTATTTAAAATCCTATATGATGTGTTAGCCCTTGTCACACTCAAAAGAGGGTTGAATTGGGTAAAAAATTGATTTTTTTTCTTAACATTGTTTTATTCCACTTCAATGTCTTCACGAAGAGAGAGCAAATACAACAAAGATGAGAAAGTCATAAGGAAGCCATGGTTTTCTTACACCATGATGATTGAAAACAAAGGTCTACTCACTTGACTAGGCTTACACACAACTTATGCACATGACATCACTCAATGCTAACCCACCTATAAGCATGTGTTCAAATAGGACCCTCATTACTTGTCAAAGCCATCATTAATGGGTAGCACTTTGGCTAGGCTAATTCCTACCCTTACATGAACAAATCAATGCTTGTGCATGTTTATGCACAATCATCCACGCACGCAATCCCTTGCTTGCACACTACTTGTGTGTGTCTGCATATTGCACCAAGCACATTTGTGTAGACCCCATTCACCCATTCAAGCAACAATACCAAACCTCCACATTCTAAACTAAATCATATAAAATGAACAATAACTTGCTAGATTGTATGAAGTGAATAGTGCTAATCTTTGTGTTATCATATTCTCCATCATTTGGTATCATAGCAACATTCTTTCTCTATCATCTAATATTAAAGTCTTTTTTTTGTTTTACATCACTTAGTTTGGTCCTTGGTTGTAGGTTGCGTCAAAGAGGAGAAAACCAGCTCAAACCAAGAGGTTAGTTACTTAAGAGGAAGGTAACTTAAGCATGGATGGGATGGTGATGGCCATTGCATCCTAACGTAAATCCATGACATTCTTTGTTGATTTTGAGGTTTCTTTGGTAACCAACAATCCTATCCCTCTCAAGCAATCCTTAGTAAAAGCAAGAGCGACAAGAAAGTGAGGCTTGGTAAGACTTGAACAAGAAAAATTGTTGGGCGTTTAGTTATAAAATCTTATAATGGCTACTTTAATAGATTTTGTGAAAAATTTCATAGCAATTGAGGGAGCTATTGGAGATGTTTTGGTGGGTATTTTGAGATCATTTTCTTATAAATAAGCCTTCAAACAATAAGAATAGGTTGATGAGCTTGTAAAATAATTGAAAAACCATTTAAAAAATTCCTTGCATTACATTTCATATCAAAAGAGGTTATTTTAAGAACTACTAGGAAAAATTATTTTAGGGATCATCCTAGATACAAAAGGGAATTATCAAAGAATTCAACACTTCTATTTCCTCATCAAAAACTTTTCATTTTTAACACCATCTACATACTTTTGTCTCATGAGCTCTTAGTTATATTTGGTAATACTTTCAATCTTTTAGTGAGCTATACTTGTTAATCTATCAAATTGTAGTTGGACTGTGCTTTATATTTATTGCGAACTTGGGTTTTTTTTCCTTAGCTAAGCTCTAGGGTATTTAATATGGAAGGTGGCCCAACTCTATGCTATTTAATATGAAGAGATTTGGCCATAGCTTTAGGCAATTGAATGTGTAGTTTTGGTTGTGCCTAACCCATGAGAAGACTCACTTGTATTGGATTTTCCCACCTTACTATGACAAATGTATTGTTTGAGTGGTGCCTAAGCTTGTTGACTTGGGGGTGGAAGTAAGCCCTTGTCTTGAGCCAAAACACTTAAAGATCCTTGTGTCCTTTACGATTTACTCTGTTGTGTATTACTGCCACAAAAACCTTGGTAACTTGAATGGTTTTCAACACTTGAAAAGAGTTATACTTAAGCATCCTTTGAAAATGAATTTTAGAAAAAAAAAACTAGCACAACCAATTCAATCCCCTCCTATTGGTGTGTCTTGTGGACCTAACAGCTCTAATGCCAAAAATTATGTAGAAGGGCACTAAAATTTTGGTACCAAAATTGGCATAAAAAGATAAAAGAAGAAAAAAAAAAGGGAGAAGGAAAGCTAGCCTATGCTTTTCAATATTCCCAAGATTACAATCTGGGATGAGAAAAGGCCATTCTATGCATCCCTTTTGTCTAAGCACGTACACAAAAAAAACCCTCAAGATCTCAAATTCACAACCAAACAGTATCATATATATATTTATTATACATAACCATATTTATAGAAGTATATTACAAGACTTAGACCCCAAAATAAATAATAAAAGTATCTTTTCTAATAAAAATATAAAAATAAGATAATATATAAAAAGAAAAATAACATATCATAAAAGGCTTATATATATTTCATTATAATTCAAATAAAATAAAAATATCGCTAAACTAGAGAAAATCATATACTGACTTATTGGATCAATTCAATATCATCATATTGAAGCACCTTATCTTATATCATAAATGTATCTCTTTATTATAAGTTTTTTACATGTTGTTCTCAAAATTGGTCTAAGAAATCAACTAACATCAATAGTATCTCATATTTGATATTTCCAAGAATCGCTCATATATAATAATGGATCAGAAAGATATGCCCAAAATATCATAACTATGCAAATAAATATTGTATGCATTAGTCTATCCAACATTTGATTAGACCATAAGAAAACCACATAATCATCATTTTTTTCATAATTGTGGTCGTCATCATCATGCATGGAATGGCATGTAATCATTTTCACTAACATGCATGACATGCCTATTTATATAAACTTCTACACTGGTGAAGTCATTGTGCACAAAATGGAAAAGTTGTTGTCATCAACATGCATACCGAGGCTCATTAGATTAACATGCACAAAAAGGATGTAGTCACTATTTTTGATGTGCATGAGGAGAGATGTAATCACTAATTTTTTATGTAATCACTATTTAAGACTATAGATGATTTTCTTGAACTGTCAAACTATTAGAGTTACAAATTGATTTATCTGATTTTAACATCAATCATAAATATATCTTATTTTCACATTAATCACTTTCATTAATAGTATATTTATTTCTACTTTCGTGTGCTCTATGTTTAGTACTTATGTTTTGATTAATTTATCAGAGATCATTGAGTAATTGATTTGAAAATTCTATGAACTGATAATGTGGTTCAATATATTATTGGCTTCCTATCCTTGGATAGGGTTTGACATAAGAAAAGTCCTTGGTAGACTTGATATTCATATGTCAAGGGAATAGAGTGAGGCATTGGTGGTTAAGCTATATACTAAGCTTATGGGCAAAGAGCCAAGTCTTTTTGGACAGAGCTTTAAACCGATGTATGATGTTAACGAATATTTTCTTTGTTTAGATAAGGGATTCATCTGCTTGGATGAATGATTATTTTGTGTACCACATGCTGGATTAGAAGCACAAGGAAGATCAATCATATCACTCTTACTGGTGGCCCTGCAGATTTTAACATGGTGCAGCACTCTCCCATCAAGGTTAGTAAACTTGTTTCAATTGATGGGGAATAGAATTTTAATTGCTTGCATAAATCCTTTGGGCATGGAAGATATCTTTCTCATATGATTTTTATGTTATCTTTCATGATGATAACAACTTTTGTACTTTAAACTTCAAATTAATGCATACTAAGCAAAAAACCATGCTTCAAATAATAAATTTTGTTTTAAAATGTCAGATCAAAGTTGATTTTGTTCAAGTATTAAATGTATTTTAGGAGAAGCACACAAAATTGATTTAATGATCAAGATTTCTATAATCCCAATTGATGAATTTAGATACTGAACATTGAATATAAACATCACATATTCATCAACTAGCATTGGATATAGTATATTTTGCTCAAAATGAATTGAATATAACTTTTCAATACATCATTCAAAGATACATAAAAAATCTTAAAAAGAGTTGGTAATATGACAACATATTCACCAACTTTACAATAGAGGAATGGATGCCTTGTCATGAAGAAATTGCTGCTGGATGTCTGCCAACTGGTGGATTTGTCTCCTTCAAGTGCAGGATGCCTGAAAGCCCCCATCCCTTGGAATTCTTCTCTATCTCACTTAGCTTCTGCTTGAGAAGATCCACCTCTTTGGCCATGTCCTCCCCCTTTCTTCTTAGAGCCTTCAAAACAAATCAAACATAACAAATCATCCAACACACAGATGACAAAAGAGAACAACAATAACAAATTCAAATCCCTTTTAAGTGAGGATTTGCAGTATTTCTTTTTTATTGAAGTACATCAAAAAGGGTTCATATTAATGCTCTATCTCTTTAAAATACAACAACTTCAAAGCCCTTTTGCTAATCTACAGCATGTTATCAATATACTCTTCCAAAGACAAGGTGGGGGACATTGTGGTTTTTGTGTCTTGTGTAAAGAGATGTAGAGAAGAGAGGATGTTCATGTCATAAGAGTAGTAGGGAAGGGTACAAAAAGCTAAAAACATATGTTTCGAACACATCCAAACTACTTAAGTTACAAATGCAAATTTCTCTGTTAGCCAGCACTTGTAAGCCAATGGAGTTTTTAATATATGTGGGATACAATAAGCTTTCACTACAATGAATTCTTTTAATCAAATGAAAGTACAGGATTTCTTAGTAATGATTACAGACATTATTTTATCCAATGAAAATTAAATGCATTACATCAGAACTTCATTTCTTTTCGCATAGAACTTTTGCTCAAAATTTTTTTTAAAAAAAAACTTCTTTTTCTAACCTCGTTTCCAAACTCACAAAGCGTTATCAAACAAATAAAAACTTATAACGGTTGTAAGTCTTTTTGAGCCAATTAACAAAGAAAAACGCCTTGCTTAGCATTTAATACCAGTATTATAGTTAAAAGTGTTATCATGATTTCTCTTTTGCCATCCTATTCACCTATCAAAATGAGTAATTTCATGATGTTCATGTTATGATTGAGTAGTTCATCATTGTGAGCTTGATATGTCAAACCATCTTGGTTGATTCTCCTTATGTTCAAGATGCATGCATTTCAAATTAGCTTTTTTTTTTTGGGTTGATGCAACTTTTCATTGTTTTGCAATTAGGAGGTAGATAAATTGAACAGTTTGAGGTATAGATATTGAGAAGATTTGTGATGGGGTCAGTTCTCATGGACATTCATTACTGATAAGCTAGAATTAGACATGACAACACAAGAGTGGAATAAATTAGTACTTGTTTACTTCATAGCATTCTAATTTGGATTTCATGTTAGTTTCTGAACTTGTTATTATTTGTTGTTCAAACGAGATGAGATTGTACTTGTTCTGGTTTATAGTAATCGTATCATTCAAACATGACGATTGAACCATCTGATGAATTGGATTGAACTATGTAGATAAAACCTTAATTTTTTAGCATGTGTTGATCAGAATTTCTGCCTCATCAATGGAATTATCTATTAGACGATTAGATGGTTTGAACTTTAAATGAAACATTAAAATCATATAGCACAAAAAGCTTGAGATTAATTGAAGTTGATCATAGATTTGTGAGTTGGCAGATTTAACAATGCAGTATATCAAAAATCTCATAATGCACCGATGGAGTTGAGAAGAAAAAGCTTCAGGATTCAGATATTTGTTATCATTTATCTTTCAAACTCTTTTCAGTTGATCAGCAATCGTTTAGAATTAAATAATTCTATTGCACCTCAACCTTTTTTTTTATTAAAAGTAGATTAACCTTCTGTTTTCATCTTCATGTATAGCACTAGAATCATGATAATGCGATTGATTGTTGATTGATCTCTTGACCTATATTAGTCATGCTAAAGTGCATGCAAGAGAAAATAGATTATTTGGATTTCTTTAATTTCTCATCACAATCAAAATATTTTCTTCTAAATTGATAATTAGTCCTTATATAACTTGGTTTGATGTTTGATACATTCATTGCATGTCTTCTTGCATCAAAATCTTCGTATTAGACCCAAATAAAATGACAATAAGATTAATTAAGATCAAATTGAAGAGTCTGACTAAAGTGTTTTAGGTAGAAGAGGAATGGAGAATGTCTAGGTTTGATCATTAACCTATTATCATGTGGAATGAGATGAAAATGATACTAAGGGAAAAGTCATTCCCTATCACAATGATAAGATGATAACTACAATAAGACAATGGAAATGAACTATATTTGAGTATATAAAAGACTTTAATGGGTTCTAAACTGAACAAAAGTATATGTAATGGTTATATAATATATGATCTAATGACCATCAGAAGATAGATTAAATAATTTGAGGTTTCTCAAAATAGCTATCTAAACAATTTCAAAGTTCATCAAAAAAATCTACGAAAAAAGAACTAGACCATTCGTCATAAGATAAGTACTTCATTACGTCAACCCTCTACAATTTATTTAAATAATCAATGAAATTATAATATTTTTAGTTGTTGGCAAGAATGGATGATCCTAAAAAGGCTATTAGGTGATTTATAAGTATAATCACAAATAGTTTGAGTGGCCTGAACCCATTGGATATGGATTATCCATTTGCTAGAGTACAACAAGAGGCACTATTATCACATCGACAATATTGAAAAAGAAGTTGAATTGTGTGTTCTAATTATTTTTTTACTTAGATGGGCATATCAACAATTATGAGCATAACAAATCCATATTTTTTATGCCTTATCTTATTCATACTTGTTTATTGGGTATTTGAAGTGTCAGATTATCAAATTCATGGGCTATCTTGCTCCTTGGATATCCTTTGTAGAGTCGCCCCACTTGCACTCCAATACGACTCATAAGAGTTTTTTTCCTATAATACTTTTTTGGTGCATGCATGGAGAAAAAGTTTTTCTATACTTCGTACAAATTGCTAAATCCTTTAAAAAATAATATTTCAAACTTAATAAGGTGAGAATGTAGTGAGATTGATAAGGAGTGAATGTGTGGTTACAATATAAAGACATTTGGTAAATCATTATTAGAATATGATATTAAAAATAAAGTTGTATAAAAATAAAATTATTCTTATGCTTTTTGAAGAAAGATTAAACAGATGTGCAATAATTATACAACAAAAATAATAAATAAAACTTGATCAAAGTCTAGGTCCTACATGGTGTCGTCATGTGAGGCGGGAATGCAATCTCTTAAACAAGGCTATGTTCCAACCTTCCAAACAAACCAAGCCTAAGCCCACCTAATGGTTTCAATTACTTAAGTTTTGACCATTTCTAGTTTTTTTTAATTTCCAAAAAAATTCTTCTAACAAAAAGAATTTATAAAATTGAGGGATTCAAATCCAACACCAAGCCATTGAGAAAAGCTGGAATGATGATAAATTTAATAATAAAAATACTCTTTCTTAACCAACAAAACCATTTTATATTCATCTCTGCTTAAGTTCTAAAATAGGTTCTTATTTGGAACCCATGCTATCGTATCCATTAAAACACCAATTGTGGTTTTGCATGGTGCACTACTATGGTATCGTTCAAGAATTGTGCAAGAAGAAGAGCCTAAAACATGAAAAATAAAATTTTGACAGCAAGAAGATATCATTGTTTGCTTAAAAGTTGTATTTATATGAGTAAATATTATCCAAAACAAAAAGAGAAAGAAAGCACCTCTAGCTCCTGCCTCCGCAGCTCTTCTTTCTTTGCCTCTGATCTTGAACTCCTTTGCACCTCAAAGACTATAGCACCACCAGCAACCTATCAAAGGCAAACAACCAATGAGTAAAATAAATCCACTAGTTCCAAAGTTTTGGACAAAATAAATTCTTCAAATGCAACAAAGCAAACGAAAGTTGCATTTGCAAACTACTTATGTCCAAAAAAACATGGTTTGGAAATGCCAAACCAAACATAGCCTAAGGGCTTGAGCAAAGAAGGGTGTATTTATGATCATTCCTTTGTAGGATTTATCTAAAAGTGTGTAAGAAAATTAGCAACTGGTTGAGGAATCCAACCGAGAATATAAAAAGTTCTCCAATGAGATCTACTGCAGCTTGTACAGCTTTTTCCTCGTTCAGCGGTCGTATTTCAACATCAGTTGAATGACCATATATGCGCCTCTGTAGTGTTGTACTGAAACGGTGGTTTGTCTGATAAGAGAGATTATTAGAACAAAGTTTAATGAACACAGAAATTTCAGCAGTGCACCAAAAGAAAAATGTTTCAAAATCATGTTAATGAAGTAAAACCATTAGCACCAAGTATTAGTTATTACATAATCCTTGAAATTTGAGGGAAACTTGCCTATTCACTTCATAAGTACTACCAGCATACAAAATACTAAAAGGTAAAAGTTAAAATCATTACAGATTACACAACCACAATTTCATTCTAAAGAAAATTGTGGATGAACTTTTATAAGGATATGAATTATCCATCACCACCACATCATCATCTCACAAGTACGCGACCACTATTTTTACTTAAGGAGGTGCTCATAAGAACAATAACATTTTTCTTCATCACAAGTTAATAATTAAGTTTATATTAAGCTTTGAGCAAATATTGTCATTGCTGGTTCAAAATCCTTGTAAGATAAAGTGCAGGGTTATATTAGATAGTCAAATTAAGTTAAACTTGTCAACATGAATCCTTTACAAAATTGAGTTAGCATTAGGTAATGCAGGGAAAACAATGTTGTGTATTTTGAGAAACTTAGATAACATGGCTAAGGAAACTAATACTATGAGATTAAAAAATTGATATCAAAGAAAGAATCACAATTGAAATAAAATCAGCACAATTTTATACAAAATTTTGAAAGATCATATATTAGATGTTAAAAGGGTTGATAATAGAATTATAATTTTAAAGATCAGTAGAATATTATTAGTATCTATAATCCAAATAGAACCAAATTCTAGCATCAAGAAAAAAAATTATAATGATTTTGAAGCTATGATATAAAGAATACTTTCATGTGAAAAAAAAATTATTGGAAAATGCTAAAATAGATATACAAAAAGACAATTTAAAGAACATCCAGTTTATTCTGTTTGAGGAGGCTAATAAAGAAGGAATTTTTTTTTTAGAGTTTTCTTGAGCATATGATCTTATTCTTGCTAAAACTATTTCTAAAAACTAAGAAAACATTTGATTAATTATAAATGAAGCTTTTGAAGCAAAAAAAATGATTAATTATTTCCTTGTAAGAAAGAGAATTATCTAGATTATAAAGATTGCAAGAGGATGTTAAACTAATCAAAATATTTAATGGTCCACAATATCCATCTTAAAAACTATAAGTGAAAGAACAAGTCAAAGCAAAGTTCAAGGATTGCCTATGGATCATAAAGATGAAATAGGAGATTTTTCAAGAAGAGAATCTGAGAGCTACATCCTTAAGACATAGAGGGAGAAAATCTTATGTAAAATAATATTACAAGTTATGTTTGAAAGATAGCAAGGCTTACGCTTAGGGAATCTAAAGGATGTGTTCCAAATTACAAAAAAACTTGGTAGGGAAAACAAGAAACACAAGATAGCTAAGCTTGGATGCATTTGGTAGGTAATTAAGCTTGGTTATATTTGTAATATAGTTACGTATATGTTAGAGAATCTAAAAGATGTGTTTCAAATTACACAAAGTTTAGTAGTGAAAATAAAAAACACAAGATTAAATAAAAAAGAAAGAATTTTGATATAATAGTGAGAGATATTTAATTCGATGACGTTGTCTTGTCATGTAAAATATGTGTTGCATTGATGAAGATGCTAATTTGGATCAGTGATTATACTCAAAAAGATATATTTAAAATTGAATACATTCAAAATATTGTTTATGTGTATCTCTGACTAAATTTAAGGCTAGAAAGAATCAAATTAAATGGTTTGAAAATTCTAAATAAAGACCATTTAAACATCTATTAAGAGACAAGAATTATTAAAAAAAATCCTATAAATAGAAGAAGAGATAAACATAAAAAACATGATAGAAGCCTATTAATAAGGACAACATACTTCTTATTGTTGTTGTATTAAGCTTTAAACTGTTTCATCTTTACATCAGTTTGTCATTGTTCTCATCTGCTTAGAAAGTTGTTGAAAAACCATGCCGGTTTCCTTAGTGTTGTCTTATAGTTGATGGATGCCAATCTCTTATTCAGTGCTAAATAACTATAAAATACATTTGCAAGTTTGAATGAAACAAACAGGTAGGTTGCTCTTAACATGATTTCTTTCATTTTGCTCTGTCTAACCCAAAATCATGCATTAAACTGTAATGATAAGGATGCGCACAGAAAAGCCAATTCATGGAGCTCGAAAGTGAAACAAGCTACATAACATGAATAATTTCATTAATGAGTGAAAATTTTCTTTTCATCAACAGAAAACAAAAGAAATGAGAACTAAGATTTATGATTTCAAACATAATTTGTTCTCATTCATTACCTATTCTCCCATCCATTCTGCAGATCAAAACAAAAGGATACAGAACAAGAAACCAAACAATGGGAACAAAGCAATCTCATAATAAATTGCAAATTTTCCTGAACAGAAAGAGCTCAACAAAAAATTAACAGGAAAGAGGAAAGAATGAGACCTGGGCAAGGTTGACTATGAGCTCCCGAAACCTCGGATGGACGCCTGCCTGCTGCTTTAGCTTCGAAGCGATGGGCTTCGCTAGGGTCCGCAGGGCCAGCGTTCCCAGCTTCACAAATGGCAGAATCATTCTCTCGAGCTCGTTCCCTCTTCTTGATTTTCTCCTTTTTGGCGATGCTTTCTCAAATGGGTATTCCCCTTTTCCACTCAATAAAATAAGGGAATGGGACTGTCTCGAAGCTTTCTTGGAGACGAAGAGACGCCGCCGGCGAGGAAGCCTTCCTGGATCATTTGTGGTCGACAGAGGTTTCGTTCGCCTTGACTTTGACCGTAATTTCCTACTATTTTTCATTTTTCTTTACTATAAATCAGTTTATGATGAGTTTGTTTATTTAAATTCATAATATTCCTTTTAAAATTCGATTCCTTCAAGTTGAGAAAAATAAAAATAAAAATAAAAACCTGCTTTTGAAAAAAAAAATCATGTTAGTAAAAAGTGAGTCTTTTTAGAGTTTGATAAACTTCTATAAAATTAAAAAATTAAAAAAATATAAAAAAGTTTATTTGACGAATCTTTAGATATTATGTATATTAATTATTCTATCACTCTAAGTTAATATATTATTTTTCTTTAAAATAGTGACATTTAGATGATAACTTTTGAATTTAAATATAATAGAATATTATATATTTGGTAATCCTAATTTTTGACTTAATTCTTCTTCTGATGATAGATTCAACCTCTAATGAAAAAGATAGACCTTAGTTCTTCTTGATCTCTATAATTACGACTACTATTCACCAATGTTTTGTTTGACGACTCCTTCTCGTCGGGTCACCAACTTCATTGACCCTTTAACATTAGGCAAGCATCAACTCTCGTACATGATCTTTATGACTTTTTTGTAAAGGTTTGTACTTTTGGTAAATAATCGCCCATGCCTAGTCAACACGACCTTCTTTTTGAAAAGTGTAGTACATTGGAGAGTAGTATGCTATGTTAGACTAATACGTTGTGTGGCATCATAAAGTACGATGTCTTAATGATAGATTAATGATAAAGATAAATGATATGATCAAATGAGATCATAGCTGCGAAGAACATAATAGTAAATAGATTGTATGGTATAATGAGAGTATCATTTTAATACAACTAATTGACCAGTAACATGATGACAAGAGAATGAGAATTGTACTATATTATGTTATGAATCATATTGAATAATGAGTGAGTACTAAGAATATGTTAAAAGTAGAGTAGGATATGTTATGATTTTAATGACTATAAGATACATGTAGAAGCAATGAGAATAGCATAGTGCTATTTTTGAATATATAATCGTACAATTAGGTGATCATAAAAGTATGATATATCTCAAGAAGCTTATTTTTATGTCGAATTGTAAAATGTCATAGGGAATGGTACAAGTATGATTCAAGGCAAAAACTTGAGGGTTTAAAAGAATTAATATGTTTTCAATTGCTTATTAAATATGTTATATATATGATATGTGTTGATAATTACATATACATGATATTATAAGAAATCAAGAAAAAAATTTGATTAAAAAAAATAAACTCTTGACAAGCACAGAACAATAAAGAGTTGTATGTTGAGCTCGAGAAGGATGAGTCGCTCCCAAAAAAAATCTATTGATTCTTTCTCAGTTGATTGTAACGTAAACACAATAATTTACTTCATGAGCTTAATAATAAAATAAAAGGTCTAGAAATCGCATGCCATTGTTCCTAAACAACTTCAAAATAGATCTTAAGATTAAAAAAACTATATTTGATTCAAGTTATAATCTATATCTAATTTTCCAATTTACTAATAAAAAATAGAATATTAAGAGTTGAAGACTTATAAAGAAATATAGTAATATCAAATGAGACTGTCATTAAAGAGCATGTTTCACTTGCTAAAGCTTATTGCTATCACAATTTGTTAAGATGTCTCATGAGTTGCACGCTGCATACTCTACTCAACGACATAAGTTGAAGCTTATCAGTGAACTAATAGAGTCACATATAGATGTCCCAGATGTGAGTTTCTCTACAATATTTTAAAACTCAATAGATGTGATTTTAAAATCAATATAAGAGCAAGAATAACCACTCCTTTGATAAGAACATCTACCAAATGCAAACACATTGAATAACACCAATGACTTTATATCTATACTTTCAATGCATATTATATTTATCATTATTTGGTATTTTGTTTACACAATTAAGAGATATCAAATCACATATAAGATGAATTTTAATAAAAAAAACTTCAATGCATATGTTTAAATGAGAAAAAAAAATTAGCTTATGTTGGCAAAGAAAAATAAATAAATAAATAAATAAATAAAATAAAATAAAAGCTTTTTAATCCATTTAAAAATAAATATATTAATGTAATATTTATTTTGAAATTTTATTGGTAATTTCATTTTACATTCCCAGCATGCGATATTTTCTTGCAAGAGAGGCGGAGACATCGCCTATATAATTCTTGACCCTGCCCTACTCCGGAAATATCGCAGCGGTTCGATAGGCATCTACCGGATTTCGATCGCCTGCGCGGAGAGAGTGAGAGAGAGAAAGGGAGCAACAGAGGCGGCAATGGCTCCGATCACTGTTGGCGACTCGATTCCCGATGGGACTCTTGCTTGGTTCGACGAGAACGATCAGCTTCAGCAAGTCTCGATCCACTCCATCGCTGCCGGAAAGAAAGTCGTACTCATCGGCGTTCCCGGTGCCTTCACTCCAACTTGCAGGTTCCTTTTCAACCACTTCGCTAGAGCTCTTCGTCTATTCGATTTTCTCCATTTGTTGTAGGCGTAGAGTCGACGAGTGTTTCGAACATGACCGATCTGTGATATTTGGTTCGGGAGAGATGCCTGCATGGTTAAGATTTGCCTTTTTTTTATAAACTGTTGTCGCTGTTGAGAATAATCTGTGCTGGTTGTGGCTGATTAATGCCATGGTTGATCTGGTAGCTGGTTTGATAAATTTTGCTGGATCTGTTGTTCAAACGCATTATTTTTTTTTTATTATTTCAGATATCATAAAACGCTGATAACCTTATTTTCATTTCTTTTTTTTTTTTCTTGTTTTGAACGAAGCATGCAGCATGTTCCGGGTTTCATCGCCAGCGCAGAGGAGCTGAAGTCGAAGGGTGTGGATGAGATCCTTGTGATTAGCGGTAAATTTCTGTTATTTTATTCATTTATTCCCCCAGATTAACTCA
This sequence comes from Vanilla planifolia, assembly GCA_023846275.1. Taxonomy (NCBI): domain Eukaryota; kingdom Viridiplantae; phylum Streptophyta; class Magnoliopsida; order Asparagales; family Orchidaceae; genus Vanilla; species Vanilla planifolia. Next base: position 11,682,978 of record CM043877.1, read on the forward strand.
ATTTGTGCATAGTAAAGCATTTTTTTTTTTTTTTTTTTTTTTTTGCCATCGTTAAGAACAAATAAGTATGGTATGCCAGATGTGTGCTTTCTGTAAAAAGGATTAGCAGGCTCGGTTGCTTGAACTTTCTAACCACTGGAGTTAACTCAAACTCGGTTTGTTCTGACCACTTCCACTGTTTTCTAGATCAACAGGCCAAGTCATTTGGAACTAGTCTTGCAATTCTTGTTGAATTTACAAATCTAATCAAACAAACGATAAGATTGTGTATTGTATCACTTGTGGAACACAACAAAATGAGCCCTAAGCTGTTTTTACTAAAGTGGTGAGCTATTGAATCTTGTTTGTTTGGTATAAAATAAAGTTGTGTTCTTAAAAGATGAACAATGATTCTATAGTTCCATTTCTCTAGAAAGATGAACAACATGGATGTTTTTCAACCATGGTGGTGAATCCAGAAATAAGAAGGGCCTATTAACAAAATAATTGAATTAGCTTTCCCGATATGTTCTGTAATCAACCATAGCCATCATGGTGAAGTAAAGATAATCCCCCCTGATGTTATAATATTGTATTTGTTCATGTTTTGTCTTTGAAGCAAAGCCCACAATTAAATTTTCTACACTAGTTAATTATTATGCTATGTTTGGACCAAGAATAATTTAATCATTGGATGTCCATCAAAAATTAACAATGATGTGTTTCATGGCATGCATCAAATTGAGAAACATGGTTCACATTATGAGCAGATAACCTAACTTCTCTTACCAATTCTTAGGAAGCATAAATACTTCAAACTACACAATTTCATCAGTTATGTTGCCATTTCTTTCTGACCATTTATGCTGTTTTAAGATAGGGATTGTTTTCTTGTTCCATATTTGGTGGGTTTCACCTAAAATTGTATCTAGTTGTACATTACTCTATCTTAAAACTTCTAGGAAGACATTTGCATTTCAAATAAAGGTTATGTTGTCCATTATATCATTAGATAGACACTTATTAGTCTAAAACTCTTGAGTTATTCAAACTTCTTCTATCAAATAAAATTATTTTCTTTCTTAATCTTCCCCCCAAATCAAACTGGTCTGCATGAAACTAAGTCTGTTCTACTTTGGTACTTAACATTTTGCATCACCATGCCCTGCCTTCATAACGAAGTCATCCCTTGTTCTTGCAGTGAATGACCCCTTCGTGATGAAGGCATGGGCAAAGACCTACCCTGAAAACAAGCATGTGAAGTTCCTCGCTGATGGCTCTGCAAGCTACACGAAGGACCTCGGCCTCGAGCTTGATCTGAACGAAAAAGGGCTCGGTTTGCGGTCACGCAGATATGCCATCTTGGTCGAGGACCTCACCGTGAAGGCTGCAAACATTGAGGAAGCTGGAGCATTCACGGTTTCTTCTGCTGATGAGATCCTTAAGGTCCTGTGAAGAACCTGCTCCTTGTTTGCTATCTCTAGAAACACGTTATCCATGTAGCTTTTGTGGTTCATGTTTAAGTCGTGTTATGCCTTTGGAGCTTCTGAATAAAAGGTTTGCTTGAAACAAAGCCCCACCAAAGAACATTGGATTAACAAGCTAGATTTTTTAATAACAATCCAATATTTATTTTCACAATCTTGAGATGATTAACTCATTTAACCTTCTGGAATAATAATCTACCACTAATTTATTCTGCAAAGAACAGAAAACTCCGCATGAAATCTTTGTTCCTCTTATGACAGGTAAATCTAACTGCTGCACTCAGCTTAAGACACATGAACAATTTATTACTTATTCTCGAGCAAATCAATGCTGAAGTAACTTCTTGAGCTCTTTCTTGTTCACCTGAAGATGAGCATATGGATGGAATCTAGAAGGAAAATCCAAAGGAAAAAAGGAAACCCAAATTAAAGCTTACCTTTCCCATAGCATTTCTTGGGATGGCATCCCATATGAACAACTTTGTAGGGATCTGAAGAAAGAAACAATATTTCTAGATTAGTGCATATGTTTTGACTCAAACAAAGCTTGAGTTGTTGATGAGTTGTAGTTCATGTGATATTTAATTTGTCTTCCAAGTGCAACTTTCAAGTTGTATGGGTTATGCCCTCGATTATAAATAGTTTATTTGACACAATTATAAATTTAATTGAGCTGAAAAAGGATTAAAGGCATGAAGAGAAACCTTATAAGGTGCCAATCTCTCCTTGGACCATTTCTGTAACTCCTCTAAGCCGATGACCTTCTTGACATCTTCAACAGGCACAATTATTGCACACACAACCTCTCCATAGTCCTCATCTTGCATGCCCAAGATACAACATTCTGAAACAGATGGATGCTGCAAAAGAATGAAGCCAACAGAGATCAGTTTAAGTAATTCCTCACAACCAAGTGAAAAAGCATAACCCATCAACAAGCTTGGTAATAGCATTCAAGATCCTTATCAACTAAACTATTGTATCACAAAATTTCACTGTTAAATCACATCCAGTATGAAGAATTGTGTTAGAAAAGTGAAACTGCAATGATTTAGCTGTACTGAAGATAATAGAACTTGTATATAAAATGGGCAAGAGCTACTTGAACAACATACCACTCCAAAAGAAACAAATCAATAACGATAAAATAGGTTGCCTAGTAAATGGAAAGCACTATCAGGCATCAAATTTTGAGCTGATTTGATCCTGACATGGGATCAGCTCAAAACCCTTCAATCCAATCTTGACGCAATCTACCCTTCATATGCGAAAAAAATCGGTTCATTCAAACTGTCTGAGCCAAATCCAACTTCATTTTCAACTTTTTTAAATCTTCAAGCCAATTGATAGACACAAATAACATGTATTTTGTCCATTTAATGTAACAGTACATGTTTACATTCATAATCTATGCATTCAAATTCATATATAGTATGATCCCGATAAATATAGGCAAGAAAACACAAATAGATATTCAATCTTAAATCTTCAAATTAACTTGAGGTACCCTTAATGAGCCTTAGGATAGCTCCAAAAGTCAGAGCTAGACAAATCATTTGTTTCCTGACCCTTTTGTAGCATCAAGAACATACAGGCTAAATTTAATGAAGCTTTAGTTTAGTAACATTTTGGCAAAAATGATCTTAGTTTGATACAAACGAAAGAAGGTGTGAAAAAGCACAACAAAGTTTCAACACAAGATCACAAGTGAATTAAAATGCTTGCCTCTAAAATCACTGCTTCAATCTCCAGTGCTGATAACTTGTAGCCTCCAACTTTCATAATGTCAGCATTAGAACCTGGTTATTGTGAAGAAAAATAGCAAAAGATCACAACATTAACCCATTTAATTCATCTGCATGTGCATCTGTCTAAACTAACTTCAACAACTAGACAGCTGCAACTGTAAATGTATTAGTTCTTCTACTTCCTATGCATGTCTCAAGGAGTTTAATTGCCAGAGCATAGAAATTAACACAAGTCTAACATGAATTGCTACATATGCCCAAAATAATGAAATCATTACAAGATAACAATTCTTACGTCCTAAAATAATGTAGTACCCATCTTCATCAACCATGACGGTATCCCCAGTCTTGAAGAATCCACCATCAATAAAGGATTCTTGTGTTACCTGTCACACCACAAAAAATTTTCAATCAAAACAAAGGAAATTACAGAATATTTGGAACATAATTTACAAGAATCCATTCAAACTATATAATTAACAAAAGGATTATAAGATATAGTTTATGAACACAATCTTTGACCTTGTCTTCTGTGAATACATCTCTGTAATTCAAAATCCCCATCTCCAAGAACGCAACTTAAACATACCCCAGATCTCCCTCTTCAATCCAACCACAACAATCTTCCACCATGTCACTTGTTCAAATCCAACTTTAGATAATTGTAAAAGCACTCAAACTGCAAATTATACTTTCCACACTACAATCAAATGGAATACTAGAATTTGTTTTGATCCTCATATAGAATATTTTTCCTGTACACAAGTATCTTCCATCAAAGTAGCTATATAAGCCCTTAAATATGACCATGTCAGGTTTTGTTTTCACTCAGTTTTAATACAATGAGTTCATAAAGAAACACAGAAAATTAACAGCAACCATTATTAAGCACTACAAGCATTCAGAATAATTCCCATCACAACTTGTGGATAGGAGAACGAGGAAAATCCAGGCAGGTGAAAATGATATAATACATGTACACAGCATCTAGCAAATAAGGCATACAATCATATTGTAGAAGGTATTATATTAGTGAAGTATGCCAATCAACAAAAAAAATGAGAAGATTACTTGCAAACAAAATATCTCGGAATTAAATTTATACAGGTGAATCAACTACTAAATTGATAGGCATCAAAAAACCATTAAGCTCTAAAGGAGATTGACAGTTGAAACAAATGTTAAGGGTAACAAGTAGGGCATCACAAAAATGTTGTTGAGTTGGAGCTATTCATCGAAGTGAAACTTTCAGACTGATTTGGGGAAAAAATGGGGCTGTCACAATGCAGACAGAGCAAAACCAAAAAATCATCAGCATGCTATGTCAAGTACAACAAAAAATGTAACCTTAGGTTGTTTCCAGTATTCCTTGAATTGAGAAGGGCTTCGAACACAAAGTTCTCCCACTCCATCTGAGATAGTTCCATCTTCCCCAACTATCTTTACCTGAAACAATTACAGTTAAACAAAATCCTGGAGTAAATAGGAATTTCTAAATAAATCTTATTTTAGTAGAATACTTTTGAGATAAACATTAAAAATGTATAAGCACACGAATAATTGTACTAATGCGATAAGAACATCATATGGTACAAATACAACCAAGTCTTCCTAAGTCCATTTCTGAGCTCTTGAAAAAATGTTGTACGATACAAAATCATATAATACGATAAGTTCTACAACAATGTCGTTTCTACTGATTATAAGTGATTATATTCGAACAATAAGTTGATCATATTCATACAACACATCAACTTAATATAAGACTATCTCAAAGTAAACTCTTTAGTGAGATGTATATTGTCAATGCTTAAAAAAAATATTGTCCATGTACAAAAAAAATGGCCTACAATTGTCTAAGTTTGGTATTAGACCAATTGATTAACATAGTGTTATACACATACATCATATATGTACGAACCAATCAACTTACTAACTATCAAAGTCTAAAGCTAAGTGTTACTAAAAAGGATCTCATACAGGTATGAAAGTAATATCGTACCGATATGAACAAATTTAGTTCACTAATTATACAAGTCTTCAACTCATAATACTCATTTAACTAGATCGTAGTAATACGAAAGATATGTCGTACTTATATGACAATGCAAAAGTTCTCAACTCACAGTTCTTATTTAACTGGATCACAGTAATATGACGGGTATATCTAATTCAACTTATAATACGTCAATACAACTTCTTATTCATACACTCATCGTTTAGTCCGATCTTAATTTTAATCTAAGTGAAGGATATATCATACCATTACGATACCTAGTATTGTATTATACGAAACTCATTGACACTAAACCTTAACTCACATCTCTTGGGTAGATCAATCAATGTACTTATACGGGTGTATAGTACAAATATAAATAATATAATCTAACATATACAATACAGAATTACCGTAGACGATACGTTGTCTGATCACATGCGATGTTAGTTGTATTGTATGAAGGAAACTCGTATAAATACAATTAGTACAAATAAGTTACACTTGGAGATTTTGTAGACTATAAAAGTTTAACTTTTCTTGTACGTACAAACCTATATACTTAATCCCCATTAAGATACTTATATGTATAAAATGATCTAGATGTGATGCATGCTTGATTGAGTTAAATGTAATCCCATGTATCATATAAATATCAAGTGATAGATTTCACAATTCAAACAAAATTAATGCATTAAAGATGAACTTCTGATGGTCACCCAATCCACCAAGAACTGACATGTGATGTATGCTTGATTGAGTTCAAGGTAATCTTATGTATCATATAAATATCTAGTGATTGATTTAACAATTCAAATAAAGTTGATGCATTAAAGATGAACTCCTGTAGGTCGACCAATCCATAAAAAACCAAGATAATGCTCCAAAATGTACAAGTTGAGCCGAGCATAAGCAACTCTAACAAGTTATCAGACTTGATCTTTGCATATGGATTGCTGTAATAATTCATTGGACCAGACCAAAAATCACTCAAAGTAGGTGTTAGCACAAATACAATGATTTTGTTGTTATCAAACAAGTGATATAAGAATAAAAAATTCAACACATCACCAACATCTTTAGAAGACAAGATGGAATTTATCAATTATGGGTCTTTGCTAAACTCTATGATAACCATCTTAGCATTTGTTACAAGGCCTTAAGACCAAATCTCACTTAAGACCCTTGAAGTCGTTGAAAACTTGTTTGGAGCTAGGACTGCATCTTCGTTGTGTTATCACAGATTTCATAAAAAAAAAAATGTTTACATTTTTTATGATAAGCATGATGCTTAGAATCCTATGTTTGTGTCATATTTTTTAACAAAACAATTCACGTGTTATCGATTTTAATAAAATTACTAAACTAATTAATTTTGCTAAAAATCTATGTTAACATTCCCAGGTTGGTAATAATATTGGTCAAATTATAAATAATTTGTCTACATATGCCTCATATTGTTAAAACATCCAATAGCTTTCCCAAACTCAAGATTGACCGCACTATTTACAAGTGACCCAAAACTCATGTGTGGTTTTTGAAACAAAAAGGATCATGAGACCATAATGATCAAAAGAATCTCAAAAAAAAGTATTTATGAAATTTTCAATACTATAATTAACAAATAGCATGTCTAAACAAAGTATTTGCATCATAACAAAAAGTTGAGGCATATCAGGTGAAATTGAAAAGAGCACTGATTGACGAAAAGTTTTCAGGAGGATATAATAATACCTCCACTCGGGGCAGTGGTTGGCCAACAGTACCTGCCTTTCTAGTACCATGCAAAGGATTGGATAGTGCCATGACAAACTATTAAGCAGCATGCAGTCAGTAAAATGCATCTAAAGTTCATTAAAGCGAAACATAGAATTGGGGTGTTCAATTAATTGGTGTTTACCTCTGTCATGCCATAGCGTTCCAAAAGACGGTGGCCCGTTATTTCTTCCCAATGCTTCATAACAGGATAAGGAAGTGCTGATGACCCACACATCTGGACAAAGTGTCAACATCTTATAGTTATTTGATAATGTATTAAAGCTAAAATCAACTATCCACAGAAAAAAAAAAATGCATCGTCCATGGTACCTCAATATCTACGACAGGAATAAAAAGGCAATATACAGCCATGAATTCATTGCAGTGTTCAATGATAACAGACTCACAAATAACTTGTCCAATATTTTCGTGCATTAATGTCTAGCTAAGGCCAGTTAGCTAATGAAGATGAACCTTAGCAACCATATGATGATACTCGAAGGGCATCAAGAACTAGTCTGAAAATTCAAGAACAAGTGAAGTTAAAGTGTCATAGGAACAAATGTAAAGACTACTTGGTGACTATTCATGGGTCAAGTTACAATATCAACTACTCTTGTAAAGATTGCTTAGATAGGTATTCATGTCTTGCTAAGGTACGTTATGGCTAATGAAGATGATCAGCAGCCATATGGTGAGACTCAAAGGTCAACAAGAACCAGCCCGAAAATTCAAGAACAAGCATCATAGGAATACAATGTCAAAGACTTCTTTGTGACAATTCACAGTTCAAGGTACAATATCATCTAAAAGTTTGTAGAGACGGCTTAGACACTCATTCATGTCTGGCCAAGGCAGGTTATAGCTAATGAAGATGACCCTTAGTAACCATATGGTGAGATCTGAAAGGCACCAAGTACACGTCAAACTCAAGGACATGTTAAACTGTCATATGAATACAATGTAAAAACTGCTTGATGACTACGGGTCAAGGTACAATGTCAACTAAGCTAGCATTACAAAGAGATATATCAACTAAGATAAATTTAAGCAGTGATCATTTTAAATATGTCCATAAGTTGATAAAGCCATGCTTATGAAATTTATTGAGCACATATTTCAAAGTATTTTAAAATTATTCTATCTTTAAGGTATAATTTTAAGAAATTTCCAAATTTCCTAAAAAGGTTGATATTAAATCACTTTATGCAAATAAAAATCACATAGCCTTAAATCTATGTGACAAGTGTGATGAAATATTTATTTTACATTAATTCCTAAGTTTACAAGTTCATTCAATATTTTCAAAATTTTTTAAAATCAAATTTGAAGCCTAGTTGTAGATTGGATAGTTTGATGATCAAATTAGACAATGCAATCATTTGTTCAAACAATCCATTACAACAATCCCATATACCATCTGATGCACCATTGTGATTGATCGCACCATGGCCATGGTGAGCATATATCCGAATGATCATCTAACATGATTCGATTAGATGGTCTGATTGTAAGATGGAACCTTGGTGACAAATCTAAGGTTTTCCCTAGTTGTGTAAGTCAACCATCTTAATTTTATAATCAAATCACTTAATCAATATGGGAAAATATAAAAAGACAATTTCAATGAAAAAATAACTACAATTTAGTAGAAATAGTACATGACAACAAGAAAACGACTAGAAAGAGTTTTCTCTCATTGCTTATGCTTATATAAACTTGTATAAACTGTTTTGTGAAAAATGTAAGGAATGGAATAAGCATTTGGAAAGGAATTTCATTACAAATATAAGAGAATTTTGAGTTGATAACTTTCATGGACAAATCATCTCTTATTCTTAGGATTAACATGTTCAGTCAACAACTATGGTGTGCCTCTTGTTATGATCAATTTCGAGCATCATGTTTATCATTTTCATGAAAGATCCACTTATTTCAATTCTTTGAAATTTTCCTCCAATAAAAATCAATATCACTTTTGTGACAAGCAATATAGCTTGCACAAACAAGCTTTTTAGGACACATTTGGGTTCAGAGTTTTAACCTCCTTTGAGGCATTGGTGTAGGAACATTCCAATTGGGCTCATTTGATCCATTTGTGTAGGCTCACAATCACCTTCAAGGTTTTGGAGAATGACTCTTATGGGGTTGGTGTGTAGAAGCTCCATTCACATACATTGGCAAAGGACATGAATGAAGGAAGCCCAATGACCATTTGGTTGGAGTTGATATATGACAATAATTAGGCTGCTTGTATGCATCTTTACTTTTCTACATCTCATTTCCATTACAAATTTATTATCTTTGTTCATGATTTATTTTAGTGACAAATTCTCTATGTACACAATCCAAACTCTCTTGCATGTCATATCACTATGCAATTGGTATTAACAAAGGCAGCTATAAAGGGTAAATTCTTTGGAGTAGATCCTTCATGGTATAGTTTATGGGCATTAGAAAGTGTTGTGATCTCTTTAAGGCATTCCATCAAAAACCCACCACCATTAAAGAGAAAAAACTAATGGAAAAAAAGAAGGAAACATTTCATTTAAATTGTTGATCTTGATCTACTAGACCCAATTGAAACATGTCATCATATTTAAAACCCGTTTCAAAACTAGATCATAAAGAGAGAAGCAACGTTTGATTAAAATTTCAAAGCAAAAATATATTCTGTAATGGAAACTCTAAAACTACATCTACAAGGTATCTTCACTAACAAGTTGCGTGGAAAGAACAACACAGGTTATACGAACAAGAAGTCTTGTGGAGATGATAACAAGGAGAAGATAAAGAAAAAAAAGAACAAGCAGAGTTCCACTAGTCTTTCCTTATCTCTTTGATGCAGTCAAGTTCTGACTAATTTTAGCTCATCTCTTCTTTTGACTCATTTCTTTGATATAAGAATGTTTTTGGGTCTCACTCCAATTTTTTGTCAACCTATTTTTCTATTCAAGTTGAAAGCTAAAAATTCCTTCCTGGTAGGCCCTTGCTAGAAATATGTTGGAGGATGATCTTACCTTGTTCAAGAAGAAGATAATATAGCTGCATCTCTTAGAACTATGTATAGTTTAATTGAGACAGTTTAGTAAATGGGGGTATATAATATTGATAGTTCAGATCTTTTTGCTCAACCACGGTGCTTGACCCAAACACTGACCTTACTATCAATATTATTTCATGAGAAAGATGAAAGATAAAGAAAAACTTCATTGATCAAGTGCATACGCACACATGCAATTTAAGTAATTGTGTAAGAATTAACAACGGATGCGAGGAGATCTTTGAACCTACTTACCATAAGTCGGAGTTGACTTGCAGCAAAAGCAGAAGCTGTTTTAAGATCTGGTTCCATTGTCTCATATCCTTGTAGCAGTCGAGTGTACATTGTTGGAACCTAATAGTTCAGCAATTCATTCAGTATATATGAGTGAAACCGATCATCATTTGTAGAATCGGGAATTACCATGCATTATATTCAGGAATAAAAAGAAAAATATAAGTTTACTTTTACATTTGTTTAGTTAAGTCATCAGTTTTGTATTATATTAAACAAGCAGCAATTATGGTTCTACTAAATGCAAACCATGAAAGTCATCCAATTTCATTCCAAGGATTACCAATGTAAGAAAGGTATGACAAACACAAAATGCAAAATCGTCCCATCAGAAGATTTACACTTTTTAGTAACTAGCAATCTGCTTATGGTCTACTTTATGACAGAAACATCTGAACATTAAACTAGTTCTAATTCAAAGAGCTAATGTTAAAGTAATGTCCTGGCCAATAGGAGAATCAACCATTAGACCTCTGAAATGATGATAAATTAGCACTAGCAACTCACAAGAAAATTTTAATCACCTCCTTTGAACAGCATAAGCACAAATCATTTTATACGCAATAGAACTTCCCAGCAATCCTTTATTTTCACAAAAAGAATTATATCAACAAATTCAACCAGCTGTGTTGGCACGTAAATGGATCGAATTTTTTTTTTTTTTTTACCATCATTGCCTTTCCACGCAACAAATAGCATTTTTATCTAAGCAATCAACTGTCAAATACATTGCAAATTTTAAATAACTCTAGAAAATTTATATGCCAAAGCTATTTAATATATGTTAGAAAATTTCCAATGATAAATACCATGAATATTAGACTTTTTTATTTTAGTGGTTCCACTGCAAATTTTAAATATTGCCAGAAACTTTATATGCCAAAGCTATTTAGTATATTTTATCAAATTTCCAATGATGAATTGCATGGTAATTAGACTTTTTGATTTTATTCTTACATATCATTTTGGAAGACGACCAAAGCTACAACATTACCGCTAATTAAAAGGTCAAAAACATAAGGATGCAGATGACACCTTAGCTCTGTGTTGTGTGGATATGTATTTAAAGTTTTGCCATATACAACATGGACAAGGGATACAAAGAATGGCCATGTCACAAGTTTGGAAAGCAAAAGTTTTTGGTTCATGCAGCGTAAATTGGACATCATGGTAAACTTCGTAGTGGGCCAAAAAAGGATTACAGGATGCCTTAAACATTATGACACCTATTATCATTTATGGCAGGTCTCCATGCTATGACAGAAGTGTTTGTCACGTTGGCATCTTTACCAGGTTTTAGCTTGTGCAGACAGAAGGGAAAACTCCAAATTCAGATAATATGAGGTTCAGAAGAGTGTAAAAGTAATTGAAGCATTTTCTGTTAAAATTCTTATGCATACGACAAATTGTTGAAAATGGGTAAACAGTTTATGGTAGATTGTCATCGACAACAATTTCGTTAAGTTAGAAGGATGGCAAATACCAAAATTTAAGCTGCATTCATAAAACCATAGACTACTATGGATGGCTTTGTAAATCCATTCAAACAATCTTTTATTCCTCTTTCCTCACAATTCACTAATTTTGTTTTATTAACATGTATCACTAAACATACACGAGAAAGAAAAAAAAAATATACAAGCCTTCCAATTATAAAATTTCACCACAGTACAATGCCTTACCCCAGTAAACAAAGTGATAGCATTGTCAGATTTACTTCCATCTGCAGGGTACGATTCTCTCCATCTCTGCCACACACCTCGTACACTAAATTTTGGCAAAAATTCAACCTTCAATCAACAAGACATTATCAGTAGCATATCTGGAAGAATTAAAAACAAAAAAGGAATCATATTTCCATATCACTTATGATGCAGCTTTGCTGCAAGATACATTTATTTGTAAGCTGGGGCTTCCCAAAGTAAATTATTTATACAAATATCAGCCGAAAACTGAAGAAAGAAATGCAACAAAAGCTTCTAGTTTACAGAACATATATATGTTTAATTTATACCATATTTTAATTAATTTGCATGAACAAAAAACTTACCACAGCTCCAACATAAAGAGGTGCAAGCAGAGCATTGAAAAGTCCATGAACATGTGATACCCGTTAAGGATTCATTGAAAAAGGAAAGATAAAAACCAATTAAAAGTTTGACATGGTAACAATAAGCACACACATCACTAACAAATAATAAATAAGGTAATCATTAATCAGATCTGTGGTGCATGGTATTTCTATAAAGATTGGAATTGAAATTGTATTTCAACTCTGCAAATCTTCTAGATGACAACTATTTTCTGTACATTGCTTTGTTATTGGATATGATGCAAAGGCAAGCAATGAAGAAATTGGTCGGAACATGTATATTCCCATGCTTCTGTCAGAATCTGAACCTGCACCAAAAGTCAAAGACAGTATAAGACCAACACAGATAAAAACTGTTGCAGTAGTTAGGAAATTAGATAAAATTTATCAAAGTTTAGTTAGCTGGTTAATATCCTCTATCAACACTACATTATTTAAGGTGAACTAATGAAAGATTGCAAAGTCCCTCTAATCAAAAGGAAGAAGAAATTGAAAAAAGGAGTGTAGTCCGTTCTAAGTTCCAATGGTGATCAAGATAAAGGTTGGATTCAAAGGTGACTGCAAAATCTCAAGTGCATTTCCCAGGACTATGGTCAAAAGTTTTAATCAGGGCAGTGCTCCTCGCTTCAATTTGCAAACAAGCGAGGCAACCAAAAAGAAAAAGTTAACTGCACTCTGAAGCTACCTAGGAACATGATGCCGATACCCATGGCAAGGCCAGACAAGGGTTTTTTGATGGAGCTAACTCTTTCAAATAGAAATACATGAAAGAGTTCCACGAGAACAATAAACAAGCAACAAACAGACAAAAGCATCAGATCAGATTAAAGTTCTTCAGAACATATAGAATTTTGAAGCAGAGTAAAACCCATCACATACAAATTATATGAACAGCATTCAACACATGCATAGTGATCTTCAAATTAACAGAACAATGGGAAAGTTCGAGATATCTAATAAGGAAAAGTCTTCTAATAATCATTAGACCGAATTTATCCATTCACATACACAATTATCATCGAACCACAAATTTCAACCATACGGCAAAAGCAAAGCAGGTTTTCGAATGGCCTTCCACAATGTCAAAAAAACCACCAAATCTATTAAATAGTTATAAAAATATCCTCCATATTTAGTTTTTCTTTTTCTTTTTTGAATAAATAGATGGTAGAAGGATGATGCACTTGAGTTGGCAAATACAATACAATATTTCCTTAAGTAAACATGAAATCTGATGAATACCTGCGAAAGTATACCCTTATGTGTGTGGACAACACCTTTAGGCTTGCCAGTTGTGCCACTTGTGTACAGGATTAAAGCAGGGTCTTCACCTACAGTGTAAGAACATTAATAGTTTAATAACTGTCCTGGGTGACAAAAGGATCGATCATTAATAAGGAAAATTCCCTAATTTTGAGCCAAAACTGATTAAGGTAATCCCAAGTGAAAAAAAGGCCTTTTCAGGAAAGCAAACAATACTATCATGGAAAAAATTAAAACAAAGTTGAGGTTCCTTTACTTCCACATGCGTAAAGCAGAAAGATTTTTTAACTTCAGCATGAAATGATAATAGCAAATTCAATCAAACAAATTCTCACTGCTTTAATAAAATGATAGTGCTTATAAGTTTTGGTTCATATACTTTCCGCTGAAGGATGGCTTAACATGAGATTAATTGTTGAAGCCAGTGTTGAGACAAATCCAAGCAACAGAAATCGAACATCGTAATGTAGAATATGATTTTTCCATATACTGTGGGTGTTAACATGTTATGTGGAGCAAAATGATCAAGAATTATAAAAACAACGTAGATGGATGACCTTCAATTTGTCTTGATTCATTCATTTTGTCTATCATTTTGGAAATGAAATGGATCTCTTCATTCCCAGCTGTTTCAACTGAAGGAAGAAGAGAGAAATTAGAAGAACACTTGGAAGTAACTTTCTCCATTAATTCTTGATGCTCTTGGGTGCTTAAGACGATTGAGATATCCTGAAAAAGGAAATCAAGAAAGATTTGATAGTACAGGTACATGGTAATGCAGCAATTAGCAAGGACAGCTCAGAATATGGATGGAAATGATCTATTTAGTTTGCCACTGCATATAATGCTTCAAAATAAATGTGTTGCATCAGAAATTGTAAACATTGAACCAATTCCTCTAATGCAAAAAATGAATAAACACGAACTTCAGCAATCAATATGGATGTCAAACATAGCATTTGGCATGACTGGAAATCATGTATAGCAGACAAGTTTGGGATGACTGGATATCATGTTGAAGCACTAGAATAACCACATCAAGTTATAATACCACTAAGTAAAATCTGCTGCATGAATTCTCTGAAGCTATTGAGCTCTATCAATTAGTTACTCTTCTTTAATATCCAAAATAAGCAATTCTTTTCCAATGATTTCCCTTGTCACAACTTTTTTGACCTACCTCTTTTCTTATTGTCGCAAAATATTCTGGAAACACATAAATCCTAATAGGTGCATAATCGTCTTACATTTAACATGGTCAAACCATTTAAGCTAATAATCCCTGAGCTTATTTTCTATGGATACAACAAACATTTTTTTAAATACAGTATTTTAAATCATACCTTATCCATCCCAACATCTCCATCATTGAAAAACTCATTTTATTTTCTTTCCAATAAATCAGTGAAGCATGGAATTTACAACAGGGCATTTACATATTACAGATCAAAGATCAAAGCATACATTTGCAGCCTGTGAGAAAATAAAATTCCAGGCCATCTTGACAGACATGCTATGCCAATATCACATTTATTTAAAAAGAAATAAAAAAACATAAAAGAACTCCATTAAAACATGTTTCAGAGCCCTTTTTATTCATGAAAAGACCAAATGGATCATGATAAAATAAAAAAGCACATCAAACGTGGCAGACTAGCAATACATACCGAATCATTCATCACATGCAACAGCTCTGTCTCAGGGTAGCTCAGTGCAAGTGGAACAGCAACTCCACCACTGAGCCAAGTTCCTAAGATCCCAGCAACAAATTCAGCAGAAGGTCTAGCAAGAATACCTACACGAGCTCCATGAAGATTTTTTGATTCGGTGTTCGTGTGAAGAGAAGTTCTATCTCTGCACTCAGTATTCTATGGACAATATCAGTTATTAGTCAAGTCATACTCTGGAATAAACCACAAATCAGCATAGCATCAAATTATGCCAGCTAAGTTAAAACAAACAAATACTCAGCAATTTGAATGTTAAAAGTGCTGTACACATTTTGTAAATTTATCGAGCACTAGACAAAAGAACAATCTGCCATAACAATTGCAAGTAATGGAAAAATCCTATCTAAAGAGACAGTACATGGCATTTGAAGTTTAACCCTATTATTCTACAAAAATATATACAATGAACCTTCAGCACCATCAGAAATTTAGCAGATGTGGCATGAGAAATAGCATAAAGGTGAAGAAGGTTTCGATTAGAATTCCAGAACGGTGTTCTAATAATCCTTAAAATCTATGTAGAAGACAAAGAACTTTACATTCAATTACAGTCATGCTAGCAAGTAAACATCACAGATATGTCTACGCTCGTAATAATACAAACGTACTAACCATGCACTTGATGGCATTTTCATTGTTCCACGGTATTACAAAGAAATAGCAATCAGCTTACACTTAAATTACTGCTACACAATTGATCGCAGATGTTGCACGCAGTCGACACCAGCTGCGTATAGCTGTAACAGTTGTTTTCTGCTCTTATAGCCACGCTATCATGAGCTGCAGAAGCTCGCTTAAGAGTTGCCTTAACCACCTCCATCAATATATTAGGCGATGCCCCTGTCCAACGACATCAAACTTTTACCACGCAGAAAACAAAAAACACATAAGCAGAAACGAAGTCCATCATCAGACTATATTATGCCGGCAATTCAAGTTCATATCAGCTCGTCTTTCGATGACGTAGCACAAGAATACTCACAAAGTCGGAAATGGTGATGTGATTCGGAAACCGACAGGCAGAGAAGGCGAACACAGAAAGGGAAAAGAGCTTTCTCCTGCGCACCTGAGATGAAGCGATAAGAGAGTGATAATCCCGGGGGCTGTCTCCAACGAGGTAGGGATCTGAGAAAAGGGACGAGACGGTTGGGAGCTTTGAATGGCACCATTATAACAGCTGCCACAGCCGAAGTCACATTTAATCGCCGTCGGTCGTCTTAGACACTCTGACCATTCACGAGAAAATTCAAAAAAAAAAAAAAAAAAAAGGAAAAAAATCAAACGGAAGTGGCATACGAAACGGAACTCCGCCCTACAGACGTTCTCTTCCAGTTCAGCCCGTCGTCTTCCCCTCTCCTTTCCAGATCCCATCTCACCACTCCCTCCGCCATTATAATATACGATATCTGATTCACCGCCGTTCGAAGTCATTGCACCGGCAACCGCAAGTCAATGTGCGCACAGCTTGCTCCATTGCTATCCCAAGGAAGGATTCCGATTGAGGGCCTGTGTTTAAATTAATCTTTAAATTATGTTTTTTTTTATTGTTTTTACTTTTTTCATAAAATATTTTCTTCATGATTAGAAAATTATTATTCCATCTTTCTATTCATCTTACAAATTAATTATTTTATAATTCATTTTTTAGCACACACATATATATAAATATGTATATATTCCCATGACATAAAAGGTTAGCGATATATATATATATATATGTCATTGGTTCTTATTTGTCATAATTTTATTTAAAAAAATCATAAAAAGAAGAAAATTAATTTTATATATTTTTAATATTTAAAAAATGAGAGAAAAAATAGATATTGTGGTATCAAAAATTTGTGAACTAATAGAAGTCATGATAAAAGTTGTCATGAGATTTAAGAATGAATTTTTTCAAAAAAAATATCTCATCATTTTAAGAACTATAATTTTACTTATAAATCTTAAGATAATTAATATAAAATATATTAATCAATATACTCCTAAAAGCCTTGGATAGAAGTCATAGTTTTAACTAATACATTTTGTCATATTTCCATTTATGCATGTTTGCTCTCTATTCTTATTAAGTGTTATATGTTTACCAACTTCAACTTGTTTTATCTTTAAATCACATCAAATTGATGAGATATTACTTTCATATTATATCATAATATTTCAATCTTTTTTGGTGATATATTGTTTTAATCTAGTCAGGTTTTATAGTTATTTATTAGATCTCTTTTTAATTTCACTTATGGCACATGAGACTAAAAAGGACAAAAAAAAATAAATACTAAGTGATATTTTTGAAAGAAAATCATTAAACAAGAAGCATCTCATAACAAGCTTCTAATATAGAAGTATTAATTTATCTTACATTGGTTGATAAGAGATTAATCTTGGTGTTCATAGTTATGATCTTAAGATGTTAAGATATTTTTTTAGAGAAAAACTTAGATTAGTATGAGATGACACAAAAAAAATACTTCAACAAGTTGAAATCAAAAATTAAATTTGGTATCATAACAAACCTCTACTAGTTTATTGTGATTCAAGGATGAACCAAAAAAAAACTGATGGGCTTGTGACACTTGCGATTGAAGATGGTGAAGAGTGGATATCAGGTGATGTTCTAAGAGAGAAATTACTAAATAAAAAGTAACTTTTAATAAGCTTCTAGATAGATATGTATAATGATGAATTTTTTATATTAGTTATTGAGAGATTAATCTTGATATTTATAAAAGATGTCATTGTCTTAAGATGTTAAAATACATTTTAAGAGAAAAACTAACTTGCATCAGTATAGGATGACCGAAGAAGACAATACCTTAACATAGTGAAACAATAATGTTACATCAACATCCTAAAACTACTTAAATTTGAGTATGCTTAATCATAGAGTTCTCATGGGACTTAAGCTTAGGTTGCATCTAAAAGGTGTTTTATTTTTAAAAGATTTATAACTTCTAAAATTTAGATTTTGTTATCTTATAACTGATATCAAACCAATTTATTCCTATACCTCTATAAGCCTTACGTAGGAGTCACGCTTTCACAGATGCTTTTTGTCTCACTTTCATACATGCATGTTTGCTCCCCACATTTATTGAGTATTACACATATGGTGTGATTCGAGCAAACCAAATTTCCTTCAAAAAAAGCCTTACTTGGTCCAAACTTTTCACCCATAGATACATTAGACATGTCTTGAGGTAAGTTAAGGGTATAAAATGTAAAAATATACATACAAATACAAGAAAATAACAAAAAATATTAATACTAATTTTGAAGAAAAAAATGCTAATATGGATGTGATAAAGTTGTTTAGATGCATTATATTAAAATAATTTAAGAATAAGCTCAACTTAGTATATTGAAATTAATGATAAGGTTAATAATTATATATATATATATATATATATATATATATATATATATATATATATATATATATATATATAGGACAAACATAATTCAATTAGCTAATTGGTGGATCATGTGGTTGAGATGTATATGAAGTTAAACATGGGGTTTATCAACAATAGAAGATGTAAAAGGAAAATGTGAAAATGGAGTCATACGTGAAATTTGGTCAATATAAAAGGTGCAATTAAAGATGAGTTGTAATTGTGGATTATCTAGCATTAAGTTAATACAAGATACAAGTTTGTCTTATGAAGTTGTAGATATTGTGGAATATTAGAGAAATGCTCGATATAAAGTATATTGAATAGTAGTGTAATTATATTGTTATGGATATCTTCTACTCATAGGCATTAGAATATAATCTTTGTTAAATTTTATTGGGCACAAATATTTTGACTACAAGTTTAACATAATCATCATCTAAAAAGTAAACGTTTACATAAAAAAGCTTAGTCATCAATGTCGAGTATGGGTTACGTGTGAAGCATAAGTGATAAAAGGCTTGAGACCCCTATTTCTCAGCTTAAAAATTTGAGACCTTTTTTCTTGAGGTTAGATACTTAAGACCTTGTTAATCGAGTTCATATTTTAAGAACTCCTAACACTTGATGTTAAAACCTTGAGACTTAGGCACATGAATTGTTGTTGCTCAATGAGGTAAAGGAGATAGGCCTGGCCCATGTCCTACATCATCATAACGAGTAATGATTTGTATGTTAAATCATGCTCTTACATATGACATAAATTAAAGATTGTAATGAATTACTTGATATGATTGTGTTGATATATCTAATAATACTGTGATGATTATTTAACTAATATTTGTCATTTTATGATTTTAGATGCATAAGATAAACACTAAAAAATATGGTCTTATATGAGTTATAAGTAAAGACTAGAATCTTAGTAATGATTTACAAATTAGAAATATATATTTATATAATTATTTCATCAGACATGTATAATATTGCAATTTTTATATACTAGCTACAAGACTGATGTAATAACTATTATATTTTACTAAACACACTTATAAACTCTAGATGTCTTAAACTAGTTGTATTTTATCATTTTTCGTCTTTTTAATTATTATCGAAGCATGTATACATATACAATAAATTATATATATATTTGAAAATATTAAAGTTATCATGATTTTAATGTATAATTCGAATGACAATGCAATGTTGATGAATTGTGATATGTGAGGTCACGCTTATGTTACGTGATAGGATTCTATTTATAAAAGGATATAGGGTTATTTTTTAGTAGAAATGTTTTATTTTTTACTATTTCTTATTACTCTTTTTAGTAAAAACTAAGACAAAGGATTAGAAATCTATCATTGACTAAGTGATTTAATGAGGACATATGGTAAGAGCAAATATAATTATAATAATATCTTAAGGAATAAATGTATTCTATCAATAATAATAATATTATTATTATTGATACTATTATTGAAGTAGAATTTATGAAGTGCTTAACTATATATTGATTTATTATTACTTTTAGCTATTAATTTGATAGATGAAGAATCACAATAATTTTTATCGACTTCTATTAAGAATAAAAAAATATTGACATGAAAATTTTTTTCTTATCACAAAATATTTGAAAGGAAGCAAGAAATTTAAATAATTACTTTCATGATATTTTGAAAACAAAGATTTTATTAAAAAGAAGTTATATAAATACAAAAAAATTTGTATGAATAATATATTAAAATATTTATTATCAACTTCAATTATAATAATAATAAAATATAATTTTCTCGTTTTGGGATGAGCAAGACTTTTTTCATGCAAAATAGTATTAATTGCATTTGAGATCCCATTATCATTTTTCAATTATGAGAAAACTCTATAAAAAATCAAACATTTTCACAAAGAAAATCAAAAAAATATATTTAACTTATTTTGACAAAAAAAAATGTCAATTTTTTTTTTTTTTTTAATGCATACATGCTTCCCCTACTGCCAACCTGCCAACATGCATGTGCTCACATAACGTTCCACTCCTGTCCGTATCCATTTACTGCTCCGAAAGGCTATTGACCGTCCGATCTTCAGATCATCGATTTTTCAGTCGTTGATATTATGCGGGAGTCCGTTTAGAAAGCTGTTACCGCTGCTAAGATTTGAATTTAATATTTTTATACGGATATTCAAACAAAGGTACCTTCTTTATTGCCTCGGTCCACACCACCACCCTGAGAGAGGACTCTCCCATCCTCTTCTCGATTCCAAATAGCGAACAGCTTTGTCTTCTCACCTGACCAACGAAGCATCTCTCCCTCTCTATCTCTCTTCCCCAGTGAGCTTTGTCGTAGTATTTTACCACTGCATGTTCTGTTTCACTGTCGCCTTATGTTTTGCTCGCTCTCGCTCCAAGGAAGCGTTTGTGTCGGGGTTTGAATTTTGCTGGGGTAAGGGCAGTGGCTTATTTGGGGAAAGAGGGGATCAACCCTCCCCTCTATCTGTCTTTGTCCGATAGCTTTTCCGTTGGCTCCCCATACGCTGCAGTTAATGTGTTAATCATTCTATATGAGACCCTCAGTCAAGTCTCCCTGGTCTCGTTCTATCTTGCAGGTGAGGGCTGAGGTGGTCTGGTTTATTGAAGAGGAGACGAGGGATGAGTGCTACGAAGTTCATTAAATGTGTGACGGTGGGAGACGGGGCGGTGGGGAAGACCTGTATGCTGATCTGCTACACCAGCAACAAATTCCCTACAGTAAGTTCAAATGCAATAAAAGATCTTTCTTCTCGACGCTCGATGTGGTAAACATTCTTTTTTTCTAAACTTGTCTTTTTCACTGAAATGCGGGTCTCCGTTGATTTCAATTTTGAGTCACGCTTTAGGGTTTAGTTTTCTGCATCGTGTGTTATGTCTTCTGTGGATGTCTACCTCAGTTATCTCCTGTTTTTGTTTGCCTTTTTTGTTCAATCTGTTTGAAAAAACAAATGTGCCTTTTTTTTTTCCTCTTTTTGTTATGTCACATTTGTCAGATCCTTGCATTTTTAGCTGCATTCATTCTCATAAAGCTGTGATGTTTTCTCGTCTTTGCCATCATAAATCCCTAATGAGAGCTTGATTGCTGTTTAGGACTATATTCCAACTGTGTTTGACAACTTCAGTGCCAATGTTTGTGTTGATGGAAGCATTGTTAACTTAGGGCTTTGGGATACTGCAGGTGTGGCCATTGATTATTCATAACATCTGACTCAAATTTCTTATGAAATTATTGCTAAGCTCACCTTTTTCTCATATCATGATTTAGGGCAAGAAGATTATAGTAGGTTGAGGCCACTAAGTTATAGGGGCGCAGACATTTTTGTTCTGGCCTTTTCCTTGGTCAGTAGAGCAAGTTATGAGAATGTTCTAAAGAAGGTAATAGTCACGGCAACCTTCTTAACTTTGACTGCTTTACTCTTGCAAATGTGAAGAGGTCTTGTCCTTTTACTCAATTTTTCACCTGTAATACTGTGAACTTTAATTGAGTAGGTTTGAAACTTTCTGTAGCAGAACATAACGCTTAATTGCACCCTTTCTTTGAGCTTTTTGGGTAACAAGGTAGTATGCATATGCTGATACTATTTGTTTACAAACTCATGCATTTGTTCATGTGTTTACATGTAAGAACACATGACACTATATTACTTGATTGAGCTTTTGTGCAAGTTTTTGTCATGCATGTACCTTTTCATTTCCTTTTGATGTTATGCAAGAGGTTATCTATGAACTAGTCTTTTCTGATTCCACTTTCTTTCTGTGGTCTGTGCCGTCCAGTGGATGCCTGAACTCCGTCGCTTTGCACCAAATGTTCCCATCGTGCTAGTTGGAACAAAGATGGGTGTGTAAACTATTGAGAATTTTGATGCCTGCTTCTTTAGATAAGCTTTTGTTTTCTTCTTTGATCAACAATGGTTTTATTGACTTTTGCTTGAGAAATGTTGCAAATGTTAGATCTTCGTGATGATAGGGGGTATCTTGCTGATCATCCTGGTGCTGTTGCTATCTCCACTGTGCAAGTAATTCTTTTTTTTTTCCTAAGTAACTAAAATATTTATTCTAAATCAATGTGTTGGTTCTAATGTTTTTGGATACGTTTGTTAGGGAGAGGAACTAAGGAGACAAATTGGAGCTGCTTCATACATAGAATGCAGCTCCAAGACACAGCAGGTACTGAACCATTTTTTATCCCTTTCCCATTTTTCTTTTTTACTCAAATTTCTTTTGGGTCCTATAAATATGAGTCTAGCTTGTCATAATACATGGATAATATTCGAACTCATTAATTTTACCTTTTGTATTGTTTTTATGACTGAAATGAATATTTCAAACATGTTAACTAAGTCTTTAAATTGAAGGTCTGGACAATCTATTCCACTGTTTCCTTCACAAATGTGCTTTTCTACTAAATTAAATTGCAAATAGTTTTATAAAACCATTCAAGTGAATCTAGCATAACTATTGCATCGCAGCCAGATAGATGGTTTCATATTGGAGTGTGAAAGTTGGAACAATGTCCTTCTATTTGAAGTAGATTAACATTGCAATTTTAGGACACTTGGGAAAATTCATGTTGTTCTCTTTATGAATAATTTGCTCACTGGACTTTGTTTTTTCTACTTTGGTTTGACTAGAATGTGAAAGCTGTGTTTGATACTGCTATAAAAGTGGTTCTCCGACCCCCACGGAGAAAGGAGATTGCTAAGAAGAAAAAGCGAAGGAGTTCTGGATGCATGATGATGTAAGCACGAGTCTTGAAATTCTATTTCTCATATTAAATAATCCATTTCCTTAATAGTGTTTCTATGCAGCGATTGTTAACTTCTTTAATTGCCAAATAATGATCTTAACAGCTTGGGTGATTAATGTTAACTCCTTTTGGCTTAGGAGAGCCCAAATATGACCTCTTTTTGTTAAGGAGATTTGACTACACCAAAATGATCTTAACAGCTTGGGTGATTAACGTGAACTCCTTTTGGCTTAGGAGAGCCCAAATATGATCTCTTTTTGTTAAGGAGATTTGACTACACCAAAATGCTGTTCGATGTAGTCTTGTTTCTTATTGTGGTCCAACGACAAGTTTCACCCAGTTTTCAAAAAAAAAAAAAAAAAAAGAAAACTAAGTAAAAATTGCTGAACTATTCATCAATCTTCACAATTGTTATGTTTCTATTTTAATTCATTTCATAGAAGATCAAGGGATAATTTGATTTTCATATATTTACTTTATGTTTAAATCAAATTCCAACCATAATTTAGCGAACGTCTATGTATTCCCATCTTACCAATTTATTTATGTTTCAATCTTGCTGTGTTGCAACTGCAATGGCTGAAACAAAAAGAGCCTATTGCTCATCGAATGTCTTGTATTCATATCACAAGTTGAATTTGTTATTAGCCCAATTGTTTGCTATCATTGAGTTGTTTGACATGCAATCTTCAAGTATCCTTTTTTCGCCAATGTGGTCATTGATTGGTGTTCCTCAGGCATTCCTAGTTGTCTCTGATTCCATTATTTGCCTATCTCACCCAAGTTTGTGCAAGCAAACTTAGCCATCCTGATAGCAAGATCGATCACCCCCTCTCTTGTTTGTTCTGTTCTTGTCCTTCTTTGGGTCGGCCAGAGCCCCGTTCTTGCTTAAAAGCTTTGTCTTGTTGCACATTTCAATGTTCGATTGTCATCCTTCCATATATCCAAAATATCCAAATCATTTAATGTCCCATTTTTTGTATTTCCAATTTTTGTATGGTTTAATTTCTCTGCATTTCTTCTGCCATTTCATAGCCGTCTTCTGTACGAAGGAAAGTTAACTTCAGCATCAACAGAATTCAGTGAATTTTTTTTTTGTTTCATGAGTTTGATTATAAGAAACCATGAAACTTTCCTTGAGAACTACCATCTTTTCATGTCTGAATGAGTTGTTTGTTACCTTGATAATTGTTTGTTAAGCAGTTATTTTGAGGAACAAGTACTAAGAAACATCTTTTTTCTCCTTTGCCTGTGTTCAGGAATTTGATCTGTGGGGGAACCTGTGATGTTTAGGGCAATGCTGAACTGAGTAAGCTCTTCTTTTTGTTTACCGAGTAGCTGACAAGCATTTTGTTGCTAACTTTGTTTCTCTCCTTAGACTGGGAGTTTGGTCTTTTCTGTAATCATACTTTATAGTTTCGTTCATCTCTTATGAAAAGTGTGTTGGCTGTCTTATTATTTTGATTCTTAGCTAAATATTTGATGTTAATCTACTATGTATGTGGAAAACTTAATCTTCAAAAGGTTGTCATATATGTGGAACTAAATCAATATGTGCAATAGTGGTACACAACTAGTAGCATGGCATTGAGGTGATTTGATGATGGACAAAATGGGGGTCATCCATGTTGTCGTCTCTCGTGTGATATTGCATCATCTTCTAGTTTGTATTTATCAAAATGGCTAAAGGTGTTATGGAGAAGTGTCAAACCTACATTTATAAGTGGAACTAAATCAATATATGTGATAGTGGTACATAATTGATAATATGGCATTGAGATGATTTGATGATGGACCAAATGGGTTATCTATGTTGTCGTCTTGTGATATTGCATCATCTTCAAGTTTGTATATATCAAATGGCTAGAGGTGCCATGGAGAAGTGTCAAAGTTGCATTTTAGGGGCGTGCTCAAAATGTAAAGCTTTAGAGTCTGGTGCTATGATTCCATCGATCGATTGATATTGCAAAGCATCAATTGATGATTGAATATAAGCTCTTTGAGAGCTTATTTTGATTCAAATTCTAGTAATTGATTTTTAGGATAGCTTTGAAGGCATATTAAAGTATTTTCTTACAATTGGAAGTAGACCATACAAATGGATGAAGTAAAAAAAAGGTAAAAATTCATGTATGAATTAAGCATATTAATAGAGGGCATAGGTCCTTTTGTTTAAGAAAAATAGAGTGAAGATGCGAAGGCATTATTCCAATGCATTCACATGGTTGTAGTGTACCTAGACTAGATTATTTTTGTCAGCGTAGAATAAATAACTATAGATGTTTAATATACTAATACATATTTCAAGCAAAGATAACATCTTGAAACTAGGTTTTATGGATTATACAATGTGTTGCTAAAAATCAAATAATTGATGTGCTCTAGCAAATGTCATTCTATCATGCCCTAATGAAACAAGGGACACAATCTTGCTCTAAAACATTAGTGTATATGATGGATATGTCATGTAATTAATTCATTTTGTTGACTTAAGGAAAAAGCAATAAATGTGATGTATGGACAAATCTGGATTTGGCTTTGATACCAAAAATTGATAGCAGTATAGAAATAATTTGTCAAGGTAATAGTTGGTCTACTCATGGTGGATTTAATGTTGTGAGCACACAATATTGGTGGTGGCAACAATAGGTGGCCTAGGGTGGTGCTTGAGTGGGTTGGGCAATGTTGCTCGGCAAGGGCGACTAGGGTAGGGCTTGACATGAGGAATGCTACAACAATTGGGTGTCAGTGGTGCTTGAGGTACAAGAAGAGATACATTTGTTGTTAGGGCTAAGGAAGAGATCAGGTGCAAGATGGTTGCAACGATTCTAAGCATGAGGACAAGGAAATTCATTAAGAATCAAAGGTAAGGGAGGAAACATTGAAACGTTGGATCATTTTGAAAAATCTATCTACTATTACAAAAATGTTAATTATGTAATACGTGGTTTTCTTAAAACATAATTTATGAATGAATATTTTAAGATCTACTAATTATTAACAAAGACATGTTTACTAGATCCTTGTTAACTTATTATGATATAATCTTATGTAGGTTCTTTTTTAATGAGGGTTAGTAAAATTACGATTCAACCAAATTTTTGGTATTGTTTGTTTGAATGATTTATTATTTCTCTTGAATATAATTCAATAATCATAAAATTTCATAGTGATGTTTAATAGAATATAAAAATATTACTTCTAAATAAATATATATCAATCAAATGGAAAAAGTTATTTAAAAAGTATATGTTTGTTTATTAATATTTCATAAATCATATAAAAGTTAGGTTAAGTCAAATTATCATCTTGTAATTAGGCATAACTTTGAATGTTGAATATTCAAATAAGACGCATCTAATTCTAATAACGATAAGCATGACTTTACTAATTGAAACAATGAAGCCATTAAATGTGACCTCAATGTTATCTATTGATTAATCTCTACCACATAATGTGTGCTCATTTTAGTCGTAATAATCTCTAAGTTTTTTATCATGTTATTTTTTTATGGCATTGTGTAATTTCAATGTGCCAAGAAAAAGTATTAAGATGAGAAAACTATTTCTTTAATTACATTTTTTTAACATTTAGTATTTAATTTAAGTTTAAAATCTTTTTAATATTAAAACAAATTAATTAAATAATGTTAAAAAAATATAAAAATGATATTTTTGCTTTTTCCAAAAAGATTAATAACAAACTAAATTAAATAATTTAAGTTTTTCTTATATAATAATCATAGTAGTGTTTATCAAGAAAAAAATTTAGGATCCAAAACATGTAATTTATATTCTTGATAAGTTGAAATGTAAATGTGTGGATTATTTCCTCAATTGTCACTTAGGTGTGGAAGCCATATTTTGAAGTAAAATTGACGAACATTAAACTAGTTGATCATATGTTATTCATAGAAGGTACAAACAAATATGTTTATGTAAATTGTCATGTAGAAAATTGAAGTCATTTCAAAATAATAAATAATTAAGTTGTTTATTATATTGTCCCCATGTGAGCTCTCATAAGTTCTAATTCTTTTATCTTCTAGTCATTCTCTTTTGATGGCAAACCCTTATGATGTGTGAATTTTTAACTTTTTAATCTCAATTTAGAACTTGAATAATCACAATAGTTGAGACATCGTTAAACTTGTTTTAGTACCAAACGGCGATAAATATGATATATGTATAGGTTCAGATTTTACTTTGATACAAAAAATTGGAGTATTGTCTAAATGAAGTTTGTAAAGGTATTGAATCGAACGATTGCTAGTCGATTGATGATATATCCAAAGGTAGGCTCAAATGGGAGCTACAACGGTAGTGAGAGGTGGACAAGAGTAGCACACGGGCATATCGAATGATGTGGCTTTAGCTCTATTGGCTAGGATAAGGTTCAACATTAAGGAGGACAACGACTGGGTTAATGGTGACAAGGGAGAAGATCTAAACGAATCATAATATGATTAGATTGTGGAGTTGTGGTTATTGAGGAAACTATGAATTGACAAAGTTGTGGGCTCAAACAGATGGCACTAAGGGTGAGGATGAGTGGATTTTTGAATTGACTAGATGAGAGAAGAATCATTAAGGGATGTGTTAAGTTATGATTGCACACAAGGACTTGAAGTTGTATAGGACAAGATCTAATCTAAATGGCACATGTTGGTTGCATGAAACTTTACTTTGTTACCATATAGTGTAAGGATTAAGTGTCCAATCAAATGAAAAGTGTTATAGAAATATTTTTGTCATTCATATTCAATCATACACCAAAGGAGATCTGATGCTTCTTTGACATCTATATCTTTGGATCTAATAGTGTTGATCAAGTTGACTTTACATAACTTGTGTCTCGTCATCTACAGAGACACTTGTGCTAGTTATGATTTTCATTAATCTAATATAGAACAATGAATGTGCGTGTCAAGATCGACATTGCTTAAAACATCTGAATATTGTAACCAAGCAAAATTCCAAAAATGATAGTATGAGACCTTAAAGTTAATAGTTCAAAAAAACAAAGACTTATAATACCAAAGATTTGATCAACTTTTATCAATTAAGTATTTTTTGAGTTTGAACCTTCAATCATTTTATGTCACAAACATTTTAGGTCATTGTCTTAAATAGGTTCATAAAAAATATGAGACTAAGAGTTGATTAAATTCAATGATATGATTTAATTCTCATGCATCTTCATGTCAAATCATAAATGTTTTAGGAGCTTTTATATATCCCATATTAACAACATCACACTACAACACTCTTTTCTTATCTCATTTTTTTGCTTTCCCTAAGCTCTAGGGATTAACTCTTTAGGGTTTCTCAATTAGGATGATTATGAGTCATTGAATCTTTGTGGTGCATTTGAGTCAAAAAAAAAAGTCTTAAGAACTTGTTATTTATGAGAATTTTAGTATTACACTAATCATAGAAAATTTTTTTTGATGTGAGAATAAAATAAAAAAATCAAAATAATAACATGCTCTTTCAGATAAAAAATTTGTACATCATTTACATGAATTTGGACAAATATCATGTACTCATATTAAAAATTTGTCCTTATTCAAAACTTTTTCGAATAAACAATGTTATTTTAAACTTATTAATATTTTTTTATTAATCAACTCACATAAATGGCATTCCATTTTAGTTTTAAATATAAAAATACTTAATATGATGTTGCAAACTTAAACTTCAATAATATCTATATATTATTTTTTATTATAAAATATTAATATTTAACAATCTCATTTACAAATATGCCCAATTTTATATGGAAAAAGAGTAAGAAAGCTGCCTTCTTTCCAATGCCCATATTGTCCCAGAAAGGTGAAACATCTTTACTTAGGTTTCAAAAATCAATTAAAAAACCCCCTTTTTCTCATTTTCAACAGCAAAAACATAAAATAAATGAAAGTAAATCATTTTAATAAAAAAAAATACTTATTTTAAATCATAAAAAACAACCTATCTAGTTCTTATTCTCTAATTAATAAAACCCTACCATTATCTTTCACAACCCAGTAAGAATATTCTCATATAAAGATAATTTGACCCAAAATTTCAAATTAATTATCAAAAGTGCATTAACAAACATACAAAGTTACCGTAACACTTAACAATAATCTATTTTAAATATACATATATTTTTATTAATCAATTTTGAAATTAAACAAAAGCTATGCGAAACTAACCTCAAATTGGAGCAAATGAAACCTTCTATCTTCCCCACCAGGGCATTTTCCTTGCCGGGGGAGGTGGAGTGAGGAGATCAAGCATGGTTTGCTTCTCCTTTTCCGTCAGTGGCACACCTCTAATAAGGTCCAGGGCCATGATGTGCACATTGGTCTTCCTCCTGTGCCTCTGATAGACCCAAACCATGGCGGCTGCCCCTGCGACTATGAACTGCCGATGTGCCGATATCAGCAATCCAGAAACAAAAGATGCTAAAAAGCAGATACTCTCTTTGGTCGAGTTTAATGACATTGTTTCATCATCAACTATTGACTATTTCAAATGAAATTAATGAGGAACAACAGCTTTTCTGTACAACAATATTGTTTTGAAGAAGAGAAAAGCTAAACTCTTTCAAAGGTTTACTCACAAAAGCTTTCTGAAGTAGTTGAACTATATTCACATTTAGCAATATTGTCTTCGCAACATTTGTATCTTGAAGCATCTCGATAGAATTTCATGATAGCATCTTTTCCCTCTTAAATTCAAACTTTAGAGAGTTTTAAGGTAACAATGATGAAATCGTAAACTAACAATCATGTATGTGTTTGGGGATATCATTTCTTATTTTGTTCCAAAGCCGCTTATAAAGCACTATAAGTCGAATTTGATAGATTAGATATTGCAATTCATGATTCTATTTAGATTGGTATCAGTCATTTTTATCTTTGAAATAATAGGGGTCTACATTATCTCTATGGCTCTCTTTAGAGATATCTTTCATTAACACCACTTGAGGTATCATTCAAGCATCGACTATCGTCTATTTCAAATGAAATCAAGGAGGAACAAAAAATACTATTGTCAACAATGTTGTTTTGAAGAAGAGAAAAGCTAAAATCTTTCAAAAGTTTACTCACAAAAGCTTTCCAAAGGCAATTGAACTACATTCACATTTAGCAATATTGTCTTCGCAACATTTATATCATGAAGCATCCCACTAAATTTTCATGATGGCATCTTTTCCCTCTTAAATTCAAACATTATAGAGATTTAAGGTTGGGCTTGATTTTACTAACAATGATGAAATTGTAAACTAACAATCATATATGTGTTTCCAAAGCCATTTATAAAGCACTATAAGTCAATTTTGACAGATTAAATATTACAATCACAATACTATTCACACTGGTATCAATCATTTCTATCTTTGAATTAATAGGAATCTAATTTATCTCTATGAATCTCTTCAGAGATGAAGAAGACTAACTACTACAAACAATTGGAATAACTTTTGGATGGACAATTCAAGGAATTCTAACTCCTCAAAGCCTTGCACTAAATGGGGGGCCTAATTTTTAAACACTTCTCTTTGTCTCTTCTTTCTCGTTCCCACAGATCACTCTTCATATAAGCCAGGAAAAGAGTTCGGTGTGAAGTTGAAGATAGCATATATAATTGGAAGGTCACTAAATTATTTTTCAGTATGAAGTTCTTGACATTAAAGCATATCAACAAATTTGCTAACTGTTGTCCTATTAGAGTCAAATGAAACATGACACTTTGTCTTCAACAAAAGAGTTACCAAGGTAATGCAGAATGAAGTATGCAAAGGAACAGAACCTTATTATAAAGGAGATAAGATTACTAATAGTGATTAAACCAAAAGAAATTAAGCAATAACAACAGACCGGCGACAACCACAAGGCTGCAGTCTGCATGTCGAACTTCGGCGTGTAGAGTACCGTCTCTCCAAAATCATCCTCTAGTTTTTTGTAAATTTCCTTGTCAGTTCTACCAGCTTTAATCTCATCCCGAATTAGCTGCAGAAGGCATCACAATGCATCTATATTAACAACTGCTTAAATTGTAATGAACGGTAACCATGAGAGCCAATAGAAGAAACAGTGATTTAAAACAGTTTAAACTCAAAAGGCTTTGAAAACAGTGGTTTCTGTTGTATTGCATGAAATAAAATTATGATTGCTGCCATAAAGATAGACAAATGCTTAATGAGTACTTTTAAAATTGAAGAAATTAAAAAAGTGTGTTAGTACAGCATTCGATACTAAATAAATATGGTTCATAAACAAAAGTAATCATTAGAAAACACAAAAAAATGAGCTAAATAAAAAAGCTTTATCAATAATCAGAACAATTGTACCTTTACAAAATTAACAATATTTTATCCTACAACATATCAGCCAAAGTTATCCCTCCTATTCTTTTAAAACATGCTATTTCTTTATTTGAATTTTTGCTCAGTAATCTGGAATGCCATAATAACATTGAACGTAAACTATGCCTACATAAATGCATAATTTCAAAGACAAATGTCCCTAAATTCAAATTGCAAAAGAGATATTGATGATGTAGTTTCATTGTACATTTGAAGCCAGCAATCGGGCATAATTCCATTATGTGAGAATAACCATATGAATCTTATATTAACATGAGCTTTGCAGTTGCATGAATCCTCTCGCGTCTGCATAAATGTATAATTTGCAAGACGAATGCCTCAAAATTAAGAAAGGGGTAGAAGGCATGTCTAATGCTAACAACATGAACAAGCCTAACCTCAATTAAGTGGGATAGATTACATGATAGGCCAAGTATGTGATGCCCCTCTTGAGGGTCACATGCTTATTTTTTTTCTTTCCATATTTATAGAAAAAATTCTAATAATTTACCTCATTATAAGAACATGAAGTATTCTATATTAAATATGTCCAACTTATCTAAATTGACTATTCATAAGCTTATACTTGATTAGGATTATTCAAATATTCTTCTATATTTATTTATTTCTAATCATATTATTTAGAGTATAATTACTAATATCAGCATCCTTATCTTTGTAATATTCTATATATTTGTATGCATAAATTTCAAGGCCCAATATTTAGAACCATAACATTATCAATTTTGCTATGATCTATAAAACTTATTTTTAATTTTAAATCAGATGTTTCAGCAACATAATACATAATAATCACTTTGTTTCATTCAGTTTAATTGGGTCTTATTAGTGAAAAAGCCTTTTCAATTTCCCCTCGTTTTAAACTATCAACCTAAGATGATAAATTATTCAATTCTTGAATTTTTTTTATCATAGATTGTAATTTTTATGATATTCGTTATTGCTAGTGTCTTAATTTATACACATTATATTTAGTTTAGATTTACCAACAAAAAACCCATTCTACATAGATCAAAGTTTACTTAGTCACTTCTCTATTCTTATCAATAAATACAACATCATTAGCAAAAAAATATACACTTTAAAATTCATCTTGAATTTCATAAATAAGAACATTCATATTCAATACAAAGAAATGAGAACATAAAACAAAGCCAAAAAATCTTTAGTTATCCCATATTTAACAATTATAGTATAAAATTGGGTTAGTGGCTACACAAATATAATTGATGGCACCTTTTTCAAGATATGTTTACTGATAACAGCAAATGCTGATGTACATCAGAAAATGCATAAAAAATCAGCTACATAGTAATCTCTTTATTATGCCTAATGAACAATGACATAATACAAAATCAATTCAAGGAAAAAAAAAAAACAAACCAAACAAATGGAACATAACGGATAAAACTACGATCCAAACCAAGGAAAAGTAGTACCTTTCGCAAGAGAATGGCAACATCCGCTTGTGAATCTTCAATGGACTGGCTTCCACATTCAGTGCATCGCACATTGTGGCTAATATTTCTAGCACGAGCCTCGTCAGTCTGGGCTTTCTTCAATTCTTCTTCTGCCATTGTTCAAAGAGCTGCCTTACGGAATTGAGGAACCTCAAACAAATACCTTTAGCTCTCTTGGAATTCTTACAATCTGATCATCAACAAAATAAATTGTGATTTTAGAGGCAAAGAGAAGAATAATGAAAATGGATTAGCATAAGCAACAACTGTCTCATGTAAGTGAGAGCCGATGCAAAATATAGATTTGGTTGAACATCTTAAATTTCTAACTTGGGTCAAATTTAAGTGAGGGTACCTGAAGATTTTAGAAACTACTCCTTTGCTTTATAAACATACTATGTGCTTTAAAAGTCAATCAAATGCAGATGAATAAACGCAAATAGTCTACAAAGAAGATCAAGAAATTTTGCAGGGTTTGAAAGAAATTTGGTAAGGTGGATTTTAGCCACTATGATGCAAATTTCCCTCACTCTTTTCTCTTTCTTTGAATGTGCCACTGCTCTCATTGTCCAGCATTTATTTCATTGTTATTGTTGATTTATGATGAACGTTATTGTTTTGCATTGGAAACAAGATTAGGGTGATCTTAAACCTCATACTATGTATCCTCATTGACTGCACAACCTTTGCTTCTTAAAGCAGTGAACGGGATTGCTTACTGTTTTAGGCTGTAAGGACCTTATTTTCCCTGCTTTTATGAAGTATAAATGACTAGAAATGATAAGACATGACATGGCACACAACATTCAAAAGAAAAAGATACATAGTAGGAAATTGAGAATATAGAATAATAAAAACTATTTATCAAATGATTATAATTCATAAATTATTCTTCTTTAGAAGAAGTGCTTTTCTTGACAGTTTTTTTTATTAAGATGACATTTGGTTAAATGTTATCTAGAAATATTGACAACTAAATCAAACTGTTATCTAAATATTAGTGTTATCTATAATTTTTTAATATTTTTTATTATTTATTTTAATATAAATAATCCTACATTCTTATTTTTAACATTAAGAAGATTAACATATGGATGTTGCTTATATTTGATTGACATGTGAATATCATTCTTGAATGATAAAATTACAATTTTTAATAATGCCATTTAAAGATGTTATCAAACTAAATACTCAACACATTTTAAAAAATATTACATTATATAATCATGTGGCTAAACAAAATGCTCTCTAAAACATTTTCTAACAATTACAAAATCATATTACATACTAGATCATAAAGTAATAAAGAGCAATCATATAAAATATTTAAATTTGCAAGAGCCAAGAGACACTTTTCTTGCACAAAATTATATTTCATTTATGCTGGGAATAGTAAGGCTCCATTTGTTTCAACTATTATAGTTAGAAAGCAATAAAGTTGGAGAGTATTGAGATTAGTGAGCTTGAAACAAGTAATTGAAATGTAGTGGCACCTGCAAAACTTCACTTAAAACACGTCGAAAAAAAAAATATGTATAATGACAATTTTTCTTAAAGATGTATCGTTTTAAGCTTTTGATTGACTTGAAGGAAATTTTTTAATTTCAAATGCCACAGGCACCCATAAGGATCTACTTAGCCATGTCTTCAAAATAACATGATTATAATGCCATACCTTATGACAACTTAGAACCACAGAAGTAACAGGATAATCATGCCAATACTTTTCAAAAACTTGTCCCTAATCGAATCAGCAGCACAGATTTCAATTAAGACAAGTCTGAATATATGGGTTATGATGTCACTTAGAATGCTCAATAATATGCCCAAGCTAGGGGTAAAATCAAGTCTGGGTTACAATCAGTTTTAGCCAAATTTCAATTTGAGGATTAAATTAAGTAAAAAATGTTACGACAAAACAGTTTAATAGAGTGACAATAACAAGGTAGTTGGGTATTTTTACTCTAATCACCAGTCAACTGATCAATTCCAACCTCCACCAATGTCGAATTTATTTATATTTCTTTCAAAACTATTGAATTTTTACCCAGTTTACATTTAGGTTGGAGATTTTAAGAAAACCAACTTACCAATACCCAAATTAATTTTGAGGCAACCAACTGCACTGTAACTTGTTTCAATCTCAAATCTTGCAGAGGCCCACAAATTTGAAGATTAAACTTAACTTGATGCTCATTCAAGTAAGTTAACAAACAATGTAAAAAAATTAGAATTACAAATAATCTTATACTTGCAACTATACAAGCTAGAATATTAAAGTTTTTAGTGTTGAAGATGATATTTGTCGTGCCCAAATTTAAACCATAAATTTTATTTGAATGCCTTGGCAATTGACAAGTGTCTTAAACAATTTTCAAGATCTCCGAATGTTGCTAATTGTCATTCCAAATATGGGTCCTTTCTTTGATAGTTTGCCACTTTCTCGACATGGAGTCTAAAATTTTCTAACCGCCAAGCTTTGCCTTAATCCTGGAAGCCAACAAACCATTTTATGTTTCCAAAAGTAGCAATTACCAAGTTTACTCTTCGACAGTGTTTTATGGACCATTCTTCAATATCTTCCTAATTTAGGAATTTCATATCCTCGAGCTTAGTTAGACAGACAGGCATGCATGCTAGAAAGGTGAACGTCTTGTCACCATCAAAATCTCTAAAAAGTTTCAAAGATTGTGGTAAAACCCTGACCATCTCCATAAACAATAAATACTACAAAGGAAATTTATGATCAAGATCTCTAAAGAGGCCAACACTGTTTTACTTATATCGAAAATAGATTATACGAGCATTTTGATACAATTATTGCATTGTTTTCTCATTTATAAAAGATCTTCTCCTCTTAGTTTCTCTCTTTCAAGGATTTAATAGGTTCGTACTAACATTCTAAAATCACATCATCTCTTAACGACACTTATTGGAAATAACAGACGCAGAAGAATCCAAAAACCAAGTGTGTTATAGAAAAAACTACAATGGGTAGAAACTCGACTCGGGATTCTCTTGAACATGTTCCCAATGCCAGCTACAATATTTGAGTCAAGAACAACTTAAAAAGAAACAACTTAAAAAGAAACAACTTCTTTGTAGACTTTAAATATCAACACATAGGCATACCACCAAATGATAACAACAATTAATGAATATCATGCTAAGAATAACACAACTAAGATGACAATGGCTCAGCATCCTTCAATCACCATCACTCTAAAAGTATCACAGACTGCACACAATCTAGTAATTGCCAAGGAGCCCATTGTTGATAGGGCACAACAGTAGTTACCTCTCCCTTTAAGAAGTGACTGCCAACACCTTGTAAAACTTCAACTACTTTATATCTCAAACAATGAAACTGCTCCTTCATTTATAGAACCTTAAAGGCATCCCCCATTTAAAATTCTATCCCAAGCCATCGTAGAGTAAAAGCTCAAGTGTTGGCTCCACCATCAAAAGTCTCCACAAAACCTAACTACCTCTCCCTTTGACCAGCATATCCTTGCCTCAAGGAAGAAATTCTCCCAAAGTAAAAATCCTGAGGTGATTAATTATCACAAATATACAAACCCCAATATCTTCTTTAGAGAGTTCGACATCTAGACAGCCATCTGGCCTACTATTGATGCAATTACATGTAAGATATTCATGGTTTTTCTGAAGGATGCAAATCTGATATTGTTTGGAAGCTACCCAATGATTCTTATCAACCTTTTTACTCATCTTTGACAGGCCTTCTTGTAGGCATCCAAAACATTGAGCGCAACTAAGGAGCAAGAAATCAACTTGCCCTTGGTACAATAGAAGGACAAAGAACCTCTATAGAGGTTCAATGTTATGTTGGATGTTTCACAAGCACATCATATGCTCCTTTTAATAGCATTGATCAAGTGGGGTAGCCCCATCCGGATTCAACAAATCACTCTCAAGATACTCTACCAAGACCATGGATAAATCTTATAGAGGACCCAATGATACATTATTTAGGACTAGTCCGTTGAAAAACTTCTTGAATGAAAGAAAAAAGCATAAAAGAAGTTCATAAGCCAAAGACAGAAACTAAGGTTCATTATTTTGAGCCCCATCGAGCATAGCTTTCGAGAACCACCCAAAAGACTCCATTTGAATACAAATTTACTCAGGAGTCATCTACAAGTCAAGATATTAGCAATATCGAAAGAAAAGGAATTCTGTTAGAAGCCTATATCAATGTGAACTTGTCCAACAAAGAGGAAACCTTAGAAAAACTACAAGTACCATAAAATCATAAGCATAATACTAAACAATGCTTAGAGCTAAAGAAATAGAAACCTTCTTAAAGAAGGCCAATTACAAGAATTTAGGAAAAAAGGATCGCTGACTATAGAGAACTAACACAAGTGCATATGTTTCCAAGAACAAGATCGAAAAAGAGGCTATCAAATAGACCAAAGAAGACGAAAAGTATAAAGTATTGTTTATGCCTCTCTAGTGTCAAATTATCAACCCTTGACAAATTGAGCATATAGATGGCGCCAAATGGTTAACCCTTGACAAGTTTAGCATATCGATGGTGCCAAATTGTTAACCCTTGACAAGTTGAGCATACAGATGATCAGAACCACTATAGTAGAGCCACCTCATTGTCCAAATAACAAAAATTTGATTGCTTTTTAATGTAAAGACTTTGTTCTAAAAAATAATTTGATGGCAACATCATTATTTCCACTATCATCATAAATATAAAGGTTCAAAGGGCTCTTGTAGACTCTAGCAACTTTGCAAATATGCTTTTCATCAATGCCCTTGAAAAGATGGGTTGCCCCCATAAGCAACCAACACCAATGTCAAGTGTCTTGTTAATTTTTCAAGAAAAGTTGCATATTCTAAGGTATAATAGTACTTCTCCCATTGTTGAGGACCAATGACCTTAATACAATAAAGATGGTAGACTTTATATCCATTTAAGCTCCCTAGCTAAAACTCGATATGTAATGCCTTGATGCTTGTAAATATTTTCAGATATGAATTTTTATCATTATGTGAAATAATACCCAAAAAGCTTAAAATTGGAATGTGAATATAAATTTGAATAGAACTAATAAAGAGACGAATTGTACTCTTTGTTATATACTTTCCTGAGCCCTCATTGAATTTTAATTAATTTTTAAAATTATTGGAAAAAATATAAATAATATAATATTATATATATATACATATATATAAATAGGAAGAGCTATTGTCATATTGTTGAGGAACAAACAAGAAAGTTGGGTGTTGTGAAAACAGTTATAAAGCTTCAACTGAGGTGGGTTTAAATTTCAATATTACTTGATAAATTATAATACAGCTACTGCAAGATTTTTATTAAAAAATATTTTGCTGTTATACTTTCAATAAGAGTAAAACTGAAGTAACTAAAACGTATTGTCAAATCCCAATCGAATTTGATAAGGTCAGTATCTCCAAATGATTCATTTCCAATGTAGATATAAATATATATATATATATATATAGTGCTATAAACTGTAGGATTTAGTTTAAGATTGACTATAAATTTCTTCTAATAAATAAAATAAAAAAACAAAGAATTGAGAGATCATCAAAAACTAAAATTAAGTAAATTTAATTAAATAGTAATGTAAGTATGTGATTTATTTTCAACATAACATTATATTAATGATGCATGATTCAATGTTATGATATACAATAAAAAAAAAAGATTAAATACAAGTATATGATATAATAAGTGATAAATATAATAGGGTTAAATAATCTACTAAAAAAATAATAAAAAATAAAATTTTCTTGAACTGTTATTATAAGTTTATGATATGTGATGAGTTCTAACACAGGATGCTGGACATGATAGATATTAGTTTTATACTGGATCATGAGATGACATTAAAGACTTACTTTTTTACCACTAGTACTTGGTGTATAGTCAATATATAGAAATGATATATGATTGACATAATTGACCAACTGTGATATGCTTATAGACAAAGATGTAGAGATAAGATGAGTTGTGATTAGAATATGAGGTACAATCCTATAAAAAATATCTACGCTCAATTAAAAAGAAAAAGAAAAAAATATAAAAAAATTAAAAAAATATAAGTTATGCCACATGTAAAAAATAATAGAAATATATGTAACACTTTGATATATCTAACATGTTGCTCAATCCTGTTTTTAGTTAATTATATATGAGCATTGTTGATATGTCATGTTGATACTATGTTTATCGTATTTGATATTATTCTTGTATCATACTTTGTCATTTATTTTTATAAAATTCACGTGAAAAACATTTTATACTTACAATTTTACTTATATTATAGGATATGACATAAATTCACATAGAGAAGGTGTTTATAGTGACATGTGAGATTTGTGAGTTTAATATCTCATAAATATTGATGATGTTATAAATATCGTATTTTTAAGTAAAAAAATATATAAATATACTAAAATTTAATAAAATGAAACCGATTTAAATATCAAAGTAATTTATTTATTATTTTTGTCACCTTCATCTATAGTAGTTTTCTATCCTCACTTTATACTGTGATACTCTGATGTTACTGCATTATTAGTTAGTAATGACAATAATTGATGGGTGGGATGTGACACGATATACTCATTGAGAGAAAGTTTTAGAATTTGTAAATAATGACAAGAATATTGAGGCATTAATTTCAAGCCATGAGATTATCGTTGTGACTAAAAAGCTTTAAAGACAAACCACGCATTCATTCTCTTGATATGTTGGATTGAGTTCAAAAGTGGGCCAACAAGCTTAGGGGATATGCAATCATGCATACCAAAACAAGCAATCTACACACAAGACTAAGCTGATTTTTTATATGACGAGGCTACATTATCAACCATTCTTAAGTGAACTGTCACATGCCAAGCTATTCAACTTGCCTACACAATGCGAGACAAACAAGCAAAGTACAAGGCTCTTATGGCAAAGCTTTAGCTTAGTTTGAAAATCAAGGTGAAGTGATTAATCATCAATAGAGACTCCTTGTTGATTGTGAAACAAGAAATGGAGATCAAAGAACTCGAGATCCATCCTTGATAAATAGTGCTCTATCTTCAAGAAATTTGACTCAGCAACCTTTAACACAAACTTTCAATGAAAAATCAACTAAAACCTTAATGAAATTTCAAGATCCCATTGGTTGCCTTATCCTTAAATTCCCAAGTACCGAAAGTCTTTGTCTAATGGAAGTTGAGTAACAAACAAGTTGTTTGGATCATATCCGAGATTATCTCAAATCAAGAAATCTTGTTCACTACTAAGTGGAAGCTAAGTGAGTTCACTAAGATATGCTTTAATGAAGATCATATCTCCAACCCCTTTTTTGATGTTGTGAAGCAACAAAAGCCCATAACATAATGAGGTCATTCACTTAGTAATTGCAACAATCACTCCTTTATGAGATCACTATCAATAAACATTATTCATCAAGGATACTACTTGCCAAGTACACACCATGCTATTGAATATGCCAAGAAGTTCTTTAAATGTTAAATCTAACATATAATTCAATAATCAATCAACCCTCTTGAGTCAATAACTCTCTCATGTCCACTTGTTTAAAGCATGGATTTCTTTGAATCTTTCTACCTTAACAAAAGGAACTCAATAATACCTTCATGTTCTCATGGATTACTTTGTCAAGAGGATTGAAGCCAAGGAAATCCTTCATTAATTGGGTGTTGAGGTAAAGAACTTGTGGTCAAAGATTTTTTGTTACTACTAAACCACAATAATCATTCTTATCGACAACAGAACAAAATGATAATTTTAATTGCTAAAGAACTTTAGGAATTTTGTCAATACCAAGATAGCCATCTAAATTATGCATCCATTACGCATAATTGTTGAGTAAGCAAAGATTGAAAATAAAAATATTCTAAAGATCATGATGCTCTAACCTAAATAAAAAAAAGATAAATTAGTCAATAAATTGTTGTCTATCCTTTGTCATATCAAATGACCATTTGCTTGATTACAAACAAAAGTCCATTCTCCTTTATTTATGGTGCGAAAGTCATTCCACCCATAGAGTTAGGGCATATGACTATGCGTTCAATTTGCTATCGAGTGGCTCAAGGGAATGTCATGGGATAAATTGCTCAAAATGAGCAACCTTATCTTCTAAATCTCAATATGCTTGAAATATTTTGACTACAAATACTTTTAAAACAAAAGAAATGAAAAAAATCATAAAAAAATATCTTGACAAAGTATGTTTTAGCTGAACTTCTCTAACTTGTAGACCATGTATTAAGGAAATCCAAACCATAAAAAAGGCTATAAGGAATCAAGAATCCTAACCCAATTGAGAAGTCCCTTATAATTAAAAAAAAGAAGGTAAAAATAAACATAAAAAAATCTCAACAAATATGATTGAACCAATTTTTTCCAACTTATTGATCATGTATTAAGGAAATGCAAACCATCAAAGAGGCCATAAGAAATCAAGAATTGTAACCCAAATTGGGAAGTCCCTCATAATACAAAAGCAAATGTCAGATGAAGTATTTAAATATTTTGGAACATAAATTATTTAAAGAAAATTTGTGTATAAATATTTTTTAGGTTAATGAAAAGGTTTTTCATACTATTAACCAAAAAAGAGACTTAGTAAAAATAATAAAAGTTTCAAGGAGTTAAAATGTGTACAATCATGTCAACTTTAATCGATGTGATTATGGTAACAAAAAAAAGTAATGGCAAATGACGCATGCTTATTGATCACATTGAAGGGTTATTTGGTTTCTAGCCATGGATTCAAAACCAAAAAAAAATTGGACAATATAAAGACCATCCTCAACATGTCACTAATCCCCAAAGATAGTGAAGACAAAATTTAATTAGTCATATTGCAAAACAGATCATTGCATTTCCAAATCCATAGAAAATGCATGCAATTGTTGAAGAGGTTAAGAAATAGAAACAAGTTGAAATGGAGGCAACAATGGAGATCCTTTCAGATTGAAAGCTTATTTAGTAAACTTACACTAATGAAATTAGCTTACTATACCTAAGTTCAATTGATGAAGCCATTGGACCTATTTTGTTATGAGAGGAAATGGAGTTTCGAATCCTATATACATATAAGCCATATTTTTAGGGGTTGCTTTTAGTAGTCACTAGAAGGTTGCAACCTTATTTTCAACTTTACAACACTAAGGTCATGAATGATCAACCTTTGAAGAAAATTGGGAC
This sequence comes from Vanilla planifolia, assembly GCA_023846275.1. Classification (NCBI taxonomy): domain Eukaryota; kingdom Viridiplantae; phylum Streptophyta; class Magnoliopsida; order Asparagales; family Orchidaceae; genus Vanilla; species Vanilla planifolia. Next base: position 11,725,621 of record CM043877.1, read on the forward strand.
ATTAAAAATTTCTTGGAGATTGCAGGAATTGACAATTGAATTGAGTAAATATAATTTTGAATTTTTCTCAAGCACAACAATTAAAGCTCATATATTAGATAAATATGTGAGAGAATTTACAACTTCAAAGTTACCTCCATAGATTCCATAAGAGAATATATGGTAATTTTTGTTCATTGAGCACCAATTGGGAGTACATTGTGGATGGAATCATATTAGAGAGTCATATTTAAATCATTGTAAAGTATGATAGTTAGACAAGTATAAAATTTGATTGCATGCTTACAATTTGTTGAAGGACTTGAGGCCAAAAAATTTTCCAATTTTTGTGATTCATAATAGGTAATGAATCAAATCAGATGTAAAGCATTGGGCCAACTTCCAACAAAGCAACAGATTCGTTGGTATAGACTTAATAGAGGTACTCGTTTTGGTGGACTCAATCATCTCAAGATAGAGACAACAGGACGACAGTGATTATTGCTCCTTGGTGATGGTAGATTATCATCTAAACATTAAGAACCACATCTTGACAACTTTTGGGTTAATATGATGTAGGACTTCCTTGGGACTCATTTATCCCTAAGACAACTATAACACTTTCTTAGATATTATAGTACCATAGATAGGCATCATGACAATTGAGACAATATCACGACCTACAGTCGTGGATTTCCATGGTTTTGGTCTACAAAACCCATTTGGGTTTTCATCTGATACTACATTGATATAGCATGTTACCAACTAATGCATATACAAAATTATTCATGTGCAATCCACACTATACTATAGTCGTTTATGCTCACAATAAACTATTCCAATATAAAACACAATAATAACACTTCATAAGATACTTTGTTGGTAAATCCAAAGGAAATTAAAATGTATGAACACTAATAAGTAGAAAAACTTCTAAGAAACTAAGGTTCACACCCAATTAAAATGCAGGATAAACTACAAATTAGTAATGAAATAAAATACATAATAAAAAATTGTACTAGTTCCCTTGTTTTTTCATACTTCTTTACACTTCTAAAGCATACAGTGTATTTTTAGTATTTTTGTACTTAATGTTTATAAATTCTACCCAAAGAGAATTAGTTGTTAACAACTTCCAATTTTGTTTAGCCGAATATGCCAAAGCCAAGTCATTAAGCCTCCTTAAACTAAGACCATTCTATTTGCATAATTTACTTAGTCTCTCCCAATTTATCCAATTATATTTATGAGTATCTTCATAGTCTCTCCATAAGAAAGAGTTTATATTTTTCCTAATCCTTGTGATGATCTGAGCTGGTGGAAGCAAGGTCATAAATGTATGAAACAAGCAAATTTAAAACATGTCTAACAAGAATTAAACATCCTCCCATAGATTAAAGCTTCTTTTTCTAACCAGAAACCTTAGACTACAATTTATCTACTAGATGTTGAAAGTATTAGTGCCTTTTTCAAAAAAGTATCAGGCATCCCAGGTACATAATTGGCACAAAGCCTTGCTTGAAACCCAAAATTTTTGCGGGTTTTTTAATAGCAACAGCCTTCATCTTAAGAGAGATACAAAATTTACATTTGTCCTTGTTTAATGTTAAGCTTGATGTGAGTTGAAAAGAGTCAAGCATGTTTTTGAATGTTCTTTAAAGATATCAAGTCAACTATGATAAAAATTATAATGTCATCTACGTATAAAAATGTGTCATTAGAGGAGTGTCCCTTGTTGAAGCATAATACCATAAAGTCCTATTATGAAAACTTAAATTGAAGCTTCTAGAGAAATATTTAATAGCAATGATTAATAGTAGTGGAGAGATAGGATTGTCATTTAAAAGACGTTTTTGTGGTTGGAAGAAGGTGCAAAGAGAGTCATTGACTATAATTGATAACCATGAACTACTTAGTATATTATTAATCAAGGAACTTAGCTTAGCAGAAAAATTGAAGCATTGCAACACTTTAAATAAAAATTCCCATGAGATTGTATCAAATGCACTTTTAATTTCAAGCTTTGTTATACAATTCCCCCCTCACTTTCTATTTTATGTTATTTCCCTTCATTTGACAAATCCAACCTACTTTGGAGAGATGATTTTGCTGAGTAAAAGCTAAAACCACCACAATTAGAAGCTGCACAATAATGAAGTATGCAGTTTACACGTGTGGGATTAAGCAAAAACAAACCGGACAAGCTAGGGCATTCGTTTCCTAAGGCTAATTACAGAGATTCGGTAGGATAATTCCCGACCCTATGCCGATCGGAGATCTCCAAACATGTGCTGAGCTCGGTTATGTTCGTCTCTGTTCTACAACAATGGAGTAACTGGTTATTGTGGAATGAGGAGGATGAAGTGGTCGGAGGTCGACAGTGTAACTGGCAGTCGAGTGCTAGCAAGGTCGAAATTAGTGATTTCAGAAATGGGAGGGGAATGCGGGGCTCACCTGGGCCGAAGCCGACAACAGCTGGCGATGTTAGGGTGGAAAGCAGCAGAGGGAGGAGGAAGGAAGGATCTAATGTGGTCGGCAACAATCCCAACGACAAAGGCGGTAAGAGTTGGACTCGGGAGACGGTGACCACGGTTTGGCAGGCCAGTGGCGCAAAGAAGAGGAGACCGTCCACGGAAGAGGATGTTGGGGTTGTGGTGCCGGAAGTGGACGAAGCGTCGTGGATTCGGCCGCCGATGGAGGCCACTAAACAAGCTAGATATGGAGAGGTGGGAGAACCGACCGGAGCTCAGGAATAGGATACCTAAAGAGAAAGGGCATTTTGGTGAAATGTTGCATTTTTCTTATTTTTAATTTTTTTAATAATAGATAACCTAGACTAAAAATTTATTAAAATCTACCAATTTCAAATTTACTTTAACAAATAGGTTTCACACATATAGCTTTAAAAAGAGCCATAACATTTGATGTTGAGGCTAAAAGAGCAATCTTGAGCGATAAGTTATCTAGAATATCAATAGTATCAAGATTAAAAATTTATTATCCACATCAATAAAACTTTGGTATCGAGCAAACTAAGTTCTATAATTTGTGACATTCTTACAAATACAGGAATCATCGACTATATCATATTTGCCCTAACATCGAAAGCTATCACTTGAGGCACTTCTTCAAATGAATGCAATTTTACTATTTCATCAATGCTTGTACTCAAATTTGATGCTTTGAAACTAATTATTAAAAGAAATAAAAAATAAATAAAAATACAGAGAAAAAATAGCATTTATTTCTCGACTATTTTTATCTAAGTTTTTATGTACCATAAGAATCACATCATAGTTTATTTATATATTATTAAAGATATAATCTTTTAAAAAAATATCATTTTTAAAAGATGAATATGACTCTTATCTATATTTATCTCATCTTAAATAGTTAAGTAGATAGAATCTTTATAATATATAATATTTAAAAGATATGTATGACTCGTATTGATATGATTTATGTTTTTGTTAAACTATTAAGTATGAAGATTGAATTACAATATATCTTTCATACATGAGAGTTTATACTTGCACTATTTTTAAACCCAAAAAGTGAATGTTCTTTGGTTGAAAAATATAATTAATACATACATTCTTATCAAAGGCTATAACAATAATCAAAGTATCAATATAAAGGATTTTTATAACTAAAATGTGATTTTTAATGATTTGCATATTCACTATTTTCTAGATCCTCTTTTCTATCACTTAGATTGACCCTTCATCATTGTTAAATCAATAAAACTCTTATTTAGTTGAGCTTGTGTAGTTGAACTTTTATTTAATTTGATCAACTTTGTAACCCCTATGCTATGGGCAAATAGACCAAAGCTCATCATAATAACAAGAGTGGTATCATTAAGTTGGTCAAAATTGAAAGCCTTACCTATAATTACACCATTAATGTCAATGTTTTTAGCAACAAAATAATATTTATGAAAATTATTTTGATTGATATAATTTCCTAATATATGTAAGATTTTGTTTGTTAAAATAAAATTACTTTGAAAGAACAAGTTTTTATAAGTTTGATTTATTAATTATAACCAAGCAAATCACACATTCAAACACTAAGTCTAGTCCAAGATAGACCTTATGTGCCAAAATCAAGAAAAAAATAAACAATTTTTGTACATTGTAATATTGAATTAAAGATACTGAAATTGGTAAATACTTGATAATAATTATGAAATAAACCATTACATGCCAAGAGATTGATTGAAAACGAGAGGCCAATTCTTGCTGCTAATCAATCATATGCACCAAATCAAAGAAAAGATCAAAACGCTTACTTCATTTTACAGTGTCAATGGCAGAAACAATCTATTCCAACAATTTACAGGCTTAACAGGAAAGAACAAACAGTACAAAACAAGACCATAGAGCTTCCTGATGAGCAGAAATGGTCTTCAATTACGAGAATTGAAAACACAACCTCCAAAAGAGCCAACTCTCAGGCACCTGTACATGCAAGAACAGAGAAGCAGGAACATACATTTCATCTACAACAACAAATTTTTCTGCCCAACCATGAAAACTCCCTGCATGTTATCTCAGCAAAAGAGAAACAAGGAGCAAAAGACGTGTGAGCAGAGAAAAAGGAGGCGAAGAAGAAGAGGAAGAAGAAAGCAACGTGTGTCATAGCAAAGTTGCTCTTCTTCCTCACTTTGCCTTCTTGACAAGCACTGCAGTCCTGTGTTCTGCATCTGCCTTGGCAAAGCTCCACCACAGGCATGTGAGTGGAATGGTGGTTGCATGCCACAGCGCATGGGCGTCCAGATATCCACCCCAAGGTGCAAAATCATACGTCTCCAGGAGCATGGCAACCGCGCCTCCAAGGACGATTGCCCAAATCTTCAGACGGTGAGGTTGGGGCGTCCTTCCGGCCCAGATCGCCCAAGAAAGAAGCTGGGCAACTCCCATGACAGTGCAAACCTTCATGTTCCACCCTGCATGCCAAGCCACAAGAGATGTTGGAAACTTGAGCTCTATTTGTTACAGAGTTCTCACCATTGCATCCTGAGTTCATTCAACTATTTTTAAACAGATTTCTAAGTGGGACTACATCTAAGTTCGATCTAAACTACCATTCCTTGTTTATATTTATTACACTTCTATTGATTTTACTTTTTATATGTTCAATACCATATTCAACATTCAAAACAAATGACATCTTAGGCTCTACTTGTTTAAATGTTCTTAAAATCATGTTCATAACTCACATTTACTGTATTTGAACATTGCCCCATTTGAAAACTAAGTTTTAATCACAGATAATGAACCCCTCATGATGCCACTTCTAAGTTTTCAAAAATAAAAAAATAAAACATCTAAACTACTATTCAATATCTATAATTATTATGCTAAAATTTTGTGTTTATGCATCTATATTTCAAACATCTAAGTTCGATCTAAACTACCATTCCTTGTTTATATTTATTATGCTTCTATTGATTTTACTTTTTTTAAGTTCAATACCATATTCAACATTCAAAACAAATGACATCTTAAGCTCTACTTGTTTAAATGTTCTTAAAATCATGTTCATAATTCACATTTAGTGTATTTGAACATTGCCCCATCTGAGAAACTAAGTTCTAATCATTCATTATAATTTCACTGTTGTCATTGTATTCACACCTCACAATGTTCTGAACACAACCATTGAAACAAGTGAAGCTTTAAGGCATATAGAATCCATAACATAAAATCTCTTTCTAAGCAAATAAAGAGAATTTTGAAAAATGGGTTTATTGGTTTGGTGGAATTAGAAGATAAGAGTGTGACATTACCGAAGTCAAGCTCATAGAAGTTGAGATACAAGATGTGTGTTGTCACGAAGGCCAAGATGGGAGCTGCATACATAACTCTGGTCGCCTCATCTTTGATGTCAAATGCACGAAGCAAGGATAATATCAATGAAAAACCAAGTAAAGCCACAGCCGATGAGTAATCGAACTTCTCTATCAATTCGAAGTCTCTGAGCATCATACCAAGCAAACATGATTAATAATGAGGAAGTGAATTCAACAAACTTGGATGCAATTATGGTTAAAGTGTTTGTTACCTTGTGTGGAATAAAGCACTCCACAACCAAGCGTTCATTGCTAAGAAGCCATAGATATGCCACAACCCAGTGTACTCATAGTATGTTCTCTTGCTTTGAGGTCGAAGAGGAAGCTTGTAGTTTACCAAGATAAAGAATGAGAGCCATCCATTAAAATGCATCACCAAATTGAGGGCAGAGAAGGCAGCAGAAGCTGGCTCCTGAAGCAAGCATGTTGAACGTTGGTTATGTGGGTCAAGTAGAGAAAACACAAGCAAACTTTAGATAGTTATCTGCAATGTAATTAGGAGATGACAGACCTGAAAGACATAGATGCGCTTGAAAGGCCATTTGCCATGATATTTGATAGGAGCTAGACCAAGTTCCTGCCTCTCATTTTCTCTTTGCAACATACAGTGATAACAACAATCGCTTCCACAGTTTAGTTGTTTCCATTGCAAGTAAAGTGGCTCTTGCATGTACCATGAACTATTTTTCATCTGATCACTATGCCAAATTAAACAGTGTGGGATCGTTATGTCTCCCACATGTCCTGTCTTCTCGCATTCTCCAACACAAGCTCTGGAGTCAAAAGGATGTGCCCGTTGATAAAAATGTTTATTTGTGAACAATAATACAAGAGTATCAAACAGTTGGGAAGCATTTCAATTCTTGAAATTTCGATAACATCTTCCATTACCTTTGCATGAAAGTAAATTGCAGTACTAAAATCAATTGTAAAGCAAACCAATGCACTTAAAACACAATAGTAAAATTAGTAACATCAAATTTAAAAGGTATATTTTGAATTAGTACATTGCAAGTTTTCAGGATGCTACCATGCTTGGCATTTTGAGGTTGAAACAAAATAAGAAAGCTTTCATAGCTTGGTTCTTGCAATCAGCACATTTAAAACCACCATGTTCTGAAGGTTAGGCAGGTACTAAGTGAAAGAAAAATCCTTCAGTTAAACAAGTGGTAGTAAAATAAAGGAGTATGACAAAGGTGGAACACAAAAACTTAAAGCTAGCTCACTAATTCACCATTAATATATCATCTATTCCAAAGAGCAATGGTTCTTAAATTCCTTTTACCTACTAACAAGTACACCGTTATGGGAATTCATGCAGCAAGTCCAACGTTTCTCACAAAGTTTTAAGAAGAAACCGGCTTCAACATTAGCCTTCTTAGGCTGTGCGACAAATTGGTAAGGTAGGGGTCAATGATCGTGCATCAATCAACTACTACAAGTGAATGGGTGGTGAGGACAAACTTATTGGGCTCCATGGCACATGCAGAGGCAGCATCAAACTCACCTTAGGCTTATGGGCCTGCGGGATTCTATCCCCATGGTTGAATCTTCGAGGTCTTCTGCTTTAAGTTTTTTGCTTCCTTGGATTTTTTTTCATGAAATTGTAGTTTCTTGTTGATATAATCTTTGAGAGCAGGCCTTGGTCAAGTTCTTATCCATCAAGCAGGGAAATTATCATATTAGGGGTAATGGCCAAGGTCACCATGAAATGGAACTTCGTGAGCTTAGCTTCGAAACAACTCTATTCAAACTTGAATTGATGTTCCATTAACCTAAATTGCTTGAAAAATAAAAATCTTGCCGTTTAAGACACTTCTCTTGACACAACACCAGGATACTTTGGAATAAAATGTTTAACATACCATGTGGCATATATGCATTGGAAAGATGGTTTAAGCTTCTATTTTCCTATGTCTTTCTTCTTCAACTTCAACTCTGTAATTGGCTCATGTTGAAGCTCCATTTTTTATCAACATCACGTCATTGTTTCTCATTATTTGACACATAAAAATTAAGGTTTTGAACCTTTTTCTTTGGCTGATTTTATTTGTATTGCTTTTTTTATTTTATTAATTCAACGTTATCAATGAACTCTTCCAAATCTCCCTGCATCATCTCCTCTTGTCCCATGTTATGGCAGTGCTTAATAGGTTCAAAAGTGTCCCAATTCCAATTGAACCAAAATCAAACTAACTCATTTAAAGCTCGCTCCAAATAACTTGAACTAAATAAATAAAGGTCTGTGGGAAATTTTGGGTAGTGCTTCATCCATGTTTACTTTCACTTAGCTATTCATCTTAAACAATACAACACAAATACTGCATCTGATACATAAAATCTTAAAGTCACAATTATTTTGAGTTACCCTAAACCAAGGTTCAAATTAAGTTTCAAATTTTGAACATTTTTGTCCCTATAACATAATAGTGATTGGTGAGTCAACATGGAATTTACAAAAAAATATAAATATATATTCAATTTTCAATACGAATTAATATTAATACACAATTGATTCCAAATTAAAAACCATGCCAATATCTACAAGAAATTTTTCAAAAATCTTAATCCATGAAAAGCTATAAAAATAATGACAAATACGAAAAAAAATGTCAAATTCTTCTTTTAAGTATTTCATAAAATTATCCTGAAATAGATTATTTTTCAACACAAAAGGATCAAAATGTCCACCTAATATGATAAATGATGCATTAACTATATTTAAGCAGAGAACTACTTAGAACAAACAAAGAGGTTTTAAGTTCAAATATATCATTTCATAGGTATCAAAGGGCATTTTTGGAAACTGAAGATGTGTTTTTCAACCACCTAAATCCTAATCATCCATTCTATTAAATTTTGAAATGCTCCTATGTGTCAAACATTCAATTCCAACCTCAACCTAGGTTTCCCAAGATCCAATAAATTTTTAGTACTTACGAGCAACTCTATGACCAACCTATGGGCACCTCCTGAGTAATCTTTGAAAACTCCTCTAATTGGCCTTCATAACATTTCTCGAGTTATCTCTAGGTCTTAGTCAAGTGAAGCAGTAGTTTCCAAATAGTGCCTTTGGAGGGGTTTCTCAACATTACTACTTTGATCAAATCCTTGAAATATTGATTATTATCATCTTTACAATCATTTGTAACTGAAAGTAACAAATTTTCTTGCCTAATCTTGTCTATAAAGACCACCATGGGGAGATAGGTAAAGATCTTTTGACAATTTTTTCATTTTTTATCACATTTAAAATTGATACTCCTTGACATTTGTCAACAAGTCCAAAGAAACCTTCGTATTTCAAGCCTTAGAAAAAGAAATTCCCAAGTCAACCTCATGCATCTTAGTTAGAACAAACCTTCACTTGCCTCACCCATCCTAAAGGCTAAAGTCTTTTTTTTCTCTGAAAGAAAAAGGATATTATTAGACCCTTAAATTTATGAAGGTCCCTTCTCAAGTATTGCAAGTACCATAAGAATTACGACTATGACACCAACTAGTGCTAGCAACTAAAAGGACTTATTAAGAACTTGTTCAAGAGTATCATAGAAGAAAACTCTGACAACAAATGAGCCAAAATCCAATACCCAAGCCCTCCAACCTCCCTGCCTAATCCAAGTAAACCTGACCCTACTATGAATAAATGAAAAAATCCTATGATTTATATCATTTCAAGTAGCATGCCTTCAACCTTGAAGAAATCCTCCCTAAAGATGGTCGAAATCATTTATCTGTTTGAACTACCAAAGAGTCTATCCAAAATTTCGATCACATTCTTTATCAAGGTAATCATTTTGATAATGCCATTGTCATCGTTGCAAAGTGTGCCAACACCAAAGTCAAGAGGGTCCTTGTTGACTTCGAAACTTGGTAGATGTCCTTTTCCTCAACATCTTCGAAAAAATGAAAAATTCTTGAGACCTTCTCTAAGCCATGCTCGACAACCACGTTGAATTCTTTAAGGAGGTTTGCTACCACCATTCGTAAGATCTCATCATCATGAAAGCTCACTTGATCTACATTGTTGCTCTCAGAAGGAGCACTCAAAACTGCTTGCCAGTAGTTGTATCTATCAACGACCTAAAGCTCAAATTCCTAAACCTGACAGGGGTGACAACAATTAAGGGGAACATGTTGCAATCAAGGAAGTGCTACCTTACTGTTCTTGAGGAAACAAAGTTTACGGCCAAGGTAAGAGAGAAAGAGAGTTGATAAATTGTTTTTCAAGTCAAGTATGCCCAATGCAAATGTAAGCTGCTAGAAAAACTAAAAAGGCTTCTATAATCCATTCAAATGATATTATTAAGCTTGAGGGAAGCCTCCCTCTTAATGTTTTTTTTATTATTTTGATGTGTTTACATGAAATTGATAAAAAATACCTGACCTTTATCAAAATATCATTCAGCACCAATTAAATGTAAAAGATAGAAACAACCTATATGTAACATACAAAATCATCCTCGTTTGGTGGCCAAAAGGGCCATTCAGCTATGAAAAACAGGTTGTCACCTTGGAAAAGATTGAATTCATCCAATCAGTTCAACATCCTTAGTGAGATCTCCAACATAGTGCTCATCAAGAATGCATTGAGAAATGAAGAATACATGTCGATTACACTCACCTCAATAATGGTAATACAAAAGGCACCCAACTACTTCCTCACATTGACTCTCTTATTGATTAGACCACTAGTCATTGGTATATTAGCTTCCTCAAATCATTCTTAAAGTATGACCAAATTAAAATAACAAAAAAACATTGAAGAGGAAATGACTTTTATCACAGACTTCAAGACCTCTTGCTACATCATCATGCCATTTAGTTTTTGAGATGTTGGCACAACTAATGCATGGCTAATGGATAAGGTTTTTAAGAACCAAAAGGATCAGAAAGTTAAGGTTTAAGACAATAACATCCTCATTAAAAGCTAGTAATTTTCTGACTACCTAAATGACCTCTAAAAGACCCTTTAATTCCAGTTCAGTAACATGACAGTTAATGACACAAAGTGCACTTTTGGAGCTACAATGAGAAAATTTGTCTAGCTTTTAGTTTCCAAGAAGAGTATTGAAATTAATCCCAAGAAGATGAAAGTTATGCAACAATTAAATGGGAAGATGACAAGTATCAACTAGTTGGAAAAGTTTTGAATGACCCTCCAAAGTTATTGGAAGCTCAAACATACTTTTGAGTGTGAAGAGACATTTTAGAAGCTTAAAGCATATCTTCCCTCCTTCCCTACTCTCAGCAATCCTATAGTTGAGGAACCTCTATGCCGTTGTCACTTTCAATACCACCATCAACTCCATCCTTGTTTGAGAAGATTATAGAGCTCAAAAGCCTAATTTATTATAGCAGCCATGTCATGAAACAAGTTGTTGAGAGATATTCTATTATCAAAAAACTTGCTTTAGCACTCATCATGTCTTCAAGATGTGTCCTACCATATTTCCAAGTACACGAGGTTATTGTGTTAAATGATAAAACCCTCGAACAAGTTTTTTATTCTCCTGACATGATTGGTTGAAAGCAAATGTGGGCAACAGAGCTTGGGAAATTTGATACTAACTTTACACCCTAGCATGCAATCCGAGTGTGACTTCTGATAGATTTCCTCTTTAATAGGATCACTTCATCTTCCAAGGCTGGTGACCAACTTTCAAGTTAGTTCATGTTTGTCAATGGAGCTTCTTGGAAGGATAGTAGCAGCATCAAAGTTGTGCAAACTAGTCTCGAAAAAGTAACTATTTGATAGGCTATTCAAATTTATTTTGCCACCACAAACAAACAAATAGGGTATGAGACTTTTCTTGCTAAGTTAAGTTTTGTCTGAACATTAGGAGTTAACAGTTTATTTGCAAATAAAAATTCTTAGCTTATTATAAAGCAAAATCCCACTAACCTTTGAAACCCTGAGATTTTATGCTCAAGAAATATCGGTAACTTGCTTCTTAATTTTTTTTTAAAAAAAGGCTTCATTAAAATCCATCATATTCTAAGGATAGAAAATCAAGTTGATGCATTGGTGAAGTTCTAGGATCCTACTATCTTATCTCATATTTTCTTAGTATTAAAACTCCCAAGGCTGTGGAGATAGAATTAAGACCTTCCTAAATTGATCCAATCTTATTTTCTAAAATAGAGGAGTCTTCCAAAGAAGCAACATGAATCTCAAAAATCCAATGCTAGGCCTCTCAATATCTACTAATTGATGATAAGTATTATCAAATGCCATCTCTTCAACCTCTTCTCTGATGCTTACACCTAACAGAAGCAACTCGAGTTCTTGAGGAGATTTTCTTAGAAGAAAATAGAAACCATTACTCAAAGGAGATCCTTTACAGCAAAAATAATACGATAGGTTTATTATTGGTTGGCCATGCACTGAGAAGCTATTGACTTCACAAAGAAGTGCTTTAAAAGCCAAAACCATGCAAGCATCATTCGTCAACTGGCAAATCCTCTCAAGTCAATAATAGTTTTATGATTATTCATTGTTTGGGACGTCGATTTCCTTGGACTTTTCTAGTCAACTCAAGGTAATAAGAAATTCTTTCTAGTAATTATCAATTATTTCACCAAATGTGTTAAAGAAAAGGTTATTGAAAATCAATCAGCATTAGAAATCAAGATATTTCTTCAGTAAAAAATTTTCTATCATTTTGAAATTCCAATAATAATCTTGACCAATAATGCTAGGATATTTAGTGCAAAGGAGTTGCAATAATTTTGCCAAACCCAAGGCTATGTTCCTATTCACTATCTCAAATCAAATGGCCAAGCACAAGAGACCAACAAAAGAATTCTCTGAATGATGAAGTAGTGTCTCACGGAATGGAAGGGACAGTGGGTTGATGAACTTTTGACTATTCTATGAGCTTATTGAGTAACTTCACACATGACAACTGGAGAAATGCAATCTCCATAACGTATGGAGTAGAATCTTTGTTGAGTTGGAGCATCCACCTTCTCAAATGCAACATCCATAGAAGATGCTTGACAAAACCTTGAGGCATGGTTCGAAGAGAACCAAGCTCAATTTCTCGACCTCAACCTTCTCAAGAAAATCCAAATGAAAGCAGATCTAAATCTAGGATGATGACAATTGGGAATTCAACAGGAAAGTATATGAGAAAACCTTGCAACCTGGGGACATTTTGAGTAAGAAGTTGTTAACATAAGATCTACCTTACCGACTTTTCAATTAGACAATTTTTGACTAATTGTTGTTCACAACAAATTGAAACGTGTATCAAAACTAGTTAAGGTTTAATCTCCAATTCTTCTCGCACAAAACTCTAACATAGCAACACATAATTGCAGTCACATTAGAGACCAATCCAATAGGAATAATCCCAAAATGCTCAAATATGTTGAAAAAACACTTCTAAAAGCAAAGATAAAGGACATAGATGAGTAACACAATGAGAATACAAAACTTCCTTATAACCTTAACTTCGACCTCTACCCTTTCTTCAAGATGTGGACCTTAACCTCATTGTAAGGCTCGCATCCTATTATATCCTTCAAAATGTCTTGGTTCTCTACCATAGGATGTCGAAAATCTTCTACTTCCTTGAAGTGCTTCTAGAACTCTTGATCAACTTGATTATTAAGAAATGAGGAGTTGACTTAGAAAATATAAGAGCAAAGGGATTAGCATCACACGAGAGAAAGCTAAAAAAATAAGGAAAGAGAATGTTGCAAACCATTTAGGTATATATAAGCACAGGTCAAATTTTGGGCTTACATCTTCAGCATCAAATATGTTTGATAGAAACCTTTTGTCAGGTGGTCTTAATCAATCCCAACAATTAATTTCAAATCATTGATTACTCTTATCCACCTAACTTTGCCACCTATATTAACATCTGAAATCTAAATTATGCCTTTTTCAATTGATGACTCAAATTATTGATTTCACGAATTATTCAAGTTTCTTGATTCTAGATTTTTCAATGACTACACTTATTATATATTCTTAAATTATTTATGGTTATCAAATATTTTTTTTAGTTGTTTTTATGTTCCTAATTATGAAATTATGGCATATTTTCAAGTGTAATATCTAAATCCAAATATCAGATTTGACCTTAGAAATTATGAAGGGAATAAGCATTTTTCGATAATTATTGTGACCCACAAGTATTTGTTGAATTAGTAAAAAAGGCTAAGGTAATGAAAAGGAAATGTTTATAATAGCTTTATTAGTTGCAATTCTTTAACAAAAATTATGCAAGAACATGGAAGAAAAAGAAGGAAGGCAAAAGGTCACTCTCGAGATGGACCACCCAAATTAGACATTCTGTTTTGATCTTTTTAGGAAACCCATTTAAAAGTTAACTTATATAAAACCAGATTGTTCCAATAATAAAAAAAGAACAAACATGAAACTAAGCATAATCAAGTTGTTGCCAAGTAAGGTAACTAGGATTTCTTTGATGCCCTTATGGAAAGTCAAGGTTTCCTAATAACTCATTGACTGGGACTTCTTGATTACCTCCTCAACAACCTTCTCCATATCCTTCCTAAACACATATCCTCATTGGCAAGCCTCAGACATTAAACCAACATGAGGAGTTGTTTGGTTTTGTTCTAGGTTTCTAGTTGAGAGTCTCCTATAGCCTCCTTTAAAGAGAGCCAATCTCTAACTCTAGAATGTTCAACCTTTTTTTGTCACCTTCAAAATTGAGTAAAGGCAGATCATGCATTTCTCAAGGACAAATACTAGGATTTAGACTTTTGTTTCCAATTGACAGTGGACTTTCTTCATCCTCTCCATCGTAAAGGCCATAGTCCTACCACAATAATTTATTTATCTCAAAAGGTCCATCATCCCTTCAACTTCTAACCTTGATGTAGTGAGCCAACTACTTTCTCCAACAAGCACTTCCTATGGTTCTGGATCCTCTAGGCAACATAAACCAGCAACATCCCCATTGCTCTTGCTTTGACAGAGCAGATTCATCAACCTACTCTTATCTAATGTTCTCAACAACTACGGTGACCATCTTAACATTTGAAGATGCAATCTCTGAGAACTCATTGTCCAAAGCAGGATCAATAAAGTCTTCCATTCTTTGGCAAACTTCTCCTAGTTCCTAGCTGACATGCTCATCACATCCAATGGCTTTGGAGGATCCTTCTTTTCCCATTCATGAAGCAATCAAGAAAGTAGCAATGGAGCAATGCCTACCTCCTAGCAAGGGCCTCCATAACAATTGAAAACAATGCCGACATCTCATTCAAAGATTCAATGTTGATCACAAGACAACCAATGGGAGTCTCAAATGATGGATTTTGGCGCACCCCTAGAAAAGGAATTAGCATTGACGATGTCATGATAGTCATCAAATTAACTGGCTTTGAAGGAATCATTCCCAAACTAACATCTCAAATCAAAAGTATCCCCCTTAGAGAAATCAAAGACATGTTGATAACCACATATTAGCTCCATGAGGAGAGGCAAATGGTGAAACTCCCAATCCCTTAGCTCTAGTCACAAAAATGATTTTCCAAGTTCTCATTGAAGCATTATGAGAGAATTTGAGAAATTTATCACTACAAGTGATTTAGAGTGTTGGAGCAGAAGTGAAGAGTTTCTTAAGCCCTTAGACTCTTATATATAAGCAACATCAATTGGATCTCACTATACCTTATGGAAACTTCTTCGGGTGACAATTTTTTCTTTTCACATAAATTTTAGAGCCAAGAGCTAGGGGATCAATGAAGAAATTTTTCTCTAACACCTCAATCCTAACCATCTATTTAATTTATCGTTGGATTGCTAATGTATGACCCCTATGTTTCACCACATTTGACAACAATCTAGATTTCTTGAGGCCCAATAGAATTTTTCAACCCAACTCTAGAAAATTCTCCAAGCAGCCTTTAGGCCAACCTCCCAAGCAACATCTGAGCAATTCTCTAAATAGCCTTCAGACCATTTCCCAAGTCTCCTCTAGGCCTTCTTAAAGCAAAACAACAATTCTTGATAATCTTCTGAGAGATTTCTAGAGATTGCTTCCTTGGTCAGACTCTTGAGAAATTGTCAAAAGATTCCAAAATCTTTGATAATCGTAATTATTGTAATTGTTTATAACTGATTATAATTAATTTTTCTACTTATTTATAAATACCCTTTTAGAGGATAGGTAGGGATTTTTTTGGCACATTTTCAATCTTTTGCCACTTTTAATATTTGCATTGCTCAACAATTGTTAGCCATTATAAAGAAAGAAATTCGAACTCATTGTAGTCATTTTTCTCTTTAATTTGTACCTTTCTCTCCTTCAAGCAAATTTTTCTTGTTATGCATATATCGATGCTTAACTTTCTAAAAATTACACCTCAAATTAAACCAATAAACCAATGCCAAATTAGTATAAGGATAAAGATCTCTTATTAGAAACTCAAGACTATTTTGAGAATTCAATGATGAAATAGCCATGTGTGCTTCCATAATGATTGTTTCCATACTTCCATATAGCCAACTAATACCAAAGGCTCTTCTTGTAAACTAGAAGAATTGTTATATACCATCATCAAATTTTTCAGCATCATCATACAATATACATCAAGCAATATACAAAAACAAGAACAATATGAAATATTTCATAAAAGTGAATTCCATGTTGAAATGGTGTTACCACAAAAGATCAATGATATTCTTCTTGAAGGCAAGACCGTTGAAATGTAATCAAGCAAAAAAAAAAAAAAGCCTTAAAAAATCCCCTCAAATTCCTGTAATTCAAGAAATAATAGGAAATTGTTCTTCACAACATGGGGTTCTTAGAAGCTCGGTAATTTTCTTAGCTGATACAAAATGACTTCCAAACAACAATTCAATAAGAAAGAAGAAACTAAGCATGGTTGTATTTTCTTTAATCCGAACCAGAAGATAAATAAACCAAAGAAGAATGGAATTATTCGACTAATATCATGAATTAGCATCTTCAACAATAATAGCAGTAAAATTCGTATTGGTTACCTCGTACACACAAAAAGATACCATAATTACGTCTTCCTCTTGACGGCAAATAATACTTCTTTCTATATTACAAAAACTTGTCATCTAGCCTATAAAGATTCAGCTCTCAAGAGAAGCCCACTAATGCGGAGGAACCATAGAACAATTCCAGATCGACTAAAATACGACACAAGAAAAAAAAAAAAAAAAAAAACCAACACGTAGACAGGTCGAAAGAGAGACGAGCACCTATATATTGGATCAGCATCGCCAGCGCTGGCGTGTAGGCCTCCAACGAGCGATCCAATCACGAGAACGAGAGAAAACCACAAACCCACCATCTCGGTCAACACGACGACGAACGAAAAATGGAAGAGAGAATCGAGGAAGAAGGGGAGGCTCTCGTCTTCCCGGAGAAATACGGCGATGGATGCGTCCAAGATTCACTTTTTTAAGTAAATTCGTGAACATGCCCACGTAATGCCCGGGAATAACTTAAAACGAGATTTTGTTTTTTTAGAAAATATTAATAAATAATATTTGTTTTTATAATAAAATTAAATAAATATGTTTTTACACAAATAAGTACCCATAATATCATTAATATTAATTAAAAAATAAATAATTATATAGTAAACAATTATAAAATTATTGATATTATTTAAATATTAGTTTACCATTTATTCAAACATAACAAACTTAAGTTTGTTTTGACTTTGACGGCCATATTTGGACTGTTGGTGAAAAGTATAATATTGAATTAAAAAAATCAGTGATTGTTCCCTATTTATGCAATGATTTATTATTTGTCTTATTATATATTTGTATTCTAGATTTTATTATAAAATTTGAAAAAAAAAGAAAAAGAAAAAAAAGGTAAAGTATGTAATAAAAGTTATCTTTCAGACATAAGTACCACATCAACAGCCAAAAGGCTCTTTAGAAGCAACGACCATTTTTAATATAGTTGAAGCAAAAATCTACATAAAGAAGAAAATTTTAAATATTTGGATAATAACGTTGCAAAATTTTAATGCAACTAAGAAATAACACATGTTATAATAAATATATATGTATGTATATATGTAATTAGTTATTATAGATATTTATATTATTATTTGTTAATACAAAGATATATCTCTTAAAAATTTATAAAATGTGAGACATAAGACAGTAGAAAAGGAATTATATGACACTGTTAGAGCTAAGAGATTCGATGAGAGGAAAATGTATGAAGAAAAGAGCATGAGGGAAATGATAGTATATCAAGGGCTCTTATGTAAAAACCCATAGAAATAAGGGAGAAAATAATAGGAATGGGTTGTCAAAGGAATCCATTGACTATTTTTAAGTACAAAGTAGGTCTTTTATAAGATGAATAAGCTTCTAGGAATGGTAAAAAGATGTTATGTGTATCAGTGAATAAATAAAAACTAATGGTCATCATTTATGAGATTCGAGGTGCAAATTAATGTTGTTTATAGTTGAGTAAAAATACTGAAAGTCTCAAATTATCATCTTAAGAATTTACTTCTTATCATAGATAAACTTATAATTGATAATCAAATATCAAAATTATTTTTTTAATATTTATGAGTGATATGTAATTTGTTGGTATGTAATTTATTTAATAAACTAAGCAGTATGCCATAACATTGCTCAGGAGATTTAAAAGGCATTGAGATATCTAGATTATATCTTTTTAGCATTTGGTGTGATGAAACACCATCATGCTCACATCGATTGAATAATTGATATCATGTCATATTAACTCAATTAACCTAATATGGACGTGAGTCAATACTTTTTTTCTTGACAGTTCAATTCTTTATTTATCAAGAATCAAATGTTCTCAAAACATATGGTTGAGTTACATATTAAATGGAGTATCTTTATGACTTAAGAAAGCTTTTTAAGTAATAACTAATATTATAAAAAATGCATAGATTTTTCTTTTATCATCCTCTTCATAAGTGCATTTAATCTTGACGTAAGATGAATTAGACTTCTATTATGGTCTAATTTGGAGCCTACAATAGAAGAGTTTTTCAATAAATCATATATGATATTATATACTAATTAAGATTAGGTGATATGTGTGACAGTTTAGAATGATTCAAATATTAGTGTCTAAAGTTATAGTATGGATTATTCAGTAGAGTAGGAGACAAGGCGTTAAGTATTAAGCATAAAATCTTATTGAGTAGTTTTGACACTTTTAATTTCACATATATAAAATAGAGAATTAAAGACAAATTATATATGAGATACTTTAATAGAAAAAATAGTTCATCTTTTTGGTAATGATAGCTTATAGTTTTTTGGAGTTAGTACGTGGAGCACCAAAGATGAAAAAAGGGCTAGTAAATAAAGGTTTTTGTTAGTAAGAAAATTTGACTAAAGGAGTAACAAAGTGGTTAGTTAAGATTTTGAGCCTTATTGAGGAAGATGGCCATTTGGTGCTTTGATTGGGAGAGTGAAAGGGTAAGTAAGGACTTGAGGGTATCGAGACAAGGGTATTAGAGGAAGAGGAAATTTGATTGATTACTGACTCTCCAGGAGGAAGGTCCCTCACCTTCGATCTATGTCTCTCATAAGGGAAAGAGAAGTTAGAATATCTCCAACTAGAGTTTGACGTAAACTTTTTACTCAAAAAGATGGAAGCACACAAATAAGAGAAACTTTATTCATGAACAACAAAATATAATGAGAAAGTCTCATATTTATAAATGAATGAGAGTTCAATAACTTGCACAAAAAAAGAGAATTAAATGTATCATAAAACTAACATAAGCATGAGAAATAAAAAAAATCAAATGTATATTAGAACCTAGTGTAAGCATAAGAAAAAGAGAATTAAATACATTTTAGAATATAGCATAAGCATGAAAAAGATAAAAAATCAACATGAGAAAATACTATTTTGGAGTTAAATTATTTGAGAATCTAAAATAAGTTTTTATAATTTCAAACCATTTAACTCCAAATTAGTTAATCATATCAAGTACAAAAAATAAATAAAAAAATAATGACATAAAAAAAGCATGCAACCATGCAATATAATGATCGAATGTCAATAATGATGCAATGAGGATATCAATAGTAGATGAGATGAACGATGGTAGTCTGCAGTGGCCAAAGGTTATGCGGGGGACGAGCGGTCAGGCGATGAAGGGTGACTAAGGAGCAGTAGGTGCCCTGGTTGTGATGGGCAAATAAGGTGATGGTGGGCAGCTAACGATGACGAGCAGTCAGTGATGTCGCGCATCAGGAATAGCGGGTGACCAATTAATGATAGACTATCAATGATGGCAAGCAAAACACCTATAAGCTTAAACAAACAAAAACTGACGTCAATGATGACACAAAATAGCTATAAAATGTATTATAACAAATAAAGCAAAAATAGTGAATATTATCAGGAAAAAATATAGTACTGTAGTTGACTCCTATAGTTCACAAAGATAATTAATAAAAATATGATTCGGGTCAGGCATGACTCTTAGCTCAAATGTGACTAATATGACACCAGTGAGTATGTGCTTGAGAGCGAACATGAAACATTCTTGCATAAGATCTTGATCCAAGATGAAAAGAAGGCAAAACCTTTCATACACCATGCAAAAGATGGAAAATAGAGCCCAAAGAACAATGCTAAAAATGAAATTGTATTAGTAGTGATATAGATGCCCATAAAACAATTGATAAAAGTGATGAAACAATCTTTATGACATGTCTTGGATAGATGATAGGAAAAAATCTATAGAGGTTAGAGAATGCACAAATAATGAAAGCTATCACAAAGCTTTGACAATCTATATCATTTTAAGATAAGGCAATGTATTTCCAATGGTTAGAGGGCCTTAATGGTAATGAAGTGTAAAATATCAATCAGCAACAACCACATAAGAGGTCATTATGGAGGCTTTAAGTTAAGGGCAGTAAGTTAGCAAACATTTGCCAAGTCCAAGTTATAGCTCCAAATATGTGGAATATTCATTGAGGTATCATGATTAGACTTTGGAGAACTTTGTGTATGATCTTATAATAGTAGCTGACATTTGTAACAGCTCGATACTAAAAATGAAGAAGAATTTTGAGAATATAATGGATGCCTTACATAACTTTTGATTAGATGAAGGAGTTGACAATGAAATAAGGTGTGATGGACATCATCAAAGAACCAAAGGAATACATAAATTTTATTACAATTTTGTGAAAAATATGGAAAATTCATATTAACGAACTAGTTGAGATAGGGGAGGAATGTTTGGTAGCTAAGAAGGCCATCTAAGATTGAATGTGTGGTAATGATAAAAAAGAGAGAGGACATCGTTGCTAAGATTAAATGTGTAATATTTCAAAATATAGTTTTATATAACATAATGTAAATCCTAATATTATATCAATATGATTGTAATCATGAGTATTATAGGAGAAATTTAATAGTTGTGAATTTATAATTTTTAGATACCTAATGAATTAATTATGATTTTTTAAAAGAATATGCAAATATAATTTTGTGAATTATTAAGGATATTTCAATAAGTTGGCAAAATTAATCTTACCATCTCATTTATTATTAGAATAAACAAATTTTCCTTGGAGTCGATAAACCACTATAGATAAGAGAGAAATCAAAAGAAGTTGGAGAAGAAGAGAGAAAAAAGAGAAACTATTGTTGGTTGAAGAGGAAAAACAAGGAAATAAGAGAGGAGAAAGTGAAGGAAAGTTGAAGTAAACTCAAAAAGAAGCTTGGGAACAACTAAAAGGAGGAATAAATCAAGTGTTGTAGATAAGAGAGAGTGAGTGGAATTAGGGATGAGAGAAGAGTGGCTGGAAGTTCTATAATACCTATAAGAATAGAGGAAGCCAAAGCTAAATAATGGAATTGTATTCTTTTATTGATTCAAAGGGTTTAAATAAAAATTATGTGTATTTTAGATTCTTATATACATTAGAAATGTTGTGAGAACATTTGAATTGAATTTTGATTGGATAGGGAAGCAAAATCATAAGAACTTGGAGTTTTTTATCCTATTTAGAAAAGATCATATTATATGATCAAACCCAACGTATGGCATGATCATTATTAAGTCAACTCAAAAAGGGTTATTGCAAGATTTAATGCTACGATTATAGTGTTTGAATTGATCATAATATATGATCAACTTATCATACAATATGATTATATAAGTGTTAGAAAGAATGTTAAGGTTTAGACAATTTAATATAACATTGAATAATAAGTTAAACTTATCATATAGTACAATATAGGAGTCACATAATATTATAGATGAAAATTAGTGATAAAAGTTTAGTATTATGTCAATCATATAATATAATAAGAATATCATATAATATGATGGTTTTGAAAATCAAGGACAAATTAAAGAGAATGCGTTGGGACATATAAATATAGGAAGTATTAAATATTTATATTAGAAAGAATTATGTAGTAACTCATGTGCATATATGACATTATAAGAAACTAAGAAGATAAGAAATTCTTATATTTTTTCACATGCTATGTATTAGATATTTTACTCATATATATACATATGATATGATTTTCTTAGGATATTAGTATTTCATAGCAAGTGATTTTATCTATGTGATATTTCTATTTATCTAGCTTAGATTGAAATGAATGTGAAGACATGAAAGTATGCATATTAATGAGAAATTTGACTATATTGGAAATGGTTAATTTATGTATTTGTAATTAAAAACAAGTTTTTATTTGTGGAATAGGACGAGAATATAAAAAAATTAAAATTTTCTAATATATTATTTCCATATTATATGAAAATATTTAGTTATTAATACTTTATACATTGTAACTTAAGTATAGATCTGGATATTATACCTTATTAGATATTGGTATAATGATATGACCTCATAAGTTATATCACTAGTACTTTATGCAGAGCGACTTGGAATGAACTTGAATATCATATTTTATATGTTATTAGATATATAATTAATAACTTTTACATTTATTTATTTCATGATATTGTGATATTATATTTTATTATGATAATGACTTATATGTTAAGTTATATAGAGTCTTACTAGTATGTACGTCGTATGTCATGTATCAACTACATACGAAGATAAAAGTATATGAACACAGAGGAATAACATACTCACTCATTGAGATAGTAGATTTAGTATTATGATTTTGTGTGAGTTGTACTTATATATGCTGACATGATTATATTAGTTATTATTATTTAGTTATGTGATTATGACTACTTATAATATGTGTTTATATGAGAACGTTTTATTAACATGCTTTAAATAACAATAGTTTTATTTTAATCCTTTTGAAATTATATTTGATTTTAGATATGATTTTTGTTGTTTCATCATTAAGTTCTTAGAAAATTTGTATCATCATATTGTTATTCATTTATGTTTAATCTTTTCCTTTATATTATAACACATTGACAAGAGCTTAAATGTATTTGGAATTTTCTTCTCCCTCTTAGCTTTTCAACTTTTCAAACTTTTTCATTAAAAATTTACTTATTTTTCTTCTTTTTATTGCTCTCTTTGTGATATGGATGGGTATTCCAGATTTACCTTTTTAATAAGCTAGTGAATACAAACATTTAATGAATAAGAATAACCTAAAATAAGGTAATTTTAGAAAACATTAATAAAAAATATTTTGTGTTTAAAAATATTAAATAAATTGACAATTCAATTATTTTTTTAATTTATTTAATTAGTAGGTCATCTTTAATAAAGTTAAATAAGCATGAATTGACAAATAAATACTCATAAAAACATTCATATAATTTTAAATTTATTTAAATTTTAATAAAAAACATAAAAGAGTAAATATGTATAAAATTATTCATATTATTTAAAATCAATAAATTCATTAAGAATTTTATAAAATATTTTAAATCTATTTTTATTTTTATTCAAAAATTTAAAAATAGTATTTAATTTGTTATTATTTCTAACTTGACATAGATTAAGTTGACTATAATTTAATTTTATAATTTAAAATTAATATTATAAAATTAATTAAAATGCTTAAACAATTTATTCAAATCATAATGATTGGGCTAAATTATTGATTGCTTTGATGTTTGGTCATCTTGCTTTCATAAAATCTTTATGGTGAACACCAAATCAAAATATTTAAGTTTATTTTGCTGTTTATATTGATTGTGAGAATTCATTACGTATACTCAGATGGTTGGGTGAAAAATATAATATTCATTTAAAAAAATTAGTGATTTTTTATTATGCATGCAATGATCTAATGTTTTGTCTTACTAGTTATCTTGTAAGGAAACAAATGTACAATTTATTATATTTTTATATTTTGTCATAAAATTAAAAAAATGTTAGGTCATGTAATCAAAGTGTTCTTTCAACATAGCTAATAAACAAACAACCAAAAGATTTTCAGTGTAAATTTGGTTAATATTTTTATTTAATCCAAGCTTTCTTTTGATAAAAAGAGTTCAATGTGATCTCACTTGAGCATATCATGATCTTTTGGTTATTGTTTTAAACTAAATTTGAGTAAACAATGATTTAATTTTTTTAGTAAATCTTTATTTCTTAGTCAATAATTTTAATTTAAACTCATTTATATCAAATATAATAATAAATAATATTATATTTTATATTTTATATCATATATATATATATATATATATATATATATATATATATATATATTTGTCTGTGTGTGTTTGTTTATATATATGCATACACAAATGATTCAAATTTAATCTATAAAAATTAATCTAACCATGACTTACAATTGACTAATAATATAGTTCAAGCTAAATCAAATTCGAACTTTAAGTGAATTTTTTTATTTCAATCTATACCCTTTGTTAATATTCTGTACTTTCTTTCCCTATGATCATGAAGCATATGAAAGATAAAAGCTAATATGGTGGCATACTTATTTATTGTATTTTTTTTTATCTTTAGTCATGATATTTTATTTAATGATGATAGATCTTAACTATTTCAAATAAATTTGTTTAAGTGAATTTTTAGATTTTAGATGATTAATACTCGTATTTATGGGAGAACTTAAAAAATATTAGCAAGGGTAAAATCCATAAAAATCATCTTGATTGGAGTGACAATCTATCAAGAGATATATTTTAAATTTAATTTTAGATATTTTAATTTTACTTTAATTAGAATATTAAACTTGACTAAAATATTAATTATATGACATAAAAAATAAATTAAAATTAATTATTTAAAAATATATTTATGTTTTTTAATATATTTGATCTATCTTATCTTGATTATCATTTTATCTTAATCATATATTTAAAAATATTAATTAACATGTTACAAAAAAATATGTTATTATAATACTAAATAAATAATTTAAAAATTTTAAAATTGCCTGATCCTTTTGGTGTAATAATGCTTTGGGTTATGATAATGAATCCTGTACCCTATTTGGTAAAATTAATGGGTCAAGAAATTGTTCCCAAACCTAAATTAATGTGTGTAGAAATGACTTATTAATACTACATTTGTAAATGTAATATATCATGTATCACTGGTCATACGAATCATGACTTCCCGAGTAGACCAGAGGATAACCAACCCTAAAAACAAGCTAATTTGTAAAGTACATGAAAAGTCTCATAAGGAGAAAAATGAAGCACAAATGTACCATATGAAACTAAAATAAAGTTTTTACCACATAGCTAGCTTTCTATTTGAAAAAGCAACCAAAACTGTTTGATTGTGCAATTTTGTGATTGAATGAACGATCATAATCTCCTCCCCCTTATTATAATGCATGATTATATCCTTTGTTTGATCATACTATTTTGCAATCGCATAGTCTATGTTAGAAATAAGATTTGATCAGGACCCTTATATATGAATAATCGTCCGACGATTATTCATATATAAGGGTCCTGATCAAATCTTATTTCTAAATAATCTCAATTGAATGTCATCCGTATGGTCGTGCAGTTTTCACTATTGAACGGTCCTTGATGCTTCCAATCAAGCTTCTCCTATGCAACAACTATTTTAGCCATTATTTCAACCCGTTAGAAATTTGAATTAAATAATAATTTTAAAATTAAAATAATGTACACATTTGAAAGCTATAATGGCTAATTTACATGTTTAATAAATACTTTTAGCCATTAGAAAATACTTATAAATATGAGAATTTTTAAAAGAAATAGATTGATGAATTTTTATGCAATCTAAAAAAAATTTCAAACCACTAAATTCTAGCCGTTAGCAACTCGTGTTCATTGTCACATCCACATGTTGAATTCTTCAATCGTTAAACTCTTAAATTTGACTTTTTTTTTCTCAAATCAGCTAAGTAATTAATTTTCTTTATTCTTAATTGATTTAATTAAAATAATTATATCTCATTAATCATTTTATTAAGTATAAGATTTTTTGTATTAATTTTGATTTTATGTCATCGAATATTTTTCTTCTATTGTCATTTTATTTCGTTGTAAGACTGTAATAGTATGTCTATTTTATTTCATTATTGTGATAGTTTAGCTTATTTGTCTTTTGTCATACTTATATTGAGTGTTTTATTTTTGTTTGATTTTTGTGAGGGATGGATATAAATTTGGTTTAAGTCGAATCATCTAAAAATTGTTAGAGTATATTTTTAATTCTTGTTGATTTTTTTATTTCATAACTTTCATGATAAAATATTATTAAAAGAAAAATTAACATGTTTTAAATTAAAATTAAAATTTATACAAAATCACTTTTAGAGATATATTCAAGTTTATTAAAATTTATTTTAAAATTATTTCTTTAAATATTTTTTTGTATGAAATTAATTTTTTATTATTAGTAATTCAACCCCTCTTGTTTAACCACACTTTAACGTTAAGTTTAAATAATTATAACCTTGTATTAAAAGAAATACAATGTTACATTGAGATGAACATGTTGCAACTCAATGTAATTTTAGCTACCAATAAAGAAAAACTTTAATGAGGTTGTAAGGACAAAATTTAATTGCAGACACACCTTGAATTTTTAAAATTCTTTATGAGGGATGATTTACAACATCTTAATATGTAATAAAATATTTTTTGTTATAACTTGGGATTATTTAAAATTTCATAGATTTTAGAAATTTTTAATAATATTTTATAATTTTTTAAAAAAATTATACTTGATGGAAAAAAGATATGATATCTCAAAAAGAGATTCTAATCTCATTCTTGTTAGAACAAAAGCATTAAAAGTATGCTTCTAATTCAAAAATTCTCTTATTGAATTAAGTATTTATTGCTTGAAGTATTATGAAGCTGAATTTTTATTATTTTGGTGAAGTCTTTGTCAAGTAACCTATTTGCTATTTTCAACTACGATGGTCGAACTAATTGTCTTATATGAACATCATGAGTTAATAATGGGTTATCAACCTAGTACATTAGGGGTAGCATTTGAGTCGACCAGGAGATTATTCAGTATGATGCACTGATTAGATAAGTATAATTAACTTTCGAAAATACATAGCAACAATAATTCATCTCATCAATGATTGGTGGTGATTATGCAACAGATACATTAATCGAACAAGTATAATCCAGTTTAAGAAATGTTAAGAACGATCATCTGTCTGACCCCTTGTCTGGTTAGTAATTACAGATGACAATCAAACTAGTCATTGTAGATTAATTTTTGTGTTGGTGAAGTCTTGGTAAGGTAGCCCATCTGTTATTTTCTTTCACGATGATCATATTAGACGATTGGATTGATCATCTTGTATGAACTTCATAATCAAGGCTAACAAAGGGTTATCTACAAGGTACATTGGAAGCAATAGAGCTAATCAAGTTCAGAAAATACACAATAATTATCACTTGTCAAACTAATGATTGTTGGTGATCATATCATATGATGTGATGATTAAAAAAGTATGTATGAGCTTAGTAAATATGTAACAACATCATCCATTCAACCTTTTGTTTTATTAGTGATTACAAATGGTCGTATAATATGATATAGAGATTAAACAAGTATGATTGGTTCTTGAGCAGATATAATAAGGATAGCTCATTCGACCCCATGTCTGATTAGTGTCTATTGGTGATTGTATAGTATGATAAAAGGGATCATACTATATAATTTGAAACCATAACTATTTATTTAGTTTTTTTGTATGGTTTTTAGAGATTGTTTAGAACAACTTTTATACGCTTTTTTTTTGTAATAACAAGTGAATAGTTTTGTGAAATAAGGAGTAAAAAATAAGAAAGTGTATACAGTTTCTTAAAGTTTAAAATATAATCTAAAGTTTTATTAACAAAATGTGATCAAAATTATGTAAGAATGAAAAGAGAAGATAAAAGAAAGGTTAAGGTCATGAAAGCGAACTCTTAGAACTATTAGTTAAATAAATTAAATAACTATGATATAAATAAGTTGACTTGTTAAATTCTTTGAACTATAATCGTAGAGTACAAGATAGTTTGAGCATTTGCATCGCATTAAATCATTTGCATATGTTTTAATTAAGTGATGACACTTTACTATTAATAATATATATATATATATATATATATATATATATATATATATATATATATATATATATATATATATATATTATAAAATCATAACATATAATAAGACTGAAAAGAAAACAAAATATAAAGAGAATGTTATTTAGGCATAATCATCTAAAAAATTATAAAAAAGAAAAATAAATGAATGTCAATACTTCTTTTATTTGCAATCACCTGAAATGAGATATACATTACCCCTCTTATCATGAGCACTCAAAAATAGGACAATGATATAACAAATGTGTCCTTATTAGCATATGGTGTTGGCAATAGGGGGTGGTAGATCCATGGTAGTTGAGATAAACATCACTATTATTATCATAAATATTCAGAGATGGGGACATAATAAGGCAAAGACCCTATCCTCATCAACACAAGTTATTAGTAATAAAAGCAATAGCTCTTTAATAAATGATAATATAATATAAAATTGTAAGGAGTGAGGATAACGATCATATAAGAAAATTAGAGCCAAAAACAAGAAAAATCATAAGAAAGAATGAATGAAATAAATTAATTATTAAAAAATAAAATACATAATATGATATTTGTTATATGATGATAATATAATATGATGATTATATGTATACATGAGTACCATGCATATGAGCAATCATATAGTGATTTAATATATACATATTTTCTTATAGAATATCATTCCTTGTTTAACTATTACTCTTTTATTATTAAATATATACATATTTTTATCTTTCATATTATTTTTTTGCTTATAACTAGTACTTTTCTTATTGAACATACTATGTTTAGTTCATACTTATATTACAAGTTAAGATGCATACACACATATACAAGCACAAATATTATTAGGGATCCTTCGATAGCTTAAAACCCTAAGTACGAGGTTGCATTGGATTATATTTTATGTATTGCATAAGAAGTTTTCTGTATAAGAGGACTAGTTATACTTTTATTGACAAATATTGTATCAATACTTTTATTGTATTTTTTCTTATTATATGATAGCTTGGATATTGTGCATTACCTTTTAATTGGATATTATTAAAATGATTGCTCATAAATTGAGATGTTTTTTCATCACTCTCACTTGTTTTTAGTTTGTGTCCTATAAATTTTGTTGCTTACTCTATTTTATCCTATTAAATTATTTTTTAGATATATTTTATCAAGTTTTATTAGATTCATGCAATGTGGGGTGTGACAAAAAATGGAGCATTATGAAGAGGGAATAAGCTTGAGAAGCTTTATAAGGCAAAGTTTGTAGTTTGTTTGAGGTTTTTGAGAAAATTGGGAAAGTTAAGTAACTAAGAACTTAAAGAGAGGAGGAAAGAGAGAGAAAGCATTACTAAAGAAAAATCCTTGAAGTTGGGAAAAATAATTGAGAAAAGTTTTTTCACAGCAAAGTTTGGGAATTAGGAAAGGTGTTGTAGCAATCATACAATACTTAAAAAACTATTTAAATGCACATAATTTGAAATCCAATCTATGATCGAACCATTATAATCGAATAAAAAGCAGGCATGCTCTATACCATAGGCATATAAGTTTGCTTTTTTGATGTTAGCCTAGTGATTACAATATGATAATTCAAATTATAAATTAAAAAAAGAATTGAATGATATTTATAATTCTTGATGATAATGATAATATGTGTGCTAATGATTGAGTTACATGAATGATACTAGGATATTGTTTAATTGTAGGTGATTATAAAGAGCATGATATAATATCATGTCATGAAAATAAAAGAAAAATAAAAAACAAGAGATAAAATTTGAAAATTAAGGTAAAAAAGGAATGAAGTAATAACAAATGTTGGTAAAATTGGGTGTTGGGCATGTCACTTCTCATTTTACTATAGGTTTTTTTTTATCTTGCTTATCCTCCGTTAATTTGTTATCAAAGTATACTTGAGAAGTAGATGTAAGAATTCTATTCCTGTCTTATTCTTTGTCAATTTGGTCTCAAGGCTACATCTTAATTTAGTTATAGGATTTCAATCTTGCCACCTTCTATATTAGTTTGGTATAAGATCTTATTTCTTTGTTTTTAACTGCTATAATGATCCACAATTACTACTGGTGATTACAAATGCTTTACCTTTCCTTGATTCTAGTATTCAAGTATATTTAAATTTATAAAATTCTATGTAGTTATATATCCACATATTAATTCCATATTGTTACATACTATTCATCCACACACACTTATCTATTTTACATTCCTACAACTATCCATTATACATCCATGCAATTATATGAGTATATTATAAAAACTAATAAAAAAATACAATTGTTTAGTTTTATATAAAGAACCAACAAATAACTAATAAGCTTAACATTTTATTTTCTTCGTCGCTTATTCTTCCCCACATTGTGTACCTAATTGACCTAAAATGTTAATGTCAAAAATAAGATGAGCCAATCATCACAAGCTTAGCAGAAAAAATATAAAACAACAAATATATATATCAAATAATAAAATATTAGATCATGTTACATGCAAGATCTTTATCACATATATCAAATAAGAAGAGTAAGCAATGAAGGCCTTATAAAAGCTTTTAAATCATAAGGTATTCTATATCATGACCACAAAAGAAATAAATATCACATGCATTCACTTGATTTTTATTACCTTTCTTAATGCATTCTTATTTATCAACATTATTTTCTTTTAACTAAATAAACCTTATTATGACTCTATTTTTCATATTCTTTCTCTTTTAAGATAGCTAGCTAGTATCTATTTTTCAATTTATTTAGTTATAACAAAAAATCTTAGTTATTATTTCTCATATTTACAAGTACAAGATGCTAAGCTTTTTGTTTCATTTTTATTATTAGCTACTATATTTTTATTCTTTCAATCATATAACTCACTAGTCATTAGCCACTTATTATCATAAAAAATTTCAATCACATGACCCATTGGTCACTACTTACTATACATTCATGAAATTATATGATTATATTATAAAAACCAATGAAAAGTATAATTTTTGAGTTTTGTACAAAGCTTTCAAAAATAATTAACAAGCAAGACATTTCATTTCCTACATTAGTCTTCTTCACACAATGAGCTCGATGCACCTAAGAAATTAATGCTAAAAATAAACTAAGACAATTATTATAGGCTTAACTAGCAAAATATAAATCAATAAATACATGCAACGTAATAAAATATTGTGCCATACTACATGTAAAGTCTTTATTACATATATCAAACAAGAAGCATAAATAATAAAGGCCTCATCAAAGCTTTTAAATCATAAGATTCTCTTTCTCTCTCTTTATATATATATATATATCACGACCACAAAAGAAATAAACTTGTACATGCAATCTCTTATTTCATTTCTTTTTTAATGTATTTTTATTTATTAGCATTATTTTTTTAACGAAATAAACCTTATGATGATCTCGTTTTTATTGCTAGCTTTCTCTTTAGATAATTAGCCAACATCATCTTTTTAGTTTAGTTGGTCATAACAGAAATCTCAATTATTGTTTTGCATATTTCATATACAAGATACTTAATCTTTTGTTTTATTTTCAATTTTAACTTTTATACTTTTATTCTTTTAGTCACACGACTCACTACTCATTAGCCGCTTATTATTATGACAAATTTCAATCACATGATCTATTGGTCACTAGCTACTTATTATTGTAATAAATTTTGACCACGTGACCCATTGGTCATTAATCATTTATTATTATAATAAATTTTAATCACATGATCCACTACTCATTAGATACTTATTATTATGAGAAATTTAAATCACATGATCCATTGGTCTCTAGTCATTAATTATCTTGAAAAATTCAGTTCTTTTATTTTATATGACTCACAAGTCATTACATATATTTTTTATCTTTTAAATAATATAATTATATAATATCTTACATCATCATATTTTTAATACTCTTATAAATCATTATATATAATTAATTTCATGTAAGTAATGAATAATTAAAGCTATACATAAATTAACTATAATTCCATCTTGCTCATGCACTTTATAAATATTTTAAATATCAAATGTATCAAGTCTTTAGGGTATTATTCTCTTTTTTTATATATATGACACTTAGGATTAAAAAAGTTGGAGAATAAACACAGGTATAAAAATATATTTTTTATTATATTTATATTCTTACATATTTATATATTTTTATTTTTTTTAATTCCACTAGTATAAAAATAATGGATTAAAACTAATTTCAAGTAGCTTAATATATTTTTTTATTAAATATAACTTATAAAGACATCAATTAAAAAAATTGCACTTAATACAAGGCACACTAGAAGGCCTTTCATTAAGATAAAATACAATTGGTAAAACGTTGCTATCAAGTACAGAAGATATTTTTATGATCTGACGGCTTAGATTTGATCGTGCAAATAAAAATAAAAATGATTATATAAAAATAAATCATTTTCCCCCAAAAAAATCAAACCATAATTTTGATGTGGTCAATGGTGCCTCCCCTCAACGAAATTTCTTCGCCGCACAAAATGCAAATCATTTTATTTTAATTATTTCGCAAATTAATTTAACGGTGGCGGCTGACGTCGGTCGATGTTCCGGAAACTCCACCATATCAATAAACGGAATCCAAACGTCTCCGTTTTCGCCGTGGCTTCCTTTCCTGGTTTCATCCTCCGTCGATAATGCCGTCCCTTCGTCAACTCTGGAGCCAAGCCATAGATTATATAGCCCCGATTCTGCCCTACAAACTCTAAGGAAAAGAGGAGCTGGTTTGACGGAGGAGCCCTGGCTCCGATGGTGGCGGAGGCATCGGCCAGGGCAAAGGGGAATGGCCATGGGAATGTCATCCTCGGTCGCTACGAGCTAGGGAAGCTTCTTGGCCATGGTACGTTCGCCAAGGTCTATCACGCACGGAACGTGCATACGGGAGAGTCCGTCGCCATCAAGGTCATCGACAAGGAGCGCGTCCTCAAGAGCGGGCTCGTCGGCCACATCAAGCGCGAGATCGCCATACTTCGACGCGTACGCCACCCCTTCATCGTCCAGCTCTTCGAAGTCATGGCCACCAAGGCGAAGATCTACTTCGTTATGGAGTATGTTCGTGGCGGCGAGCTCTTTAGCAAGGTCGCTAAGGGACGCCTCAAGGAAGACACGGCTCGGCGGTACTTCCAGCAGCTAATCTCGGCTGTAGGATTCTGCCACGCTCGAGGCGTCTTTCACCGTGATCTTAAGCCCGAGAATCTACTCCTGGACGACAAGGGGGATCTCAAGGTCTCCGACTTTGGTCTCAGCGCGGTCTCTGATCAGCTCCGGCAAGACGGGCTCTTCCACACCTTCTGCGGCACGCCGGCGTACGTTGCGCCGGAGCTTCTTTCGAAGAAAGGATACGACGGCGCCAAGGTTGACATCTGGTCCTGCGGCGTCATCCTTTTCGTCCTCATGGCTGGCTATCTCCCTTTCTACGATCAAAACATGATGGCGATGTACCGCAAAATCTACAATGGTGAATTCCGCTGCCCGCGATGGTTCTCCTCCGACCTCACCAAACTCATTTCTCGCCTCCTCGACACCAACCCCAGTACGCGCATAACGATCTCTGAGATCATGGAGAATCGCTGGTTCAAGAAAGGCTTCCGCCATGTTCGTTTCTATGTCGAGAACGACCAAGTTCATAGCCTTGATAACATCGATGACGACTCTTCTCCCCCTCCACAGCCGCAAGACGATGCATCCGATTCGGGCTGTGAGTCGGATTCCTCCGTGGCTTCTTGCCCTGCCACTGTTTCTTCTTTCTCCGAAAGGCGGAAGCTTGGGCTTCCCAGGCCTGCGAGCCTGAACGCATTCGACATCATATCCTTCTCCAGTGGTTTCGACCTCTCTGGTTTGTTCGAGGAGAGAGGTGAGCAGACAAGGTTTCTTTCAGGCGAGCCAATACCAAATATCATTTCCAAATTTGAGGAGATTGCGAAGGGGGTAAGTTTCAATGTTAGGAAAAAGGATTGCAAGGTGAGCTTGGAAGGAACCAGGGAGGGGGAGAAGGGCCCGCTGACCATAGCTGCAGAGATATTTGAATTAACTCCTTCGTTGTGGGTTGTTGAGGTCAAGAAGAAGGCAGGGGATAGAGGGGAATATGAGGAGTTTTGTAACAAGGAACTGAAGCCTGGATTGCGGCATCTCGTATACGGGTCCCATACTTGAACCAAATGCTGGAGGTGAAGAGCAAAATATTTAGTAGTTGTTCTGGACAGAAATTTCACAGCTTTATCCCATTGTTCCCACAATTAAATGATATGATAATCAACCTTGTTGTACCAGTTGTTGATTTTAGTTTGGATACTAGTTATGAATATTGCTCTTGCTTTACAATTCTGGATTGCTGTGAAGATACATGCTTCAATTGCTTGTGCCTTGTTCTGATACCTTGACGATCACTATAATGTTATAATAGATTAGATGCATCTTTCTAAACTTAAACTGGCATCATAGGTCAGATTCTTGAGGAATGAACTGCTGCTTGTGTTGTTGTGCTGTAAGACATGCAATATAATCTTGTAGTGTGTAATACACTAACTGCAAAGTTCACTAATCTTTATGTTTTGGCCATCATTCCCATGTTGTTAAACTCAACATACATTAAATTTTTGAAGGACTGTTGCTTATATTGTTATGCTGTAAGATTCTCTTGTTCTATGTTATTAGGGTCTGATGCACTATAATCTTCTATTATTTTCTTCATGTTTTGGCCATTATCTCTATGTTGTTAAGCCTGTCATGGTAGATTTGATTCTTGAGGAAATTATTATTGCTTGTGTTGTTATGCTAATAGATTCCCTTGTTGTATGTTATTGGAGTATCAATGCTAATCGAGATAGTGATGGTGTTGTAGTGTGTAGAATCAATTATGTGTTTTGATACCACAAATTGATTTAGAGTTTTTTTACAAGTCATAGACTAAGAATGATAATGAGATATTAAAACATTTATCAAATAAATTTTTTTAGAAATTCAATTCAAACATCAAAACTAATAGTATTTTAAACGACTTAAAAATTAAGCTAAAACTCTTCCTTAATTATCAATTTTAAGTAAGTTTATTCCAATTTTATGATTAGACTTTTAAATATAACAGAATCTAATAAGAATTTATGAATTTATAATTCAATGTATTAATCTTTAAATTAATATAATTTTATTAAATAAAAAAATATATATATTTTAAGAATCTTAAGATTATTTTTTTTGTGAACTTATTGATTATCAAAACCTCTACATCCCACTCAACATTTGAAAATAGTTTCTTAAATAGTCTATCAATCACAACGTAAAACTTGGATCATCGTGGTAATTAGAACATTGTGAAAGTTGCTCTAACCTTCTTGGATCATCAAAGTGGTTAAGACATTCTGAAAAACTTGCTCTGATACCAGAATTTGATGTAGATGTAATGTGTAGGGTTGATTCTAGGTTTTGTTAAGAAATGATTTAGAGTTATGTGAAAGAGCAATAGATTCAAACTCAAATGTTAATGAAAGCACTTGGGTATGACTCAATTTGCAAGGTGTGGGTTGGAGCACACAGATGCTAGCCTAGGCGTGGAGGGTTAGCATGAAGATGTCCGAACAGGCTTGCTTAATTACACTATTGATAATGTGCATGTCGAGATACAAATGGGTGCACACGCACAGAGACGTGCGAGCAAGCGATGTTACATATGCTAGTGCAGACTTTTGGAAAATTGGACAATGGTTACATCTTTCCTAAGCACGCATAAATCTCAACAGACAAATTGTTTAATCTATACCTCACCCTTACATTACAAGAGCTGAAGAGGTAGAGAGCAATAAAAAGAGGTGTACTTCAGAGAAGTGAAATCTGCCTTGTCTGCTTCAGTTCTTGTAGAAAACCTTGAGGAAAAGAAATCAAATGCCTCAAACAAGAAAGAGAAATATTGGATTCCCAAAGGGATCAAAATCAATCAATCTGCTGGTATTATTATTTCTTCCTTGGTGGGTAAGGTTATCCAAATAATGCACCATTTGATGCTGATTGCCTGCAATGGACAATATCTCTTCCATTACTGCAGGTTCTTTAACAATTTGGTTAGAAGAGGATGATTTGGGCATCATGCAACCATTCCCAAAGCTGCACTCAAACAAAGATGAACATGCAGAATGTTATCTGCTGTTACCCACTGTAAGTGATCTGCTGAGCTTAGCTATTGCTTGATCTACCACTACATCTTCATCTATGCTAAGCTTTGTCTTTAAATCATCAGGTAATGCCATTAATTCTTTCACCAGCTTTTCAACCTGAATCTGCTCTATAAAGATGCGAGTCATGTAAGACCCTTCCAAGCCCAATTGGTTAGCCGCAACATTCACAAATATTCAATCTCTTCTTTGCTCCTTTGATACAGTGAAATCAAACTAAAGTAAATATATTTTATCCAGCAGCATTGGACCTTTAATATTTCTTTGAAGCTGTCTTAGATTCTATTTTATGGTGTCTTTGATTTGAGCTTGCTAAAAAGAAAAAAAGTAGAGAAAGCAACATAATGAGAAGGCAAATATCCAGAAGCATAGAATTAGCTTTTGAATCCATTAGGTGATGAAGCTTCAAATGAAGTATTATGTTAGGCCATGTTTTTGTCATGGTGTGGATCTTATATCTTACTTGACGAGATAATACCATTTAATTGCATCATCACCATTTGGACCAAAAAGCCATGGATCGAGTATTGGGCAAGATGTTGACGGGTTATAGAGCTTGTCGTGTTAGCCCAGTATGATATAGAGATTTCTATTTCTATAGTGATCTTGCCAAAAATGGGAAAATTAAAGAAGACAACATAAATTAGTAGACAAATATCCATAATCCTAAAGTTAGCTTTTGCAATTCATTGGATGATGAAGCTTCAAATAAGACATTGTTATGTCAGACCATGCTTTTGTCATGTTGTAGATCTGATATCTTACATGTCTAGATCATACCACTTAATGACATCATCATCATTTGGACCAAAAAGCCATGGATCAATCACCGTGCAAGATTTTGATAGGTTGTGGAACTTATCGTGTTAGTCTTGGTGATGAAGCTTTAAATGAAACATTATGTTAGGTCTTCATATAATGCCACTTAATGGCATCATCACCTTTTGGATAAGAAAGTCATGGATCGAGCATCGAGCAAGATGTTGATTGTTTGTAGAGCTTATCGCGTTAGCCCAATATGATATAGAGTTTTCTATAGTAATAACTACTACGCAACACGTGTTCTTATTGCCTTTTGTTGATGATAAATGTCCACTTGCCCTTACCATAAGGGAGAAGGCAATATTAATGAGACTATGATGCTTTATAAGTTATGTTGAATAATATATAATATTATTATAATTATTATAATATTGTGCTATCATATTATTTTTAAAAAATATCATTTACTATAATTATTTTATTTGTTTATTATACCATGGCAAATGTTTCAATTTGTTGGTTATTACGGTTGCCAATTTTACCAAAAGTAGTAAATTGCTTTAAAATTCAACGTATTTTAATTTAATTAAAATAAGGGGCAACTAAAAGGCCTTCCCCCGCTTTCCCTCCGACAAAGGACAAATGGATCGGGCATAAGGTCATCTCTCTCTCTCTCTCTCTCTCTCTCTCTCTCTCTCTCTCTCTCTCTCTCTCTATATGTGTATATATATATATATATAGATCTTTCTGTTTCTTTTCTCTATAGTTCTATCAGTCAAGAACAGGCAAGGTAAAAGATGTCACAGCGATGGGTATTCCTTTCCGGAAGAGATACGTTCCCGTCAGGCAACGTCCACTGCGAATCCCGTCACTGGGATGGCGACGTCGACCCTGCGTTTCGGTCTCGACCGGCTTCGGCCACCGAGGTGGAAGGGAATGAAGGCGATCGGTGGGCGCGATTGCTGCCTGAGCTCCTCACCGAGATCATAAAGAGGGTGGAAAGTGGCGAGGATCGGTGGCCTCGCCGGAGGAGCGTTGTCGCGTGCGCGTGTGTGTGCCGGCAATGGCGGGAGATCACCACCAACCTTGTTGGATCGAAGCCGCAGTCGGGATTGATAACTTTCCCTTGTTCTCTCAAGCAGGTCCACTGCGCATTGCTCGATATCTCCTTTTGCTCATATACCGATTTCTCGTTGTTTCGTTTGGAGGCTATGATAGCCGTGATTATAGTTCTTAAAGTATTTTCCCTGACATTTGCCACGAATGGGATGTCCTGTGGAATTTGATGTCTCTTGTTTTTGTTTTTTATTGGTGCAGTTAAATTGATTTTGTGTTCGTTTGATGTCAAATGTAGCCAGGGCCGAAGGATGCTTTTATGCAATGCTTTGTCAAGCGAAACAAGAAGAATTCAACTTTTTACCTTTATCTTGGTGCATCTGATAGTAAGTATGAGCAATTAAACTTAATGTTTCAACAATTTGTTCCTATCTCTATTGGAGGTTTGCATGTATGGATTTATGTTCTCTGAATTGGCACACC
Organism: Vanilla planifolia; assembly: GCA_023846275.1. Taxonomy (NCBI): domain Eukaryota; kingdom Viridiplantae; phylum Streptophyta; class Magnoliopsida; order Asparagales; family Orchidaceae; genus Vanilla; species Vanilla planifolia. Next base: position 11,764,490 of record CM043877.1, read on the forward strand.
ATGGGATTAGTTAACCACAACCAATTGCCACAAATGCTGTTACCATTTATTCTTTTGTGATTTCTTCTTTTTGGGGGCATTTCAATTATTTGCTTTACACTGATGAAATTTATGTCTTTGCACACCCCAGGATAAAGCCTTAAGTTCTATTAGTTGGCATGGAAGCTTTTTTAATCTGACCAATGCCATTGGTGCTCTATCACCAGCATAGCCTTATTGCGTGAAGTGTTTTATCTTTTATTTGATTGTGCTTGTGGTTGATACGTAATTGGAACCGTTAATTTTAGATGCTGCTTGTTAAAATCTTCTCCCTGTTTTTATTTTCAGAGGTACTAAAAGTTTCATTACTTTTAGGTTATAATTGCTCAGTTTTATGGTTGTTGTCAATTTTAAAAAGAGGTTTGAAAATGAGGATTTGAATAGGTGCTTTTGGAAGAAAAAAGTTCTATATAATAGAAAATGGAATTTTGATGAAAGTATTTGATAAAAATGGAGTTTGAAAAGATGTTTTTAGTTGAAATAGAGTTTGAAACTCGATTTCAAGCTGGATATGCACACTCTTTTTCATGATCTTTTTGAGCCAGATAAAACATATGCACACAATATCAAGATGGTCATGGTGGCATGGATTAGTAAAGTTGATTTGAGTATAGAAACCAATATTTTAGAGGGCTTTCTTGGAATCTAGCTTATTATTGAAGTTTAGATGGATTCTTCTAAATATGTTTAACCAAATATATGGGACTTACTAGGGCAGAAACACAGATACGTCTCAATATACATGGGAATCCTGAAGCAACAGAGTGCAAAAAATTTCCTGCCCATGACTGGTGTCTATCCTTCTTAAAATTTTTAATGGACTATGAGTCAAAGTTTTAAAAAGAGGACATGCTTTGAGTGGGGAAAAAATTCCCTATGGACATCCTAGGAAGACAGGTTTAATGCATTTTGGAGCTAATTTAGTAAATTGCATACATCAAATGCATGTAATTTACTAAATTATCCTAAAAGATGTGTTAAAGTTGTGTGTCCTTAACAAATACTTAGTAAGGACATCCTGAAGGAATATTTTTTCCTTAAGAGTGACTCTATGCATGTGTAACAGAAAAAAAATGAAACTTGAGATGAGCTAATTGTTTATTTATTATTTTCCTGCCAAGTTGTGGTTTTACATCTTTAAACTTAAGATTCGGTTACTATTTGTTTATCATTTTCAGTGTTTTTGATCTTGATATGAAGGATGTGATATAAATTGTTGTTCTTTTTCTAGCATTATACTTATATTTACTACTTCTACTCTCTATCTAATGTACCGTTTACAAAGCTATCAATGACAACTGTTTCTTTCCAAATTCTATGCAACTTTAAATCAATTCATGTTTGCATAAAGTATGTTTACTTGACATGTGGCTAGCAAATGAGGTTTGTATCCTATTAATTACAACTTTAGTGGATGAAAAAGACAAGTTTCTAATTTTTTTGTAAGAAAACATAGAGAGATGTTGTACATGTTATTTATTTAAACATATGGCATTCCAAAAATATGGCTCATTAGAATTTTAATATGCATTTATGAAGTTGATCTTTTGATGTTATTGAATAGTAGTTTGATTTTAATAACTTTGATCTAAGCTATTTTAAAATAGATATTAAGTAGTGTTGATGTGGAAAAGGGATTTGGAGAACTTAAGCAAAAGTTTTACTTATGGCAAAGACGAGGGAGCTTGATCAAGATAGATTAGCACAATATGTCGAGATTTCAAGAGAAGTTTGATTTTAAGCTATTTTGTGTATATGACACCGTTTGAGGTTGATCGTCACTATTGAAGATGTCTTAGCAATGTCAGATGCGAAGGTGACGTGGTTGACACAATGGCGATGTGGTCAGGTGAAGCTGGATGCCAAGGTGGCTTGGCCGTGACATGGATGGTCGTGCGTGAGAGTGCGCAGTTGGTTTAGGCGGGTGCTGAGGCCACTGTCTGGTCGACATGGGCCTAGTTCAGCATGTCCTTGGTTCGATATGGTTGGTGCACATTTCTAGAATTTTTTGGAAAATTTGGCCAAGTTCTAATAGGTGCGAGCAATGTGCTTAAGAAGAAAAGGGGAAAAATTGAGGTTTTGAGGCTTGGGAAGCAGCATAGATGCGAAGGTCACTTCGGATGGCAAACGAAAATTGTGAAGCTTGGAGACAGAGAGGGTTTTCGGGGAGCAAAAAGTGAGCTCGGATGTTATTTCAAGACCTCAATCGGATGTGACTCTTCTTATGAATGACCTCTGGTGATGAAGGCAAGGGATTTTGGGCCCAAGCAGAGGCGGGTCGTTGGACTATTTCTTAAGGAGGATGTTCTCGGTGGAGAAGATGTGTCTTCCATACCCTTTAGCTAGTGGGAAGGGGGCATCTTATAGTGGTGCTCTGCAAATTGTGCCAAATCTATGTCAGATCTCTCTTTCTCTTTTTTATTTCAACATAGGGATATTTTTCAGGGAATCCAACAAAGTGCAATCGATTTCTCTCTCTCTCATTTAATTTTATAATTCTGCTTCTTAAGTAGTGAGCTTAAAAGTTCTTTTTAAGTTTTATTTGAGTTCCATATATTTAGTAAATATATAGAAAAATTTTCTTGATTAAGTTTTTGTAAATAAATAAGTCTTTTTTCTGTTAAACATAAATGTATTCTACTATTTTGTTACCCTTGAAATATGCTTTCTTTGAGTATTATTCTTCCACATGCTGTTTGAAAGCAAGGACATGATTTGCATGCTATTTTTCCAATAATTTGAAACAATGTTTGCTACCGGGCAAAAGCATTGGCAGTGTTTTAGTTGCAGAATATCTCCAATTGATATGAAGTAATGCCTTTAATCCAATCGCTTTGCCTTCCCTTTGTTCCACCTCTTTCATGCACATGCTGCCTCTCAATTCTGATTGATTTGTTTATAACTGCACAAAGGCACTCAAGATATCATTTAAGCCTTTGAACCTTACCTGCAATCTGTAATTGATTGTTGAAATATCTTTACTGCTGCAATTTATTTATTTTTGTATCATGAACATTTACTGCTGTGTATGGTGATTACATTATCTATCTTTGAGGATTTTAACCTTATTTGGTTCGTGCTTCAGCATTTGTTGATAAAGGGAAGTTCCTAATAGCTGCCAAAAGATACAGAAGTGGAGCTCAAACCGAGTATATACTGTCCATTGATTCAGATGATCTCTCTCAACGAAGTATTACATACATGGGAAAGTTAAGGTTCGTCTATATTCATCCTCTTCTCTTTGCAATTTTCTTCAACCTTGCAAGGTCATGCTTAAACCCTTTGCCATGGTGCACTAATTAATACATAAAGGCCTTCATGAGATAACATTTGATAGCATGATATATAAAACATGTCGGTTTGATCTCAACCTAATCTCACATTTTAGACAGACAGGATTCGATCTAAACTTGATTTGATCAGGGCCTGGCTTGTTGGTTTTCTGTTCGAATTCAATTCAAGCAAAAAATTATCCAGTTTTTGTTTATTAAATTCTTGATCATAATATATGTATATGTATGTGTGTATATGTATATGTGCTATGTTAAGTTGATTAAACAATAGTTTGAAATCGACTTGCAATATGTTCAAGCTAACAAAGCTATGTTCAGATTTGATTAGCTAATTGATTTTATCTCACAAAAACTTATCACCAGGTCTGACTTTTTGGGAACCAAGTTTACTTTCTTCGACAGCCAACCGCCTCACCATGGCGCCAAGCCTTCGAACGGCCGTTCATGTCGACGGTTTACCCGCAAGCAGATCAGCCCACGAGTACCATCAGCAAATTTCAAGACAGGACAGCTCTCCTATCAGCTCAGCTTCCTCCGAACAAGATCCCCAAGACAGATGAATCTTCAGCTTCCTTCGAAGGAGATTCCCAAGTCCAAAAGCCTTGGCGTCGAAGCCCCGCTCCTTATGAAGAACAAAACTCCCCGGTGGCACGAGCAGCTCCAATGCTGGTGCTTGAATTTCCATGGAAGAGTCACGGTGGCCTCTGTGAAGAACTTCCAGCTTGTGGAAGTTGGAGAAGAGGAGACGGTTCTGCTTCAGTTTGGCAAGTGCGGCGACAACGTGTTCGCCATGGATTACCGGTATCCGCTCTCCGCTTTCCAGGCCTTCACCATCTGCCTCACGAGCTTTGGTATGAAGATTGCCTGCGAATGAAGAAGAAAACCGTGAGTTGTTCTTTTGACCTTCAGTTTCTTTCTATTTTGTTCTTGTTGCTGTTTCCATCTTCCACTTGAATGCTTTGGTTGTTCACTTTTTTTTTTGTGTGAAAATGTGTTTAACAATCCACTACAAAACTGTTGTATTGAAGTAGCAAACTCTTCACTTGCTTTGTATGGAAAAATTTGTTGATTTGTTCACTGAAGGGTGTTCTAAATGCTTGTTAATTCAAAAGAACAAATAGCATGAAAGTGATATCATAATATGTTATGTAGTAAACCTATTGCTAATTGTTATAAGGTTTATGGTAAAGATTGGAGTAGCTTGACTTCTATGTTGATGTTCCAATTAATTAGGTTTATTTTTTGAGGATAATTCAATTACTTCAAAGTCGCTTATCATAACCTATTTGATATATGAGTTTTACTCATTCTATTATCTCTAGGTTATTTTAATCGATCTATGTGTGTTTTTAAGTTTGTTCTTAATAATTGTTTTGAATGAGATAATTCTAAAATTACATATTGTGTTATTAGGTCAATTGGTGGTTGTGTTGGTTGAGATTCACATATTCTATATTATTTTTCAGACATAGTTGTTATAAGTTATTGGTGTTGAAACAAAGTTTTTAATTGAGACCATAAAAAACAAAATAAATAATTTTCAAAATGTAGTAATAAGAAAACGTATAAACATAGAAATATTATATCACCAAACTTGAAAAAATAAGATTTTTGTTTGTTTGTTTGTATTTTTTTTTAATAATGTTTAGTAATTAATAATATGTATACAAAATTAAAAGATGTTTATTTAATGATAAATTAAAAATATGTAAGTTCTTAAAATTAATCATGCTCTGAAGTCAAATTGATATAGGATAATATGCTAAAGCATGCCTTTAGTTCGTAGATAATAAGAAATGCTTAATTTTAAGCAATATATCTGTACAAATATTTACCTAATATGCTTTAGTTTTGAAATGAAAAATTTAAAGATCATTGGACAAGCAAGAATTTTTCTAGAGGCTAAAATTAGCACAAATCTTTAACACGAGAAATCTTAATCTAAAAGAAAAATAATTTGTAATCCACGACCAATATACTTAAGTTAGTGGTGAACTAATAAGGTATATGCAAGTGGAGTTTTTAAAATACAAACAAAGAAATTCATATGTTTGGTTTCACAAAGCAGAGAATCAGATGCGAAGATTAATCTCCAAAAGACAAAATAAAGAGTATTAAGGTGTGTTTTTTGTGGATACTAGATAATAGATCAGGATCTCCCCTTTTGAGTCTCTCGCTCACCTTCTCGATGCACATATAGTATCACACCATCGGATTGATTGTACATAGCACGCTTGTATAAAGCAAGCTTGGCAACATCATTTCGTTATTCTGTTCAAAATTTCATTATTTACAACATAATGAGCATCTCTATTTATAAAGATCATAAAGGTACCAGTAATTTACTAAATCTAAGAATATGAAAAGATATTTAGAAATATTAAATACTACATTTTAGAATTCTAAGATAATTTAAAAATTCCAAAACACATTACAAAGTTTTTTTTTTAAAAAAATATTCTTTGAATTCTATAAAAAACTATCTTGAAAAGTTGTAAAATTAAATGCAACAAGCAACTCCCAAGACTTGAGTCTGATTTGCGAGTTGGAGTAGATCTATACTGGTTCGCAGATCATGGGTCGGCACAAGTCAGAGTGGATCAACATTGGTTAGAGCGGGTTGATGGGTCAATGCAGGTTGAACAGGCCACAATACTTGATACAAGTTAAGCGAGCATAACCAATCACGAGTGGTGTATAGCAACAACAGTGGCAAATGACAGTTAACGACTGAAATAATGCAAAAAGCTCAATTCTAAGTCATTTTTGACCAAATTATGCACCGTTTGAACTACGAGACTACTGCAAGGATGTTTTGATTGAATTTTAATTTAAAAACATCTAAAAACTGTCAAATGATCTTATAATGATTTAAAATAAAGTATAAATATAAATAACTTGACAAACTGACACAAAAATAAACTGAAATGTGTGATAAATAAGGGTTCAACTATAATTGACCCTCACAATAATAATATAATAGAGATTAATGAGAAATAGATAATCCAATTCTAACACAACTCTAAGTTCGATAATACCAGTATGCTTTCAAGTAGAACCTCTATGTGATGTACGAGACATTATTATATCAATAATACTACCATCACTAACTTGGTTTACATTTTTTTAACAACATAAATATAGTTTTTGACAATTTGACATTATAACGAGTGATGTTCTATCAATAAAACATAGTTTATATTATTTCTTTGTATTATGGTATAAATATTTGTAATAAAACTGATTTGGTTTATTTGAAATGGAAAGGTTTGTATTAATTGTTGTACAGTTTTTGGCATTATCTAGAAAACGAGATAAATGAATGTCACAATGTAATGGAATCCACAATACATTATACTTAATAAAAGATTAAAATAAAAATAAATAAATTAAATGTGACTAGCATTATAGTAAGGCAACCAAGAATGACCCAATCAAGCTAGGCTTATTAATATGACTATTAAGATGACGAAACATCATCATCCATCTCATAAAGTAATAGATGTAAGTTATCCATTGATGACCAACACTCCACAAGTACATAAGAAGCTAATTGTTAAAGTGCATCTAAATGATGTCTCAAGATTATGCAACCCTAACATCCTACATGGTGATGGAAAAACATATGGCGTTGTGATTACGTATGTTATGGTTTTCATGTATCTCATTTAGCCATTAAAGTATCCTCCAAATTTTTATTATATTTTTATATTGTTATATATTTTTCAATTATATTTTTGTATATATCTAAAGTGTGTATAAAGATCCCACAATTTGACAACTAAACAAAGTTTATGCTTACCTAGAAAATTGTATAGTGTTCTAAACTTAGTTTCATCTGTCATAATGAATTCTCAATTGATCATGATAATCTCATCATTTTCATGAGATGCTTATGATAAAAAAAAATATATTTAATTTTTTATCATATGTACTTTATGTTGTATTAATGTATTGAGATTTTAGATGTATTAAGTTTTAACTTGGATTTAGATTAACACCTTTTGGTTTATTTCTTGTGAGAGCTCATGCAATTTCAAATGTGTTAATGGATGTTGTTTTTGAGTGTTTTTGATAACTATAAGACATTTACAAGGATCTAAATTATTATTTGAACAACTTCACAACAATACAAATCCATGATAATTAGGTAGTTAAGTAAAACCAATCTTGCCAATTGATTATTTTACAATTAAAATGATATGTTTGCCACCTTTTATTACTTAGCAATCATATTTGTCAAATATTATATTTATACATATGATCATATACAAAAAATCAAACTCTTTGATATCATAAATAAAGTGAAAATTGAAAGCATTCCTCTTCAATTAGCTAGTCACTTACTCTTAGGAGCAATATATGGACTAATCCAACTTAGCCCAAGATAATATGAAATCATCCTTGAGTTATTCAACAAGTTCGTACATCTATTTCTACCTATTGTCTTACCCTACAATTAGCCCTAAGTTTGTTAGAACCTCTATCACTATACCATTATTTATCATTTTTAAAAAATCTATAAAAACAATATGAATATTTTAAATGTGTTTCATTTATTCTCTAAATGCATTTTATATCTTAAAAAAAGAGATTTAAATAGGTTGGTAAAGTAGATAAGCTAGAAGACCTCTCTTTCTAGCTAATAGTAAAAATCATTTTTTTTATGAAACTATGATATTATATCAAAAGCGGCATAAGCCATACAAGAAATCCACATGTGGAATCCTCAAGGAGGATCAAACATGAAATCAAACTGCATAAGTTTGAGTAGGGGCTTGGGAATGGATTCCCCGGGATCCCATACGAACTCATTAAAGTATGCAGCACAAGCCACCCAGTCAGCAGGCACATTCCCATCTCTATGGATATGGCAAAACCAGACTGCCTCCAGACACCTAGCATACCTAAGAGTCTCAGCAAAGTGGCCATCCTCAGGGGGGGGGGGGGGGGGGGGGGGGGGGGCTGGGATATCATCTCACGGACCACCTAGAGAGCCGTCATCGAGTCAGTCTGAATCTCCACGGCCCGATGAAGGGGAAGGGGACCCCTTAGCATGTTGAGGGCCTCGAGCATGGCCTGGACCTCCATCATATCGACAGCCTGGGAGAAAACCCTCTTACCAGCCACCAAGAGCGGCCTCCCCATGCAATCTCTGACAACAGGTTAAGACCGGCAATGTAATCACCAACTGCAGCATCACAATTCACTTTTATCCATCCTGTTGGAGGGGGGGGGGGGGAATCCAACCGTGGATTACAAGCAAGTCCGAAGAGTTGCAAGGATTCCCGCTGGACAGGGATGAATAGAAGTAATATTGCCTGAATGCGGTAATCACCTCGATCTTGATCGTCCGTAGCAGCGAGCACGACATAGCCATCGGATTATTATGCATCATCGCATTCCGCCTTGCCCAAATGTAATACATCGTGGTGGCCAACGTGGCAGCATGCCTAGCACCATCGCCACTGCGCGCTGCCTGCGAACCCACAAACCTCAGGAGTCGGTCGAGGAATTGCAGCCCAGCTCCCGCACCTGTGGACCGACCCAGCGCAGCCAATGCCCCGCGAGCCTAGCAGTCAGCCCAGAGTTCCTGTGCACGCGGGCAGTCCCAAAACACATGTTGCAAGGATTCATCCGCCGCGCAGCCCCATTGGCAGTTGTTGTTCTGGAGCATTCCCCTACGGGCCAGCCACGCAGCCGTAGGGAGGAAATCACCGGCGACCCGCCACATGAACATGCGCACCATCGACATTGCTTTAATCTTCCAAATGCCCCTCATCTCGTCTGCGTGATGCCGGCCACCCCGCCTGACGGTAGCATCAGCACCACACACCATATGCGTGTAGATTCTTCCGCTATCGACCATCACCGTCTCGGTGTGCAGCTGGAGGAGCACGTTCTGGGCTGACGTCCGAGCTCTCGGAAGATGCAGAATTCTATCAGTTAGCTCCTCGCCCGCCCAAGCACGGATGATGTCCACATCCCAGTCCCCAGCAGCCGTAATGCAGTCAGCAACGCTCGCCGGCCAATTGATGTTCATGTTAATGAAGGTCGGCCAACAGCAGAGTGGAAGGATACCCAACCAATTGTCCTCCGCAAATCTCACCGTCCTCCCATCGCCGATGCGCCAAACGAAGATCGACATTGCCACTGGCATTGCCTCCAGCACCATGCTGCACACAGGAGATGCGTTCCGGGAGCTTTCATAAGAGGATTCATCAGCGTGTACTTCCACCTCATAATTTCAACCCAAAGGCGCGCTTGGAATTGTTCATTTGTAGCACGCGCTGTCATACGCGGAAGTCCCGGAGTCCAAGCCCGCCAACGGCCTTCGGCAAGGTGATACAGTCCCATGGCGCGTATGCATCGTGTGCGCGTTGCTCGTCCCGCTCCATAGGAACCTTCTAATTCTCTTTTCCATGTCATCAAGTACTCCTGCAGGCACCGCACAATGCCACAAAACATGATTTGGGATGGCAGTAAGAACAGAGGAGGCCAAGGCGGCTCTGCCGACAAACTACAGCGGATGGATACACCAATTGACCACCGCAGCGTCATTCCTTTGGACCAGAAAATTAAGGTCGGCCTTGTTCAGGCGCCTCGCAGCAATGGGGACCCCAAGGTACGTGAGCGTCTGGCCTTTCACCATGCGGAGTTTCCTCAAGACCAGCTTGGCTTTCTTCTTATTGAACTTCGTGCTGAAGTATACTTTGGATTTCATAATGTTGTCGCGCAACCCTGCAGCCTCACCGAATGTCCGCATGATACTATGCACAACGCCTGCGGCCTCGCGCGTGGAGGAAGCAAACAGCAGCACATCGTCCGCGTATAGGAGGTGCGAAATCCGCGATGCGTGTTGCCCTGCTCTGAATCCAAGCAGCTGCTTCGTCTCATAGTCCCTCACCAGCCATGAAAGGAATTCAGTAGCCATGACGTACAGGTAGAGCGAAAGCAAACATCCCTGTCGGAGTCCCCGCTGCGCCACCACCCAAGGGAGGTGAGAACCATTGACGAGAACACCAAATATCGGACAAGTGATGCACACAGCGATCCATTCACACCAGACAGGGAAATCCCATGATCTTCATCATCTCGAGCAGGAAGTCCCAATGCACGTTGTCGTAGGCCTGCTCCATGTCAAACTTCACAGCCATAAGGCTCGAAGCAGCAGTGTAGGCATGCATCTTCGACGCCATCTCCTGTGCGATGTAAACATTATTTGATATGCTACGCCCGGGGATAAATGCTGCTTGCTCGCGCGAGATGCAGCTTGACATCAGCGGTTTCAGCTTCTCGACCAGAATGCGCGTCACCACCTTATAGATGGTGTTGCACAGGCTGATTGGTCGGAAGTGCTCCTGTCTGCACGCCCCCTGTTTCTTCGGGATAAAGACAATGAGCATGTCCTTCCATTCCTCCGGCAACCTCCGTTCCTCAAAGAAAGCCTGCACCGCGCTAATGACGTCTTTGAGCGTGATGGCCCAATTGCCGTGCAGAAACTCCGTCGTGATCCCGTCGATGCCCAGAGCTCTGTTCCTCCTGATTCCCCGCATGGCCGCAGTAATCTCACTTTCGGTGACCCTGCATCCAAGTTTGGATGCCACATCACCGCAGACGATGCCAGATAGCATAGGGATCGACGACAATGCCACCCGGCCCCCGCACCGCCATTTTCCTTCAAAGTAAGCCAAAAGAACACTCCTAATGCTTTCAAGTGAATCCGTCACCTTCTCTTCTGCGTCCCTCAGCTGAGTAATTCGGTTTGTCCGAGCACGAGCCGTGGCAGCAGCATGGAAAAACCTGGTGTTGCTATTCCCAAGCTGCGCCCAATGCACTTTAGCGCGCTGCCACCACCATTATTCCTCATGTGCAGAGCCGCAGTGGAAGGCCGTGACCATTGACCAAGCCACATATGCTCCTCCTCTGTTAGTCTCTCCCAGGACTCCTTTGATTGAAGTTCATCGATTCCTCTTTCCAGCTCCTCGTTCCTATTAACAATGTTTCCCACCTCCTTCCGGCTCCATCTCCGCAGCGCCATAAGCGAGCGCTTGAATTTAGTCATAATTGCCTCCATGCAATTTCCCCCGCCCGTCTCTATCATGCACGATTCACCGCCCGGAACAATTGTGGAAAGTCCAACCACACACTTTCGAATTGCAGCCTGCCATTGTTCGGTCGTGTATTCCTGCATCCCAGGTCAACCAGCAGCGGGCAATGATTAGACCCAAGCCAACAGAGATGTTGCACAGAGCATTTAGGAAAGGCCTGCATCCCTGCAGAGTTCATGAGGGCATGGTCTAATCGCTCCAGGATGTGCGCGCCAGGCCCATGTCCACCAGCTGCAACTCCTGCATAAAGTCAGCAAGTTCTTGCTGCCCCCTGTCGTAGATGAACTTCCACCCACCCCGTTTCTCCGCCTGTGCCATCACAAGTTTGAGATCCCCTGCGACGATGAGTGGGTCATCCCCACTGGACGAGTGCCTGATGGCGTCCCAGACCTCCCGGTGCTTGTGGTGGTCTTTAAGGCCGTAAACAATGAAGTAATTAATCTTGCAGTCACCACGTAGCCTCACCTCGCACGCCACAACATGCGTTGAGGCCGTCATGATCGTGATATCAACCCAGTTTTTCCATAATAGAATGATACTTGCCGATATGCCGGCAGAAGGGTGAGCAATGAAGTCCCAGTCCTTCCTAAGGACCCAGTTCCCATCCTGCCATGAGAAACACTGTGCTTTCGTCTCCATCAATGCCACGACTGCAGGATTCCCCTCGCATACCAATCTTTGCAGATATCTTCTTGACTTCCTGTCCCCAACACCTTTGATATTCCAAACCATGAACCGCATCTTCACCTGGAGCTTGTTATTGGTACCCACATGCAGCCTCGCAATTCTCCCGCATGAAGCCTCCTCCATCTTCCTTCTCGATGACCCCTGCACCCCACGAAGCGCAGCCCAAGAGAAATTCTACCATCTTGTTTTGGTGGAGTGTCCATCTGGGTTTATAGTTATGTCCACCGCCCATTCCTCCTACAGCAAAGGCAATTTCCCCTTGTTCCCTCCTACCTGCATCGCCTGTCCCGTTCCCACATCCTTCATGGAAGCATCTACATGTTTTATCCGCACCCAATCCTCGTGGGCCCTAGGGTGTGAGGCCCGCCTTGCCATACCTCTGCCACGGTCCATGGATGGGCTCCTCATGCCGTGATACATGCTAGCGGCCCCCTGGTCATGAATCTTGCGACTGACGGTCTTCCAAGGATTCTGGCTCACCTTGCCTACTATGCTCCTGTGGTCAGCCGCGCCCTGTCACTTACGCCGGGGTTGGACAAGCATCCATGGGCCCAGCTTTTGTGCCTTTTCCTCTAGAGCATACATGTTCTCCTCCCGCTTCCGAGGACTTATGGCGCATTCTACCTCAGTGATCTTCCTGTCACCATTGTGCGTAACCTCTGCCTCCATCAGTCCTCCTCGAACGACATTATCTTCTGGAGTCGCAGAGGAAGCTGGACATGCGTGCACCGCCTCCATGGACTTATGCATGTTGCACTGGCCCGCGTGGTGCCCAACGAGCCCGCATGAGAAGCAAATCCGCGGCAATCCCTCGTACTCAAAAGCTTGTTAGGTTCTTCCAAATTCTTCGTTGAGCCATATACCCGGTTTCAGAGGCTTCGAGAGGTCCATCCGGACACACACCCGAGCATAGGAGGATCGTTCCATCTCAGCAGTCCAGCCGTCAAGGAGAAAAGGTTCCCCAATAGTCTTGGCAATTCTTAAAATGTTCTCTACGTCCCAATATATGAGTGGAAGGCACGAAAAGCGCACCCACACCGGTGCGGACATCGCTGTTGCGGCGTTTGGTCCGAATTCGTGCATCCAGATATCAAGCCCCATGGCTTGGCTTGCGACCTGCCACGGGCCGCCAAGCCAGACTTCATTCCTGTCATTGATGGAGTTGAAGTGCAAGCAGAAACAGCCGGATGACAGGTCGAGAATCCTAAAATTCTTGTAGTGACCCCATCTCTTTAGCAACACCCGTACAATGACGGGGAATTGAAGTGTGTTCCCGTATACTCGCCCAACCAAATCGAATTTGTGAAATTCAATACGCCTATAGCAAGCTTCCGATGACATAAATACATCGCCGCCCTCAACGTGATCAGGAATACCTGCAGCACAATCCTTAACATCGATATTGGTCGAATGCACATAGGAGGTTGCATGACTACTCGAGGCAATGTTGTTGTTGTTTGCAATTAGGGCTTCTCTGAAGCTAATCCTTGTTGCGGGAACCTCTCGTCTCCCAGCAGCCCCATGCTCGGGGTTGATCGTTTCTTCCAAGAGCTTGCTCACCGCAGGCTCCGCAGCCATATGCGTTGTGTCCTCTAGCTCCATCATGCCAGTGATCGCGGTGTAACCTCCATTTGCTTCCCCACCTCCGTCCCCCTGGCTCTGACAGTCAAGTAGCTCAGTTGGAGCTTCCACATGTTCCACCTTGTTCGTCGGGTAGTCCCTGAAGTCATTCGTGCCAGTAGTTTCATTTAATTCGTCTGCCGCTGCATCTGAATTTTGAGAGAAAAGGGGATTTCCTTCGACGATCATCGTTTCCCCTTCAGAAGTGGAAGAGAGGCATTATCTCACTGACGAGTTGCTTCTAGTGGTCCTCACCTTCCTGTTGCTCCTCCTAGCCTTGACTCCTGCCATCTTTTGTCCCGTTAGGGCTATAGGTGACCCAGAACCATGCAAGGGGACGATCCGGTGTGGTGCGTCGCAGAGTAACTTTGCGGTTTAAACTTGTCCCCCCAAATGACAAGTAGGAGAATCGAACCCGAGCTGAGTAGATGATATCCAAATTACGTAAACTAATCTCATTGGCTAGAGACAAAGGGCATCTAACTAAGCAATTCACTTAAGCATGTAAGCTTGAAAAATAAACTCTTGTCAAAATGCTACATAACTATAAATATGTAACCCAAAGGAAATAACTAAAAAATTTAAGAGGCAATGACAATGCAAGTGATTTAGTTATAGAGCTATCATTGTCAAGTAGGCTACAACTATCATGCCTCATTCACAACTCTTCGTCATCAAATCTACAATTGAATACATGAGAAATAATGAATCATCACTCAAAATATCATTTTTAATTAATAAAAAAATATTAACAATAATGTAATCATAAAAGTGCAAAGGATAAAATACAATGTCACATTCCAACATATGTAATCTTGCACTAAAAATAATCTCACACAAACCCTCTCATGCATACTATCTTGCATCCAAAGTTAAAGATTCATCCTGGTGTTTCAAAAACATATCATGATAGTGATGGAATGTAACATAAACCAAAAGAGATTGATTTGACGAGTTACAAACACATTTGAAAATACTACAAAAAAAGGCTCACCAACACTAATGATCATTATATAAAACACATACCATCATCCTAGATAAGTGTCTACTTAGTAACATTACATTGGAAGAGTCTCTAATGATATTCCTCATGCAAGACCCACATATCCTCCATACAAATCATGTCTTGATATTTTAGGTGAAATGAAAATAGACACAACTCGAGCTTTTCTAAAGAGAAGAAAGAAAGAGGATATGCCAACGTACAGTCATTTCAGTTCCAAGAATGACTAATGCAGCATCAGCCTGTTGACCAAGCAGCTTGTGAAGCATCATGAACCTGTGCCTTAGGTAGCCCAAGAGAGTCAGCTAAGCTCTTCACCTCAGCTATCATTGCAACCACATCATTCAACTTGTTCACAGCTGAGCCAATACCCTATACAAAGAGATATCAACAGAAGATAGTTTTATTGTTAATTAGATAGCAAATAAAATTTGTTATGACGCCCTGATCCAAAGAGTGAAAAGAAGCAACTTTTGACATGTTTTTAGGTGGAGAGATACAGCATGAATAGTCCTACATAAGAAAAAGATATAAACTATATATATATATATAATCACTATATTCACATATTGAAATATTTGTTAAGATAAAATTTGTTTTGATTGGTATGAAATATTTAAAGAGAGATAATATCTTAACATAATAAGATCATCATAAAATTTTGTATGTATCAAAGTGCATTTTCACTTTTATAAGATAGTACTTCATAGAATTTAGGCCTGAAATGGAAATAACGAAACAATCAGCACAAACATGAGGAAACAAGAATTTGGAATGCATTCAGATGTGCCTTAGAATATAACTTCTTCAATTGTTTCAAGTCTTGAAGGAAAGTTGAGGCTTTACATTAATGAGATCGACATTTGGGAGGAAATTTCTATCTCTGAGGACCTTCACCAAAATGCATGTTTTACTAAAAAAAAAAAAATAGCCTACAGAAGCCGGATTTATTAGCTTTTTCAAAATATTTGGTGGCTTCTTCATAATTTTAGTTTTGGTTTTACTTAATTTTTTAATTCAATTTAAATTTAAGAAAATCAAAGAATGTCATAATATGAATATACATCAATCACACCATCATCAAATAAAATATTTTTTGTATTAAGTACATGTTCAAAAAGGCAGTGGTTGATCCATTAGTCTCAAATTATAGAAGTGAGCATTATTATGAAGTTGATGAGTTTTTAACCATGCTAAGTTGGTCAAGGGGTTTAATACCCAGTGAGATTTGTTTGAAAGATAAGAGGTTACTTGAAAAGGTTAAGCATTGCATTCTATCAATAGACTCACTCCATTTATTAGCTCACCTTTGTCTTACTTATTTTTTGAATGTAATTTATCATAACAATATTGTTATAATTTGGTCATAATGTAAAAAAAAATTCCTCAATGTTCCTCAAGCCAGCTAAAATGATCACAACTAAAACTGACACGCCAAGTTACAAATTATAATAAACTAGCAATCAATTTTGAGCAAAGTGGTGGTTAGTCGATTTCAAATTTGCTTGATTGGAGACAAAACTTCCTGAAATAGTTTTTTTTTTTTACCAGTTTTAGCCAAAAACAATTAAAAATGACTGCAACAACTGGGTTTTGAGCAAAACTCAATACATGGATTGGAAGTACAACTTTGGCTTCTATGGGTCAGCTTATGTGATTCACCGACACATCTTGCGTTTAACATAGATATTTGTTGGGAGCAATTATTACAAGCTAAGCCACTCAAACCTCAGTATATTCTATTGTAGCTACAGATGTGAATCTTAATATCATTGCTTTACCTATTAGTTTAATGCTTAATATTAATACCGATCACTTCTATACAAGATTAAGTATACAAAGTTAATCTACCCACTTACCTACATATAAAGGAAATAATACCTATATTAGTATTAGTTCAAATATATAATCTCATCTCCTATGCATGTCATGCTCTTTATTTGTTGTATTCATGTTATGTACTGCTTGATGCCCTCATTGATGTATGTGACACAAATGATAAAAACCTTTTACATCAGAATAAGTACAAATCTCCCCTCTTATGGTACTCTGATCATTTTACATCCATCCATCAACAAATATTCTAAAGGAACTACAAAAGAAAATATGTATGCATTTTACATTTCAATAGATAAAGGTAGTCCAGTTCTAAAAGGCTCCTCAATGCACAATGTCTAGGGAAGAGTTGCATCCAATAGATCTAATATATGCAATCTTATCCTACATTTTTGCAAAATGATTTTACAGTTTGAACAACAAAAAAAAAATTTACAATTGCACTAAGGCTCCCTTCATGGTTATATGTTTCATGCTTTAAAAAAATTCTAATCAATTATTTTGTTTTAAGTTAGAATAATGATACTACTAGACAAATAGAGAATGAAACATTGTTCATTTTATTGAGTATTGCTCGCTAACAATAGAATGATATTGTTTTCCTTTACACAGAAGTTGCAAAGACTGTCACTTCACCTATCATTACATCTATGCTCAGTAAAAAATTTTATTTGCATAGAAAAACTTAGATAAGGCACTGTTATATTCTTCATATCTTAAAAACTACCCAGTCATAAGTGTGGAATAAGGTTTTTTATGGTATCTAAGACATCCGTTAGGAAAACTTCATTTTAATTTTTAGAAAGCATAATTTAGTCTCTTAAGTGCAAAGATAACAACATGAAGAAAAAAAAGATAATAACAATCATATATGCAGGGAAGAAAAGTACCACTCCTGCAGCTCCTGCAGCTAATGCCATTGGTGCCGTAACAGTACTAAGTCCAGATGAACACATAACTGGAATTTTAACAGCTCTTGAAATAGAATATGCTGCTGCAAGTGTTGGTGTTGCCTATTTCCAAAGTACCCCAATGGTTAGACAATTATACACAGATAAGAATATAAGCAGCAATATCATTAGTAGGAATAAACATGAAAGGATTTATTAAAAGCAATTTCAAGAAAAAATTCTAGGAACAAACTAATGTTATAAACATATAGCTGAGGGATCAATGGAATTCCAAAGAAGATGATGTGCAAATTACAAAAGTATGATTACTAGGGGCAGAGCCTCCTTAATGAGACACCTACGAAACTCAACTACAACTAACAGATAATACTAAAAAAATAAAGGTAAATACTTCTAACAGTATAACTTAAAGCAATAGGCACTTAACCTTAAATATTCTAGCAGATATGGAAACATACAAACTAATCATCATAAAAAGAGGGAGAATTTGTGTGTTCTTTTGCATATCCATATCTTTTAAGAAAGATTTTGGATAACAACCATTTAGAGATCTGTGACCTTATTGATATGGGCTTGTTTCCTCAACTCTTGACCCATATATCAAGAACTTGAATCAGCAAAACCTCTATAGTATAGGCAGAGGTAATCCTTCCATTCTAACACTTGTAAAACATTAGGGCATCAGAGACCAGTCCATTTCCAAGAATCTGTTTAATTTGCTGCCCTATATTTTGCTGCAGAAATACACCCAATCTTCTGAACTTTAAAAAAAAAAATATGAGCAGTTATATCTGCATTAGCTTGAAGACGACTTACCCAAATAATTTCTTACCTTCTCAATCAAGCCAATCACTCCAGGTGCTGAAGGATTTCTGTACTTTCCACCTTCAGTCTGGATGATGTCAACGCCTTCCTGTTCCAGTAACTCTGCTAGCTTTACCTATTATAGAAAAAAATGGCAAGGAAAACTTTTCCCAATGACTCCAATAGGAATTCTTCTCAACTTTCAAAACAAATTCATACTATAAAACCAACCTGATCAGGGATAGTTAGGGTATGAGGTACAGTGACAGATAGTGTTATGGATGGCAAAATCTTTCTGGTC
Organism: Vanilla planifolia; assembly: GCA_023846275.1. NCBI lineage: Eukaryota > Viridiplantae > Streptophyta > Magnoliopsida > Asparagales > Orchidaceae > Vanilla > Vanilla planifolia. Next base: position 11,783,095 of record CM043877.1, read on the forward strand.
TGTTGTGTTAGACTAAGTATCTGCAAAAGTGGCATTAAAGGTTAAAACAGTGCAACAAAGAAAGAAATACTACATAGCTAAAAAATTAATTTCTGTGTCTGAGTTAGCCTATATAAAAAAAGAAAGAAATGATATTACAATAAAGATCGTCCTTTTAGCATCTTATTTTAGAAAACTTAGGTTGTTATAAAGAACATAAAAAATAAAAAAATTGATCAGAGAAAGTGCTTACAAGTTGTTCCAAATCCATAGTTATTACTTAATGCAAACCATTAAAATTATGCTCTGAGAATGCCACAGTTAACAGATCCATAAAAAGTAGTTAAGCCAAAAGAAGGGGATGACTGTAGTAAGATTTTGTGTGAAAAAGCAAATTCACCACCCATACTATCATTTGCCAACATAAAATTAAGTTTCATAGCTCATCTATAAAAACCAGCATCATGGCCAATGAGTTGTAGCACATATAGCATTACTCTTGTTGACCAAAGAGGTCTAAGGTTTACATCTAAGCATAGCCATAAATATCTCAAAAATAAATAAAAAACTTCATTATGGTAATCATTGTGTAAATATGGAAAAACATCCAAAACTAACTCCATTAAATGTTTATTCAGAAACAAATTAATGTAAGAAGATGAGAGCAACAATAATGAATTAGATCTAATTAGTTTATATCCAATGGAAGTATGAAAATGACAAAGTGAACATGCCAAGGGAATAACATAAGAGGATCCTAATGTTAACTGCATTAATAAAGTCAAAACATTTCATGAACACTAGAAAATTTCAGCTTATAAGCTTAGGCAGAATAAAAAGATTTGATACAATCTAACTCAGCAAAATCAAAAGCACATAAATCATGTACATGATCTACCTTAAAGGCATTGTCCACACAGTTAAAGCATGTTACTGCTTTAGCAGATCTTGGCAACAGAATGTTATAACGATATAACTAAAATTATAATTATAATAATGACACATGCATCTCGCACTTTTATTTCTGAGAATAATGTGCAATAGAATGTCTGGTTTTGAACAAAAGATAGCAAATTAGCTCAATCGGATGAACGATATGCACGAAAACTTATGGATTCATTGTTAATACTACCTGCTCTGAAGAGAAACGTTTACCCATCTCATAGAAAGAATCATAATTTCCAATTTCAACCTGCAAAAAGGAGTAACGGTTAAGCATCATGAGCAAAAAGCTACCGATAACTTCCAGTATTTCTATCATAAGATCATGATATGAAATATGAATTTAAGGCCCTAACCATCACGGCACCTGCTTCAACTGCAGCAAGAAATTCTGGTGGTTCTACAGACGAGACACAAACCTATCAACGGAAGGACAAAAAAATCAATTCAGCATGAATTCTAAAACACAAAGAGCATGACAATTAGTGAGCTGGCAATATAACCATGTCATCAACTGCAATTCCTCAACCTAATCTTGCTTTCAGCTAAAGTCGTTTGAAATGAATGGAAATAAAAATAAAAATGAAATTAGATATACATCAACAAACATCAATTTAGAATGTTAAAAAAGCTTACAATATAAACTAAGAGCATTTTTCATAGATGTGATATATATAATCTTAAATTTCTGATGTTTTAAAATTTGCACATGTTATCTTCCAAAAAAAATTTAAGAAAAGATGCTTCTTCATGCAATAGATTTGATGTTAGTATTGAGCATCAATAGAAGTGATTTGGAAGATCTTAATAAAATGAAGGATTATCATTGCATTTTTTGTTATCAATAGGCCAATGGTACACTCAATGAGGATTGACAAAAGATTTCTTGATAAGGGAAACTTTATCATGGCTTTGCTTTATGACCAAACTCTTTGCATCAGTTATAGATCTCTTATGAGCCAAAGCCAAGATGAAGTACTATTTTTGTCAAATTCAAGATGAAGTACTATGGTGTGTCCTTTTTCTAAAAGATATTATACCTACTAATAAAACAAAATGAAAGAGGTTAAAGATAACTTGAACTGATGTAGAACAATTTTAAGTCCAAGAGATTTTGTTTTAATCATCTAAAATTAAGTATATATAAAACTTTGGTTGTAGACATCATTATCAATATCATTAAAAGTTAATAAGAGAATGACTTTGTTTAGTTTGTACTCCAATACAAAGGTACTGTTAACAGCATAATCAAGGCAAATTCAATAAAGTAGATGAATACATGTAATTGAAAGATAACACTAAAGATTAAAAATAAATTCTATAAGAATGTCATAAGATCAATAAAGTCACAAATACAGTACAAAGCGTTAGCTAGTAAAGTCCAAAAAAATAAATAACATGAGTATTATAAAGATGAAGATGTCGAAATAGATCAATAGCTATACTCAAAAGAATATGATAAAAAATAAGTTCATTTAATAAAAATTGTACTATATCAATTAAGAATAAATTCAGAAACAATTAACCTAGATAATTTGTGTATGCTCAATGAAAGTCATAGAATCCCTCATATTAGAAGATATGAATTGTTAAATTTTTTCTAATAAATAAATAAAGATGTAAACCCCAAAAGAGTGTGAATAAAAAAATTAGAAAGAATTGCATTTGTATATATATTAAGGAAGGGTTAATTGAAAGATTGATTATGAAAATTAACCTCACAACACTTATATCATGTATACATATAGGAAGAATATTCAACAATTTATGATAGAAAGTAATAAAAATACTATATACTAAAAAAATAGAATAATAAAATAAAGAGAATATTCAATACTAAGAAAATAAAATAAAAATAAGAACAAAAATTCTCTACCTTCGAAATTTGCTACAAATTCTAATCCTCAAACTAAGAAATAGATACTAATCATCATGCCTCGAATCATCTCCTATCCACAATATAGAGATGTGGTAGTAAAATTCAAAGACAAACCAACCAACTCACATCTCAATATAAATGAGACATGCTAAAGAAACATTTTTTCATTCAATAATTCATTTACATACTTTTCATTCTCAAAAAAGAAAACTAGCACACTTATCAAAAGGAATCGCGCCCCGGGAATTGACGGAATCACAATGGACTTCGTAAATGGCTATTGGGACATTACGCAGCGGGATATTATTAATATTGTATTTGCCTTCTTCGAGGAGCGCAGGTTGCCGGAGGGCTGGAAGGACACCCTTGTAGTCCTTATTCCGAAGAAACAGGGCGCTTGCCGGCCGGAGCATTTCCGGCCGATCAGCTTATGCAATACCATCTATAAGTTGGTGGCTCGTATTCTTGTTGGCAGGTTGAAAACGCTGCTGCCTAGTCTTATTTCGCAGGAACAGGTTGCTTTCGTCCCCGGGAGGAGCATCTCGGATAACATAAACATTGCCCAGGAGATGGCAGCGAGGATGCGCTCCTATACCGCTGCCTCCGGCCTCATGGCAGTGAAAGTCAACATGGAGCAGGCCTATGATAGGGTTCGATGGGACTTTCTGCTCGAGGTTATGAAGGCAATGCGCTTCCCTGCCACTTGGTGCGAGTGGATCACAGCGTGTATCTCTGGTCCACGGTTTGCTGTTCTCATTAATGGTTCGCGGCTTCCTTGGGTGGCGGCGAGTCGGGGCCTCCGGCAGGGCTGCCCGCTTTCCCCCTTCCTCTTTATTATGGTCACGGAGTACTTGTCGTGCCTGATGCGGGAATACGAATCCCGGCAGTTGCTTGGGTTTAGACCGGGGAAGCACGCGCCGCGGGTTTCCCACCTCCTGTTTGCGGATGAAGTGCTGGTGTTTGCTCCTGCATCAAGGGAGGCTGCGAGCGCCGTTCGTCGCATTCTGTGGGCCTTCAGGGACAGCGCTGGCTTGAAGGTTAATTTCTCCAAGTCCAACGTTTACTTCAGCAATAAATTCAGCAAGAAGAAATCCCGCTTGATTTCTAGGAAGCTTGGCATGGAGCTTGGCCGGACTCTGACGTATCTGGGGGTTCCAATTACTGCGCGGCGATTGACCAAACATGATCTGAATTTCCTCGTCCAAAGGATTGACACTACTGTGATTAGCTGGCGCGCCCGGGTGCTGTCGCTTGCGGGCAGGGCTGCGCTGGCGTCCTCTGTTTTGTGCGTTATCCCCAACCACATCTTGCGGCACTGTATGGTGCCGGCGGGGATCCTTGCTAACATTGAACGGCGCATAAGACAATTCCTCTAGGGTGGCACGAGTAATGCGCAGGTGCTGCACTACGCGTCTTGGGACTGCGTGACTTTGCCGAGGGCGGCCGGAGGGCTTGGCCTTCGGGATCTTCGCATTTGGCACCAGGCTTTGCAAATGGGGAACTGTAAACGTATCCTTGGACGTGATGCGGGTTTATGGGTAGACATCATGAGGAGGAAGTATTGGTTCAACGATTCGCTGATGAAGGCACCCCGGAAGGCCTCTGCTGTGTGCAAGATGATCCTGGAAGCTATGCCGGCGGCGATTTCGTGCTTTGTGTGGCGAATCGGCGACGGCCGGAGGGTGCAGTTTGCGGAGGATAATTGGCTCGACGTCCTCCCTATATGCTGCTGGCCAACGTTCATTAATATGCTCTCCTGTTGGCCTGAGAGTGTCGCCGAGTGCATCAGGGCCGACGGCGTCTAGGATGTTGAGGCGATTTCCAGCTGGGCGGGCGCGGAGCTCATCGACAGAATTTTGCATTTTCCGCGTGCTCGGGATTCAGTCCACGATGTCCTGCTCCAAACGCACACCAAGACGGCAAAGGCTCACAGCGGCCGGACCTACGCGCATATCAAGTGCAACGAGTGGTCTTCCGCAAGGGGTGGCGGCTGGCGTCCTGATGAGATCATGGGGAGGATCTGGAAATTGAAAGTGTTGCCGAGGGTCCGGGTTTTCCTGTGGCGGGCTGCCGGCGATTTTCTGTCTACGGCGACGTGGATGGCTCGCCGGGGAATTGGTCGGGATTCCTCGTGTCCCCTGGGATGCACGGAGGTGGAGTCCCTACAGCACGCTTTGTGGGACTGCCCGCGTGCCCGTGACATGTGGGCTGTCAGCCATGTACATCACGTGCTGCTGGAGCTGGGTTGGCCCACGGGTGCAGCGTCCGGATTCAGAATTTTGGACAAGCTTTTCCGGCTTATGGGGTCTCCTGCTGCGCGTCGCGGCGTCGGGGCGCGTCACGTGGCAATGCTTGCCACTACCATGTACTACATATGGTTGAGTAGAAATGCGTTCAAACACAATAGCCACGTGCCCACACCCTGCTCGTTGTCAAGGACGATCAGGTTCGAGGTGAGCACGGCTCTCAGGAGGCATCTTGTCTATTCATCTCTATCCAGCGGAAATCCTGGCAGATCTTCGGATTTGCTTGTTACGCATGGCTGGCTTCCCCCCCCAACAGGATGGATTAAAGTCAATTGTGATGCTGCGGTTGGTGACTCCATTGCTGGCCTTGGTGTCGTTGTGAGAGACTGCTTGGGCATACCTCTTATGGTAGCTGGCAAGAGGATGATCTCAGTGGCTGCTGACATGATGGAGGTCCAGGCCATTCTTTTGGCATTCGACCTTCTTAGGGGATCCTTTCCCCAGTATCGTGCCGTGGAGATCCAGTCTGACTCGATGACAGCACTTCAGGTGGCTCGGGACATGGTTTCCAACCCCAATGGGGAGGGGGTGTTTGCTATTACTCTTCAATATGTTAGGGATATGGAGGCTCTCCGGTTTTCTCACATCCACAGGGAGGGAACGAGCCTGCCAACTGGGTTGCCCATGATGCTTGTCTACACGAGTTTGTTTGGGTTCCTAGGGGATCTCTTCCCCAGCCTCTTCTCAAACTTATGTTGTCGGATTTTTTGTTTGATCCCCTTTGAGGATCTTATTATAAAACCTGTGTGGCATTGCCACCTTTGATATAATGATATATCCCTTTCAAAAAAAAAAATAAATAAAATATAATTTAGATATTTTTGCAACAAAAGTGGACAAACAATATAACAAAGTAAATATTCTTAACCCATATTTAAATTCCCCATCAAGTGCTAGTGAACTTGTCATATCAATGATATCAAAAGAGAAAAGTTAAGTCAATTGTTGACTCAATATGCAAAATCATATACTAAAATTTAAATATATAGTACCATACTACTTTTTAATTGATCTATAATAAAAACTATATAAAAAACCCCTAACATGCAAAGTGTCAATAATAAATAGTAATGAAAACCCTTAGATAAACTCAATAATTATTTTTATGGGTTTAGCATTTACCTCTATTTACACTCAATACCACCGCTATTCCAAATAACAAGTAACGCTTGGAGACCATACCTCAATATCATGTGGTGGACACAAGGATGGTCTCAATGCTATTTGAAGGACTAAGCCTCTCAAGGTCCAAACTTAACATATTCTTATTCATGCATTGCATACTTATCAATACTTATTCATTCTTATTCACATTAATCTATTTTTATTAATACTTTTCAATTCTTACCTATTCTTATTATTTCTTATTGATATTTATCTAACTTTGTTCATAGTCATCTATTTGTATCCATACTTATCCATTCTTATCCATTTTATAGTCATTTGATAGTAATTTCAATACTTTATTAACCACAAACTATTATTATCATTGTTATTTTATAAAAATAAAACTTATATTTAAGGAATTTTTTTGATAATCAAACAACCTTCAATTTTCATGAAACCACTAGAATTAAAACATCTCAATGAGTACTTTCTAATGCAACTTAAACTTCCTAAATCAAACAATTTATATTTCCCAAAATATACAAGTAACTTGTATAGGTTTGACATTTGTCTTTAGTTTTAATGAACTCTAATTCCAGTGAACTTTCGTTTTGAAGATACAATGATTTTCATGATTCAAATTACTCTTGATTTTTTTGCTAAGTTTGATTCACATTGATACCATGTAAACAAGACACTTTCCATTATTTAAACCAAAAATTATAATTAAGAATTTTTAGTAAATTCCATTACATTGATCATTCCTAGTTTACCAACAAGTGATTTAAATCCTAATATGGAGAGAGATTTTGTCAAAATATAAGCTTCCTAACTCTATTGGAATGTAAGCAAGAATTATTGTTGTTTTCTCAATTTCATCATTTATAAAATTGGACACAATCCATACAAGATTTACCACACAATTCTGTATAGGATTATGAACAATACAAATGACAAATTTGCTGTCCAATTCTAACCTTGACTCAAGCAACTAGCATTGCAAAAGAAGTGATGGTCTTCTATCATACACCTAAATAGGTTGATGGTAGATCATAGAATCTCCTGCTATTTACAAATTGAGTCCTTTTTCACATATAACTTTGGTTATAATGACTTCTGATATTTGAAACTAAGATGATTGAGATGTTTGTCATAATAGAACATCATTATTTGACGATGAAATCATAAGAGACATTTTAAAAAAAAAATAACTAATGAGAATATCATGGGTAGAGCGATAGTATAAATCACATGCTCCAAAAAATTTCCAATCATCCACATTAATGCTATCCCAAAACGCACAATGTGAAGTGTAAGAGATCCCTAGACCTTTCAAATTTTTTAATAATTTATTGATAGAAAAAATTTTGCAATTAAGGCCACAGACATGAAAAACGTCCCTTAATTTTGATTAGTCAATAAAAGAGTGCATGAACTTTTGTGTCCTATGCATAGATTAGGGGATTCTCGTTTGCTCAGAGGTTTCACTATCTATCGTTCATTATAATCTTATTAAGTTTTGCATAAAGAATGGGGGAAATGAATTATCAAGTCCTATGTTAAATGCTACAATAGATGAGAAATCAGGTTCTCTCTCTTTGTTGCTTATCTATTGAGTCAACAGCTCATTCAAAAAATTCAATTGTTCAATTATTACAGGAAGAGGTGTATTTGGTTGTGCCGAAGATTTGGACACCATTAAGAAGAATCATGGAACAAGATGCCTCAAAAAAATTGTTGGCACAATGGGTTGAGGTGCAACAAAACTAGAATAAATAATCAACAAAAGGGTTGACGAAGTGAACAAGGTGGATAACCAGAAGAATTGAACAATGAAAAAATATTGGCAAGGCCTAATAATTTGCTATAGCAAAACAAGGAGATAAAACTTGGTAGGAAGAAGTCAATGGAGCCAAGGGACGATAAGGTTGTCGAGGTGGCATTAATAAAGAGAACTCACCTAATAAGATAGTCCACAAAGAAAATGCCCATTCTAAGAAATCAGAGAAGAGAAACATATCCCAAATAAAAAAAACATGATAGGAAATAGAGCAAAGGAGAGGAAATGAAATTACCGCTTTAGAGAAGCTAAAAGAGATCAACGAATAAGGGATCCACAATGACGGCTATTTTTCAAGAAATATTTCTTTTGAAACATGATCAATTGTACTAATCGAAAAAATTATGGCTATTTTGGATATGGTTGTAATTTCATGAATAAAAGTGACTTTGAACTTAACTTATTTGAATATATTCACAACACTTATTACATGTACATATATAAAAAAGACATTCTATTAGTTATAACAAGGAATACAAAGAATATTATATACTAGGAAAACAAAATAAGAGATGAAAAAAAAAATACTATATACTAAGAAAATAAAATAAGTGTAAGAATTAAATGAAAAGTATTATTCTTTAATCTAAGGATTGCTCCAAATTCCAATTTTAATAAATATATTACAATGGCATCATAAGATGTCTATAACCAACCCTATGTAATAAGATTCAAGCTCACTTTGTTAGACAATTTCTTGCATCACAAATGACAAGTAATAAAACATTGTATCCTTTATAATATGTTTAAAGCATCACTTAATACATGCAATAAATATCCAAACAATGATAGATTATCATGTTTGATAAAACATTATTTTCAAGATTTATATAAAAAGAGCTTAAATAACAAAATTAAGGGTAAATAGTAAATAGCTTTATTTAGTTTAAGATTATATACAATCAGACCCTTCACATATCCAAAATATTTACTTTGGCAATTCTAGTTTGAAAATAATAGTAATTAGGTCCTTTATTTAATAGAGAATGTTAAATATAATGTTTTTTTGCTAGTCATAAGCATCTTGAAGACTAAAATTGCAATACACCTGAAGTAGCCCTTTGTCGAGAGCTTCATTCCCCATGGATTAAGGTTCCATGGTATTATTCTTTAGAGTGGCAATTGCTCCAAAGTTCTGTTAGGGACGAAACAAGGAAATTGGGCTAAGGTGACAAAGATACAAGAACAACAAAACAACCAAAGTTATCTTCGAAGATGATGGTCCAACAAATATAATGAGGTGAGTGAGCAAGTGTAAATTTTAAGAGAGGGAGATGACTATGGTGCTTATCATGATTAGCATGGCCATAATTGGAGGATCTATTGCACATATGATTGGAGGATGGGAGGCAATTGAAGGTGATAAATTAGGTAACCAAGAGGAAGGTTATAGTAATAATCTGGTATAGAGGTCTTGCCTACAAGAGTGTGGAGGAGGTTGACAATGGGATAAAAAAGCATATTAACATGGATCTGACGATGTTGACAACAAAATAACATATTTGTTAATATGTCCAATCTAGAGGGACTAAATTGAGTATTTTGGATATGTGAAGGATTTAGCTACACATACTCCAAACTAGAGATACCTACTTACTATTTATCCTAAAATTAAAAATTACAGCCTTTAAATCATTCAAAGCTCAAATATTTCAAATAAACTAGAATTAAAACAAAAATATAATAGTTTGGAAGTTAGATTAAATTCAAATCCATATAAACTCAAACAAATTTGCATTTATTTGGCCTAACTTTAAGTTTTTTAGACCTAAAATGGATTGGCATATCTTACCCTTGTTCTTGCAATAATTTGTGTTAGTTCTAGAAAGATGTAATGCAAACACATCCCAAATTTCTTATGCACGAAACTTTTGAAAAACTCTGGAATATGAAGGAACAGATATGAGCTCCCAAGAAAACAGTCTTAAAACTATTTTTTTGAACACAGAGGTCTTTGACGTTTTTCCAACTTTGATTAGCAAAGATACAATGGTTTGCAACATTAGGAATAACAAACAAAATAGATGTTTAAGTACAGAAAAAGCATACATGGTAAATATTAACTTTCATGCACATGTTTATACACATAAGAAACTAAATTTGGGATGCAACCAGAGTAAAAAAATCAGTGAAAGTGAACACAAACAGTGTTTCTTGTGTTTGCAAATAGAAACTCCAATAGCAACAATGCACTCCTAAGGAAGAAAAAATAGTTCAAGAATTGAAAAATCACCGGAAGAGATGTGAGATTCATTGCAAGCTTGACTATATCTGGGTCACAGGCTATATCAACAAGTGTGGCACCTCCCTGTCATTAAGCCTTATTAATTAGACAAACAACAGCTGCAAGAGTAAAGTTAGAGAAAAATTTTGCAATATTTCACAGAAGAGAAAGAAGTAGGTGAAGTGATCCCTTTAACTTCAATAATATTTTATGACTATTGTCAGTAAAATCAACAAAGATAATAAAAAGACAAACTTGGCATGGAACACCTGAAACCAGAATTATCAAAATAAAAAAAGTGAACTATCAAGGAACCATAGGCAAATTGAGGTAACACGCTAGACAATGGTGACATGATTCTTCCATAGAATAAGCCTGAAATGGAAGATTTTTATCCTTGAAGTTGTTCACTTAATCATTAAGCAAAGAGAAACACAACTCAATATGGTGAATCAAAAGGGATATGAATGTTAAGATGACTACAAAAATGCATGCCAAATCATTGAGACAATTTACAGAGAAATTCTTGTACATTCTATTACCAACAAATAAACCACTTGTTGTCCGTTGTGATTGCCAAAAACATAAAATGAAAAAGAATAACACAAAAAGAAAAGAACAAAACATTTACATGAAAACCCAAAACTCAGAAAAAAAAACAATAATTGTATTCAAAGAACTTCATTATAACTTTAAAACAACTATAGAAGAATACAAGATACCCTGACAACTTTGTCAAAATCCTTCCTAGTTAGCACTAATGTCTTGAATGTCTCTTGACAATTCTCACGGGAAGAGTTGAAGGAACATAAAGTTATGATGTGCACACACAAAAATCTTCTATTGAATTAATTAAACTTCCTCATTTTATAGATATTCTCCACATCAGCATGTGTCTTCATCAAAGCGTTTCCCATTGACAAACCCAACCATCGCATACTCCATACCTTATTATTCCCTTGCTTTTCTACACATCGTGGAGATCAATCACAATTGGGTAGTTGTATTTGACAAGAAGTTAATCCCTTCTTTCGTTCCTTCATTCTTCTAGTGTGATATGCTTATTGTTATTCTATATGCACGCCACTAATAAGGAACATGACCTCAATTTATTGATGGTTATCACTTGATGTACTAAGCTTCAATGGTTAAAGGCACCATGCACTTCTAAAACGATGAAATCTAGCTCATTTCCATAGCGCTAGCAGTACATATGGGTCTCAAGATACTCACCTAAGTTCCAAAGTCTCCTCCTATGTCAACACCAATGTAGGGCCATAATATTAAATCATTCCTACTTAGGAACATAGCCTTATAAATTGTTCCTCTAAGATAGTGCATAATCACTCCACTACTTTCCAATACTTCCAGTTTAGATTATATATACATGGACTAACAACCACCACTGCATATACTATTTCTCGTTAAATCTAAAAAGGTTTCCTAGTGGAAGATCTCTAGATCTAGCATCTGAAGCTCTGAAATTGTCTACTAAATTCTGGATATACCATTTATTGTGATAGATTTATTGACATCCTTATCCCAAGCATCACTTGCAGCCACCAAATCCTACATTTCAAACTCTTTAAACAGGAGCTTTAGATCATGAATCTTCTGTATCCTCGATCTCATAATCCGCATGTTATTTATGAAAAGCAATAGACTCCTAAAACTTTCCAATTAAGTTTCCTTAATCATCCTATGTGCCTAATTTGCTAGTCCAAAAGAAAAAAAATAGATATGGGTGGGACAACCTAGGAATGAATACTATGCATACATGTTTAGATTGGCTAACTAATGGAAAAAGAGGAAAAGCGTTGCAAAACTGAATCCAAAGAACAACAACACGGCCAAATAATATATTAAACCAGGAAATTATACCTTCTCTGCCGCAATAATAACAGACGCAACATTATCCTTGTCGAAATTCAGGAGTCCTGAAATGATCTGGAAAGAAAACCAGAGCACAACTCATGGAAACAGTTTAAACAGTTCAGAGAGAATATGAAAAGAGATGATCTATGACAGAAAAACTACGAGTAAAAGAAACAAGAGAAACAGAAAAGACAGATCGAAGGTGAGACCTTAAGGGCTCTCCTCTCGTGGAAGCTTTTAAGAACAAGCTCCTTTGTTCCGGAAAGAGAGCACCTAGTAACGGCGACTTGTTTTCTGGCCGGGCAGAGGCTTCTTCTAGTTTGGACGAGCCGGAGAAGGGGATCGGAGCCCCGAGGGCGAACAAAGACGTCGCCATTGATGGCACACGAGAGAGGTCGACAAGCTGCTCCATGAGCCATTTGGAAGCTGGGAAGCGGCCATCAAAGGGACTGCGAGGGAAAAAGATAAGCTGCATAAAAAAAGTTCTAATAATTAAAAATCCTTCGAGAAAATATTCTTAGTAAAATAGAAATTTTGATTTTTCTTTTTTTAAGAAAATGTATATAATACTAAAATATTAATTTTTACATATTTCAAAACCATTTTAATAATATATTACATGCCAATTCTAACCATTTAATAACATCAATTTATTTATTAAATATTTTTACAAGACATTATCTTAAATCAAACAATAAGATTGCACAATAAAAATGACATATAGGGTGAACAATTGTATGATAACATAAATAAACAAGGATTAATTTGTGTATAATAATTAGTAATTTTTGTTAATTTTATTTTAATTTTTTATATGTTAATATATTTTATATATAATATTCTATAATGAGATGAATCACTAAATATTAGTGGTTATCATTTCATATAATTATTATGCATATGAGATGGATCTAATTAAAAATTTGTTTAGGGTGATATCAAAATAAAAAAGAGCAACGAGTTTTAGAATTTTAAAAATAATATTGATTGTTAGATCATGCATATAATCATTTGTTTTCATAGAGCATGATTCATCTATTTTGATTTATATAAATAATAGAAAATATATAATTTTATTAGTTCTATTAAGATATTATTGTTACAAAACTTTATCTATAATTCTTTTCTTTTTTACTTATAAAATTTAAGTGTTGAATTTATGTATTGATTTATTGATATTAATGAGGCTATAATTAAAAGTATTTTTTTCAGTGAATCATATGTGAATAATAATGTATTATGTTTGTCTATATACTTCTAATTAATATTGAGAAAAAATATTTTAAAAAATTAATGATATAAAATTATTATTGGATCGATCTAAAAATATTTTATTAGATGGTTGTTACATAATGCATGGTCGAACAGTGCTTTAGCAAGAACCCTATACAACTATTTTTATATAAATTATTTTATAATGTTTATCTAATATAACAAGCATAACATAATATGTATTAAGCTATTTTATATACAATTGTAAAAGATCATTATAAAAAATTAATGTTGTAGTTCAAAGTCTTATTAAAATGTGATACATGAGAGTTTAATATTAGCTCACAAACACACATTCATTGGTATCGTACGAATTCCACAAATCCATCACTATAAAATTTTGTGAAAAATTGTTTTAAGAAATGTTTAAAATTGAAATTTTTATTGATTTCGTCGCTGACCGCCATCAGCCACTCAAGCCAACCCCGTACTCCCATGTGACCTTAATTGTCCCAGGAACACTGTTTGACCCCGCACTTGACTCGTTACCTGCTCGACCCGTGCTGACTTGCGACAACCTGTGCCAACTCACCACTCCCGCCGATCCCTTATGCTCCGCCCGACTCGTGCCTACCTAAAACCTGGACCGAACGTGCCAAGACCTCCACCTACACCAAGCTGATCGAGCCAATTTGTTCCACCAAGAACTGCTTGAAACGCATAATAGCAAGTAAAACTAAGGGGCATGTGCTACTTGTGTGGCATATTAGTAGACATATTTATGTTTCAATAATTGATTTTATAACTGATTATTTTTTGAATGTAAATCATATTTGTTGATCATAATTAAGATTATCATATCTTATTTCATATGTTGGTCAATCACACTTAAAAATGTCATAGAGTGCTTCACATGCTTGATGTTACATGAAATCTATATATAACAAACTACCATTTGATTATTAGAATAACTATGAAATCATGATAAAAAAAAGAAAATTTATCATAAGATTTTGAAAAAGAAATTAAAACAAAGATGATAATGTGTAAGGGTTTTGCATAGTCTAAATTGGCTATTGAGAGTACATCTTAATTTTAGCATTAGATTCTTTTAAAAGGACATATATATATGAATCGATTAATAGATATTATTCAAGTAAGATGAAACCATAAGAAAACATTATATATTTTATATTATATTATAATCTGTTTTTAAGACAAGATGGAGCTTGATCATAAGTATATATGTGAAGTCAAAAAAACAAAAAAGTGTAAACTTAAGATAAAAAACCATTGTTAATTAAAGAGAATGATAAATTGATTAATGAAAATATTAGAGACAATAAATGACATAATATGCATTATATATAGTGAAACATTTCGTTGTTATAATTGTTTACATTATTAACTTTATTATTTTGTATATATTATGATTGTTACTTGACCCATAATGTAAAATGATCCAAAGAGGTTAAGATTTGCATGTATGATATATAGTACTTGCTTGTTGAGATTAAGGGTTATATATTATGTTTATAGCTCAACTTTTTTTTGCTATTAACTATTATAAATAAAAACTTTTACTCATCATAAGACTCTATATGATAATGAAAAGGTATGGATATTAACTCATTGATTTATTTGCTTTTGACTTGACTTAAAAATCATGTATTAGGATGTTTTAGTAAAGTATTGTTACGATAGTGAGAATATAGGTCTTATATTAGTACCTTTATTTTATATTGCATAATAATGATGTTCTTATAAACAATATTTTGATAAGAAATATGATAAATTTATGTCTTTTTTATTTTGGATATTAGAAGATGCTCATGTGATTAGAATTTGTAAATAAAAATTGATTTGAAAAAAGTTGATGACATTAAGGCAAGGCACCATGCTAAGTCATATAATGAGTTAAATCATAACTTCATCATTCATTTTAACTGAATTATATCCATAATTATTTTATGTTATTTGTTAGAGTTTATATTGTTTCATTGTCTACCCATTTTCACAAAATTTTTAAAAAATATTATTTAAAATTTTTAACATGATCATTTTGTTCATCAAATTTAATAAATATTAAAAAGAAAAATCATTTGATTTAATGAAACTATGAACCTAGATCCTTCATAGAAAACAAATTATACAAAACCAAGAAATCTATGAAGTTTTTATTTTTCATGTTTGAATCCTATCAAACAAACATCAAATATGATTAAATTTTAAAGATAATTATTTTTTATTATGTAAAAATTTCATCACTTATCTTTTTTTTAAGCCTTTCTAAAGAGCTTTTTGTTAGCTTAAATGGGAACTATCATTTCTTTTGGGTTTTTATACTTTTTTTTATTGCTTCATAAAAAAAATATATATTTGATATTTAAAATTTTCTAAAATTCAATATCTTCTTTTGTGTTTTGTATCTCCTCCTCTCTACCAATCCCCCAATCCAACAAGAACCCATTTTGCAGCATCAACATGGCCAAGAACAGAACTTTACAGACAAAAGAATGATCTTTCTATTGCTTTATTTTTCTCGTCTCAGGAATCACAGAGCTGAAACGGGAGAACAGGGAAAGTCGTGGGGTGGATTAGACATGGCAGCCGCAGAAGAGGTAAAACAAGCAGACGATGGCGATGAGGACGACGGCCTCGAGAACGTAGAGCACGCGGAAGGCAAGGTCGTGCAAGAGGGAGATGCGGAGGGAGAGGGAAACGCGCTTCCACCGCCACGCCGTTGAGAAACTCAGCAAGTAGAAGCGGCTGCGCCCTCGGAGCCTCTTGAAGCATCCCCCCTTCCAACCCGACGGCGGTGGCGACGGTGGCGGAGGGTTCATTTCCGCAAAGTTCTCTCTTTTCGAATGGTGGGAGGTGGAGTGGAGGGCGAACCGGTTTAAAAGAGAGACAAGGAGCCGGCGCCTGCAAGCGCTCCGGCTAGACACGAAGACGACGACAGAACCGAAGGAAGAAAGGTCCAAACTTTAGCTGTTCTTTATTGGCGACCTCGTCGAGGCCAGGACGTACATAACTGGACAAATACAACTTTAATGTATTAAAATTCATAATTATGAATTATATTACATAGGAAAATTAACATGCATTTATTTTAAAAACGAAAGCAATTTAAAATTATTATAATTTAATTACATATTTTTTAATTATTTGTAAAAGGACACTTATGTTGTATAAGATGTACACATTAGAACTTAAAAGTTAAATATTCGATATTTAATGAGATAAAGTTCGTTACTTATCGTATGATCGATACTTAGTGTTGCGAGCCACAGGTTGAAAGGGCAATGTAGAATGGTTCAAAGATAGTTTTAGTTATGATCTTGTTATAGTTTATGAGAAAGTTTCTAATAGTTATAGAGTTATTTGACTATTTAGTCATGGGGTTTGAAGTCATTGGAGACTCTTGTCTTTGTTATGGCTAAACAAGCAATATTGTTTGAGTAATGTATTTTAAAATAAACATCGATATTTAAACAAAAAAATTATTCAAAAGGAAATTAGAGAATGAATACACCAATATTGAATCGATGTTCTCTTGCTTAGCTCTCACTTTTCCCCACTACTTTGTTTCCAAGCTTTTTCTATTCTTCGTCCTCTTGATTTTCCTTTTAAGATGATATTAATTGACCTCTAAAGGGTTTTTATATTAACACCATTGTTAGAAGTTTGATGATATTTTTTCTTTTTTTTATTTCTTTTTTGTGAATTGAGATAACACTTATGTATGAATGAATCTAAATGATATTATCACTACTTTTGATTACATGTTTGGTGGTTCAGATAAAAAATACTCGAATGCACATCAGGTATTTTTTCAACAAACTTTGAATAATTTGTAGACATTAAAGTTAATAATGAACACAATGGGCTTTCTTATCTAGGCTTGGTCTCATCTCAACATACATTTAGTATTATCAAAACATAAGCATATGATTGATATAAGCCATTATGATGAATCCATCTTTAATATCAAAAAAATAAAAAATAATGAAAATGTAAATGAGTACATATAGTTCTAATATCAAATGTAATATAATGGTCATAAGAATCTAGTTATATATGTCATAACAAAATATGATGGAGACCACTAAGTTGAAATTGACGATATCAAAAATGATGGAGAATTATATGGATGGACTAACTTTGATATCAAAAGGAATCGATAAAGATGTTTAGAAACACAAATTTAACTTTGATATCAAACAACGATAAATATGATTCTAACCTTAATACCAAAATATGATGGAGAAGTGAATGAGTGAATTTGGTTTTAATACAAATTATGTTTATAGAAGGTGATTGTCAGTGAACACTGGCATAAAAAATATAATATAAGGGCAAAAGTGGTATTATTTTTATTACAAGTATTGTTTCTTTTTACACAATGTATTGTTTCTTTTGCAACATTCAAGGATTAGGAAAATAGAGAGTGCAATGTTGCTCATATTGTAGCGTATTATTCTTTTTTTAGGGTTCATAAATATGTATGTGATAGCTATGATGATATTATTCCTTTTAATGAATGATAGGTGGTAAGTATACATATGAATATATTTTATATTTTAATATTTCGTTCATGTAGTTATTTACTATTTAAACTACATATTTATCTATCACATTTTATGCAATTTAAGTATATATCACGTGTATATATTTATATTGTTATATATAGTTAAAAAATACATCATGTGCAATGAAATATAAGGATTATTTTGGAATTTACTATAGATGCTATTTAATTATAATTACACATCACAAAATAAGATATTATTATATGTTCAATATTTTCCTATATAGGCATATAACCATCTAGTCTTTATATTTTTTAAATGTCTATCTAATATATTTAAATTTGTAAATATAAAATTAGGTTAAACTGATTATTACATGTTTAATAGGTAAAATAACATCATAATAATATGTAAAATAGAGTAACATCTGAATCATGTCACATGCAAGAACATGATTAAAATATAATCATTTACACATTCAATAATAAAAGCATATAAATTATATTACATTTTCTAGTATAATATTTTTCTTTTTTTAACTAAATACTTTTATGCAACTTTATACTAAACTTCTAAAACAACAAACAAATCAAAGATTCGTCACACGACAAAATTTGTTTCAAAAAACTTTTGTTGCAATAATGCATTAATATTAAGATAAATATATTTAGTGAGAGAAGGTTTTACTTAATATCTTAAAAGATAAATTTGTTGAATCAATAAAGAGAAAGAATAAAAATCATGAAAATATTAAAAATCTTATACATTATCTAATCATTCATAAATTATTTATATTTAAAATAATATTTATTTATTTTTGATGTGAATGAAAATAGATCACTTCAAAATATTTTGATAAATATAATAAGATTTAAGTAGATATTTTTTTATTGCTAAAATAAATATTTTAAAAAATAAGATTTTAATTTTATCATCCTCTTTATATCCATCTTTTGACTATTTCACAATAACCTTATCTTATGATTAAAAATATTAGCTTGAAATATATAAAAATCATTCAAATTATTTTTTTGAACGCATAGTTACATGCAAATATATATATATATATATATATATATATATATATATATATATATATATATATATATATATATATATATATATATATTAATTTTTGAATAACACTTAGAGTCCCTAAAACCTATTAAAAATAAATTAAAATAAAAAACCTTTGGTGTATCACATTTTAAATTAGTTTTAAAAAATTATTAGTTATTTTATTTTTTAAAAATAATTTTCATAGCAATTTAATTTTTTTATTACTAAATTTTATGATTTTTTTAAATCACATTTTTTAAAATTTAAAACTATTTTTAAATTAATTTAGCTGGAAAAAGATCCCAACGTTTGAGCTTTCCCCGCCATTGAGCTTCACTCCTTTTCTGTTCGCCGCGGCTCTTCGCAGCTCTCGTCGTTGGTGATCGCTGTCGATGGCTTCCACCTCCGCACCTCACTCGTCGCGGAATTCTGCGGCTTCGAGAATGGCCACGGCCGCCTCAAACCTCTGCTTTGACAACCAATCCCTAATTGCGGTAATGCCCTAGACCCGTTAATCGTTAACGATGTAGGAGGTGTGCATTCTAACTTCCTCCTTCATCATAGGAAATCCGGAAATCTCTGAACGTGATCAAAGGGATTGCTGTCGACTTGGAGAAGTCGCAGCAGTCGGATAAGGTGAATGATTCGTTCTTCTTCTTCCTTTCTTTTTTTTTTTTTTTTTTTTTTTTTTTCTTTTGTCGGTTCCTGTAACAAGACAAGTCCTAATGGTTACAGGATAAACAATTTTTCTGAGTTGGTGCAGGTAAAACAATTAGAAAATACTGTCCTTGAGCTGCTAGTTTCCTATGATCATTGCAACCACTTGTTAGAGGCTATCCATAACGTTGGTAAGGGGTATCAGCCATCGGACGAGGTGGGCTTCTATTGGGAATAGTTAATTTATCTTATTTCTGGGTATCTCGTTGGTTTTAGAAGTGAATTTTATCATTTATGTTTATGTCATTTGCAGCTTACCAATTTTGGCAATCTGTTAGAGAATGAGATTGCAAAGCTTAAACAAGCGTCTCCTTTTGTTCCGCAGAGCAGTCCATTGTATCGTCAGTTCAAGGCGGCCATATGGGTATTTCTGTGACTCTAGAATTGTTGTTTTTTTTTTCATGGGATCCATCTTTCCAAGTGACTGTTTGCTTTAATTGATTTCTAAATTTTTAACTACAAGTTTGTATTTGCCTTTCATTTCATTAGTAAATTTGCAGGCTAGTTTATTGAGATTTCAAAAAAGAAAATCCATGACTTGTATGGGTTATGAATTCCTCATATGCATTTTTTCCTATTTTACTGTAAACTTTATAAGCTACCATTTCAGACCTTATATTTAATTTCAACTAATTATAATAACAATTTATGCAAATATCTAAAAGGAATTGGTGAATAATAGAAAATTCGAACTATATCAGGATGTCATTGCATATTTTAACTGGGAAGATAATGTTTCTTTATTCAGCAGGTTAGATAGGCTTGATTTTATTTATTTTAGTTTTTTGATAGTCCTTTTTGACAGAGTCTTGAGGGCAAAGCTTGTTAACTGTGTAAAGATGCCTATTGTTTTCATGAAGACTATGATTGTAAAGCTAGTTAGCCATACAATGATGCCTATTGTTTTCATGAAGATGGTGAGTTTCAATGATGAATAAGTACTTTTCCATAGATGCAATTTCGATATGTAATGTTAAGTGTGAAGGTTAACTAGAAATTGGTGTTACGTAAAAGGAGCCCTCTAATTCCCGGGAAGGCCACTCATAGCTTTACCTGCAGTCTCAAACCTTGTAATCATGGCTCATTCATCAATCATCTCCATATTCTAGTTGTCATACTTGGGTCCAAAATGTGTTAAACCTTGTCAACATGTGATATGACGAAGTTAAATTCTGTCCACATGACAGTACTTAATAGTCAATGCAAAGAAAGCATATTTATATTGTAAAAGGAAAGAGATCTAGAAATGTATTATACATAAAAGAATAATAATTGTTGTCAAAGAAAATGTACTTCAGTCCATTTTTAATAAGGATGACCTTGTATCCATTACAAGCAACATAAACATAAAAAATTCAAATTGTACAAATATAATCTGCTATTGTACAACCAATCAAATCGATTAGTGTCAAATTCCATGAGCCCAAATGGTTGTATTTGATTTTGATGTTAACAAAATTTTTTAAATACTTATGGTGGTGATTTAATATATTTATTTTGTATGTTATAAGTAACATTTGAAGCAAGTAGATTTAGTAATCACTTATCATGATGTTGCTTAGCAAGTGAGCAAAATATCTAGATACTGTCAAAGCATATAGATGACATGAAAGATAGAAGTACTTGAAGGTCTACATGAGTTCAGTTCTTAAAGGATGGGTTTTCTTCTTTTTAAGGACTTATGTAAGAATTGTAGTTGGGTCTTGCTTTAATTTTTAATTAAGAGCTTGCAACATTCATGTTTGTATTCGTAAAGAAGAATTTAATTGCTAATATTTCACTAGATTATTTTTGAAGAATTTGGCATGACTATGATTTGAAATTCCTTGTCAAAACTTGAAGTTAGAACCTTCAATTGAATTCACAAAGTAGCCTTCATCACATTTAGAAGACATTAGAATTTAAACATTTAGTAGTAGTATAAAACTTAACATTGCATGTTTTCAAAACCTAAACAATTGCATTCAAAATATGGTGCGTGAAGCAACACGTATGTTACATGGTACATGAAGCAACATGTATACATGGACACTAACGTGCAATACGTTGTATAGTGCTTCCTTAATCTCTCTGAATCATAAATTTGTGTACAATACATTAATTTTAACGTACAATATGTAAGCTCTAACATATGATACATCTAAGCCTGCATATGATACGTTAAGAAGAAAATGCATGATACATAAAAAGGAACGAACAATATGCAATTAGCTAGCTCAAACCTGATAATGAACTAAGCAGAAACTCATTAGCTTGTATGCTTAGAATCGAAGAAGGCGGGGAATAATTGTCAAGTGATGTCCTAAGATTAGAATTATCATACAAGAAATGACTTTTGGTAGACTTTTAGGTTGAAGGGTATATAGATGAATAGAGAGAATAATTCTATATTATATATGTGAGATTATCGTCTTAAAATACTAAAATATCTATTAAAGATGAGACATTCTTTGATTGATATGGGATGATTAAAAAAGGATAATATCTCGGTATAGTAAGATTGAGTCGTGACATATGATGTGCAAGAAAAAGGTGGCTAGATACAATGGGGTTAGTAGCAGCTCGAGGCAGATGGACAAGTTTTAATGGCAGTTGAAAGGAAGATTTATAGTGGCTTGAGGCTCATTGATGGCGTTTGGTGAGAGAATTTAAAAGGTAGTCGAGCTGTGTGGTTCCATCACAGCATGAGGTGGGTTGATGGTGTTTGGCGAGGGATTCGATAGGCAGTCAAGTAGTGAGGTTTTGCAACCCTTAAAGGTAGAGCTATGGCATTGTTAGTTTGATATGGATTAGAGGAGGAAAAACAAGTGATTGAGAGCAATAGTAGGTGTGGCGGCAAGTAATGTTCAAGGCAAGAACGAGGAATTTGAAGCCGGCGTTCACGTGAGAGGCTTGCAAGACACTATAGCTAGGGTGGGTCGGATGATAGGAAGGAGAGGACAATGTGGACGAGGATTTGCAGATGTAATAGCTAAGCCTTGGTGGTGAGGTTGCAAGGATTAGCGACAAGATGCATATGGAGTTGGATGCGGTTGGTAAAGTGTTCTCTTGAAGTGGGTAGAGAAGGAGATGATGACAACGATGGGGATAAATTTGGATCAAATGAAGACAATGGCCAGCCTAAGCTTTTATAAAGAGAATGTCTTATACATGCATGCACCTCAACATTTTTTGGTTGCGACAAATCAAAGTTTTTTTTTTCATTTCATAACAAGTGCTTAAGTAAAATACAATAAAAAAACATAATAGAAATACAAAGATCAAAATATTATTTGAACCTAAAATTAATGAAACAAATAAACTAAGAAAATAAAATAAAGTAGTGAAAATAATTGGTGCATAGAAACAAAATAAATAGTGTTGGATCTCATAAATAACCCTTTACACCCAAATAAAAATTTGAACTCTTAAAATATTTTTTTGGAGTTCTTTCTTCATTTATTTTATTTTATTTGACTCCAAATTAGTCTTAGATTAATTTCAAAAACCTCTATTTGTAGACATCCTTCTGATGCAACTTGTTTTGCAGTAGATCCTCTCACTTTTATGACCTTTCTCAAGGAATTGTTGTTGTAGAAAAGCAATTAGAACATTTACAAAATCATTAGTTTGCTGGAAGGAAGAGATCTCGACTACAGGGATAAAGGTTTACAAGGATATTCCAAGAGAGGAAATTAAGGAACCATATATAAGTAATCCTTAGTTTTTATTTATATTTATAACTCGTGTGCATTGTTTATTACTTGTTTAAGTGGCCTCACATAAATTTACACAACCGTTAAGCCTAAGATAGATATTATCTAAAAATTGACATAGAATATTGATTTTTCGTGTATTTGTTATTATGGATTTGATAACCTGACATATGTCGAAGACTACATCGTAGTATAATGGACAAAACCATATACTACAGATGAGTAAGACAAGGAGCATCCCCAGTAGAAGCTAAGAAAGAGCCAAATTTCATGCTTTGTTTGGACTGCTTTACAAAGAAGTATTGGACCATAGTGACGAGTTGACTTTCTTTCATAAAGCGTATTTGGTAAAAGGTTGTTTATGGTCATAGATATCAATAAGTGACCAACTCCGGTTTTGCAGAATCCCCAAAACATTCATTTGTAAGGATCCTGATAGAATCATATTCAACGGAGTTTGGCGTAAATTCCTCATCAACATAATTAATTTTGTTGGAAGACATCACACATTATCCTGTTACATTAATGAGATGAGCAATGCTTATAAAAGCAAAATGGATGAAAAAAGGGATGGCTTATCTACAACATGAAAAGAAAAAAAAAATACATATGTGAAAAGAAAAGAGTTCTATCCTTTTAAGGCAAAGAGGGATATTCTGGTAGTGTAACAGTCTGTTGTAACTCTACTCAAGCTAGTAAAACTTAAGGCACACCACTTGCGTGACATTTTAGTCCTGTTGCAAGAATTTTTAACTATAAATTTGTCTCAGAAAGCCATGATCTTCTTTTTGTTTATCTTGTGGAAGTGGCAGTTTAGTTGCTTTGCTTTTCCTGTTTCCGATTGTAACTGCTAGTTCAAAAACAAATTTCACATCAACTCTGAAAAGTTTTGATTTGGAATAAGTGCAAATTTCATAATTGCTATATTTTTTTAGATTTCTTTTGATTTGCTATTATGTGGATATACTCAAATTGTGCACTCTTACATACAAGTACACGTTTGCTTTCTTTTCAATTTACCTTTATTTCTGTTCTGCTTTAAGTCTGATCTTTTTGGTCCTTGATCTTGAATAGAGGAGATGAGATGGCATTAGCTGAATCACTTCCAAGGCTTTTACACAAAATCTTAAATACTTAGACAAAATAACTCTTCCACTAGCGAATAAAAAACTGTGTAATAGGTAAATGGAAATTATTGCAAGGGTGTATTGTTGATCGATTGTTGAGTCATGGGGCCAAAAATAATTTTCCAAACATCAAGCTGTTCATTTCTGAGCTTCAATAAGTTAAAAAATAATTCTATCTCTGGTAAATTAGAAGAGTAGTATAATCCATTTACTACAAGCATAATTGCTGTTTCTAATCAAGAACATCTTTATTATATTGCACTAATCCTTTTTTTTTTTAACAGAATGTTCACCATGAGGGTCAACCCATGCCCGGTGAAGAGCAGGAAGACATCGTTATGACCAGTACTCAGAATAACCTTTTAAATATGACTTGCCCATTAACTGGTAAGCCAGTTACACAACTAGAGAATCCAGTTCGATGGTAAGCAAGTTTTTTGTTCTCTTTATGTTTCCATTTTCTTATTGTTTAACAGCTTTTGCTATTTACCTCGGTATGTGATTTTAGGTTCAACTTGTTCCTTGGTTGTTGGATGTGTGGATAGCATTTTGTTTTTTTACATCATATTTCCTTTTTGTAACAATTACTATATTTTCTTGTTGTCCTACTTAATGCTTTATTTTATTTTTCTTGTTACACTACATCAACTCATTTAGATAGATGCCTTTTCTAAAGTAGGATATGGATTCCATTGTCCATTAAATTTCTAGAGCATTTCTTGTTTTGATGTTATTATCAACGATATTTGCCACTGGGCAATCCATTCTATAGATTGTTACTAAACTTTCTGATAGTCTTTTTATTTGGTTGTATTACAGCATGGACTGCAAGCATATTTATGAGAAAAATCCAATAATGCATTATATTAAAACACAGAAGCCGCAAGCTAGATGTCCAGTTGCAGGTGAATCCCCCCAACCCCCACCCCCACCCCTCCTCCCAATTATTTTGGATTTTTTCAATTCATATGTTATTTTCCCTATCTCCGTTAACCCTCTTCCCCTTCTGACCTATGTGGGTGTGCTTAGCCTGTTTGATTTTATTATCTCAGGGTGTCCTAAAATATTGCAAGAGGAAAGAGTGCTTTGTGACCCCTTGCTTACCATTGAAATTGATGAAATTCGTGCATCTGATAAACCTACTGAACCAATCACCAATGTTGATGATTTCACTGAAACGGAAGAAGATTAGCAGGGACTAAGAGGTGTATATGACTGTTTGAAAGTGGATAGCAAGTTGTATAGGTAAGTCTTTTCATTAGTACATCTTTATTTATGTTGCATCTTTCTACATCTAGTTTCAATTGTAATGAAAATGGTGAAGCCCATATGTGGCTAATAACCACATTGTTGCCAATGACATGATGTCATCGATTATCTTTCATTGCATGTTCTTCTTGCATATGTGGGCAACTGCTTCATTATATCCTCTCATTATATGTATGTAATTGTGACATATTTGTTGGCTTCTTAGATGTGTAATTATTCTAATTTTTAAATTCGAAGCGTAAACTTTTTAATCTTCATATTGAGGTTTTTGTTTTCTTGTTACCGTTTATTAAAGCAAGGCTACTAATTTAAAAATCTACACAATGAGAAACTTGCACAAAAATCAAAATACATTCAAAATCAAATCCAGTGCTTCTTCTTTTATTCTCCTGCAATTCATAGGCACATTAATTCTCTCTTAACAATGTTAATTCAATCAATATATGTTGGGTACTTGATTTTTTATATATGTTCCCAATTTGCCTGAAATTAGTAAGTTTTTATTAAAAAATACCATTGTTTTCTTGCTTAATGCATCTGGGTTTTAATTTAATATTCTATTAATGAAATTGTTTGTCGACTGTTGAGGAAGCAATGCACCTTCACTTTCAAATTGACTTGATTTTTCATTGTGATTGCTGTGAATTGAGCAGGGTATGCATGAACTAATTTGTTTTGAGCATATCTACTTCAAAATAAGTGTGTGAATCAGAGAAATTATATATATGTAGTGCTGTGAGCATGAGTAAATATAAATTCCTATTGGCCGTGTTAATTCTTATGCTTTACAATTATGTCAGTTATAAGATCAACTGATATCATATCCATCACAAAGAATTTGGAGTTGGTTACATGAAGGATGCACTGTATCCTTGTATTTGGACCAGAAGTTGTCTCATGATGAGCTTTACTAGCTGTTTGAGGTGAAGTCAAACAACTTCGCTGACATAGTAAACTGTGATGCCTTCTTTATGTTAATATGTTTATAAAGAAAGATGGCTACGAGTTCCATTAATGTCTTCACGGCTTTGTTTTTTGATGCTTATATCAGCTGTTTTATGCAATAAAATTACTGCTATCATAAGTGAATGGGATGTTCATAAATGAGTTGCCAATAACCTGGACGTTTGGATTAAAAGTTTAGGGGCTTTTGTTTGTGCATTGTGGAACACAAATTGAACTAGTGATGTTGTAGGTTTCTGAAAAGGAAAAGCTTTTTGCAAACAGCACAGTTTTATAAATAACTGTCCTTGTTGTTCAAGAATGTCAATTGTTGTCTTTATCGAATTTATCCTTAGTAACTATGATTTGAAATGATACTTGTAGATAATATTGATATTTAGATGTTAATTTTATTCAAATAGCACTTTACCAAATGCCTCTTAAGTTTTTACTCTATCAATGGAACTTGACTATCTTTCACATGCTTGAGTTTGGTGCTTGAATCTTAAGAGATCTAATTGTTTTTTTTTTTTTGGCATCTGCAGTAATGTCTTGTTCTGCTTGTTTAAATGATTATATTCATTATCTCAGCATTATCTTTTTTAACTTGGTTACTCTTATACAATTCCTTATGTTGGGTAAAATATATGGTATTATGTTTCTATGTCCTATGGCATACCCTTAAATGATGGGTATGCCACCATGTGAGGGAAAATAGACAATGTTATTGTCTGAGAAAAATATAATAAGGTGCATTTAAGTAGTCATTATTGTCCTCATCTCTATGAGTGTGGGCAAGCTATAAAAATCCATGCTCAAGGAGGAAAATGTAATAGACAAAGTGGGAGTTATTTTCTTAAGGAAAAGAGAGAAATCCTTTTGTTCTAACTCATTGTCTTTGAAGTGAAAAAGACTAGTACACCTTTTACATAGGATGGCCAACCTTGCAATTTTATACTTTTTTTTTTCCGAGTTAGATATTTCCAAACTTTAGAATAAGAAAGCACCAACACTATAGCATGGAAGGATATTTTTTCTTGCACTTCCTTATGAATAAACCATTGTGCAAAGGCCTTGGGAATCAACGGAAGTCAAGTATAGTAGTTTGAATGCATCTTAACACTTAGAAAGACTACTCCTAGTCTAATGACCACAATAGGTTATGCGTGAGGTGTCTAATAACTTCAAATAGAATGATTACTCATTAAGGTCTCTTAATGTTTTTGTTGTTTTTTAGGACAAAGATAAAATAAGATTTTTTAGAATTGTCAAATAGGCAAACCAATTAATTGTGATATAAGTGAATTTTATATAGCTACACATATATAAATATATAAGCTATATGATACTATAAATCAGAATATATTATAAGACAAATAAAAAAAAAGAAAAGAAAAGAGAAAAAAGATGTCGTAGTCAAAGAGAATGATCTTATCTAACAGCAACTAATAGATATGAGATATGTGATATGCATCATTCTTGATGTCATGTTATTTAGAGGTAGGGTTATGGCATGTCAAAAGCCTTAGCTTTGTGATGATAAGGTATTTCACTCTTGGATGTCGTGGGCACTTAGAGATGGGGGTTTTGACATGTTAGAGTATTTCGTTCTCTTAAGGTGTGAGACTAGTGATTATGAGATGAGATACTTCACTTTTTGGTGTCGTGATACCCAGAGGTGAGACCATAATATGTTAAAGGCTGAGGTTTGTGATACTAAGAGTTGATATAGGATCTATAGATGTTGGGATAAGAGTCATAAAAGAGTCTTGACTTAAAAAAAGAATGAATGTATGAGAAGAAAAAAAATAAAAAAATGACATCAAATAAAAAAAAATATATAAAAAGAAAGAAAAAACAAAAGTATTATATGATTATGACGAGTGAGATATGTCTATGATTATATATATGTTGTTATGTTATCATATTTATAGATTGTCATGCATTTATTTATTTATTATTTTATTTAATTATTTAGTTATTTTATTTATTTTTATATATTATTTACATGTAGTTAAAGATTTTATCTGTTGAGTATATTATATTCATTTCTTATTTATCTTACAAGACAAGATGTTGACACTAGCCAAACTAAAAATCTTTAAAAATTAGTTTAGGACCCAAAGTTGTTGAGAGAGTGATGTATTTTATAAGTATGAGTGATATTATGTGTATGAGGATATTTATATTTTATTTTAGGTTTCTACATCAGTGATGTTTTTCAGATTTCTATGTAGTATGACATTTATTTTATTGTGTTATTATTTTATTTGAGACGTTTCAAGATTATTATAATTTTTATGTTATCTTTGTTCGATTTTTAGTAATATGTGTTCTCATTTTCATATCGTGAGCTTTGATTAATTCAAATATATGTATTATGAATATAATTTATTAGGTTGTGTGGATTTATATCGAATGGGATGTGATAGAAAGCTCAGGAAAAACAAGCTTAGGCAAAATAACTTTTTAAAGCTTTTTCTAAATGTTTTCTAGCTATTTCTTTGTTGTTGTAGTTTTGATTTCTTGTTTGATTTGTTATACCAATCTTTTTTCTAATTTGAAGATAGTTGGAGCAAGTAAAACCATACAAATTTCTTGTAGTAAAACTCATGCAAAGTTAAATTAAAGTGATGATTCACTCACTTTCTTCTCATTGTAATTGTTTCAAAGTTTTTCTAAAGTTTTTTCTTTGTTGTTTCCTCTTGTTATAGTAATTTTTACTCATTGGAACACCAAAAAAAGCAATACCTTAGTTTCAACCATCCAAATCTTATTATTTTTATATCAAAGAAGTAATTGCAACTCATCTTGATCTTCTCTCAATTAGCTCTTAAGCAATTTAGTTTTTTTTTTGTTTTCTTCTCTTTTCTTATACTTAGGTCCTTTTTAAGTAGATAGAAAACCAATGGATTGTTTCTTTAGATTTTTTGGCACCTTATCCTTATTAGTAGGTTTGAGATAAGAAAATGTACAATTGACTCATTTGCCCTTGTTTTTTTTAGTTTAATCATTCTTAATCTTTTCCCTTAAATAGGAAAATTTAATTGTTATTTAACTTTAAAAATTTACGATAATTTTAATTAAATTTAAAATATTATAAATTAAATATTAATAAATTTCTTGTAAATAGTTTTTTCAATATCATACACTTAAACTATAATTTTAAGATATTTTTTTAATTGACATATATTTTGAGGTGCAACTAAAATTGATTAAGTTTTTATATATTTTTGAGATATTTCAAAATATCTATGTTAAAATATTATTATTATATAATTATATATATATATATATATATATATATATATATATATATATATATATATATATATATATATATATATATATATATATTTTGCATTATTGTTATTTATATAAAATTAAAAATTTAGACTATTATAATATTATTGAATGTAAGTAAATTTATAAAATGTAGGCTTAAGATAGGTAAGTTCATAAAAATACACTTGAATGTGACAAAATTAGTCTAATTATTATTTATATTATTATATATTATATATGTATTTATATATGTCTTTATTTTATATTTTAGTTATTTATTTATATCTATTTAATTTATCTATTATATTTAAGATTTATATTTTTAAATTGTTGAATATAGAATATACAAAAATATATAAAGTCTATTCATTATATAATACTAGAATATGTAGAATATGTAAAAAATTATTTAAATGTGAGATAACTTTTTTACTAAATTTAATTTTTTGTGATAAAGTCTTGAAGCTAAATAAGAAAATAAGTATTATAAAATTTGAGAAAAGTTTTAGGGATCAATTAAAAATAAATTTGGGAAAATAAATAATATGGATTTTGAATGAATTGTTATATGACATTCTTGGTATGTATGTATACATATGTATATAATGCATATTTTTTTATTATATTATATGAATGTATATCCACTATATAATATGGTCCTAATTATGTATTTCTTTGTATTGAGACTAAATAATTTTAACTCATTTAGTTTGTGTCAATTAGTTTATCTTATTTTTTACTTAACAAATAATATAATATAGATGCATTTCAAATAGCATCATGAAAATAATGATTAGAAATATTCACTTAATATTTTTATTTCTTATAATATTTTATTAGTTAATTATATTATATCAAATGCTATTATGATAAAAAAAATATATGACACGACTCTTCTTTTGAGTTATTATTTATTTTGGTTTAAATGCAAAAACATGTTATTATTTAGATATCATATATTATAAATAAAAAATATAATCTAAATTTCATATTCTATACTTAGAAAAATAATGATTATACTATTCTATATTTGATTTATGGCTTCTCAAGAAGCAAAAAGTATTGCCCAAAAAGAATTTTAAAATAAAAGAATTTTTTATCAAAAAATAACAAAAATAATAAATATATTAGATGATGACATAGAAATATCACAAATTATTTCCTTGTTTTATGTTATCTTGTGCACTAAGATAGGAAACATCAATGATAACTTTAGTGGATTATTTCTTGAGAAAACTCCTTGAGTAAATCATTCAATTCTTGTGATGCCATTCAAGCTTACCTCTATCAAAAATCTAATTTGAATTTAGAACAACGTTGTTGACTGTTACAAACTCAATTCTCTGTCTCTCTGTCTCTCTCTCTCTCTCTCTCTCTCTCTCTCTCTCTCTCTCTCTTCATATATATATATATATATATATATATATATATATATATATATATATATATATATATAAATGTATTTAAAATTCACCCAATTGCAAATCCCCCAGCGTCCCGCAACACCCAAGGTAGCAACTCTCGCATCTACCGGTTCCTCGGTAGGGTTCTATTAACGGTGGAATTCACCGCGTTCATTAACCGCTGATGTTTTCTTCCCGTGGGACGACGAGTCTTCCTTCGGTGAAGAGGAGGGGAAGCTTGCCACAGACCACGCGGGCCCGGAAGAAGCAGAAGCGGCTGGTCGCCATCTGCGACGAGCCCGCAGCTTCTTATCTTGTTAACCGGGAGACTGTCGAAGAAGATGCTGCCAATCTACGCCGCAGCTCCCGCATCCGTCGCGCTCCGGTACTGCTCGATTCATCTCCTGTTCCGTCGGGCCGTAGGAAGAAGCATAAAGACCGAGATCCACGGAGCAGTTTCAGTGGGGGGAGCGAGCGAAAGTTGAAGAGGAAGGGGAAGGAACCGGCGGTTAATCAGGGCAAGGTGCTTTCATCTGCTGCTGCTTTGGTGGGGGAGGATGGGGATTGGAGGTTGCGGCTACGAGCTAGGGGTGGAAAGGGCCTTCATTATTCTTCTTCTACATTTCGGGAGACTGATACGATCACGGATGAAGCAACCGAGTTGTCGAGGCCAGTGACGGGTGGGGAGAAAATTGGATTTGATTCTTCGTTCGCTGGGGGCAGTAGGAGACGGAAGACTATGTGTGTTAATGAGGTATCAGTGGCAGGCGATGAAGTTAGGAACCAAGAAGACGAATTAGCGTTGATAGGTAAAGAGTACACCACAGGCTCTTTTGCTGACAGAGCTTCGGAGGCAGACCAGGTTGGAGTGCTTTCCAATACTAAGCTTGGCCCTGAGGAAACGCAGGTGTTTGAGCTTTCTGAAAATAAGGTTGAGTTTATGGAAGAGTCAGAATGTGTCATTGCAAGCCTCCAGGATGGTGGGCCTTGCCTTACTGTCGTAGAAGAGGGTGTGATTCCTCATCGGTCTCAGGAAATGGTGCACGTTGTAGAAGATTTTGGGTCTGATCAGTCTTGCAAGAATATTGAGTCACATGATACCAATTCTATGGAGAGGGATGCTTTGAAGGATAATAAAACTGAAGACAGTTTGAAAGGTAATGATCAGAGAGTAAATGCAAAGGATGGGAGGAGCACAAGCATTAGAATTAAAGAAGCAAGGAGGTGTGGACTATGTGGATGCGGGAGTGATGGTAAACCTCCAAGAAAACTGGTTCATGAATCATTTGAGAGTGAAAATGAAGCTTATGGAGGATCTTCAGCATCAGAGGAACCTAACTATGATGTTTGGGATGGCTTTGGTGACGAGCCTTGCTGGCTTGGCAGGCTTTTGGGTCCTATACGTGATCGTTTTGGCATTGCTCGTGTCTGGGTTCACCAACTTTGTGGTGTTTGGAGTCCTGAGGTTTGTTGCACCATTCCAAAGACTGCAATTCAATCTTCATGCAGCCATAGTATTTGTCTTTTGTTTTCTTGGGATTTTTGTGATGGTTGTTTGGTATAGATGGTCATTCAAAAATAATTGTTGCTTATGCATTTTTTTCGAGATCCATGTTGTATATACAAAATTTTTTGATACTACTTATAAGATTCCTCTCTGGATAAGGTGTATTATTATTTTCAAGGGAAAACAACAAGGTGATGCAAGGGATTGTTTGCCCATTTGTTAGACGGATAATCTCATTGGGGTTATAATTGTGAAGATTTCTGCCAAACAAATTGTCTAGGTTCAGCCAAATGTCTAAACTGTGTGATGACAATATATTTGTGGTTATGTAGTTCTTATAGGATAATTTTATGGGGTTTTTGGGTTAGAAATGTAATTTATATGAGGTTTTTGTGGAGCTGTTCTCAAGTAGTCTTCAATCCATGAATAATCCAAGTCAATTAAGCAGTGAAGATCCTGGTGGGAATAATTTTTATCCCTTATAATATGCTTCTAGAGAGTCCTTTGGGCAAGGAAAGCTATGAAAGCTATGAAAAAATGATTAATAAGGAGCTTTTTTTTTCCTAAATGTAAAAAGAAGCTCCTGAAAGAATATCTGTTTGTTAAGATCGGTTTTTGAGGAGCTTTTTAGTTTCAGTGAAGTGACAATTGTAGTAACTATGGAGAATTGATATATCTAATTCTTCATCAGCACTAAACACTATTTTTGAAGCTTTATGAATCTCATTGGCTATTTTCTCTCTCTTGCTTCCATGCTTATGGACTGCAATTTTCAATGGATTTTTTTAAAATGTTTCCTTGACTTTGATTCATAAATAGCTTTTGTTGGGCTACATCTGAATAATCATGCATTCTGAAAAATTTTCCTTTATCTTGTTTGATTCAGGTGTATTTTGCTGGTTTAGGATGCTTGAAAAATGTTAGAGCTGCACTTTGTAGGGGCAGGGCATTAAAATGTAGTCGTTGTGGAAGACCTGGAGCTACCATTGGCTGTCGTGTTGATCGGTGTCCGAAAACCTATCATTTGGTTGTTTTCTGTTCTTACATCAAAATGATTGTAATTTCTTTTTCATAACTTATATGTTGTAATGACTAATATCTTCCTTCTAGCCATGCAGCCGAGTAGAGGGTTGTATATTTGATCATCGAAAATTTCTGATAGCATGCAATGACCATAGGCGCTTTTTCCAACCTCACGGCAATAAATATTCTGTTCAATTGAAGAAGATGAAAGCTAGGAAACAGAGGTTGGATTTGCGAAAGATCTCAAACGAAAGCAGGAGAAAAGATTTAGAAGCTGAAGAGAAATGGCTGGAGAACTGTGGGGAAGATGAGGAGTTCTTGCGAAGGGAAGGCAGAAGACTTCAACGAGATATTGTGAGAATTGCACCTGCCTATATTGGTGGTTCATCCGAAAATGATAAGATGTACCAGGGTTGGGAATCTGTGGCAGGTCTGGAACATGTTATTCAGTGCATGAAGGAAGTTGTAATGCTGCCTCTGTTATATCCCGACTTCTTCACCAATCTGGGTCTTACACCTCCAAGAGGAGTTCTTTTGCATGGCTATCCTGGTACAGGGAAGACACATGTAGTACGAGCTTTGATTGGGGCATGTTCTACTAGTGATAAACGAATAGCATATTTTGCTCGTAAAGGTGCTGATTGTTTGGGAAAGTATGTTGGTGATGCTGAGCGTCAGTTAAGGCTACTTTTTCAAGTAGCTGAGAAGTCTCAGCCTTCAATAATATTTTTTGATGAGATCGATGGGTTGGCTCCGCGACGATCAAAGCAGCAGGATCAAACACATAGTTCAGTTGTGTCAACTTTGCTTTCCTTGCTTGATGGTTTGAAATCTCGTGGTTCAGTTATCGTGATAGGTGCTACAAATCGGCCAGATGCTGTTGATCCTGCGCTAAGGCGACCTGGGAGATTTGACCGTGAGATATATTTCCCACTGCCTTCAGAGAAGGATAGATCTGCTATTCTCTCACTTCACACTCGAAGTTGGCCAAAACCATTATGTGGTTCTGCTCTATCATGGATTGCAAATCAAACTGTTGGTTATGCTGGTGCTGATCTTCAGGCTCTGTGTACTCAGGCTGCTATGCATGCTTTAAAGAGGAACTGTGCTTTGCAAGGACTACTATCTTCTGCTGAGAAAGGCACCATTCAGGGGATTCTCTCTACCCTACCATCTTTTGATGTGGAAGAAAGAGACTGGTTGGTAGCGCTTACTTTGGCTCCCCCTCCATGTTCTCGAAGGGAAGCAGGAATAGCTGCAAATGATATAGTTTCATCACCTCTCCCAATTCATTTAGTTCCAAGCCTTCTGCTGCCTTTGGTGCATTTACTTATCTCTCTATATAATGATGAACGGATTTGGCTATCACCTCTGGTTCTTAAGGTATCAAAGACTCTGAAAAATGTCATTGTTTCTGCTTTGGAGCTGAAGCGTCTAACTTCTGTGTCGTGGCAGGCACACCTTCATATTCTATTTAAGAATCAACTAGTTGTCGATAGAGTTAAAAAATGTTTTGCTCACTATGGATTGATTATTGGTCCCTTAGGATTTGATTATCCTTTTATAATGGATGATCAGGATAATGAACCTCCTGACAGTCTTGATTCTGTGAGAATGAATCCATCTGTTGTCTATATGCATAGGTTATTGTTGCAAAGGTGTCCTTTACAAATTGAAAATTCAGTTGGTTTTCGGGCTCTCATATGTGGTACTCCAAGATCTGGCCAAAAACATCTTGCTAGTTGTCTTCTTCATGGATTTGTGGGAAATCTAGAAATTCGGAAGGTTAGCTTAGCTACTATTGCTCAAGAGGGACGGGGAGATATGCTACATGGACTCACACAAATTCTATGTATGTTTCACTCCCTGGGTTTTATATCTTGTTTGCTTATTGATGTTTGCCGTTGGTACTTAATGTAATGTTGTGCTTGCATATCTCCATGCCCACTGTTTTTGCACTTAACATTGACTTGGGAAGTAAATTTATGATCAATGATTTTAAGGCTTTCTTGGGTTTTTGTTTTGTATAGTACCTTGTTTGTGCCCTTTTAACATATTTTTAGTTAGTGAGGTTCTGAGATTTGTTGACTTAAAATGTGGCAAAGCTCAATTTTCTTCATTAAAATAGATTATTGAAAAAAAAAGGACCTTAAATACTTTGGTATTTTTTAAAATGTGATCCCAAAAAACTATTTTCCAAATCTCAGCTCGTACCTTTTTTGAACTTCAATGTTATTTAAGTTACAATTCCTTCTTTTTACTTATTTATTCAAAATATATCCTTTGCTAACATGACAGAGATGATGAGTTTCTACCATGAATCTTTAGTCTTCTCAGTGGAGATTTTTGTACATGCGGCTGTAAGAGGATTGTACCATTTGATAAGCTACGGGTTGATACCTAAAATATATTTCATTAAAATAAGATAAGCAGTAAAAAGAATTTAATATAACTTTGAAATAAGGTTTAATGAACGGTGAGAATGTATAATCAAATTCCTAATATGATTAAACTCTTGTAGTCTAGAGATAATGATGATCATGGTAAGCATACTTTGTTGCTTTGATGCATTTGATGGTCATTTGTTCCACTTGGGTTTGTTGTCCTTCTCTTCTTCGTTTAGTTTAGGTACACTTGTCTGTTGTTTTAACTGTAAAGTGATTGCTAGGATCTAATGTGTTCAGAATGCTTGTTAAATGCCTTTTGGATTCGTTGGTGTTTTTGTGTTTGTAGAACTGTCCCTAAATGACTTGCCTTTTCATGTTCCAAGAAATATATGTTAACTCTGTTTACTAAATGCCTAGTTAAGTCACCCTATATTTCGATCAAAATTTTATTGATTGACTCTTGGATATGCAAAATCTTTTTTTATATTTACAACATTCTTGATGTTTTATTGCTTTGAACAATTCAATTCTGCAATGCAATTGCAAAATTAATCTTCAGTTATAAGCTTTTGGTAATTTAATTAACCAAATTTTAGCACAATGAAGTCTGAATGAACTACTGTAACAGTGAAGTGTCTGGACGTCGGTAGGTGCATTATCTACATGCCTCGAATAGATTTATGGGCTATTGAGGGGAGTGAGAACTCGATTGCCAACGACAGCAATGCCACTCCAAAATCTACTAGTTCCTCCTTACCAGAAATGTTACCTGTTGGGAGAAGTACTTCTGAAATTTGGAATTCATTTGTCGAGCAGCTAGATTCTGTTCCTATGGCTACCTCCTTAGCTATTCTTGTAAGTTCAAGATCCATATTTACAATTCTACTGTTTTTTTTTTAAATTGTTAAATTTGCTTCCTTCACAATTAGTGCATTTTAAGTTGTTTGAGTGTGTTAAGAGAACAGTATATTAAACCAGGATATAGCATCATTCTGTAGTGGTTTCATTTCATCATTGTTTTGTTTAACATATACTATGCATAGTTCTGTATTTGACTACTAATTTTTGGTGTAAAGACCCTGAATCTGCTAGGCATGTGGATCACATTTACTTTTGTTAAATGGACTTTTGTGTACTTGACCTATGGATTTTGTTGGCTAAAGACAACTATGAGACATCGCCAGAGTGGACAAATAGGTTAATTTGACAACCAAAATTATTCTGAGTTTTAATTTTGTTAAAAGAATTGAGGCTGTCAACAAACTTATTTTTTAGGATTTTCTTTGCCAAAGGATGAATGAACTTGATATGATTATATTTAACTAAATAAAACATAAATTTCATAATTGTCCCACGAAGTGTTTAGCAATGCCTCGATTGGGTTTCATATGTGTACACTTAAAAATTGATATACTCCCTCAAAAGGAGGTTGTATCCACCAAATAACATCAGGTTGGCTAAACTTAAATATTGATGTATTTATCTTCCACTATTAAAAATATATTCTAACTGTTATGTGTACTGTTCTTGATAAATGTCAGGCTCATGACATAAGATGCATTGCAAATATTTATTGTCTAATAATTTTTCGAAATTTCTGCCCTAGCTGTAATGTCTTCCCCTAAATGCTCCAAAGCTGTAGTTTTAAAAAAATAATTAATGAAGCATGAATTGGTAAATAAACTTGCACATTACTTACCTTTCCTGTACTAGAAACAAATAGCAATGGTATATACAACAATAGAAATGGAGCTGTGGCTGCGGTCTTCTGCTGGAGCCATGGTTGGGGTATAATCTGTGGTGTGTTGGAGAGTTGATGGCTGGGATGACAGCCATGAATTGAGCCATTACATGCTTGAATGGCAACATTGCCATCATATGCTTGAATGTTAACATATTGATATGGAGGCTTTGGAGAAGATTGATTTGATATTTAGTGTTAAAGAATCGATTTGGGAAGGCTGTTCATCTGACTGGGAGAAGCTGGGCGAGTTGAATTATGATGAGTAGTTGTCAAATTTGATTCAACAACATTTCTCTTTGTTCTCTATCAGTTACCTTGTTTCCCACAGACATTTATGATGATGTTGAAGATTAAATTAAGAAATAAAAGCAGACTTATATGTGTGGCAAGAAAATCCATGAAAATAAAGAGAGAAAATGATTATTACAAGTGAGGAAAGTAGAAGGATATTAGAGCTTTTTCTTAAAGCTGATAAGTGCCAAAGGGTTCAATCCCAAAAAAGGATTCCCTTGCCACCCTCGTAATTTTGGTATTTTTGAATTAGTTTTGTTGGGAAAAGTTTTACAAATATTTATAGATGGTTAAAATAGCTGCAATTCTCAAAGCTTTTGCATTTTGGAGTCTTCTAGCTGTTTCTCAAGAGATTAAGAGGGAAGTAGCCTCAAGAAGCCACTCGAATGGCACTGTCAAGAATTGTTACTTTGATTTGGTGAGAACTTGGAGGCTGCTTAAGAAATGATGTTGAGATTCGTTGGGAACAAGCCTGTAGGCTTATTAGAGATTGTAAATGGTTCTTGGAGAAGCCTTGTTATTATGAAAAAAATGTTTGATTGGGCTTTTAGCTATCTAATAATGGAGGAGATTTATAGCCATAATTAAGATGGTCGTAATTTTTGTCTTCATATTTCAACACAAGATTGTGATCAAAATTTATTTGTTTAGTTTGAATTTGGGGTATAAAAGCTCTCTTATACTCAAATATAATACCATTTTTCCTTGTGAAAGTAAGCTCCCTACCTCATATTCAAGGTCATTTTTAAGTGATCAAAACATAATATTTAGAAGTCTATTTATATTTGTAGTTTCAAATTTTAAAATAGAACACTAGATCTCAATATTTTACTATTCCAAATCTCTAATTTTTATCAATAGTTAAATAGAACACTACAATAATTTAAGTATAATATTCAAGTTACATATTATTGCAAGACACACCTAGTTTTGATATTATATTTTATATGTTGATCTTTAATAATTATATTTACCTTAAGACATTCCTAGAATACTTAGGAGATTTACTTGCAAATGTGTAGAAGACGTGTACAATTGAACGACTTAATATGAAATATGCAAATATTGCTTTTTGGAAAGCAAAGTCTTAAGGTTTGAATATAATATAAGAATTGAACTTTGGACCATTTTAATAATATATGTAATTTTTGTTATATAAACCAGTAGGCATCTGCTATAAGGGAAGTTATTACATTTTCAATACATATTGAATTACATATTTTGGAAACATAATTCTAATTGTCATTTGGGAAAGAAATCTCTTCTTTAGAAATACTAATATTTCTCTATGTGATGCTAAATGTTCTTTAAATTGATGTATTTATAGCTTCAAATGTGTTGAAAAAAATTATAATAATAGTTATCAAATTACTCTATAATTTTTTATGCAAGCTCTTAATGGCAATAAATATCCAAAAATTATATCAAATTTTGTTGTGTTTTCAACATTAGAATAATATGAAAAACAATGTATAATTTGTTTTTCATGTATTTGAGTACATCTGGTTGAGAAGTTGATGAAGTTGAAGACATTTCTAAGTTAAATAGAAACACTATGAATACTTCTAATCATTTTTGAATTTTGTGAATGATTTCTTGATCGACAAATAGCATCATAGTCTATGGCATTTGCAACCTCACATCTCGCCAATTGGAATTTTCTCTACTTCCATTGCCCACCTAGTTCCTTGGAATTGATATCATCCTTTATATATTTGATTTCAATAGTTATATTTATCTTAAGACATACCTAAAATCTAGTACAATTTAATGATTTAACATGAAAATATTGGCCTTTTTGAAAGACAAGTCCAGAGTTTGAATAATATCTAAGAGAGAGTTGAACTATGGATCATATTAATAAAATTCTCATTTTTTACTATTTGAACTACTAGGCATATATTGGAATGAAAGTTATTACATTTTTCAATAGATATTGAACTACATATTAAGGAAACATAATTCTAATTATGTCATTTAGGGAAGAAATCCTCTAGGAATGCTAATATTTCTCATGTAATGCTAACTATTAAGTTGATGTACTTATGACTTCAAACAGGTTGAAAAAAATATAGTAATAGTTACCAAATCATTAAATAATTCTTTATGCAAGCACTAACTGATAATAAATATCCAAAAATTAGAAAAAATTCTTGATGCTTTCCTAATCCCTAATCCTTAATCCCTATTTCCACAACATCAAAATAATATGAAAAAAATGTATAATTTTTTTTTGTTGCCTGATTGCATTAAATTGAGAAGTTGATGTAGTTAATGACGCATACTTCTAAGTTAAATAGAAATATTATGAATATCCATAATCACTTTCGAATCATGTGAATGATTTCTAGACTAATAAAACAATGTCAAAAGTCGTTGCCATCAACAACCTCATAACTCCAATTGGAATTTTCTCTAGTTCCATTGCCCTCCTACTTCCTTGACGAAACCCACATAGGAGAGGAGATAAGATGAGGCAAATTTGCCAATCTTGTTCTAAGCCTTCTTTAAATTTCCATCTGTGTGACCTTTAGATCTATTATCATGTCTTCCAAGCTTAGTTAATTTTGGATGGTTGTCGAAAGAAGTTGACAGCAATATGCATAATGCTGTTTAATTAATGAGGTAAACAAATACAGTTTGTTGAGTTTGAGTCATGAATTATAAGCTTGTAATGACTAAATTCATTTTCAGGCTACTTGTGAAGTAGAAAAGGAAGACATTCCTCCTGGGCTACGCCAGTTTTTTCTGAATGATACAAGTAGCCATTCTGAATCTAATCCTACAGAATATAGAATACCAAGATTTTTTATCCAACTCGATGATGACTTCAATCTCGAGCAGTCGATAAATTTAGCTGCTGCAAAACTATCCCACGACATAGTTCAGCATTATCTTAAACTAATGCACGAACGATCCCATTCAGAATGTCTTGGAGATGTCTACAAAGGCTCGAATTATATCGAAATAAACTCAGAAGGCCAAGACCGAACTCCATTGGCGAAAAAGACCATTGCAACAACATTGAATATGGAACATATTG
This sequence comes from Vanilla planifolia, assembly GCA_023846275.1. Taxonomy (NCBI): domain Eukaryota; kingdom Viridiplantae; phylum Streptophyta; class Magnoliopsida; order Asparagales; family Orchidaceae; genus Vanilla; species Vanilla planifolia. Next base: position 11,824,483 of record CM043877.1, read on the forward strand.
CTGCTAGTAATGACAACGTTTTGCATGGCTTCAACAACAAAAGATTGCCTCAAACTAGAGACTGGGGTGTTCTTTCTCAGCGTTATGGTTTGCAAGGTTCATTCCCAAGAGCTTCTAAAGTAGTGAAGGGAAACTTGATATTAGCAATTGCAACCTTTGGATATCAAATACTTAGATATCCACAATTTGCTGAGCTTTGTTGGGTTACTTCAAAACTAAAAGAAGGTCCTTGTACTGACATCAATGGACCATGGAAGGGTTGGCCTTTTAATACTTGTGTTCTTCATGCAGATTGCTCTCCAAACAAAGCAGTTTCAGTTGCAAACACTGGGAATACTAATGATAAAGAGAATTCTGGTGTTGTTCGAGGCTTGATTGCTGTAGGTTTATTGGCTTACAGAGGCTTTTATTCATCTGTTGTTGAGGTATCTGCTCAAGTTAGAAACGTTCTTGAGCTCTTGGTTGCAAAAATACGTGCTAAGATTTCTCTCCATGCCGATAAACATCGCTATTTAAGAATATTGTCTCAGGCGGCATATCTCGATGACATGGTCAACAGCTGGGCTTATATGCTGCAGAGGTAGAGATCTTAGAAAAATAACTTGATTTATATATATATATATTATTCAAATCATTCTTTGAAATTTGTTTAACACTTGTTTATTCACTCTTTGAATATTAGCTTGCAAGCAGATAACAACATAGGAGACAGTAACCCATCAAAAGCCATAGCTGGTCACAATACCTGTAACATAGTTTCTCCTCATGGATGCTTCACCATTAATGGTGAAAAGGAGCTTAATGATAGTGATGCAGAAGCTAATGCAGAGCTGACTTCTAATGGTTTTACCCTCAAAGGAAGATGCAATCTTTCTAATGTTTCATGCTTATACCTCTGTTGCCCAGGTTGTGTGCAGATGATAAATAACTTGGTCCGTAGTACACTTCTCAATCATGTGAAATCAACTGGTTGTCACTCAATGGTGGATGATGTCCATGACGTTATTGTTTCATGTTCTTTAAACATTTTATCATCGTTTATGAAATGTTGCAGTTCTCAAAGCAGTGCTGAGCTTGAAGAAGAAGAAGATGGTGGTGTGTTCATGGAATTTCCTTGCCATTGTAGAGAATCAAAGATTCAATTTTTACCTAAAGAGTGTGTTTGCCATGCTAAGATGGAGGATGATGCCTTGATATCAAATACTTGTGGTGATTCTATTTTGGAATCTAGATGGGTTTATTTCTTCAGAGATGGTGTTCTTGTGCCTTTGATTCCTGAGAAGGGTGTTGAACTCCATTGCAATTTTGAGAAGGTATGCCTTTGTTCAATTGTTATGATGCTATTGTTTTCTAAGCAAACAAAGGACTGATTTAATGTTATACTTATGTTATGTGTTCTTGATGTCAATTGATTTGAGATTTTAGCTTATCAGTTCTGCTTTTGAATTCATCTTCATCAGTCTTAGCAATGGAGGAAATAAATAGAATTTATACAAAGAAATGAATTATGTATTAAATTTGATATTAGTTTAGATTGTTGTTAAATATTAAGTTGATTAATAAATTAGATTTTAAAATTATTATAAATATTTAATTAAATAATTAGTATTATAAAATAAATGAAATAGTTATTGTTTATTTTTTAAAATTTGAAAAATATATTTTAAAGATGAAACAAATATCTGATTAAATTTTAGAAAATAGTTTTATAGAAAGTTTTTTTATTTAAAGAGTACAAAGATTGCAGTCAACGATCAAAGCCATTCATGTGACGAAAAATGAGTAATTTATTAAAAACACTCTTTTTAAGTTAAAAAAATAAAATAAAATCTGTTTTATTGTTTTTATATTGTATTTTTAAAAAGAAAATTGTCGACTATGGGATATGTTTATAATAAAATAATTTGTTAAATAAAAGATAATTTTATTAATTAACCCCACGCTTCTTTCTTCCTCCGGCTGCTCTCCATCGTTTAAGACCTCTGCTCGACGGTCGGATACGCTAAGGGCCGCTGTTGGTTGGGCGCAGATTTTAGGGTGAGATTTCTCGCTTATGTTTCACTAATTTTAATGAGCATCGGCTACTATACGGTCCTGTTGAGCGAATTGTTTTCTGTTCTTAGAGATTTTTTTTTCTTTCTCTTGAATACTCGAATGCGAAACATTAGGTAATCGGTATGTCTTAAGCGTGGATTTGGTTCTCTAGCCATCGACATGCTTTTGCTGCGTTTACTTTTTTGGATTCATGGATCGTATATTTGAATGTTTTTTTTTTTTTTTTTGGCTTGAGACAGGGAGGTTGTGGGGAAATTTGAAGGAAACTGAAAGAACTTCAAATGGCAGCATCGAAGCTTCAAGCTTTATGGAACCATCCAGCTGGTCCTAAAACCAGTACGTCTTATGTTTCTGCTGTTTTGACCTTGCTTAAGTTGTTGAAATGGAACTAACTTTTGTCTCTTCCAATCGAACAGTACTAAATGCATGTGAAAGTAATTCATTTTTTGTAAATCTAATCCTGATGCTCCACCCCTGAAGGACTAGTGCTTTCGTGATTACATAGCTGTTGGACAAAGAACATTACTGAACAGGAAAGGCAAGTTTTGAAAGCGATTTGGTGTCATATATCTGCATTAGGATGGGCTTCCTACGTAAAATGTTGACTTGAGTGTACTTCTGATGTCTGTTATTTTTGAGTCTTTGTTTGTCCAATAGGGTTCTTCCTTCTATTTTTGGACAACATGGATCCTGACAAATTAACAAGTCAAAACCGAGGACCTTGGGTCTAACTATGTTTTACATTCTCACTGTGAGTTGTTGAATTTTTCAGAGCTATTGCAGTTTGTTTTGCATCTTAGTTTCTAGGAAGGCATCTGAAAACTTTTCTTTGTAAAAGGCTTACCAAAGGTAATTAAACAATTAGCAATGTTGGTAAATTTGTAAAGTTATCTTCAATGGCTTCCTTGGGTTGCATTGCAAACAAGTTTTTCACCTTTGAATCCTTTGTTTGACTAGTTCCCCCATATGTAACCTGAAGCTTTTTTCACACGTGTGTTCTTAAATATGCATACCATTGAATCTAGTTAGGGGTGAGTCCACAATTCAAATTTCTTATGACTTGTTGCATTTTGTTGGGCAAGCTTTTTCTCCATAGATGATGATTCCCAAAAGGGTTTGTTAATGAAAATATCATTAACAATGTTTGTTAGAACATCACCTTTGAAGTAGGTCTCCATTTGCATTTTCTAAAATATAATGTTGCCCTTTGAGAAGCGTGGTGATTACTTGAGTTTTCCTTATGCAAAACAATATCAACAATGTGATTTGACAGTGCCATGTGAATCCTGCTTAGGATTATAAGTCTATTCAAGAAGTTAGGATGTGCTAACACCTACGAAAAGATGGCACGTATAAGAAAATGTAATTGCATATTTATAGAATTTTAAAATTTTATGTACACCAATAAAAAGGTGAGAGAAACTTGCGAGTACATGTTATCGTATTTGTTGAGTATTAGCATAAAAGATAGTGATAGGTTAGCGAGTTAGAATTAAAAAAGAAAAAAAAAACTTTTGTGTGAACAAAAGTGAACTTTTTAGTTGAGAATTAGCAGGATGTTAGATGGGTTGGTACATGTAAATGCTAAGAACATGTAATTGGATATTTATAGAATTTTAAAATTTGGTGAACATCGACGAAAAGATGAGAGAAACTTGCAAGTAAAAAAAAAACTTGTGTAAACAATAGTGAACATTTTAGTGTAGAATTAGTAGAATGTTAGATGGATTGCTACAAGTAAATGCTAATTGGTCAATTGAGTTTTAGGAAGTCTTTAGTGAGCTAGATTAAAAAGGAAGGACAATTCAAGCAAAAACGTAGAGCTTGTATAAATTGCAAGAATGATTGCATTGAGAGTGAAAAAGAAAATGGTTAGAACATAAAGAATGCAATGATGAGTAGTGGTTCAGCCTTTAAATTGTTCTACTCTATGTGCTTAGCTTTTCTTTTGGGTGTTTTACTAAGCCATGCTTGTTTCTCTTATTAAGTTTAAGAGGAGTACAAGGAGCAATTATAAGCCTTTTTTAGAAATCAAGGCTCAAACTTTGTGCACATTCCACACAAGTGTGCAAAACACAAGCTGTTTTTATAGGCATAAAGGTTAGAATAACCAAGAGTTATCTTAATGAGGAGCAAATTCACCTAGGCTATTTTGCATATTAGATGCTAGAACAACCCTAAAGAACTCCTATATGGATATCAAATATAAGAATGCTGGTCTCACAAGTCCAAAAAAAAGTAAATCTCAAAAATATATTATAGTGGAAGTTATGTAGCACTTAAATACAAGCCCAAACTCGATTATGTCAAGATAGTCAAGGTGAAAACTTTTACTTTAAACTAAATTTTGTAAAAGAAACTTGTAGAGATAAGGCTTTGTTAAATCTAGCTATATTTCTTAACCACAAACTTCTAAGAATATCAATGTTTAAAGCACCAGTTGAGAGAAATTTTAACAAGAAGAAAACTCTTGAGAAAAAATGGTCTTGCTTGAGGAAGGAATTATCAAAATGAAGAAGAAGGTGGCTTAGGACATTTTGCGAGATGAATAGGTTGGATTGTACCCAAGCTAGTTGAGAGGCACTTTTTGAAAGTTTGGTTCAAGAAGAGGGGGTGATGAGTTTGAGGCAAAGGACATGTTTGTGACAGTAGTCATTAAGGAGAGAAGAACCTGCCTATGGACTTTGGTATTGTGGGTTCTCCAAATATGGTAGATGATAGTAATAAGAGAGAAGGCCTTATTGTTCTTAAAGATCCTTATCTCCAACAAGAAAGAGAAACTTCAAGAGTACAAGAAGATATAAGAATAGAGTTTAGAACTTGGAAGTCATAAAGGAGGCTAAACATAATAGTTACAAAATTGTAGCTTTTGAGAGCAGGGTTTAGATCATTGTTAATCAGGTAGCCCCAAGGACATTGCATAGGTGTGGATAGACTTGATGCTAAAGGTACACTTGGGTTGGCATTACACCATGACAAACCCTTTGAAGGAAAATGATGAAATGGGGTTGTGCCCCCTAAGCCTTCAGCACCATGAGCTTCCTTATCAAAGAACCCAAGAAAAGGTGATACTTTTCCTTTGTAAGAACTCATACTCTCGTGAGCAAACTATTACTTGCTTAACTTGTGAATGCAATCAAAGAGAGGTGGACCAACGCAATTGGCAAGACAATCTTGGTTTTGCTCCCCCATTGTCTTAAAGAGCATTAGTGATCATGGCTAGTGTCAGAGTGCAGACTATTGACAAAGAGGTATTGGGGAGGTTTAAGAGTCTTTGACCACACCCGCCCTCTACTTCTCCAAATAGATGATCCATCCTCATAGGTCTCAAATGTAGAGTTTCTTTCACAATAATTGGCCCTCAAATATTGGAGCTTCAATCAAGAGTCATCAACACACTTATAAAAATGATCACTATGATACCTCTTCATAACTAAAGGTTGTGAATACCAAAGGCCCGACCACATCTTGGTTTGCAAATGCTCTCTCAAGCAATATAATGCAGCACATGAGGGGCAAGATGATTGTTCCAAAGGAAAACACAAATGAGCATCTTGATAGTTTGGTTCCACCATTGACTAAACCATTTACAGTACTCCATTGTGTTAGTGATAGCCTTGGCAACAATGCAAGAGGCTAGTGAGAACAATGGCACATTGTTTGCATAGAGAAAGTGCAAGCCCAAAGGTCTTGAGCTAGAGACTCTAGTCCTTAGGAGGGCGCATCCAATAGGCATGGTGGCGCAACAAGTAGAGCCCTAAGGATTTAATAATGGATATGGAGAGATGGTGCATGTCTAGTTGGATCTACAAGATGACTCTATCCAAGCAGTCCTCATGCCATTGACAAGCCCTGTTTACTGGGTTGGGTTGCAAGCAAGTGCCTATTTTCACCAATGATCTGGAAACCTAAAGTGATGAAGCATAGCCTTGAGCAAGTTCCACATCCTCTTTTCATTAGTTCACTTTATATCGATCTTGACTCCCGTTAGCGTAACGGAAGTGGTAAGTGAATGCATCATCACCATTATCTCTTGAGTTAGGATACAATTATCAATTATAGATTGATTTGGAATAAAAGCATTTTGCTCCTTAATAATAAGTACCCTAAATAGAACCTTTGGGATAAGAATCACCAAAGTGCCCTTCCATCTCTGCGTCATCACGTTCAATATGAAAGAAATGTAGCATGGTGGTGGTGAGATCTACCTTAGTGATATCCTACTCCTTGAAAAATGAAGTCGTAATGTCATCAATGCTAGTAAATTGATTGAGCCATAGATAATGGATGACACAATGCACGTACTCCTCAATAGGAGCTGTGAGATTGGGAGGTAACCTAATCAAATGACAACACAAGAGTCTAGGAGAGGTAGGTTTGGAAGAGCCCCTTCACAAGCCCTCAATTTATCACAAAGCTAAGGATCAACGATATGCTCACTCGACTATCCATACTACTCCCTTGATCTTTGAAAAGGTATGAAATCCTTTTGTTCTAGCCTATATTCATGTCCATTATGTGTAAAAAAAGTAGTGTTCATTATCCCCCTTAGCCAATCATTTCATTTTTTTTGTTGTCATTGTCACGCTAGATTTTCTCAATCACAGCTAGAGAAGTATAAGTGTTCAAATATGTAAGCAAGTATTAGATAAGATCATTCTCAAACAATAAAGCTTGCTGAATCACCCATTGTTGGAACTCCTTAATCCTTATTTCTAGAAGTTGGGAAGAAGAGAACAAGTCAACAAATTCCTCCCTGCTCTATAGTTTGATGACCTAAAGGGTGCAAGAATGCTTATGGTTGAGGGAAGACATAAGGGAATCAAACCACTAGTATGCTAACCTTAAGCCTCAACCTCAACTCTCCTAGACGATTTGAAGGAGAGTCAAATGTCCTGGAATTGGTGGCACTCCCTTGGTGTCTAAAGTCTAGCGTAATAATAATCACAAGGGGACAATGGCTCAAAGCAACTTTGGGTAAGTAGGTAACCTTCTATCCCAAAAAGGTTATCGAAGTAGCATAACTCATCAACAACCTATACAACTTGACCTTCCAATTCTTCCTATTCCCTTTGTTGCATCTATTAAACGAAGAGTTGTAGAAGTGGAAGTCATGAAGATTCCCTTGACTCGTGAAACTTTGAAACTCCTTGTTAAATGGTCTTGAAGAGAAAGATTCTTACCCCCTTCTCCTCTTAGTTAATGATGCAATTAAAGTTTTTTTCAATCATAGACAACACTTCACTATTTGGAAGAGAAAGAACCACAGTCCAATTCTCTATCCAAACATGACAATCGTCATTGGCATAAACACCATGAAAGAGTCAAGAAAGACCCTAATCAACTCACACAGTGGCATCAATGACATATCTGATTGCATGAACAATCTAAATTTGAATAAGGTGATTGATCCACGACATAATAATGACCCTCAGCATCCCCTATGGACGACCATTAGAAACTTTCACCATTTTCTCACCAATATATCCTCGGCTCAATAAGAAAAGAACTCAACTCAAATCTCTAGCTGGAAAATAAGAAATAGAGAATAATCATAAATAAAACTCTACAAGTAGTTGTGGGTGGAAGACATTTGTAGTACAACTATTACAATTCCCTCTTGTGCCATATTGACAATTTGTTTTGATATTAACAATTCATTATTTTGCCATATATATTGTTTTAAATGTGATATCTAAACCATGCTCCTATGTGATTGTTTTAGCTTGCATTGGTAAAAGCTTTTAGTTGTGATGTTGCATTCTTATGCCCAAAATAAAAATAAAAAATCCAAAGCACATCTCTTTTGTTAGCCTATTGATGTTTGTTATGATTAATGGTGAAGGCAGTACTGTCTCTTCTAATTTTTTTGTTTTCTTAAATGAAATTGTTTATGTTTATGGCTTGAGCTCATTGTATGTGCAGTTCATTTCTGGGCTCCCACTTTCAAATGGGGTATTAGCATTGCAAACATTGCTGACTTCTCAAAACCAGCAGAGAAGGTTTCATATCCCCAACAAATTGGTATATATTGATTCATATCTCGACATTACATATCTATCCTCTAATATGTATGTACATATGGTTATATTTTATCCATATAGTTATATTTAATGTCTTTTGAAGTTCATATTTATGGATTTTTTTTATATAGTTTGATTTATTTTTTGTAGCCGTAACTTGCACTGGACTTATTTGGTCACGTTATAGCCTGGTGATTACACCGGTAAGTTGATTTATGATATTTAAATTATGTCAAGTGGTTGGCTTGAAAATTCGACTCTATTGAATTGTTATATTTGTAATTTAACAATATTGTAGTATGCATACTAATTATTTCTCTTGCTCTATTTAGAATTGTTGTTTTTGAGAGTTTTACCCTATTTGAAACTACCAACAATGAAGAAGTTATTTAATTATGATTTGTTAAGTTTGTTGCAACTTTAGTTCATTTAAACCTTTTAAGTAATCAATGTGGCCTCTTTTATATGCACTAATGTAGTTTCAAGTTAGTTCAAACTTACACTTGGGACTTGTATTATAGCATTGATCGTTTATGGAATAGTGATAAAACTTGATATGGACTCATAAAAAAATCGCATGTGTTTTTTGAATCGTGGTTATTTGTCTTTTAATTGTACCAAGTAAAATGGCTATGAAGAGTGGGTTCTTCTTTAGAATAGTTGTACCTATATTCATGATGCTAGCTCCATATCTTATTTGGAGCATATATTCTCACTTAAGTGTAATAATTTTTTTGTCTGTCAATTTTCATAAAAAAATACTAGGATTATTATAAGCTGTTTATCGTTAGTTTTATTCCAACTAGAATATGCAAGTAGATCTGTTGATAACTAATTAATCCAAATAAGACACAATGGCACGCATGTAGACACATGCACGTACACTGACATATGTTTATGTCTGTGTTTAACATCGTTTATAAGTGAATGGAATGCCATCAATCTTCTAAGCAGAATACTCCCTTCTTTTAGTTCCTATGATATGGAGTAGAATTGAACCATCCAATAAATGGAATTGCATTCATCACAAAGCTCTAAACCTAAATATATGAATTGAAACCAAGAAAAAGAACAAAGATACACTAGTATAGAAAAGCTAATTTTATATCAATTTCTTAGCCTCCACCAACAGGGTGCTAGAAATATTGAAAATTAAGAGACAAGCACCAATTAAAATGGAAAGGGATGTTGTTTGGAAGTGAAAAATTCTTTAAGGGGTCAGCAAGAACTTCCATTACTCAGTCATGCATACCTTAGTGGACACAACAGTGATGATGCAAGATAAGGTTTAAATATAGATTTTTTAAGATAACATGTCATGCAATTCTTATTTTAAGGCCTAGCTGATAAAGACTTTTGTGCATTACTTTAAACTAACAAGACAAGTAAGTATGGTTAAGAAATATGTCTTGAGCTATGAAAAAGCAAGTATGATTAAGAATGCAAATGACAACTATAGCTAATGAGTAATGACGATTTGTTAAAATGAAAGTGGAAAATAACGAAATGTAGTTCACATGGTTGCAAAAGTTCAATGAAACTTTCAAAGAATCAAAATTACAGCACAAGCAAATCTGATGACCAAGGACTAGTGCAATGGAGAGAAAGTCCTTCCTTCGATGAATTGAATCCCAAAGTGATGAGGGCCTCTTAGATAGACTAAGCTAGGGAGATTGCCCTATGCCATTGGGTAATCAAATGGGGCTATGAGTAAATTATCTTATGTGGATGGTCATTTACACAATGCAATTAGGTTAGATTAGACAGGACAACCTAAGATTGCCTAGTGATGGTTGGGTTAATCCTGGGTTTTTCTAAGGCTAAAAGTAAGAGGTTAAAAAACAAACTAAAAGTTGTTGTGAAGAGAGAAAAAGTGTGTTCTAGAAAGAATTTATTGTAGTAATTGGGGAAATAGTGGGCAATCTTCTCGTCCTTTGGGTCTCAACACTCGCCCTTCTTGGGGCATCATCTTGGATTGACTTGATCATGCATGTGGCTAAGCTATTTAACATTGTTTGATTTGTATATTTTCATGTTGTCCAATTGTGTGTGAACCTAGGTTTATTAGAAGTTTCTTAACAGGAAAAGCTCGAACGACCCTCAACAAGAACAAAAGGGTACCTGTACCCGAAACCGACACAGGTAGGTAGGTAGAGAATACCGAGGGGCGCGAGACAACTCTCTCTAAGGAACTCGGCAAAATAGCTCCGTAACTTCGGGAGAAGGGGTGCCCTCTCAAAAAGGGGGTCGCAGTGTTGGCAATTATGCTTTGCAATTTTCATAAGATTAAGTGACCATGTGTTTACATGTAACATGCCGTCCTTTTATATGTTGGATAGATGCTAATTTGGTTTTATGAATAAATTAATTTGTTACGTTCATAGAATTTAAATAGATTTGCATTATACATCATTTAGGCTGCATTCTCCTCCAACTTTGGTATTACAGCATTACTGTTTAGGTTCATGTATGCATTCTTTGTTCATAGTGTTATTTTCATTGATTTCTTTCATTTGGAGCTACCTTGCTTATCCCATTATACATAGAGTTGAGTCCTACCCTTGGGATGTTGGTTCAAGACCAATATGTACCTTCAAAGATTAGTCTTTCAGCATAGCTAGTCTAGACTTAGAGGTGATTCCTTCAAATTTATTGCATTGGACTTTCATCATTAGACTATCTATTTTAGGAGTTGACTTTCTTTTGTTGTATGAGTTGACTTAAGCATCATAAACCTTTTCATATCCCCATGTACTGATAATCGATTTTGTAAGTCAACTATAATATTTCTCCAATTATATAGTATTCCTAAATTGAATATATTGCATATTTGTATTTTCTTTGTGATCTATGTGCAATGGTGAGCAATTGTACAATTGTCCGATGTTTTTGGTTTATGTTAGATTATACTCAAATATTTTTTTATTTTTTGGATTTTTCTTATTTTATTTGATTTTAGTTCTATATACATGGATTCTAATTTATAAAATATCAACTTATGTGGAGACATTTTTGGTTTTTTTTCATTATTTAGTCCAAAACCATAAGAGAGCATTTAATGACATGCATGAAAACTCTATATGTATGATGGCATGGGGTTAGGTTAGATTTGTTATAATTTAGTGATTTTGAATGTTACTCATCATATTGAGCTATAGAACACCTTATTTATAAGTAAAAATTCTATTCATATTGATTTCAATGGTATCCAAGAAGAGTGGTTGTAGAGACCTAACGAGGGAAAGTTTTGACCAAATTAAAATTTCTTAGGACTTTATTTTTAATAATTTATTTAAATTTCTTCTAATTTCTAATTTTTTTTTTCAACTTCTTATTATTGTTTTTTATTTTCCAAATATACAATTTACTATCGTCCTAAATTTCAATATAAAACCCTTTAATATTTAAAAACCTAAATCACTTAAAAGAACCAAAAATAAATAAGATTTAACTAATCATAAACAACTTCAACCCATCCATTTTCTTCTCCCAAAACCTAAATCCAAATTCTATATAATCAAACAATCATTAACCTTTATCAATCTTAGTCACCACATTGACCCACTATATCTAGCGCACCTCAACCAACTCCTGACCCAAACAATACCTTCTCCCTTCCTCTTTCCTATAGGGCCCTCCTAATAACTTCCCCCCTAACCCTCCTCTACACCTTTTGTTGTTGCCAATTAGTTCAACGCTACCACTCATCTTGTCGACCCAAGCTTGTCACACTACCATATATTCAAATTCCTTCTTTATATTGTAACTAAGCTCCTTCTCTTGCCAGGTCTTTACTACCATCAAACTTATGATCCCAACCAAGCGCTAGTACTACCTTCATGACTACCTCCAACACCTCCCTCCTTCCTCTACCTCCAACCCTTTTCACAAAATATTTTATATATTAGTCTTCATTCTACTTGCAATATAATTGTGGTTATCTTTGATACCGCTTATTATTCAATTACGTGAAATTCACATACATTATTTTGCACTAGTGTTTGAGTACTTCTGTAGTGTTTAATTTTAACCACATCAAATTTGGGATTTGATCATTGTTAATGTATTTGCATAATTTGTAACTTATTGATATGCTTTTTACCCATGCTAGCAATTCTATTTCGCGACACATTTTAAACGGATTTGCTTTCCTAGTGCTCAGCTGCGTGTGCATTTTTTCCTAATAGTGAATGATAATTTTGTAACATGCATGCATATTATATAATTTTCTTACATAGTGCATATTGTCCTAGACCAAGAGACCTCCCTCTCTTGTTGGGCTCTAAGAGTGTCTGCCACAAAATATATTACGGAGTGTTCTGAGCACAAATGCAGCCATAAGAAGAGAGGTTTGGGGATCTAAGTAAACATGACATCTAGTTTTTGAAAATATGGTTAACTCTAAAATAGGCTCATTTATTTTAAGAATAGGCAACTAGGCACTTATCATGAAAGTTGCAAATAGATCCTTCCATAGTAATGGCTTTAAAATCAAAATAAATGACAAACACGATCTTGTCCTTTTCTTATTACAATAAAACCTTAAACCCCAATGTTTTGGATCTCATTAGCATTCATGTAGGTAGAGGTGAACTCGAGGCTGGTGGGGGAGATACGTGTTCCCACAGCAAGTGTGCTTATAGGGCATAGCAAAGTTCTCTGATCTTTGCAATAGCTAAGGAGACGTTTCCATTTATTTCCCACCATTCAGACCTGACCTTCCTAATGTTTCAACCTTCTACTTTCACGACTGCATGAAACCTCTTTGCAAACTGATAGCCAACCGTCATTACTTCGAAAGGGATGCCCTGATCCATGCCATTTGTCTCCACGGTTATTGCAACGAACCCATATAAGGTAATGGGGAGAGAGGTATTAGGAGTAGTTGTAGTTTAGGAATTTTAGGACGGTGATACGAAACATCACAATTGCAATTATTTCAAACATTGGACAGCCTTTTAAACAAATTGGTTAAAGCTAGAACCTTTTTATATCCTCCACCATACTAGTGAACCTTGCTTTCTATTATTTAACAGATGTATGAGATTTCGGCCAACCCTTGTCAATGTAGGTGCATCTGGACCATAAATTTTGACCGTAATATTATGCTGTTATGTGTATTAGATGATTTTTTTAATTTCATAATCATTGTATCCTCAAATAATCTATGTGCACTGCTTTGTTACAATTATTTGTTTGTTGTTCTTACATGTTCTTTATTAATAAATATGTGATACATTTCTGTTGGCTGCTTTTTATGTGAAATCTTATGAAAAGCCCAGTTATTGATAATTCCATAATAAAAAAAAACTGTTTTATTGTTGTTGTACATTTTTTATATACAAATAACTCCAAAAAATATAACGTACTTCCTGAAAGCATTATGCTTTACCTATATGAATTCTTCTAGCCAAGAAACATACGTTCCTTTGCAAGTTTTATCTTGTTCAATTTTATACAGTAAGCTTCAGTAGCCATCAGATTTTGATTTTTAAAATTTTGGAATGGTGAGGACAAAGTGAACTTTTGATATCTTGTGCTTTCATGAAATGTTTTGGTGCGATAAAGAAGGCTTGAAATGCACCATTATGTTTGGAAGAATTTTTATTAGGGAAGCAGTTGGATTCTAGTGGATTTGGTAAGAAGTTTCCTTGTGCGGATAATAGTATTCATATTTTTGGCTTCACCTTATAATTAACTACTCTTTAAGTTATGCATATAGACTCAGTAATGAGTGCAATTTGGAGGAAATTAACATAAATTTTCTGTTTTTTTTTTCTTCGTGTGGTAGGCCATGTTATGGATTGCAATGGTGGTTTTTGCTTTGGATCACTTGAAATCCATACTCGCCCTTCTTTGTAAATCAAACCCACATTGAAGTTTATCTTGCATTTCTATGCCCACAAACAAACTCAATCATTAGTAGAGTAGTACATTAAATTTAAGTGCTTTTTTGGTCCCATTGAATGGGTTTTGGTGGAGTGAGGGCACTACAAGCCCCCGTATCTCATAGCAGTCTTAATTGAAGCATAATGCAATGCAGTGTTTTTTTTCCTTAAAAAATATTTTTCTATATATTTTTTATAATATTTTCTATTCAGAAATATAAATTCATATATCAAAAATTTATAATATTTTGTTAAATAACATTTTCTTACTGTCTTCTGTTTCAACTACACTTTCTCAAAAAATTTCTTGTTTCTCAATTGACTTCTTACTAATAAAGCTGCTGCCAAATTGGCCCTCGCATTTTTTATGAGAAAATTTTTGACAGGATTTTAATATGCCAACAAGATCAAGGCACCTTCCATTACCAACCCAACTTGGATAGGCTTTTGGTTTATCATACATATACTACCTGCAAGCTCAAATTGCTATCCCAAATTTGACCCATTAGGGGGTAGTGTATGGTGGGCTAAAGCTTCAATGGATAGAGTTTACGATCTGTAAACTGAACCAAGAATTTCTTGCCTAATAGTTCGTGTTTCTATGGTCGTGCTTTATGGGTTGTTTTCTTTAAGCACGTGAGGCTAAAATATGGTCACCTAATTTTGTTACAAGCCATTTTTCTACCTCGAGTTCGTCATGTGAATCAGTTCTTTATCAGAGCTTTAGTTGTCTAGTTTATCGTTGTGCTCAATATTGCTGTGGTCTATCTTTTCTTTTTGCAGAAGAACTGGAACCTTTTCAGTGTAAATGTTGCAATGGCTGGCACTGGGCTGTATCAGCTTGCTCGCAAAATCAAGTAAGATGATTTAATTGAGAAGTTTTCTAAATTGGTTCTACTTGTGGTTATATTGCTCATGTTGCATTTTGTAATTTTCTGATATAAGCACATTCATGCTGTCTGGAATGTATTCATAACAACTTTTAAAAATATAAAGGAATATTTATTTACCATTAAATGGTGAACAACTTGGTTGATCACATGATGGTATTCTCAACATCTTAAATCATTGAATGATTTATGAATTATATTGCAAGGCATCTGTGGTTAAGACATTGAGAAATCATCATATTGTTGACAACGATAATTATGTATCTTTTTGTTTTGATTGTCCATTTTAATTTGTGTAAGGTACTTACATATGCTAAATTTCACATATGAAGTTAATTGATTTTACATGTCTTTTCTGATTTGAATTACTACCCTTGTTAAAGGCTCATGAATAGCTGATGCATTTGATCAATCTTAGTGCATTTTCTCTTCACTTTGGAGTAATTTCTTTCTTTATGTTCCTATGGTGAAAATGGAAACCTTGAGAAATGAAATTGCTTCTCCAAAGATTGGGCAGAAAAGGGCATTATTGAACAGAGTTTAAAATCCACAAAACCATCGATAACTGTTCTTAGTGCCTTTACATGGCATGTTCCAAATTCACTTCCACTGCTGCTCCGGTAGCAACCTGGCATATGTTGGCAGATTTAAGGGAACCTTCCAAGCAGATTTCTTAAGTTTACTGTTTAGCTGCATTAATGTCTCAACTTGCCTAACAGTTTTGGTTACAGTTTTCCTGCATTAACACTCATGAATTAGTGTTCTTTTTCACCAAATTTTTTTTGAAATCCATTGATACACTAAAGCTATCCTCTTCCACATTGCTAATTCTATTTGATCATCCCATTCGAACTTTAGTGCAATGGAATGCAATTGCTTCAATGCTCTATGAAAAAGGAACAAATCACATCATTCCCTTTCATTGAGATAGAGTTATTAATGATACCAACGTTGAGCTCAAAATCAGGTCGAAACTATTCAATTTTATCCCAAACTAATTTGAGCTTTGGACAGTTAAGAGTTCAATCTGATCTCAATTTGATCTACGCTTGGTAATGGGGGGTTGAGACCAGCACTCCGCCTTGGCTTGTGGATGAAAACTCTGAAATAGTCTTTTAGAATCGTTTCGCTTGTGTTTGTCCATGGCTTTTCCTCGTCTCCTATACATTTGAGGATGTTTCATCTACAAGAAAAGCCACAGGCGAAATGAAGAAACAAAAGAACATTGACTCATGAGACACAAAATTTATATGAAAAACCCCGAATTCAAAAACAAGCGAGTGATACATTTAGAGAAACTTTATTAAACTTGAAAGAGATTTTAGTTGTCTTTCACAACTTTCATTTGATTGTGGTTATCATAACCCCTTGGATGTCATTCAATAGCTTAAAAAGGAGGAAGAAGAAACCACTAAGGGTTTTCAATTTGTACACACCCCATTTCTTTTTAAAATAGTTAAAAGTTTTTATTTTATAGATTTCCATTGCATCAATGTGTCCATTGACAATGTGTTATCGTCACCTATACTGCATTTTGTAACACTTAGACTTTGTTGCTTTTTATTCTGATATCTTAGTAGTTGCTATCACATTATTTTACATTATGGAACCTTAGCCAAAACCCAATATCATAACCATATGCCTTAACTCAAAGACACCATGCTTGTAATGTTATGCACAACCATTATACATCGGTAAATCCTATGCCCATAATAGCATGCTTGTGTCATACTTCTTGAGACACGACCTGAGAAGCAGACTTGACTTAGTTCATATGAACCTTTGTACTCGTACTAAGGTTCCAGATTTTAACAATCTCTCACTTGGAGAAACATACGTTTGCAAGTATGTGTTTCATGAGTTAATCTCTTCTTTCAATCTTTCATTTTTTTAGTATGATAAAAATATTGTCATTCTTTATGTAGTCTAATTTAGGTTGAAGAGTCCCAATTTATTAATGGCAATTACGTTTGACATCATATTGGTTGGATTCTCTATCACAAGAATTTTTTGTAGTGTCAAACTATCTTGTCAACCGATCTTCTTCATCAGGGTCTAAATATAATCATGCCTAGGTTGATTATACTTTGTTTTGAGTGAAATGAGGGATTCCTCTTAAGATATAAATTTGGCTCATCATTGAATGAGTAATTGTGGTGCTCTTTTTTTTTACATCTTTTAAAAGATTTTGTAAGTCAAAGTCATTTTCTTAAGTAGTACTTAAAATGACATTATAGTTCACTTTTTTAGTTGAGATTATAATACACTTTTGAAATCATTACATCTATTTTACGGTCATACAATCGATAGGAAATACATATCTAAGGTACTCTTTTGACCGTCCATATCTCGCCCTAAGTTAATGTTGTCGAACCCCGTAATCTTACCCCATTGTTTTTGAAGCATGAAATTGTATGTCATTTTCCTCAAATAACAAAGTTGTTAGACATATATTGATTAACAATTTCTAGTAAATTGGTGATATTTGTTCTTGCGCAAGCCTTGGTGTGCATAAGATTTCCTATGATTGACACATGCAAAATTTTTCCTATATAGTTTCACTCATCGTGTGTGCTCAAAGTTGTTCTATCTTTTATTTGAAATGGCTTCCCAATTGAGTATTACTAAATTTAGCTTCTAAAATTCTAAATCTATCAAGTGTTTTTTTATTGATTTATGTTGCAATAAATTTGGACTGCATTTGTTTTGACAATTGCTGTAGGCATTTAGTAAGGTTTGTGGGGTAGAATCTAAAATATTTGTAAAAATCTTTAATTTTACTGCCCTTGATGCTCGTCTTTGAAATCCAGACAAGTTAAACATAACTCAACATGCACAAGCTCTATCTCATAAAAAAATCTTCTCATACTTGATTATCCATAGAAACATCTCTCATTGCTTACATAGTGGAAGAAAGATGCTGGCAACCAAAATACAATAAAGAGAATGAAAAACACAATAATATACATATAGGAATACATTGGAATTTTTTTAAAAATTTAGTCCAAGTCACACTTGGAAGATCTTCATAAGCATTTGAAAGAGAATACAACATTCTCTCACAATTCTTTAATCATGATCTACATCAACTCCTTGGATGTCACTTTTTAGTTTACAAAAAGAAAGCACCAAGGGTTTTCAATAAACACACACTTCACTTTCTTCTCACATAGTTAGAAGTTTCTCCTTTTAGATCTTTTAGTCACTATATCCCATTATTTTGTAATATGGGTTTTAAGGCACAACCTAACTTTTTAGCCATATGCCTTACAATTAAGCCATCATACCCTTAACATTATGCATAACTCCATGCTATGCATGTGCCCAATGCTTTCTCTGAAAATACAGTTGTGAATAAGGTTGTCTTAACTTCACAAATGAACTTGGCCAATTCTATGAGCTTCTTGATGGTAATTTGACTCCATGCCATGATGCTTAGCTTGCTTGTTATCAATTCAAACTCAATGAGTCAATGTTGATACTATTTTGATTATCTTGTTCTTTCAATCAAAATATTAGGTATGTGTATATATATTCAAACTTGTGTTATTTACAATGTATACATGTATTATTTCATGAATTACTTTGTCATGTAGTATATTTATACACAAAAAAAGTATAATTACATTGTTCTGATTTCGAGCTTGTTAGACTAATTACATTGCACTGATTTCGAGCTTGTTAGACCCAATTCAAATTTGGCTTTATAATTGACTCAATATTTCAATTAGCCTTGATCCCAATTTGAGACAAAAATTGATCCATTTGTCAGATGATGTTGAATTTGCTACTTAACTTCAAAATTTAGTTTGCATATCTTCTGTTCTTTGTTAGTATCTTTTTAAGAGACATCTTTGTATTGATTCATCTTGAACCTTTTGTAGACAAGACTACGCTTCTGATGTTAGTGTGGAGCCTGTCAAAGGGTGAAATCTACCATGGAATAATCTTATTAGGGGTAATTTACTTCAAATTGCTCCAGATAAATTGCATCTCAATGTCTCAAATAAGTGTTGGAAGTAATTAACACCATTGCTCAATCAACTTTGCTTGCTTCTGCTAAGTTTTTGTATCATTGTTAAAAACCAAAGCATTGGGAAGACAGGTCTTTTCTTTTTTTAAATTATTGGTTGAAGAGATTTTTTGTTTTCCTCAAATTTTATGAAGTAGCAGCTCCTTTTTTTTTATTATTATCAAGAATATATCATGTGCATGTAAATGATTCTGTTTCCTGAAGGATGTAAAATATAACCTTGTGTTTCCTGCAATTACTTCACCAAGTTATGATCACAAGTATATAATTGCACAATGGTTTAGTTTGTTGAGGATAAAACATTAAACACCACTAAGTAAAATATCAGAGCTTTATTAGAAGAAGAAGATTCAAGTTGCCTGTGACTTCAAATACCATTGAGGATTTCTAAGTGTCTCACTTAGTATGATGAAAAAAGTGATGTCTTCTACCTAAGGGGACCTTCTGAGTTTTTGTACTCTTGAGAAATAGCTGAGCTTTGCATATAAGCTTCTATTTCTTTTCAAGTTTATATTGCAACATCTCAAACTAACCCTTGCTTTGATGTAGTTTTGTTCTTAAAATTATAATTTACTTATAAGTGATGAATTTTACATAATGTCTTTGGCAAGGTTCTTGATTAAAGTAAATTAACTTAAATTATTATTTAATATTTATAAATATATTTATGTGTTATACTTTATTTTTTTAAAAAAACATTATATTTTAATTATGCATTTATTCTTATTATGCTTTGAGTCCAAGAATCCTTGTTCTTAAAGCAGTCTGTCTTGTGGAAATATTTAATTTTGACTTTATCATCTTCATTAATCTCTAATTTGATTAAGACATGTCTTAAGTCTGATCTTAAATGTTCTGCAGGACTTATGTATCTATGAATACTATTCCAATTGATGAGATTATTCATTTTCCACACTATCCCCAACATGTTAAGTCACCAATTGATGAGATTATTTAATATTTATTCTCTCGATTGAGAGATTATTGTTGAGCTTAATCATCTTGAACCTATTGTTTTAGTGTATTGGTTTACCTATCAAATTTGAATATGATACTAATACTATTGAATCCACTACTATCTCTAAAATCAATATAGAATTTGTTAATTTTGCAATTCTTAATTATAATGAACCTATTGCTTTAACTTATAATTTATTATGAAGTATGGAAGGTAATCCTTTTGCATGGTGAATCTATATTTTCTTTTTTGGATGTCATTTGTAGATAGTTTATGGGTTCTTAGAGATGTACTATTGATGAGGCTATATCTTAAAAGGTCTCCTAATCATATTAATGTCTTGTTCAACTCCAAAAGTTTACAATCATATTCTCCATCAATGATATAATTAAAGATGTTGGACAAGATCTTTATAGTTGGCTAGATATGACACCTTTAATCTCTCCCCTCTTACATTCTACAACTCAAGAACAAGTTCTTTAAAGAGAGGGATTTCAAGAAGGCAACCAACTAGCCTTACATTACAATATTGTAGCGATGACCTTCCTAATCTAGTTGATAATGAAAAGCATCGTTCAATTTATTTTAGTTCGTCATATTTTGGTCACTTAGCGTATTTTAGGATGTTAGGTTATGCGAGTCATTTAATCATAAAGTTTACGAGTAGAATTAATGATATAAGCTTTTTAAGGTTTTTAGTTAATGAATAGAATTAGATTTTTAAGCTTTGTGAGGCTTCTTAGATCTATGTTCTTGTTAGAGTATTACTTGAGATGGTTATAGGTTTGTTGCTCATATGGAGAAGACCTTTTAGGATTAAGTTTTTTCTCTTATTCTCTTCTCTAACATATTCCTGTTGTTTTGTTGCTTATGCTCCATAGTTCTTTTCTATTGAATCACTGCTTGTGCACCCAACACTGAAGCATGCCTCTATGACTCATTCATTGAAATGATTGGAATTGTTTCAAAGAGGTCATACTCCACTCATGGTGATGAACAAACCATTAAAAAACAAGCTCTCTTCTATTAGAACAGTAATAATTGACCAACCTTGAAAGAAGTTTCAAGAATCAATTACTGGTTGACCTTCTAAGTTGTAAAAAAGAAAACTTCTTTCAATCATGACCAATGAGATCAGTCGTCTCTCTTAAGTATCGAGACGAGGTAGTCCTTAAGACAGAAGTAACCTATCAAGTAAAAGATCATCATAGAGCAAAGACAAATCATCATCAACCTCATAGGCAATCCTTATTTGAAACAATGGGCTTCAAGGATTGTTAGGCTCTCTATCAAGCAACAATGTTGCAGGATTTCTCTGGACATGCAGAGAAAAGAGGACCATTGTCTTGTGCTTAGTGGCAGTTCAACACTTGTCTTGTGCAAAGAACTTATTTATTTATCAAAAACTTTGTTCCAACCAATCCAAGGAAAAGAGGGAGTAAAAAACTGTAGTATTCTGTAGCAATTCACTGCTATATTCAACTTCTAACACCAAATTAAGCTGTGTTTTCTGTTTAAGTTACTGGCTAAAAGACGCAAGATGTAAAAACTTACAAGATTTATATAGAAAGGGTGTTTCTGACCTCAGAAGAATAAGCTGCATCAATCGAACATTTACAACGAAAAGAATCAGTTATATGAGAGAACTTACAGATCTTCTCCCTTATCCTCACCAATGCAGTCCATTCTTGCCGATATGGTCAGCCTTGAAGCAACCATCGGTTGTCGAAACTCTCTAAAGTTTCTCCATGCTTTGATGACAGTAACTGTTTTCATGGCTGTTGTGATGGTTGCCCAAAATGTGCTGTCATGCTTTGCAAGTGATTAACTGCAAGAGGATTCAGAACAGACATTGAAGCATAGATCAGAGCATCTACAGAGTTTGATATGATAGATACAAGGTGGAGATGTTTGAATCATGTGAGAGGAAGAATCAACCAAATAAAAAGGCATAGATCAGAGTTGAACTGTTCACGTTAATGCATTTATAACATTTTAGGAATAAAGAGAGGAAAATGTTAAACATGATGTGATTGAAATCGATTCCCAAAGGAATAAGTCAAGGAATATGAAGGTTTATGATCTACTAGGAATTGAATTTCTTCAAAATCATTGTTTTAAACTTCCAAAAAATGACCCAACTGAAAAAGTTCAATTTATATTGTAGAAATCCATGAGGGAGTGGACTGTGTCAATATCTATGGTTGAAGAATAGAACATTGTAATTGAAGCACACTTGATACGTTTTTTGTGGAGTTGAGTTAGACTCATAGAATGCATGACATGAAATTGATATCTTAAACTTTAAGATTGGCTCCACAAGAAAAGAGATGGGGGCGATAGAAAATGAGAGATCACGAGTGCAAATCTCCCTCACCCTCTGGGGATCATTTGTTACATAAATGTCGTAGGAAAAGAGAAAGAATTGTTTAAATTGGGGGACAATGAAAATCATCAAAGATATTATGATTCTTTCTCAAAATACTAATCAAATGCACAAACAAAACAAGCTGACCAAACAATGATTGTGATTCCACTTTACCTTAGTTTGCTAGGATTTGGCATACCAACCTTACTCTTTCTTAGGGAAATTCTGTCACAACTATTGAAAGATAAAAATTCTAATGTTTATGAACATGGGAACATTGTTCAATATCCAATCATAATATATATGCATGAAAAAATTATGAAGTCTAACAAAATAAAACAGCTTTAACCCATGAGAAGAGTCTGCAAAAAATTCTAAGACCTAATCCAATAGTGAATAGAACTTTATAGAGCCAACATGAAGCCATGGTAGTTTTCCATATCACTTTGCTTTAGTGGGTTCATATTGATAAAATATTTAAGATATGCATTTAAAAAATTTGCTCCACTAGATTTCATTCTCCAAAGCAAAAGTAGAAGTTAATGGCAAAAGAAAAAGGGTATATTTGATGAGAATCAAATACCAAAAGAAGACTACAAACTGTTAGCCAATCATGCTTGGTGAATTTTCTTGCTGAGCAATTAAAAGAAAAAAATAGTTGAGCATAAAGCACCACAGGGTCAAGTATTTAGCAAAAAGCACATCCTTAATCATGAGATCCCTTACAAGGAATACTCATGAAAGCTTACAGCATTGTGTAACCAAAAATATCTCCTTCCTCTAATCCATTTGCCAATCGTTCATTCTCTTTCTTGAGCAATGGCAACTTCTACTTAACTATAAAGTTTCCTCTTCCTCTTTTTTTTTTCCTCTCTCTCTTGGTGATGCTATCATTCCTCACCACTACACATAAAGAGTCCAAAGAGCAGATTGTAGCAGACTTTGCTCACTCTATTCAACAGCTAAGGCTTTATTGGCAACATAGATGGAGGCAGCTCTGCTCCTCCAGTGATCCTCTCTAGGCTGGTTGCTCTTAAGCACATATCATTCAACTACATATGCAACATCATGACCTAAATCCATCTTTTCTCGGAAGGCCAAATATATGTCTGATGACCCTCAATAATATTTGTGAGCACCCATCTATCTGTTATATTCATTTCTCTTTATCAAAACATCTTAACATATTTAATATTAAAACAACTATAAAAAACATGTACAAGTTTAATTCATGATTACCTCAAACAAAAGTGAAATTGTTTCAAATAAATATCTATTCGCAAATAGCCAATATATAATAGTGAAATCTCCCATTATATTCCATTGATCCCAACATGCAGTAAACGAACATCTACAAAAAATAATAATAATGCGGGTGAGTTAACCACACACTGGCTCTGTAGGTAAACCAACATTTATTTAACATATAACGAACAAATTCAAATAAATCATGATGAATAGTAAGCCATAACATGCTAAATTATTAAAAGATATAAGCATAAATATGTTAAATAAATAATACATGCTAAGAATGAAAGCATTTCTATTTATATATTTTATTATGAGCTTGATTTTCTGTCAATCCATTCATAACTCTACATCATACTGGTTATGTCACCCACATGGGATAGTCATAGACTACCATTTCAAGCCATCGTGCCTAAATCATACCATATCAACAAATACCTTATCATATGTCATATTAATTAATAATAATTGAACCATTTAATTTCAAAAATTCGAAACAATTCCAAACTAACAATAATCAATATGAAATAAACATCTTAAATTTGTCTCAACAAACTCTATACAATAATATTTGTATTTACATATTTTGAAATACTTTATTCTCCCAACACATTTAGCAATACTTTACGAAACTTCCATAATCTAATGAATACGTTGAAGTTATTTATTTCATACATTCAGACATATATACACACTAGTCATACTATATTAGTCAAATTTAATTATCTCTAAAATTTTAATGCATAATAACATTGGTTGGTCTTTTTCTCTGGATAAGTGCAATTCATTTGTTGTCAAAGGTGTCAATCTAAGTCTTTTTATCATATAACTAACCCACCCACAACTTTCTTATTTGGAATTACTAAGCTTCTTAATTAGCCATCAAATTTAGCACCAACTAATCATATTGGTGAGAATTTTGTGTCATTTGGCTGTGTATTCTCATGATTGACTTCCTCTCCATGTTTTTTGAATTACCTCAACTTTATC
This sequence comes from Vanilla planifolia, assembly GCA_023846275.1. Classification (NCBI taxonomy): domain Eukaryota; kingdom Viridiplantae; phylum Streptophyta; class Magnoliopsida; order Asparagales; family Orchidaceae; genus Vanilla; species Vanilla planifolia. Next base: position 11,848,936 of record CM043877.1, read on the forward strand.
TAGTTTTGCAATCTTCATCAATGATAATCTTGTGTCTACCAAGAAATATCAAAAAAATTACTAGATTATCAGTTAAAATAGAATATCTAACACTCAAAATTACAACATCTAACCTTACATGGTTGTCCTCTCATTTGGTAAAAATTGGTATCATTATATTACTTCTACACTTGGAACTAACAACATTAACAATCAAGAGATCAAACTTAACTTAGTTTGGAAGTGGGGTAACAATAAAAGAATTCATGAAGAAACCAAAGATTATAAGAAGATCAGACTAGATAGGAACATCCAATTCCAGCATTAATGGTAAAATTACAAATATTTCTAATCAGATGAGATAGTTTGATCAACCAATGGATCAAAGGATGAGATAATGCTTGATTTTGGACAGATTCTAATCAAATCATATTATCTAAGTACTTCAAGATGACTTGGCAGTTCCATATTTGCAAAACCAAATCAACTGAGTTGGAAATCTAAAACTTTTAAGGATTAGAAATGGGATAAACATAACTCTTTTCCATTGGAATTATGGAAATATGTAAAATCAAATGAGGATCATATAAGTTTTCCAACTTTTTTATATCTAGAATTATTAGTTTTTGATGGGCATGAGTTTAAATATAGGTTTGAGCATCATCAAGATACTTGTTATAAGACCCTTGAGATTATAGAAGGGCTCCTAAGGAGATGAATTAAATTAACTATTCCATGTAATCATCAAAGCCATTGTTGAGAGCATTGAAAAGCTCTTAAGGGTACGTGTTGCCATAGCTAAGACTTCAAGAATTTTTTTGTTATTTGGCTAACCTATAAGAATTTTTTAATTAAGGATAGTTTTCTCTATATTCTTCACATATAATTTCCATATTTCTCTCAATTCAAATTTAATTCTTCAATTAGAAGAAAACTTAACAAAAAAGTTGAATATTCATCAAAGGCAAAGTGCCCTTATTCTATACATATGCAATGCAAGTCTAATAGTCAAAGCCCAAGGGAACCACTAGTCCAAACCTACTCTACCATTGTTTGCTACTTATTGTAGAGTCTATCTCTAAATGGGTTTAAGGTTGGGATTTGGATCAATCGATGATATCCACCTTGCAAACCATGCAAAATTCCACGATCATACTACTATATCAAACTTTATTCATTATTCGATTGCTCGTAGAGAGCTAGACATTTGATATGGAATTAAGAGGGGGTGTCCACAGTTGTGGCACTTTCATTAAAACAAGCATCTCATTTTGAAAGTCAATGTGAGACTCCATGTATGTAGTATTGACATGATTTTGAGAAAGCACATTAAACATAAAGCAAATCCTTAATCAAGATATTAATTATGAACAATATTCATGGAAGCTTCTAACATCAAGTACAAAACTAACAATATTATAAACTATCAATTGGTGAAGCAAGGGATTGTGATGACTGTAAATTGCCAAATGTAACCTACAACTTAAACCCTCATATTTTATGTTCAAATTTACAATTTCAAAGCCAATGTAGTAGACAGGATTACTCCTTTTTTTCAAAGAAGCTAGACAAGGTCATCTCAACAAAATCATATAAACAAGTATTAAATATTCATGAAAATATATATAAAAAAATTTAATGCACTAGATTAACACTTTCTAGAATTTAGAAAAGAATCAAAGCAACTCCTTGGAAAATGATATAATTATTAACTATACTGAAAATATAAATTTGCCTGCCATTAATTTTGAAAATGAATCATTTCAAAATTAAGCATGAAGCATATATTAAGGAAGCTCTCATATTCAAAACATACCCAATGAAATTTCTCTTGGGAGTAAAACTGAGGATTAATCTCTTGGCATTTATAAGATGGCCAGCTTCAGGTATCATAAATGATAACAAGCCATTTTTCAATTTGTCAATAGTTTACACTGCTCACTATGATGTGAAAGAGACCTGCACATGAAATTACACAAAATTCTTCCTTTATCACACATCATGAACCTCATGATTCATTTTAGAAAGGATATAAATCTTAGTTGAGAATTTAAAAAATATATACAGTACCTCAAAGCTTCATCAATCAGCAGGAAGCATGCAGACATCTTAGACACAACTGAGGGTTCTTGCAGCAAAGCAAAGAATTATCAATAATACAAAACTTCATAGTCCTTACAGACCAACAGATAATTTTCCAAAGTTGTGATGCATTATCCTTCATGCTGAAACTTAAAAAAAGAATGGCCAAATAGTTTGACGATGACTAGGAGCAGCCAAGGCGAATGAGAACAGTTTCTTAATGATGCACAAATGAAAATCCAAGTGCATATGCCTTTGATAAAGCACATATAACTCTAAGACACAGAGGCATTCAGAGGCACAGAATAGCAAGAAATTGAGGAGCTCTCATACAGTTCAGTCATGAACATGCCTATTCTCTAAAATAAAGAGCTGAATTGGTGCAACCCAATTTGCTAAAGAGATGGGTAACCATATTCAATGAGATGTCATCAATCTCAATCCCACAGCTTAGCATATACTTTAGTAGTTTCTTAATTCCATTCCAATCTCTTTCCTTACAAAGACCACGCAGCATAACATTGTATGTATAAGTATTAGGGGCAGGACCAAAACTTCTCATCTGTTCAAAAAGGTCACAGGCCTCACTGAACCTACCACCCATAGAAAGTGCATGAATAGCGATAGTATAAGACACCACATCTAAACAATAATTCTTAAAACTAGCATTCCAGAATAGCCTAATGGCTTTATGATAGTCTTGGTTCTTAACAAGTCCATCTAGGATAGATGAGTGGATATATGCATCGACATCCAGATTAATCAACAGAATCTCATGATAAACATGAACAGCCTGTTCAGTTTTACCTAACTTACACAAACTGCTAAGCAATCCTGCATAGGTGTATTTGTCTGGGATGAGTTTTGTATCAAGCATCATGTCATAAAGCTTCAATGCCTCACATGGAAGACCAGCTTTACAATAACCAATTATTAACGAGTTGAAAAGCACAAGATCATATTTAAATTTTGTCTCAGAGACTAATTTTTGTAGCAAATCGATTCTCTGTGATGAAAAGAATATGAATGCTAAGGAAGATAATGTGTATGAATCTGGTTGCAGATTACTCTTTTGAAGGAGAATGAAAAGATCTATTGCAAGGTCATATCTTCTAGTTCTCACCAATAGGCAAATAAGATAGTTGAATAAAACTATATCAGGATGGCAATCACTATAAAGCATAATGCTTAGGATAGCAGGTACCTCACCAAACATTTTAGCGTCAGCTAGCCCTTTGATGACAGAAGTAAAAGTGACAACAGTAGGTAAGAACCCAGCTTCAATCATATTCCTCATATGATCCAATGCAATCTCAAATCTCTTATTCCGGCATTGAGAGTCAATTAAAATTGTCCACATTATCACCGAAAGTCGCCTTCCTAGAACAATAATAGAAGCAAACAACTGCAACAGCTCTGAATGCCTTCCTGCCTTGCAGAAACAATCCAAAGCCATCGAGAACGACCCCTCGTTAAGATGAAAACCTTTCCCAACCATTTCCCGTAACAAATCCCTTACCTTGATCCAATCGCCAGACTTACAAATACTGCGAAGCACTATATTGTAAGTAAGAAAATTTGGAAACGGAAACTCCCTAAAAAAACTCATAGCATCATCGAAACACCCGCGCTTAAACATTATATCGAGAACTATGTTCCTGGAAAAAGTGTTGGGGACGTAGTTCCTCCTGCACATTGTATCGAACACCTCGAGCGCAAACCTGCACATGTTAGCTCTCCAGTAGACCCTAAGCAATATCAAAAAAGTTTGAGCCTTTATGGGACAACCGAAACTCTCGAGATGTCGTACTATGCCAGAAACCAACCCGAACCTATGGGAGAGCCGGCGGACGACAGGTGTTATGCGATCGAAGGAAGTAGGAGCGTGAAAGTATTCGGGCTGGCGGGCGGCCCAAAGGAAGAAGCTGAGTGCGATGGTGTCGGAGGGACAGTTGGAGACTGTTGAATCGACTATCTCCGGGCTGAGGCGGTGGTGGCCGTGACTTAGCGTTGGATACCTGGGGATTGCGATGAGTTCGAGCGGCGAGTTATAGCGGATTGACGGTAAATGCAGCAGTCTTCGACATGCCACAAGCATCTAGCGTTTTAGGGTTTCATCGAGCTCAAGAGCTCAGAGAACCTCCCTGCAAGCTTGCATTCAGAAGCGATGCACTCATTTGCGTTAATGCCTAAAATTATAATATGATATAAATATTTTAGGTAGAAAAACATTTTTAATGTGTTTTTAATAATCAAAATATTAATCCAAACAAACAAATTTTAAAAAAAAAAAAGAAAATAAAACACATGATAAAGAATTCAAAACTAGTCTATCTAAATATTTGTTGATCTCTTTTTCTTTCATTCTAATCAATTAGTCATCCAAACGATAAAACATAAAAGGTTTAAAATTGGATGGTGAGGATTGAAAATCATAGTAATCTAGATCAAATAAATATAATAAAACAAGTGTTTAAAGTTGTTAATAATGGAGAAAAATTATTTTGAAAACTCATCAAAAGAGAGGACGTCAAAGGTAGTCCCAGAGAAAAAAGCATGAAGAGGAAGTAAATCATGAGAATCCACAAAGCAAAATGACTATTGTTTGCTTCCTAAGCTTGATCGTACTTATCTAATTACCAAATCATGCTATATGATCACCAATCGTAACAAATCAAATGAAGGATCATATGAGAAATTGCTACGATGTGCATCTTAAATCTGATCGTATTTTTTTATCACTAAATCATATTGTACAAACACTTGAAACTTTAATTAACTCAAGTGTTATTCCTAGTGCATGTAGCTCACACCATCATCACTATGCCCAGTTACACAAATCGTACAATATGATTGACCAAATCGCATTGCATGATTGATGAGATTGCAAATAACAAGTGGAGAGATTTTCACTCAATCCATTCTATGTCAAAAATCTAATTTTAATCCTCCTCAAAACATCTTTCACCTTCTCTTTTTAAACTCTCCTCTTTTCTTGACTTCCTTTGTAAGTTGTTCAGGACGAAGCCAAGTGCAAAAGAGAGACATAATAAGGCAATAGTCGTTTTATAAATAAAGAATTATTTGATATTAACTCCTTTTTCATTTTTGACTTTCAAAATTTTGACATGATTCAAACTCTTTTTGGAAATTACAAATCACATAACTATAAATCTCTCAAATTAAGAACTTTACAATGGCATACTCAAATCTTAGATTCAACCATTGCCAATCTAGTAGGCATTTCGAGACATCACTTTTTAATACTCAACTTTTGGATCCAACCAACACACATCTAGTGTAATACCTTCTAATGGTTCAAAAAGGAGAAGAGACTCCAAATAGGTGGTGTATTCTCGAACTCCATGGGCCGCTCAAGAATGCAAGCAAGTGGTGAATTCTGAAACTCCATGTGGCACTCAAGAATGCCCTTTTAAAAGCATAAGGAAGAAAGTGGAATTGTCCTTTGCACATCAAGTGGCTAGATTTAGATCAATGCTTGAGATGAAAAGGGGTGACTTTCTCATATTCATTCAATTCTCAAATTCTTCAAAATCATCAATTATGTTGGTTTCATTACCATGATGAGATATTTTACTTGTGGCCTTCCATTCTCTCTTTTAATTTGGCAACATGTACAGATGTTGGAACTTCGTTAATCAGTCACTAAAGCTAGCTTATAATGATAAACCCATCATGTATACTCATTTGACCCGAGAACATTACTTGAACATGTTGCCACTAAGTAAAGATAGAAGAGATGCTAATCAAGAAATGAGTTTCTTTGTAGTTAAAATTCTCATATTATAAACATTAAAAAAATGTACTTAAAAGTGATGTTGAAATATTCATCAAAATTATCAATAAAAAATGTTTGCTTTGATATTAATTTTCATGCAATTTATAATATTAAATTTTGATGTTTTCATAAAATAAATATAGAACATAAATTTATATTGAATATCTAACTTTCTTTATTTTGAATCAAAACACAAGTTACAAGAGACTAGCTCAAAACTAACCTAAAAGCTCCATTTTAGATTGTTTCAATAGTTTCAATCGTAATTTAGTCAGAATCCCAAAAACTAGCCAAACCCATGGCTTGGTTCTAACCAATTTCGATAAACTTTTTCTTCAACAAAATACCAAGTTTCATAGTAGCTTTTCATTTAACAAGTTTTGTTTGCACTCTATCAAGAATAAGGGCAAACTTGTTTTTTGAACCTAGTTTTATGAGTGAATAGGCCATGAGCTACTATTTATTTCACAATAACAAAAAACCAATCAAATTTTAGCAAGACAAAGATTTAAACTCGATCAAAGGATACTTGTTCTTCATAATCTTCCCTACACATTTAGAACACCCAAATATTTAGCAATGCTTGATGTTGCATTGAAGCTTTTGCAAATAAGGATCAATAAATGTGCTCCAAACCTTAATAGAATCCAAGCACTTGAATGGATCGAGACGATCCTTAATAGAATCCAAGCCTTGTTCTATGCAACATCTATCTCGTGTCTGATACTACATGATTCAACCACACAAGATATCCAAATGACTTCATTTTGCATAACCCAAGCAAGAATTTTCATGCACCTTAACACAAGTAATCTCCTTTGGTTTTATAATGCCTTAAAAAATTCCTTTGAATACAAGAAAAATCATAAACCCATAACTTGAATTGCTCAAAACTAAAGTCACTATCTTCAATTATGCTGCACAAATCTTTCACATAGCAGTCACCAAAGGTCAAAAATGGCTCAGCTTAGAGACACAAACTTAAAAGTAATGAAGACATTAGGCAAACTTAGGGGAATACATTTTGAGTAGAAACATGGTTAAAGACACTCAAAACAGCAGTTCATTATGGATATATTTAGTCACCATGTTTTGATCTCCTGGGTTGCTTGAGCTCAGCTGCACCATAGAAGCATATCCTTGTGCTACCTTGGATGATTCGTTCATTGAAGTGGCTTCTATACAAGTCCCAGAACTCCATACTATGATGACAGACAACAAAACATAACCCTAAGTCCATAAAATTCTAATTTCAAAGTTCTCAAAAGTTCTCATGGAAGATCAAAGAAATGAATAAAAAAGAAGACATGTAATGGTTAGCACCCAGCATTCATTTCATATATTAAATTTATGTTTAACAAACATGTGTATTGCATAACTTTGATGACAAAAAAAAGGGCCAGTTGTCACTAAATGTTATATATTTGATAGTAAGTTGTTTAAAAATAATTAATATAATAATTATTATAATGAAATGAGAAAAATATCATTTACATCTTTTTAATATTAATTTGGAGCTCAAACGGTTTTATGGGTTAAAAAAAGTGAGTTTCAAAACATACTCAAATAGAGCTTAAGAGTTGCATATGCAAAAGGTATGACAAATAGAGCTTAAGAGTTCAGGCATTTGAAGGCATTTCCTCACCTGACTTGTGGAAGAGTGAAAAGGGAGTAGCCTTTGGCATCACTCTGCACATCCAGGACAACTAAAGCTAATCGCGAAAGGAGCAAGGCATCGATATCAATCAACTTTTTTATCCTGCAGAAAGATGCAGCATATGTTGATCTATACTGTAAGAATGTAGCAAGTAAGCTCTTTACAAAGCAACTTCCTTGTGAAGGAAGAACTAAAATTAACAGGTGAAAACTCAGGAAATGTAATTTGATCAGGTGTTATGAAAATTCAAATAACAACACAAACAAATTCAAGTTGCTATCCCAATTAGCCTGGTGAGGAGATGGAGATACAAGGGGACCTTTTGAAGTGTCTACTGTTAGTTCTAATGTGATCTTTGTTCACCTGTTAGGTTTTCCTCTTAGTTTTAAGGATTCATCATAACAAAGCAAAATAAAGTTCCTTTCTTGATCTGATATTGCACATCAGTTATGGAAAAAAAATAGAAGCAGAAAAGTGTGAGTTAGGCTCTCTTAAAGCTTAATGATTCAATTTTGAGGGATGCTCAAGTTTAGAAGAACAATGTTGAATCGTTTTGACCGCATCGACTCAAACAAACTGCTATTGAATTGAACTCGAACAAACTAAAAATGAGCCAATCTCTCCATTGGATAAGCACAAGATTAAATAACAGGAACCATTGTTATTTATGGCACATAAATTGTTCCATAAAAAATTAATAATGCAATTACATGCACAAGCTGTCATTTGTAGGAACAGCGGTTTGGTTGAAACTCACTTGAACCTTGCACGAACTTTTAGATGAAACGAACTCAAAAGATCAGACCTAGATTCAATCCTAATCTGGAGTTCAAAACATTGTGGATTTCTAGTTTAGGTCAAACATTTTGGAAAATTGAGTTCAAACAATTTGCATGCATATTTATTCACTAATCTGTCATAAACTAGATAGTATTTTTCTTAGCCTATTTGACATCTTATAGTTAACATCTAACTATCCAAAACCTTGCACATGAAGTTGACCCTCACTTTATGGTTTTCTCTACTTTTAACCTAAACCATTTTTCAAGGGCTCTTGAACCATTGTTTGAAAGACTTCGTGGAAAAGACAACTTTTTCTTAGATTTCTCTTCCTTATTTCTTAATCAACCTCCTGCGTATCCCAGCTGTTCTACATCCCTTCGTGGCATTGATAATAACTCATCAAGCTTCAATTACACCATTGCTCAAGCTGCCAAAACCCTAACACCATCTTTAGCTCTCATCCAATCAGCCAACTTTTCAATTGCACTTTCCACCATTCAGCCTATTCAAATTCGACCTTAATGATGAGTTCATAGTTTGCAGCACCATGCTATGTTCTAAGATCTCCAAATTTTGGTTTGCATTGAATTTGAGGTCAGCAAGTCCATGAAGATACCATCTTCTCCAGCCTCAAATTAGAATTAGGGTTAATCTTTTCAAATTAAATACAATTTACAATTTCATTCTACTAATTTCGATATTCAATTGATTCTTTTCATCTTGCATATGCTTTAACACTGTTAGCAAACAAAATATAAATAATTTACAAAATTATGTAAATCTTAGTGATGCAGAGTATTGCTAGAACAAAAAAACATGATTATCACTTGCAGTATAGAAACTTCAACAAAAAAGTTGGAGTTGATGATATCGTGATTTATAAAAAGATAAATGATGTACATATTCAAGAAACCAAGTGCCTAGGAGAGAAGGCAAAAAAAAAAATGATACTTTATGATTCAAGCTTTAATATACATTTAGTAATTAGAATTGAAATTAAATTAGTAGAATTTTGGATTAAAATTTAAAGATGATACAAAAGATTTTAGAAAGTTTGGCAATAGAATCATAGTTATTTTGTAATAACAAGGTAATCTATTAATGCTATGACATTTGATAAGATTAGACACTAAAGTAAAGAAAAATAAATTTTGGGATACTTGCAAAGACTAACAAGCGATTTTCGATATGAAAAGATATAATGGATTAGAATTGAATAAGCAAACAAGAAGAAAAAGAGTTTTAAAGATTAAAACCAAGGATATTGGTTTAGGAAGATTAATGAAAAAGATAAAATGATTATAGAACTTGCTTTAATGTACTATCTTATTATTGCTAATAATTTCTTTAGAAGATAAGACAAGCATTTGACTAATTTGAAGAGTAATAATTTGGCATACAAAAAAAAATTATTTTCATATCAGAAAAAAGGAATGTCTAAATAATAAAAATGTAATATCATACACAAAGACATTTGACAATTCAAATTTGACTAATGGCCTTAAATGTTTACCTTAAAAGTTGAACTTATAAGAGGGAAAAAGAGAGAAATAAACTAGCATAACAGCATGCTAAAAAGGTAATTAGTGATTAAAAAATGACTTATAAAGATTCAAATAAGAAATTGGATATTAAAGAGAAAAACAAAGACAAATAACTTCACTAAAGTAAGAAAGAAGGAAAGTAAATATTTAGATTGTAAAATGTGTTAAAGATGATAATAAGAAAGTACTAGATGATGGTAAGGATATAAAATATAGATCGATGAGTTATTTTTATAAGCTTTTTGACAAATATTATGACAAGACAATTGATTTAAAGAAGCTTGATTGTTCGAATAAAATAATAAAATTTTCTTTTAATTGACATATTTATAAAATAGAAGAAAGAAAGTCATTAAAAAATTTGAAATATAGATGTTTGCTAGGGCCAAATGCAATTCCTATGAATGCATGAGTATGTGTGGTATAAGAATATATCTCTTGACTTGTTACATTGTTCAATCTTTTTGAGAAGACAAAAAAAATTGTCAAAATGAGTAAAAATAATATTTTTAAACATAATTATAAGAACAACTAAGAAATTCAAAACTATGCTAATTATGAGAAAAATAAATTGATGAGTCATACTTTGAAATCTTAGTAGGCACTAATTAAACATAAATTATAATGTGAATAAAGTATATCTCAAAAACAATTTGGTTATGTGCCAACAAGATTGATTATTGAGGCTTCAAACTTATTGAGCGATTTAATGGAGAAGTTTAAGACAAGAAAAAAAAGGTCTTCAATTAATTTCCATTGAACTAGAGAACTAAGGTCATATAATTACCTTCTTAGTAGATGTGAGTGGTGACAATTTCTCTTATAAGGAAAATATAGACCCAACAAAATATAACAAAAGACACTATTGGTAAGAAGTTGTCGTGTTTTCTATTAAAACATTATTGATAAATAGAGTGAGATTATGACTTGTTATTGTTCATATGTTTTTTATTGTTAAGTTCATCCTTAGATGGGTTATATTTAGTCAAGTTTGAGTTGAGCATAACTTTACAAATTGAGGCCAAGGTCAACTCCAATAGCATGACCTCAACTGTCTATCAATCATATTTGTCATGTTCAATTCACTTAAAAATCTAATCAAACAAATTTTCACAATTTGTTTAAATGTTTAAATAATAGAACTAACATCAACTCATGAATAAGATGTACAAAACTGTTAGCAAACTTTGAGCCATTTTAATAGTCTTACATATAGTGAAATTCAACCCCATTAAACCAATAATGCATTAAATAAATCAAGCAAATGAATAAATCATATTCTATAAGTATGTCGTAATGACATAGGCAAATAGTTTCATCTCAAGTAACATTTTTATAGAAAATATGTATTAAAGCTATAAACTATATATTCACAAATCCAAATTCTAGAAAGGCAAGGTTGTGAAACCTTATGTTTGAATTTTTTTGAGGACACGGTTGCATTCAACAAAATAAACTTTGACGTCAGCTTTAAGCACATCAAATTGATCAATGAAGTCAACAAAATTTGATTGATAGCAAAAAGAAATATTCAACAAGGATAAATAAACATGACCTGAGTAATCATCAGAAAAGAACCCCAATACAACCAAAAGAAATGACATTATATCTACTACACAATACCCAATCCAAGGATTCTTTGGCTACTCTATAAAATAAAATCAAGAGTTCAGCCAACAATAATCTTCTACTACAGGAAGGAGGATGCTATCAGAATATAAGAACCAAGCCTTCAAACCACATAACAAACCAAAGAATCAAACCCCAGGAATTACACAAAAGAATGTAAAATCCCACTAATTTAAATGAAAACAAAAAATAATTTCAATTTTCCAATGTATAGTTTGATATAATCACATCATCAGATACAGCACAGTATTGTAAAGTACAATGCCAAATAGTGTGATACAAGGAACCTTTTGTGCATAATTCATCATGAAATTGCAGCTTAAAAATCCTGTAAGGCATGTTGTATGAACATATCATTGAGATGGGACATAACAAAGAAACCAAATTATGCAAACACAACTTAAGTTGCCCCACTATGCTCGAAGACTATCAACTATACAAAAACTAAGGAGCAAGACTCTATCCTTTCTCCAAAATTGCAAAATTATTTAGAAAGCATCATTCATCAGCTTTATGCTCCATAACAGGGTCTCAGTTCAACTCTATAAATATATATATAATCATTGCATCTTGACTCAAAATTAACATTAGCTTTTTTGGTTTGACTACAACTCACTTTAGTGGCAGAATGAAATGCTTTTTCTGAGGACAATTTCCAAGTAATGCGAATTTTACCTAGTGTAATATATAAAACAAAAAGAAACTTGTAATGGTAAGAAAGTAAGGTAACACCTGGAACTCTACAAAACAGATTATAAAAAATAATAAACCACAATTGGCATTGACAAGAAAAACCTGGAAGGATGCAATTTTAGATCATGCTTGAACACACTAAACATGGACATGACGATGCAACATCACTTTCTTAGACGCATTTTAATTTTTTTTTTGGTGCATGTGTTATCAAAAACGTGTGGCATAAGACGGGCATATCATGCATCTTACCTTGCCTTCAAAAAAGATAGTGTTAAAAGCATTATATTCATATCCACCACTAATTTGATTCACATAAAGTTTGGAACACACTCCATTGGCTGGAACAAACAATAATATACCTGATTTGAAAATTTTTCATGAATCCATATTGGATTACAATAAATGGGGTGACATTGATTTTTTACCTAGCAAGCATAGGCATATTTTAGGCTTTCACCATGGATAAATGAAGTAGTTACCATTCATGAATTCATGTATAAGATAGTTTTTTATTTTGAGTTTGAATCAATGTGCTTGAGTAGATGGAAGTTACATTGTAGTTTAATAAAAAATAAAGATTGAATATCTTACATGAATGATTTTACACATCACCAAACCATTTTGATCTCTTAACACAATATGGTAGACTAAGGATGGGTTTTCTAACATAAAATGGCTTAACCACCAAAGGTTTATACGAAACCTTTTTTCTAGATAAACTTCAAAAAATTTTGTTGGAAAAGGGCTCCATGAACCAGTTTAAGACACAACAAAGAAATGCAAAATTAACAAAAAAAATAAGCAAAACCAGCACAGGCCCATCCAGAAAACAAAGCCAATAATAAAGAAATTCTCCCCTCAAGTACAAAAAAGAGTATACAAAAAAGAGTACAATCAAAGTTTCTTTAGATGAAAAAGTTTGCAAAGTGTACTCAACAAAATAGTATCAACAAAATAGTACAAACCAACGATATACAAGATGGGAGAGCAATGTGGCTGAAAAAGGAGAATAGAGATGAGCTACATATAAAACAAAGGATCACATTCGTTACCTACTAGGAGTTCCACTTGCAATGTTCACTCGCCCCTTCAGTAACTCAACCTAAGAAAAAGCAAGCATCAACATTTATAACTAAACATAATTGGAAATTAATTGCACAAGATTGGAAACATATTTATGATGCTTAAAAATATCAAAACATATTAATATCAAACTAATAAACAAACTACACTTTTAATTTTAAATAGTACAACAAAAAGAATGTAAATCTGAAGTGCAGAAAAACACCAAAAACTTCTCAAGTACCTACTTAAACAAAGAACTCTTGCTTCAAAAATGTCTTGACACAATTGACATCTCTTAGGATTTGTTTGTTTCACCATAAATGGGGAGAAGTGAGACTTCCACTTTGGAAAGTGGAATTGAGAAACTCACTTCTCAATGTATTGTTTAGATGTCAATGGTTAAATATCTCTTCTTATACTATGTCGTTTGGTTGATTTCAAAGTAAAACTGGAAGTGAACAACACAAATAGCAACAACTAAGTATCAATGGTGCTTGGGGTGATCTAAAGCAATCGAAGATAGCATGCAAAGGAGAAAATGACTTTAATTTTTTCACAGAAGTGGAAGAAGAAAAACATAACGCGCCACTTACATAAAACAAAATGATTTTCCCCACTCATGATAAATCAAAATGAATATGGGAAATAGCATCATTTTTTTAATTCAAGTTTCCACTTAAAGCGAATCAAGCAAACACTAAAAGAAAATACTAAGGTCATGTGAATACATTAATTGCATATTTTTTATAAGAGAAATAACAAGTTATTACACCTTCGAAATGGCACATTGGTTGAGGCTATCCATTTCCCTAGCTCCTCAACAACACAATCTCTATGCCATGACAATTATTTCACAATCACAAGTCAAGTCACTTGTAGTTGGGTTTATCTTGAGAGATAGTTGGCATGAGGGTATACAACATGGATAAGGGGTCAAACAAATAGAAGTGCAAATACTCAAATAACAAGCAATTATCATAGCTCAAGATAATGAAACAAAAAGAATGCAAACACTCAAATAGGAGATAATTGTTACTACAGATCATGCATCATCTTCTTGCTCTATGGAAAACTTCTTTGACCACTACCAAAAGGGACATACTTGAGAGAAGTGCTAGAAAGTATATCCTGAATTTTTTCTAAAAATTTTAGGAAGAATAAGAAAGACAAGATAATGTTAGCAATAAAGAATGAAAAGTTCCTCCAAAATGTTCAACATGTAGACAAGAGCCTAACTTCGACGATAAAAATCTAAGGCCAACAATCAAGTTTCCCTAGAAATAGAGAAGAGAGATCATTATCATGAGAATAAAAGTGAAAAAAGAAATGACACATGCAATCTCTAAAAGCTTGGGAAAGAGGTTAAATTTGACTATTACACTGCATCCTAAACCTTATTCATTGGGTTGGATACAAAAGGACTCAAAAGCAAGGGTCAAGAAACAATACAAGCTAATGTTTGCCATTGTTCAAGTATATATAGATGCAATTCTATATGAAGTGATCCTTCTTAACATTTGTCAAGTGATATTGAGCTATCCATAATTTTAGGATTCAAATAACATATATCATAAACGTGCTCAACAATGCCAATAAATTAGCAAAGGGCATATTCTCAGTCAAGACAAAGCAAAGTAGATCTTATAGTTACTTCACAATTGAAAAGACTTGTTATTGTCTGCCAAAGCTACATGTTCATCTAACCTACAAAACCACACAAAGGGATTAAGAGTTCAATGAGACAACAAAGAGTCTTAGAGATTCATTGATAGTTATTTTTGAAGAGTCAAAGAAACCACCACTAAGACACATGCTACATGAGATTAGTTTTTGTGTCAAATACCTCCATGCTTTATAATGAAACATAACTAAATTCGATAATAAAGAACAAAAAAATAAAGAAGAAAGTCAAAGATTCATATGAGATGAGCAATAAAACTAAGCAACTCATTTGTGGTTCTCTAATGATAATCATACCTAAGAAGGATAATGAATATAGAGGTTATATTAACCATTGAGTACTCAACAAAATCACTATTAAGAATCAATACTCTTCTCCTCAAATAGATGACTCTTGACCAACTTAGATATGTTTTTATTTTCTTGAAGCAATACTTAAAATCATAATATCGCCAAGCACAAATTCACAAAGAAGATGCTTGAAAATAGCCTTTAAAGCCATAGGGGCTACTCGAGTAGATGGTCATGCTTTTTGGGCAAAGTAACGCATCGACAACTTTCAACAGTTGATGAATGAACTCTTGAAACCTTTGAGGATTTTGTTATGATATGCCACTATGATATCCTCATCTCTAACCAAACCATAACAGAACATCTTGAGCATGTAAAAATAGTGTTTAGAGTTCTCAAGATAACCAACTCAAACTCAATATGAAGAAATGCAAGTCTAGCAAAAATAATCTCACATATTTAGGATTTAAATTGAAAAAAAAAATCAAAACCAACTTAGAGGAAACTAAAGCCATTTTGGAATTGTCGAGGTCTAATAATGTTTCTAAAATAAGAAGCTTTATGAGGTTTTTTCATTATTTGAGAAAGTTTAGCATAGGTTTCTTTGAGATATCTACATCCTCCATTCCTAGACTCCTAGACTCAACAAAATTAAAAACTAAAACTAGGAAAATATTTACAACACTTCCATCTTAAAATTGAAGAAAATTATCATAAAAGAAGCTATGTTAACTCAACCCAATCTTCAACAACTGTTAACATCAAATTAGATGTCACTGGAACAAGCTATGTTGATGCAAGAAAAAAGATCTGTACCATATTATTCTAATTTATTGCAAGGGACACAAAAGAAACTATCCTAAATAAGAAGTTGCAAACATTACACCATGCATCAAACATTTTTGTTCATATCTTCTTGACAAGGAAGTAATGATGAACTAAGATCATCAATCATTACAATATTTAAAAACTTAATCAACATAACAACAAAATTGACATGTCAAATGGATGTTATGTTTGCAGTAGTTCAACCTCATAACAAAAATCAAGGACATCAAAAAGAAATTGGTAAGTATGATCCTTGAACTAATATTACAACTCTTTATTTAACTATTTTGATGTAGATTCAATTTGAGGAGTTCAAGGAGTATATCACATGCTACATCAAGGAACCTAGCTTCAAAGATGCTCTCAAAAGCCAAGAAAATCTTCAAAATATATGATTCGAAATAGATTTCATACAAGAGAAAACAATTAATCCTTTAACATGGTGATCATCAAAGATGGATACAAGAAGCTCGACTATCACAAATAACAAGTCACTTTTGGATAACCAAAACAATTCAAATTTTGCAAAAAGACACATACTAGAATTATAAAAAATTTAAAGATTTGTTCAGGATACATACATTGCTCTACAACCAAATTTACCAACCAAAAACAAAACAAAGGCTTTCTTGCCTTATCTAGTACTATAAAGATTATGGAAGAGTATTTCAAAGGATTTTAGTGGAGATTTTTCCACAAAGTGGGGCTGCAACTACTTATTTGAGATGGATGACAGATTTTCTAAGATGGAAACATTAATGCCATGTCGTCAAGAAAAAAGCTAAGAAGCAGAACAATTATACTTCAAAGCTGTCTGAGTAACCTTGGGATAATGCCTTCATTCATATCTAAGGTTATGAGGTTTCAAACTAGATTCACACTTTGATATATAATAGAAAAAACTTTATAATAGAGCAATACCATTTCATCTACAAATAGAGAACCAAACTAAGATTGTGATTAGAATTGTCATGCAACTTTTGAGGATATAATTCTCAAATCCAAAACTCTAAGAAATGAGATTATCTTATGTCAAATTTACTAATAATAACAGTTAGCGGATTAACTTGAGCACTTTTTGTCACAAAGTTCGCACAATTGTATTTCAAATTCACTTCGTTATGTTTAAACTAGCTTTCCACATGAGACAAAGTTTCAACCATGGGGTCCACCACTGAGTTTTAAAAAATCATAAACTATAACTATTATACTTCTATTTATTCAATTGTAAAAAATCAAAAGATAATTTTATTTTTACACATCAACTTTATTGTGAACTACACATTCTAACCTCACCAATCTTAGTACAATCCTATCTCAGTATAATTTCACCAAAACCATCGAAATAAGCAGGGTCTCCAAAAAGACCATTTGAGACACGTCTTGGATTCATCCTTTAAAGTACTCTTTGCCTTGAACTCAAGCTCAACACAACTGGAAGAGTGAAAGTCCAAGCTCGACGAAGTTCACCTAAATTTCTTGAGAAGTTAAAAGAATTCATGCATATGTAGAGAAGCAATACATCAAATCCTAATAAAAATACAAACATGATCAATATTGTTTTAAAGTTGGAAACTTTGCTTGAATGCACATTAATTAAGAGAGATTGAAAGGTAGTAAGAAAAGAAATTAAAACCAATTTATTGCAGTCCACTCCATGTTATTAAAAAGTTCAATAATAACAGCTTGAACCACTAACTAAATGGAGATTTAAGCGGACGTAAATATCAAGAACCTCAAACCTTGCAAGCTATTAATGCTTGACAAAGAACAAGAGCAAGTGCAACAAATGGATGACCTCCTATTGATAAATAATCAGATTCTTCTAGAAGCTCGTGCCTTAGGAAATAAAACAAATTTGACAAGGTAGCACGTTAATAGGGATAGTCAAAAGTTTGCCACAATAAAATGTGCAATCAAGACCAAGAAAAGGTAGAATTTCTCAATCAAAGTTTTGGTAATGATCCTCTTAAGTGGGAAAAGTTGAAGTGCAATTAGGGCATTCAGTTATGCGCAAATAAAGAAGATTTAAGAACTTGAAAACTAAAAAAAAAAGAAACTCGTTATCACAAGATCACCTAGAAGCTAGAGAATGTCTTCAAGGGATATGAAAAATCAAAAAAACCCTTGAGAATGAAGGTTCTTCTCGAAAGAATTGCCCTTGAAGCTCTCAACATCACATAGCCCTCTATTAGAAAAGAAGGAAGCTTGCTCAAGGCTACATGGCATTGTATGTCTTCATCAAAGGAGAAGAAGCTATTTTGAGACTACTATTGTCTTACATTCCTATATCAATAGAGAAGAAAGACTGCTTGTGACTCCCATGGCTTCATATCCATCTATAAGAGAAGGAAGATCCATTAAGACTACCATAGTCTCATGCCTCTTGGTGAGAGATGTGGTTGTTTGAGACAATATTAATCTCAATGATAACCTCTCGAGAATTCTCAATGGCTCTTCTTCAAGGCTATCTTGCTTTCAAGGAAATTTACCAAGGGACCATTACGGTTGCTGAAGAATATTATGGCATCAAAAACATCTCAGTAAGTATGATAGCCTCTTGAGCATACATAAATCTCATCGAGAGATCCAATTTTCTTGATGATATGCTAGTTATTGAACATGAGCTTGGACTATCCAAGTCATCAAAGTGAAGCTGACTGTAGGACTCAAAATCAGAAGACAAACATCCTCATGTATGTCTATATAAACAAGATAATAGCTCATGTAATCAATCACGTCAGAATTTGTGAAAAAATAGGGGAAACTTAAACTACCCATCATTTTTTCTCCATTGCATTCATGCTTTTTCTCTCTTATCCTCTCTCTAGGAAATTACAGCAGACCTCCAACTTATCCACCGTTGCCACTACCAATCAAATGGAGGTAAATATAGCTCCCATTCTACTGAACCGATCGAAATCATAGAAATCTGTGGATCAAAAATCATCCAAAGAGGAAACTAACACTCAAACAACAGATCAAGCAGGAAATCCCGATAAGTAGATCGGTCTATGATCACAGTTGGCATGTTAAGCATAAAGCTAATGCTCAAATCAATCCAAGACAACTATATTTTCATATTCTTTCCACAATCTGGTTACACTTTGTTTAATTTTATGCATAATCTATGTAAAAGTAGGCAAATTAAGAAGCATTAATTGGCACAGAATTCTAACAAGATCAGGCTGCTTACAATCAGAGTTGACAAGCATAGAAATGATATTCAAATAATTTCCAGTTAGCCATTTTTTTTTAGACCTTCAGCATCAATTCTCCAGCTGCAAAGATAGCATTGATCAAGCATTCAATGTGAACCCACATTCAACATCATGTTACAAATATGTGAGCAAAGATAATGCATAAAGAAAGTCGTTTCATTTGAAATATTCAATGGATTTACCATCCATGTTGTGTAGCACATCTATCACTAGAAAGACAATAAAGACCAATCTCACACTGTGCCTAAGCCCTCCCCAAAACAAGCCAACGTTGATATAGATATATATGAAACCAAGATGAAACCTTAAACTCAAGACTAAGAGAAACTAAACTATTATACACCAGGATAATATCATTTGAAAATGTGAACAAAAAAAAAATGGATGTTTAAATCTAATACTTACAGAAATTGAAGTTTATGATGAGGATTAAAAAAAAAATAAATTAAAGTTTATGAAAAGGGAAAACCTGTTCTTCCACTTTCATGTGCTTTGCAAAAAGTTTGGCAGGACGGCAATCTCTTGTAAAAATTTTCAATCCTCTGTTAAAAAGAAAAATCAAGTAAATTAAAAAATAGCAAAGTGAATTCCATTTGACAGATGCACGCATAGAAGTGATCTAGTTAACATTGTTTACAGCGGAAAATTTGAAAAATAAAATTGCTAACTTGCACCCCCAAGAAGTTAACACACATAAATAACATCATAATTCAGAGTTCCAACTAGGATACTGACCACTTGACCTTTTTGATTTGACATTAACTTAAGAACAGATTGAAGCTCTTTGATTCGATTTTGATTATGTCCAAACTGCCTAAAAGTAGTTCAATATGAACTTGAATTGTTCAACTTCCAATTAATTTTCAAATGAAGTCAAATTTTCATCACGTATGCTACATTTATGAAATCAAATGGATTAATGGTACACAAATATGTTTATACTACTTCTGTTTAGCTTTTTTAATAAATAAATCAAAATTTAGTTATGCATGCATCTATGCAATCAATTATAATAAAGGTGCCAATATATGTTTATATCAATAATTGCATCTATTATTCAGTAACAAGCTTATAATAATTAAACACATACACAAAAGGTGTAATTATTCTTTATTTAATTTTACGCTAATTTGACACTAAGTTTTATCTTCCCATCTCGATCGAGTACCTCAGATTTCAGAGTTCCAAGTTCGATTGCAATTCAAGCAAATTCTGATTTTCCAACAATGGTGCCAGCCCACAAAAAGGAATGCTAAATAACAAGACTATGTATTTGGCATCACAAAGAACATCCTCTAACGTCTACAAGTGAGCAGCTTCACACAAAACATCCACAAATAAGAAACCATATTCATACTCAAATATCACAACAGTTTCTCAAGGTAAGAGACTCGATCAAAATTCACATAGTTTAATTTCAGCCAATACCTATCCAAAACCTCAAACAAATTTTATTTATGAACTCTCTAACCCTAGGATCAATTCAATAATTTGTAGCAACAGGGCCCCCAGCATCCTCTCCAGACACAATTAAAAACAAGTTTATTTGCTAAAATCAACCAAACCATAACATATGATCTCAGGATCATGAAGGACAAGACTTTGTGGTAAACTTATTTTCAGCAATACTACTTTTTAATAGGTCCTGTCTTATCATACAATTGTCTATCGTATGTAACAAGTTTCTTAATATGGCGGGAACTAAGGTGAGGAAGAGCAACAGGAAGCCAAGGACCTCTGGGAGTAAATCGCTGGAAAGAGAATGCCACAATTTGGCATCAGAGGGAAAGGGGGTGGACTGAGAAGAATTTCCTCGCTTCTGGGAAACTGGCTGATGAGGCGGAGCCATCGTCTGACTCTATAGATTCATCATGTAGCCCAATGAATGTGGTGGACTCTGTGGAGGTGCCGGTAACCTTGGTAAAAGGCAATGCAGCGCCAGCTGAGGTATCTGAACGTCAGAGGCAGGGAGATGGAGACTAGGGGCACAATGTTGCTCATATCACGATGACTGGACCGACGGAGCTGGGGGCTGAAGAAAACAAGGCTGAGGAGCGTGCGGGATGCGCGCGACCGGAG
Organism: Vanilla planifolia; assembly: GCA_023846275.1. Lineage (NCBI taxonomy): Eukaryota > Viridiplantae > Streptophyta > Magnoliopsida > Asparagales > Orchidaceae > Vanilla > Vanilla planifolia. Next base: position 11,870,269 of record CM043877.1, read on the forward strand.
GGGACTCAATGTCCTCATTATGGTGTTGCTGGGGGGGCGGTGTGCAGCGATCCTTTGCAGGCTACGAGTTTGGAGGCCCAACCAAATAGGGTTAGCTTCAGGGAGGCCTTAATTTCCAAGAGTAATGCCCCAAGCGGACATGCAACATCCTTTGTGCGTCCGGCTACCATCGACGTAAAGGACCGTGCAGCGGGCATGCCAGACCATGTTGAGAATGAGGATGTCGTTATGTCCTCGAGAGCATGTTACAAGCGCATTGAATTCCATAAATTCGATCTGGTCGGGCATGTGTATGAGAACACCCACCCATTCTTCGTCATTGCGCGGGTATTGCAGAAGAGATGGGGCCATTACAAAAACTTCCAGATTCTGGATTTGTCCTTCGGTTGCTTCTGCTTGCATTTTGACTCCATCTGTGACAGGAATGAAGTTTGGCTGGGCGGCCCGTGGCAAGTTGCTGGCCAAGCCATGAGGCTGGATGTATGGACTCATAAATTTAGGCCAGATGCCACAACGGCGATGTGCGCACCAGTGTGGGTGCGTACTGGGATGTGGAGAACATCCTGAGAATTGCTAAGGCGATTAGGGAGCCTTTTTTGCTAGACGGATGGACCGCTGACATGCAAAGATCTTCATTCGCGAGGGTGTGCGTCCGAATGGACCTCTCGAAGCCTTTAAAACCTGGCATATGGTTAAGTGGAGAATTTAGCAGAGCCTACCAATCCTTCGAGTATGAAGGATTGCCACGGGTATGTTTTAACTGTGGGCATGTAGGGCAACTAGCGGGGCAGTGTAGCATGCACACGTCTCAGGAGGCTGCGCCTACGAGTACGATAGGGATGATGAACAGAGGCAATGAAGCGGGGAAGCGTGATGAGGCGACAACAAAAACTGCTGTGGCCCTTGGAGGCAATGAGCTTGGATGTGGATCGCTGGAGGTTGAGGAGACGGGCAACTGTGGCGGGCATGCCACTGAAGCTAAGTGCTCCAGGGCTCCTCGAGTGTTGGAGCAAAATGCGTGTAACCCGGAGGAGACGGGACCAAAGCTAGGCCCATGAATGCTTGTTCCTCCCCGACGCAGGAGGCAGGGCGCAATCGCACACAGAAGTTCACCAAGCCGGGCGAGCCAGAATTCACGCAAAACCTCGAGGGCTAATGCTGAGGTGGATGCGAGAATGCGAGACAGGAAGAGGAGCCTATCCAAGGCCAGAGGAAGGGACATGGCAAGGCGGCTTGGTCCCCAAGGGCAAAGGAGGACAGGGAGAAGGTTCCACGTGAAGAAGCTCCGATAAAGGAAGCGGGAACGAGGCGGATGGCGCAGGCAGGCAGGTATAAGGGGAAGAGGCCGTTGCTGGAGGAGGAATATGCGACGGAGGAAGCTAAATGCACGTATGGAGCTACACCAATGCTAAGTAGGAGGGTTTCTCCTGGGCTGTGCTTCGTGGGGCGCAGGGGACACCGGGATGGACGACGGAGGCCGCCTCTGCTTCATCAGGGGAGGAGTTCAATGGCGTGGCTGTACAGAATTATGCATGCTACTGCGAACGCTCGAGGAAACATCTCTGGGACGGTGGTCACACAGGGGAAATGTCTTACAGTTATTGATGATGATGCGATTTGTTGTTTGGAACATCAGAGGAGTCAGGGACAGAAAGTCCAGATGTTACTTGCAAAGGTTTGTGCGTGAGGGAAATGTTGCTGTCGTGGCTCTTGTGGAGACAAGAGCTCAATGTTTCCTACAGAAGGATGCAGATTAGCTTCTGGGGAAAGAACGGAATTTCGCGGTGCAACCTTCGGCTAGGATGCCAGTAGGAATTATACTGCTCTAGAAGAGTTGGGTCGACATCACAATCACGGCTGCTTCACTGCATGTAGTTGTGTGTGAGGTGAGGCTACGCGGCGTGAATAAGCTGAATTGTTGTGTAGTGTATGGCCCCAAGGATCATCATAAGCGGCAGGAGGTCTGGGAGGTCGTTAAGAATGCATCTAATGGGGATGACCCTCTTATTGTGGCGGGAGACTTCAATCTCGTGATGGCGCAAGAAGAGAAGCGGGGGGGGGGAGGAAATTTAGCTATAACAGAGGGCAGCAGGAGCTCGCCAATTTCATGCAGGCGTTGCAGTTGGTGGACATGGGTTTCACCGGCAATATCTTTACCTGGTGCAACGAGAAGCAAGGTAGTGCACGTATCCTGGAAAGACTCGATTGGGTTCTTATGAATACAGCGGGGATGCAAGTGTTTCCTGAGTACTCTGTTACGCACCTGGGCCGGCTTGGGTCCGACCATTGTCCTCTGCTGGTAGATTTGGGGTGCAGGAAGACACGGGGAAACGACGGAAGGATACAATTCGAAAGCTTTTGGCTGGATTTCCCGCAGTCAATTGGGGTAGTGCACCAAGCATGGTGCAGGCGCGCGGGGGGAAATCATATGGAGAGGCTAACGACCAAGTTCCGCCGCTCTCTGGTTGCGCAGCGGAAGTGGAGCAAAGCTTAGGTGGGGAGCTTTGTCAACAACAATGTGGAGCTGGAGAGAAGCATTAACAAATTACAGATGGAGTCTTGGGAGGGTCTGGCAGAGGAGGAGAACACGCGCCTTGGCCACATGATCATGGCCTTCCACCGTGGTTGTGCACACAAGGAGAAATGGTGGTGGCAGAGAGCGAAGGTGCACTGGGCGCAGCTTGGGGACCACGACACTCGGTTCTTCCATGCAGCTGCGACGGCACGTGCTCGGAGAAACCACATCGCTCAACTGAGGGACGCGGAGGGCAACGTGGCAGACACGCTGAGAGTCTCAGGGATGTCCTTTTGGCCTTCTTTGAGTCAAAGTGGCATTGCGCGGGGCGAGCGCCATTGCCGTTAAATTTTGTGCCGTCCGTCAGCGTCTGTGGCGACATGGCCTCAAAATTGAGCTGCAGGGTCACTGAGAATGAGATAATTGCAGCTATTCGTGGAATTAGAAGGAATAAAGCCCCGGGCATTAACGGGATCACTGCGGAATTTCTACATGGATACTGGGCAATTACTTGCAGGGACATCATCCGCGCGGTGCTGGCTTTCTTTGAGGAAAGGAGGATGCCGGAGGAATGGAAGGACACGTTGATCGTCCTAATCCCAAAGAGACAGGGTGTGTGCATGCCAGAGCACTTCCAGCCAATCAGTCTCTACAATACCATATACAAGGTGGTGGCGCACGTATTTGTGGAAAGACTTAAGCCCATGATGCCAAGTATCATCTCGCGCGAACAAGGTGTTTTCATCCCTGGGCGAAGCATTTCGAACAATGTATTCATCGCGCAGGAGATGGCTTCCAGAATGCACGCCTACGCCGCAAATTTGGGCCTCATGGCAATTAAGATTGATATGGAGCAGGCTTACGATAACGTGCAATAGGATTTCCTGCTCAGGATGTTGAAGCTCATAGGGTTCCCTCCGCTTTGGTGCGAATGGATCGAAGCTTGCATCATCTCTCCGAGATTTGGGGTACTCGTCAACGGCTCTCGTCTTCCTTAGGTGGAGGCTCAGCGGGGGCTCTGGCAGGGATGCCCGCTCTCGCCCTACTTGTATGTCATCATGACAGAGTATCTCTCTGTGCTAGTGCGGGACTATGAGACCAGACAATTGCTCGGGTTCAGACCAGGACAGCATGCACCGTTGATCTCGCACTTGCTCTACGCGGACAACGTCCTACTGTATGCTTCTGCCACGCGTAAGGCCACGCGTGCGGTGCGCAAAATCATGAAGATCTTCAGCAATGCAGCAGGGCTGCGGGTGAACTTCTCGAAATCCAGAGTTTATTTCAACAGGAGTATTAGCAGGAAAAAGGCGAAGATGGTGGCGAAGGAACTTAACATGAAACAGGGCCGAATGCTCACGTACCTCGGGGTTCCTATCGCGGCGAAGCGGCTAAAGCGAGCGGACCTCAACTTCCTGATTCAAAGGATGGAGGCCTCTGTTGCCAATTGGCAGATTCGTCTGCTGTCGCTCGCTGGCAGAGCTGCCTTGGCCTCCTCTATTCTCACAGCCATCCCGAGCCACATACTGTGCCATTGTGTCGTGCCCTTAGGAGTCATCGATGAGATTAAAAGGAGAATCAGAAGCTTCCTATGGTGCAGGGCGAGCAGCGCGCATATGATGCACTATGCGTCTTGGGACAGCGCACTTTACCGAAGACTGCGGGAGGTTTGGGGCTTCGGGACCTCTGCACCTGGCAACGCGTGCTGCAAATGAAGCATTGCAGGCGCCTTCTAAGCCGCGAGGCGAGCCTCTGGGTGGATATTATGAGGCAGAAGTATAATGTGACGACTACCCCGGAATGCATCCCATGCTTGTAAGCTTGTGCTGGAGGCAATGCCAGATGCGGTGTCGATCTTTGTATGGAGAATTGGCGATGGGAAGACGGCGAGGTTCGCGGAAGACAATTGGATTGGCATCCTCCCTATCTGCTACTGGCCTACTTTCGTCAACATGAACACTGTATGGCCGGCGAGTGTGGCTGAATGCATCACAGCAGCCGGAGCCTGGGACGCTGACAATATACGTGCATGGGCTGGCAAGCAACTACTTGACAGGGTACTGCACCTCCCCAGGGCTCGGATGTCTGGACAGGACGCACTGCTTCAGGCAAATACTGCAACGGAGAGGGTCGACAACGGAAGAGTTTATCTGCAACTAAAATGCAGAGCTGACAACGCCATTAGACGAATATGCCGACGAGACGCAAATCAAATGAGAGGATTATGGAAGCTTAAAATACTGCCAAGGGTGCGCATTTTCCTGTGGCGCGTGGCAGGGGACTACCTCCCTACGGCGGTTTGGATGGCTCGGAGGGGACTGCTCGAGGGCAGCGGTAGCTCTTGCGGCTGCGCGGCGGAGGAGTCCACGCAGCATGTCTGCTGGGATTGCCCGCGCGCCCAGGAACTTTGGGCTAATCGCCAGGCTCGCGCGGCCGTGGCCGCGCTGAGGCCGCCTCGGGGTGCGGGTGCTTGGTTGACTTTTCTCAACCGGCTCATGGAGTTTGTTGGTTCACCGGCGGCGCGATGTGGGGTTGGCGCCGGACATGCTGCTACGCTGGCCACTACCATGTACTACATCTGGGAGAGAAGGAATGCGAGGAGGCACAACTATCCTGTGGCAAACCCCTGCACTATGCTACGCAAAATTAAGATCGAGATTATCGCAACAGCAAGACATTGCTGCCTTTACGCATCCATGTCCAGCGGGAACCCATGCAGCTCCTCTGAACTGCCTGTAACCCATAGTTGGGTTCCCCCCCCCCCCCACTGGATGGATAAAGGTGAATTGTGACGCTGTTGTTGGGGAAGACACCACTGGCCTTGGGTTGGTGGTGAGGGACTACATAGGGATGCCGCTCCTGGTGATTGGTAGGAGGGTGTTGTCACAGGCTAATGAAGCTATGGAGGTTCAGGCTATGCTCGAGGCCCTTGACCTGCTAAAGGATACCCTTCCCCATTTTCGCGCTGTAGAGATTCAAACAGATTCGATGCTGGCGCTACAGGAGGTCTGTAAGCTCATCTCCCACCCGCCTGTGGAGGGTCATTTTGCTGAGGCTATCGAGCATGCAAGGTGCATGGATGCACTCAGATTTTCCCACATCTATAGAGAGGGGAATGCGCCTGCTGACTGGGTGGCGTGCACGGCATGTTGCATTGAGTTTGTCTGGGAAAGTGGGGTGTCCCTTCCCAAGCCCCTCATTAAACTTATGCTGTTAGATTTCATGTTTGATCCTCCGTGAGGATCATATATGAGAACCCTTTTGTATGGCTTATGCCTCCTTTTATTTAAAAAAAAAGTGTTATGCTTGTCACAAAGTACAACTGCACGTAAATTGCACATAGATATGTAACATGACTATTTTTTAATAACAATCAAGAAATTAAAAGATCAGTCTTTTGAAAAATTTTTATAGAGTTGTGATATTTAATAACAAAGCATTTTCAAGTTGTATGATCTTAATTGGCAAGCAAAAGTCTAACAAAAAACAAATGAAATAAAGCCATTATCAATTACAATTAAAACTTCATGGATAGATCTGTGTCACCTGAGTAACTCCAATGACCTCAAGGCAGAGACACTAATAATAAGTAGAGCTGGGCTTCCAGGTTGAACCATTCCTCCTGAAAGCCCCGCATCACAGAGAACTTCTCTCCATGATGTTCCAAAAGTATCCTTGAGATGCTTGCTCAAATTGCCAATATCTTGATTGGTAATCTTAGGAAGCTCCACCATGCAGTTATCTGCATATTTCAAATGCATGCTTAATATTCCCAGTCGTTCATGCAACCTTAATATTGATGGCTTAAAGAAAACAAAAGTTTTATAAATTTAAAAACTATTAAGCATGCCATCATAAAAAAATATGTGAAACTATAGGCAGCACTTACAAGCTGAAGTATCATCCCATTGATTCTTTTGTTTGCTAAAACCCAACATCTTAATTACTTAATATTAAAAATAAAAAAAATCTTATTACGTTACAACCTCGATATCTTGACAACTATGAAATAACATTTACAAACGATTGTTCTTCCTGAAATTTGGAATAGTTGCTATCTCAAATAACAAAGCATGATACAACACATCATTAAATTATATCAGACAGTTACCAATGGTGGCTTCAGACGTACAGCATTGGAGAAAAATTTGAGTGGCTGCATGGAGTGGACGTGAAATTTTATTTTCATTCTAGAATAACTTAAAAATTAAAATAAAAAAAGAATGAAGAAATATCAAAAGCTGCATCCATAGACGAACTGAAATGCAATACCAAGAAGATGAATTTGGGAATTTGATTTGGAGGGCTCTCTAAGTAAATTTCAGGTGCAACTAGAAAACATGCACAAGTTCAAAAACTTTTCAGCATAAATTTCTCTCTCCAAGCCATTATCATTTTTGTGTAGAAATCGCTCTCTCCAAATCACAATGGTCAAAAAAATTACAGAGAATGAAAAGTGTGAACCACAGTCTACAATCTCTCCATCTCCTATGTCATGGTTGTGGATAATACAACACCTTGAAGGAAGCATGTGCTACAAATAACAACAATGGTGAACCAAGACCATTAAACTTCTATTTATCAAATTTTTTTTTAAGTTTTGGTCACAACTGTTTCCATAGTTTTGGTTTCTAGTTTTAATTACTTTTTTAATTTAATTGAAGTTTAAAAAAGCACAAAAAATCAGAAAATTATCATAATTAACAGCTTAAATTTTATAAACTAGAACTGTAACTAATCGATTGATTACAATAAGTTCAATGATGACTACGAACTCCATTGTCCAACTTAAGTCCATTTTAGTTGGTTAGCCACATAAAATTAGATATTTTCAAAACAAATTAAAAAATATTGGTCGATGGTTGGAATCTAATTCCCAGTTTTGATTAGTTTCAATTGAATCTAACTAAAAATTAAGAATTTTGACCAAACCACTAAAACTAGCCAAAATCAATATTTTTTGGCCAATTTTGGACTAGTCTCAACCGACCTCAATCTAAAACAACCGAAACATGCAAGTTTTGGCCAAAACACCCAACCATAAATATTGGTATACGTGTTCAGGTTGAAAGGTGATTTTTGAGGTTAAAGCAATTAATGGCAAAGAACTCTACAACAGCAGAATTGAAAATAAGTTTTCGAGAAACCTCACATGAAGGTCAGGGAATCTCGTTTTACTTCAATTTAAATGATCTTAGTATTGAAAAAGTGTCATATATTGTTAAACTGAATGGAGTGAATCAATGGGAATAAAGTTCATAAGAATAAGCAAAAAAGGAGGGATAATAACATGATTGAAGATGAAGGGAATAATAAGTATGAGATGGACATCATGGATAATTTAGAAACAAGAGTAGAAAAGAAAAATTATGCAATTCCTATATTAATGTGCAAACCTCAGCATTGCAAGAAATATATGACAACAGAAGACCATGGCAATTTTCTTACAATTAGTTCACAAGTTTTAGCAATTGAAAGAGGGACAAGATTAAAGCCGAGAGAAAATGATGCAACAAAGGGGACAACATTAGCATAAGGATGAACAAAAGGAGCAGCTTGAATAGTAAAAAAAACAAACCTTTATAAGCCTCCATCTCCAAAGGCGACATCTTGAATCCGTTCGCTGACTGAAAGCGATCTATAAAGAAACTCAATTGCTCTGCAGCGGGAAGAGTAGAGAGAAATACTGTTTGCACTTTTGCCTCTGCTTTCGCCTTCTTCGTCAACCGCCTCTCCTCCTGAACTTTGTCCTTCAGCTGGTCAATTACCTCGTTCTTGCCGAGCGGGACAAAGTTAGGGTTATTCTTGCTCTTCTTATTCCTGTTATTCCCATTTTTCCGAATTCTAGGCTTCAATTTGTGAGGCGCCTCCGTCTTCTTCCGCTTCTCACCCGGCCTGGCAGCCATTACTTCCTTCAATCACTACTGGTCCAGTGTCCCGAGCGGCGTTAGCGGAGACAAGCCTTGGGGAAGGCGGCGAGGGATCCACGCACCGGTTGAGCCGTTGAAGCTTAGGGTTTTTTACAGTTCGGTTTTGAATCTCCATCATTTTTCCATAAATTCGACGAATTTTATATCCTTCCATTTAAGTAATAATTTTTAATGTAAATTATTACATTTTTACATTGATTAAAATTTTATATTACATTAAAAATTAAATTAAAATATTTCAAAAAACTAAAAATAATAAATAAGTAAGCAAAACAACAAATCTTATATATAATGGAAAATATTCTTCAATTTTTAAATAATTTAGAAAACATTATTTTAATTTAGATAAAATAAAATGGAGGTACGACACAAAACAAAAACTATCTCATAGGGGTTAAGAGCAAATCCAAAAGAAATATTTCAAAAATAAAAAGAAATAATTCATTTAAAAAAATATAACCAAACCAAAAGTTAATTGCATAAAAAAAACAAGAAAATTGCTTTCACAATAATCTAAATAATAAAAAAATATTTAAAAAATTATACATATTGAAAAAAAAACTAAAGCATTTAGCATAAAAATTTAAAACACAAAGAAGCAAATTGATCCACTTTAATATCAACATAAAAGCAAATTTAAGTAAAGCATAATCTTATTGTGTTTTTAAAAAATCAAAATAGGTTTTTTTGGCCAATTATAATCATTCCCATCAAAGTACCACTCTGTCCAAAATCAAAGATATAAAACCTTAATAAAAATATATATAAATATATTATATTTTCTTTGAAATAATTAAAATATCATGTAAAAAATATAATAAAAAATAAAAAATTTAGTAAACAACTCAAAATAAGAGAATTGAAGGCACACTTTTGTTAAGGTAATAAATCTTTAATAATAATACTTGTTTTGCTATTCTTAAACAAATCTTTAATAAAGCATATAAATCAATGATCAAATTCATTAATAAATAATATTAAAATATCAATATCATATAATTGATAGAGAAAACATTAGAGAATCTAAAGCAAGTGAATAAAAGTTAAAGTGCCATAACCAATGATATAATATATAATAATTTACTTTCTCAAGTTACAAAAAAAAATCTAGATATTACATTAAATTAACAAGAGTAATCAACAAATCTCATTCATTTAAGATAAAAGAAAATGTCAATAAATGACATGATGATTACCTCATATTATGTATAGTCAGACATATAGAATAGTAATTATTTAAAGATTGTTTTGATAAATAAATATAAGTAATAATAAATCTTAAAATTTAATTAGAATTTTGATTTTTTTGAAATTTTTTTAAGCCTAATTAGTAAATATGAAGAGAGCGACTCAAAACAATGGAAAATGCCAAACTAGGAGGAGATTCATTTGATTGAGGGGGTAGAAAAATCTTGGTCATTCGAAGAGGTGAATTATCAGGAACAAGTAAGAAAATTATAAAAGGGGTTTGGTGGTTTCATAGGAAAAAATATTAGAAATTTGCTTGGGTTAAGCTGTTATGCATGAGAAGAAAGGGGAATGCAATCATAGCGGAGTGGAAAGTGAAAATTGATGATTTAATTATAGTAATCAAGACAATAAATGTTTAAGTTCGAAAAAGAAAGTTAAAAATCAATATGATTTTTTTAAGGGGAGATCACTACAAATAAATAAAAAATATACATACCAATATAATGTTGAATTATAGTTTATTATTTTTAATTTAGTAAAAATCAAAATGATTGATTTGCAATTTTTTGGTAAAAATTGATCTATATGTTATGTTTGATTCATTTGTATGAAGGTTTGGTTGTTTTCTTTTGAGTACACATAAATATCTTATGATTTTTTTTTCATCATATTTAAACTCTTAAAATACAATCTTTCAAACTTAATTATATGAAATAGAGACATGAAAAAAATAATATTTTCTAAATTTAGTAATTAAATAGATTTTTATTAAAAAGTGACAAAAGAAAATTTTAAAAGATAAACAAAATATAGTTTAAGAGGTTATAAATACCATCTATTATTATCTAGATTATGAAAAAATCTCATAAAGTTATATCACCTTTTTAAACCCATTTTTACACAAATTCTTTAATAAAGTTATATCACCTTTAAAGAAGAATCATTCACGAATAACGAGGAATAAATCATTTTTTATCAAATAAATCATAATTTTAAATGATACAAATAGAAACTATTGATATAATGATTTTAATGCTTAAAGACAACTAGTATATTACTATATGACTTCATAATAAAAAGTGTTATTTGAGTTGCTTTATATGGTAATATGAAGAGAAGACCAAAAAGATGACAAGTTGTCTATGTATAATTGGGAAAAAATAATAATTATATTTAAAAAAAAATTAGAAAAACACCTATTGAATATGTAAATGTGTCTTATCTTCTAATTCTAGTAAGATGTCAAGATTATAAAAAAAAATAAACAAAATATTTTTTTAATATATTATTATGAAGATTTTGATATCATTAAACGAAGTATTTCTCATTAAATTATTAAGTTCTGTATTTTTCAATTTTAATATAAACAAATTTTATATTTTTTTAAAAACTCCTACATATATTTATTTTTAATTTTTTTCATTTTCTTAAAAATTATAAACTAACGAATTAAATATATAATTATTAATTATTTTTTGACTTATCATTCTTACAAAGGAAAATATATTAATAATTTCTAACGATTTTTTTCCCACAATAAAAAAAAGAACCCACAATTGCTCACATAAGTGGGCAGGTGCAGATCTGGCTCTCCAATTAATACTCCTCCGCTCCACCTTCGCAACAGGGAAAGTAAATCCGAAAGGCATCTCCTGTCGCCCACCTCTCCACCGCACAAAAGCGCAGCGACAGAAACAGATCACCTCTCCGAATGTCCAAGCTCCTCCTCCTCCTCCTCCTCCTGGGCCTCTCTCTCTTCCCACCCCACGCCTCACCTTCCTCGGAGGCGGGCTGCCGTCGAACGGGGGACTGCGGGCGGGAATCGCCGGAAATGGAGTCGAATAGCGCCGCAAGGCTGCTGTGGGAGACGCTATCGAAGAAGTACATAACCTACGACGCCCTGAGGAGGGATGCGGTGCCCTGCGACCACCCCGGCTTGCCGTATTACAGCTGCCGCGGCGGCGGAGAGTCCTCGGCCAACCCGTATGTGCGCGGCTGTTCCATGATCACCGGATGCAGAGGCGGCTACCCTTAGCTCCTCCGATGCCGTCAATGACGAGGGCAGAAATATAATAATGTAATTGTTTGCTTTTATTTTGTGTCTGTTCGGTTTAGTACCTTTCTCCCAACATATTTATTAAATATAACTTTTAATAATATTTTTTGTTGATTTAATGAAAACATCATTTAATTTATTTGTCAATATTTGAATTAAAATTTTTTCTAATTTTGGAGCTATTTCACTTGTTATGTTATGCTACGTGTCACCATGATTAGTTTAGCTATTTAGAGGAAGAAAATAGCACATCTTTACCCTAGCAATGAAAGCAAGTTCTTTGGGAGCTAAGCATCGTATCATTTTATCGTCGAGCTCAATATGTTTTGCTAGTTTAAGTGATAGCTATTGAAGGGCTCATAAAACTCTTTCATGGATGACAACCAACATCGAAGTAGGATGTGTTTGATCAATAGGTTTTGATATTGAATGTAAGTCGCAAAATTTTTGAGGATTATTGAAATTGAAAAGTGTACTAACTTGTTGTAAAAGCTTTGATGCTCGAAATCAATAACATACCTATAATGAACGATTTATACTTTGTCTATTTGCAATCTTCTTTTTTTCTTCTATTTTTTTTTTTTTTTTTCTATCTTATTCTTTTTCTCGTCCTCCTTATATTTCAATAAATTTTAAAAAAAACATATAATCTACTTGCAATAAATTATATATACATTAAGCTATTATATTGTAAGGCACCATTTTTGATATACATGAAAACAACAAAAATATTAAAAAGAATGTTGAACATAAGATTATCTTGTATTATATAAAGAATTATTTTAGTATCATATGATTTTCTTAAGAATATTTATTTTCAATCTTTTCAAGTTTATGATATTATATGTTAAGCATATTAGTATTCTATGTTGCCTTCGATATTTTTATCGTTTTGAAAGAATAATATACCCATTGTTCTCACACAATATCATTTCAGAAGCTTAATGAAAAAGTACTATGCATCCTCTTAATTTTTTTTTAAGCTCTAAAATTTATTCAAATTCTTAAGGTAGTCATATGCAATTCAATCATTGGAAAAACTCAACAATCACTTGAGTTTACTTGCAGTGGAAGTGAGAAATCATAAATAAAACATTTTATTCATATTATGAGATTCATCATTTTTTCTTTATTTTCTTATTTTCTTCTAATAAGAAATCTTTTCTTCCTTTATTATTCTTGTTGCAATCATATGCTTGTTTCTTGCTTCTCTCCAAATCTTCTTGTCATTGTTGTTCAAGTTTCTTCCAATTATTGTTACTTTCAACTCTTCCCTACTCTTCTCTCTCATTGATTACCTCCCCAACATTTTTCTTTCTAACACTTTCTTCCACCAAGTCCTCTTTTCGAGATTCTAAGCTTTGGTTGTTATAATCATGCATGTCTGTGTCTGTGTGTCAATTTTTATTTTTTTAATTCATAGCAACTCTGATCTAGTTTTAAAAACCATAAACCAGGAATTAGTAAGTTTGTTTTAATAACTTTTTTTAATAATATACTTTGACATTCTCACATTCTCTAACAAAATTCCACATTTTATGACACAATAATAAACTAGTGTTATTATGTTATTACTTTGAAATATAACTTTTGTTTGGTGATTAAGAACTAATTATATATTAAGTCTTATAATGATAATATTATAAAACTATTAATCCAAAATACAACATAATGATGTCCTCTTAACACTTAATTAAGGAGAGAAGTGAACTAGTAATGATGAAAATGTGATGAAATGTATTAGGAAAAACATGACTCTTATGTAAGACTTCTAAGAATACAGGGATAAATATATCTCACATCGACTATAAGAGGCAAATCATGAGTTTTACAAAGTAAAGTTATAATCGTTAAAATTGATAAAAGCCTTTTAAGAGCAACTTAGGCTTGTGTCTTAAGAGAACTAAGTGGTTGGCATATTAAGATTGGACAAGTTTTAAGACGAGTGACTAAGAATGTTCCTCACAAATATAGATAAAATCTAAGTAAATCAAAACAATATCTCACGAGAAAGAATTTGATATTATAATATGATATCACAGTAGTACCTCCTCTGGTCTGATGGGATTCAAAGATAAATCAAATAAAAATTAATAAGCTCATGATACTTAACAAGGGCAAAGAGTGAGTATTCATAAGTGAAAATATGACAAAATACACTAAGTGTATCACTTATGCCAAGGTTCTAGAGGTATTTGAATGAATGTCTCACATCAATTATAAGAGAATAAATCATAAGTTTTATAAGTAAATACTTACCTTTTAGGAGGAATCTAGGCTTAAATCCTATAAGAATTTTATATTTAAACATTTTAGTGTTACAATAGTTTATAAATGGTAACAAAGCCCTTTGAATAAAGACAAAACTTGATTCAATAAAAACAATACCTCACTAAAAATGCTAGAATATTACAATATAGTATCAGATTAGCATCTTCTTTAAATGTAATTTGAGGATGACTAAGTTGGAAGGTCGATGAAGATAGGTATAGAACATGCATAAATAAAAATGCAACAAAATTGAATAGAGAAAGTGAGTCTTATGCAAGACTTCTAATAATATAGAGACGAATGTCTTATATCAGTTACAAAAAAGCATATTCTAAGCTTTGTAGTATAGTCAATATCTTGAAATGGTCATATACATTTTAGGAGTAACTTAAGTTTGAATTTATGATAACTCTATGATTAATCATGTTAAAGTTAAATTAATTTTAGAATAGGTGACAAAGTAAGAAAATATCTCTTGAATAAAGAAAACAAATTGATTGATCGAGATAATATATCACTAAAAAGATTAAGATGTTACAAGAATTTTCACATGTTCCTATTTTATTAATGTTTCATTCATAATTTAAGAAGTGTCATCTATATTAAAAACATCTCAAAAGAGATGTGATATTTTTAGAACATCTCATAATTAACTTTGATGACATAAACTATTTAATTTTTGTGTTAATATTAGGATATGTTACAAATATTTTTATATTGTTAGAAAGTCTTTTGATATTGTATAACATATAACACATAATAAAAAATTAAATATAAATATATTATGACCATATATTACATACAAAAATAATAGTATTATAATTAATGACTGAGGATAATTAACATAGTGAGAATTATAAATATATTAATCATTTTACTTTATTATAAATTATATCTGGTTTTATAATGCATAAATTTATTTAATTTACTATAACTTTAAAGTTACCGTTACATTTAAAATCAACCACTGTAGCATTCTTAATATTATTTTATTCAGATTTAAATATTTCTGACCACTCTAGGTTGCATAAAACTTATTATGCATTTTAGCGCATAATTTTCTTTTTAGTGCGACGGACCGACGGTGAGAAAATGCAGCACAGCTGTCTTGCCCGGGGCCCACGGCATATTTGCATCCACCACCTCTTGTATTCCAATTTTGCTCAGTAATTTAAGAAAATAATTTTACAATATGCAATAAAAAACAAGGTTCACCTATATATTATCATAAAATGGTATAATATTATATTTTTTTTAGGATTTTGAAGGGTTTTTAATTTTATTTAATTATTTCTATGTTTAAATATAGATGTTCTCTGTCCATTTCCTTAAATGCCAGTACTTTTATTGCTATATATTAAGGTAATCATTTTATATTAATTTTATTTAAGAATCAAATATAAACGAGAATTCATTAATTGTATAGATTTATATAACAAAATAAGTCCAATTAGTAAACAATATGATGAAATAAAATTATTATTATAAATATAGAGGTTTATATAATATTAATACATTATTATTGTGTTATATAATTATCATAAAAATAGTGAATATAATACATTAAAATAATACTAAAATAATTATGTTTATATAATTAATTTTTTTAAATTTTTTTTTTATATTTATTTTCTTCATATAGGTCTCTTGATGTCTTTTTAGTTTAAAAGAGCTTAAATTTTCATCATTAAATTTGGATTAATTGCTAAGTTTATTGCAATTATGATTATATCTTTTTGAAATCTTTAATTTTTTTAATTATATCTTTATTGCACATTTTTCAAACCTTTTCTATTTGAGTTTTTGAAATCTTTTCTATTTAAGTTTATTGCAATTATGATAATCTCAACTAATTTTCAATTTTTTTTTCACAATTATAGATTTATCTTTTCTTCTCTTTTATGTTTATTTTTCATGGTTTTAATTATTTTAAAATTTTATGAAAATCACATAAATAGACAAATTGATATGCTAATTGAATTGATGTATTATCATTATAATAAGAATAATAAATAAACATTGATTATATGAGTAATAAAATATGGGTTTACCAATATAGAGTATGTTATTTACATATAAATCATTGCATCAAACATTACTAAGATGCAATTATATATATTCATAAAATCTAGCTTATAAAGCTCTTAAGCTATAGGTATTAAATATTGAGCAAATGTGCCATAAAGACTTATAGTTACTTATCTTGAATTAGACATCGATATTACATGTAAAGTTAAATTGTTGAGATTAAAGCCTTCAATTAACTATACCAAAATCAACGCTTCATTTGTACCTTGGTTCCACTTGCTAAAATACTCAAATAGAAAAAAAAAAAAAAAATCTAAATTGAAGATTTTACAAAAACTTAGTCATGAAATTATCTTAAATTCTCTTATAATGGTTTACAATCATCTCCAATTCTTTAACTAAAAGCTTGTTTTCACAACTACATCCCATATTTTATAGTTTTTTAATTTAAATTATTTGAATTCTCATTCGTTCCCATGTCCTACGATTTTCTCAAAAGCAAAATTATCGATTTACTCCACCACCTCAAAGTATTAAACTTCTATAAAATGATTGTTACAGAAAGCTCATTGTTCCTTTGAAGCTCGTCAATAGTTTTACTGGTGATGGTGGCCATCTTTTTTGTGTTTTTATTGACTAGCTATTAAGGAAATTAGGTTAAGATTTTAGAATTTAGAAAATGATTAAATTTGAATTAAAATTATTAGATTTAATATCTCAATTCTTTTGATCTAAATGATTATCATGAATCTTCTAATAAATTTAAAAGTAAAATACTCATAAAACCCTAGCATTCTAAGATTTTTTGTGATTTTTTGAAATTTTTAATATTTTAAATAATGTTTTTCTTAAAATCATTTAAATAATAAATCTTTTCATAAATACATCTATTGAATAACTCAAATTTTCATAAATTTTATATCATTAAAATTTAAATAAAATATATTATTTTTGTAATAATTGTTTTTTAAATTGTTTTTATATTTTTTGAAAAGCTTAATATTTTTCTTTTCTTTTTTTTTCATAATTTTGATATTTCATTATAAGATACATTGAAGTAAAAAATCAATAAAATTTATATTTTATGATTTTTAAAAATTTAAAATTCTAAATATAACATTCAATTTTCTTCTTTTGACTTATACCTCTTATCTAAGGGTAAAACATTTTTTTTTGGAAGAAATATGAAAAATTCTAAATTTTAAAAACTAATCAAAATAAAAAAAATAAAAAATATTGATAAAACTCTATTTTATCGCAATTTCGATATTACAAATCCTTTTTTCTTAAGAATCTTTGAACAATCATAATCATATTTTTATTGATCTAAGAACTTGATAAATCAAAATTTTCTAAACAATTATTAAATTATTATCTTCATTTTGTAGATTATTTTGATGTTCTAACTCATCGTATAATAAATCTTTTATACTATATAATATGATTAGTTTATATAGACAATGTACTCTTAATTAGGTTTTAAATTAAACATATGAGTGGTAGGTTTAAGTTTGTCATATGATAAGATATGTATTATTATACAATATGACTAATTTTTAGGGTAAGAATTGTGAGAGAAATAAATACAAAAAAACTTTATAAAATATTATATCATATTATTATATAATACAATCAATTATTAGACAAAGAATGATGACTAAAATAACAATCCTTATTATTTAGCATGGGATAATATTTTTTTTTATTATATAGCACAATTAAGTCTTGAATATGAATATAAAATTTTTGTAAATATGTTAATTTTTATTAGCTTAAATAATTCATTTTAATATCATGCATGGTATGATCTTATTAATTTTACAATACAAATAGAAGTGAAAACCTTCAATGACTTATTAAAAATTTTTAAAAAAATAAATTATAGTCAATGTTTAGTTATTATGACCATCTTATTTGACCTTGTGATTGTTTAATAATTATAAATAGGTTAATAAACTTTGAGAGAAGAATATAATATAAAAATATTTAATATGTAATATTATTTTTAGAATTTATATTACCAAATTATTGGAATACATCCCTAAAAGTGCTTGCTTGCTTAATGTTCTTATATATCTTTTTTATTGTCATTTATAACGTTATTTCATTCACAGAGTCTAATATCCAAATATATTATGTAATTATTTATTTATTTATTTTTTAAATTCGACGGATGGAAAGTGGAAAGTTGAAGCTTTAAATGTAGAGGGAAAACACCATGGCGCGGCGCGGGAAACTGAAACATGTTTGTCTAAGCAGTCATGGAAGAAAGGGATTGGTGGCACCGGGAAAGACAAGAGGCGGCGGAGCAGTACCTTCCACATAATGTTTGCGGAAAGGGTCACCGACGTTCGCTAGCGCTCGAGACGGCTGAAGGCGGTTGCATCTGCCTCCCGTGCTTTGCCGCGCTTTTGTCCGACCCCCGATCTCCTTCCCATCACGTCTCATATGCTCTTTTCCAGCTTAGCCGCGCCATCAGCGATCCCTACGTCCTCCGCGAGCTCCGTGGGAAGCATGCCTACTTCATTGTTTCCCCTCTTGTAAGCGCACTCTCGGTGTTCGACGACGAGGCCCTCGCCAGGCAGGTCATCGATCTGGTCTCCGATCTTTGTTTCCGAAGAGATAATGGGGGATTGGGAGAAGTAGACGAACGATCTGCGTCCAGTTTGCTTTCGGGCGACTTCATTGCTCGGATCGCGGATTGGCTTGCGGGGACACAAGCTTGGAGCCGGCGGCAGATTCGCATGGTAATCTCGACGTTTTTTATTGGCTATATCACACCTGTTCTTTTTTGATGTTGATGAGCTAAACCATTCGTGG
The DNA here is from genome assembly GCA_023846275.1 of Vanilla planifolia. Lineage (NCBI taxonomy): Eukaryota > Viridiplantae > Streptophyta > Magnoliopsida > Asparagales > Orchidaceae > Vanilla > Vanilla planifolia. Next base: position 11,889,080 of record CM043877.1, read on the forward strand.
AAGGAAGAGATAAAGCTACAAGTGTCAACAAACAATTCTGCATGGTATTTTATTCAATTACTCGTAATTCATTCCTTGGCGTGCCAAATTATTGTCCTGCAATATGAATTTTGATTATTCTTAATTTTCGACTGTGGTGATGAGCACTTTATGTTGCCGGGGATTCAAATATTATTTTGAATATTGTTATAGGTCAAATCATTTTTCATTTATAAATTTGCCGTTTGATTCAAAACTGCATCATACCACTTTTTTAGACTGAATTGACACGAAGTAGATCCTGAGACCAACTCAAGTTCTGATAATTGCACTGAAAAATAATAGAGCATGAATGATCGATTAAGTAGCACGGTCTCACACCAAAATAAGAAGTTTTTTTGCATAATTATAGCTAATGTCACTGTTTTGTTTGTTCAAGTTTAAAAAAAGTTCTGGGTTTTTTTCCCAAGTTATCTACTTTGCTAAATGTTCCAGGATTGATGATGATTGATTTCTTGACTCATTATTTTAGTTGCACTGCTTTGGAGTGCTACTTAGTTCTTTCAATGGCACCAGTCCAGCAGCTCACATAAGAGAACAAGCTGCCCTTTTCTCTAACCTCTTTGTTGGTCTCCAGCTCCCAAGGTGAAAAAAATGATCTTAGGATATTTACCATAAGCTAATTAATTGTGGAGTGGAACTTCCTAACTCATTTTTGGGGCAGTGAAGAATTACGTGGGGAAGTATTGTTCGTGATTTATAAGCTGTGCTCATCAAATGTAACGCCGTGGGATGATCTTGACAGTGATATTGATAATGGTATTGATTCCTTAGATGCTGGAGCAACAACCTTGGTGCGCTTAACATTGGAAATTTTGCTTAGAACTCAGTATGATGAAGTCCGGATGAATTGCCTGGGTAAATGGCATTCTTCTTCACTGTTTGTAGTTTTAACTCATGTTTTATCAACATTGTTTCCTAAGGTAAACCAGATATATCAACGTTTGACGTTAATTTGTTGTAAGCATGAAATCACGGAAATTGATGTCCATTATTATGTTCTTTATCTTACACTTTTGTAGCAAATCTTGCTCTTCACAGATGGAAATTTTTTAGCAAGTGAGAGGAATTTGCTAAATGATGCTTTACTTGTATTATCTCAATGCTTAAAGAATTCTGAATAACTGTCCCATGAATATTTTGTGTTACATGTTGTAATGATGATACAGCTTGTAGATGATTGATCGAAGAAGCTTATTCCTTCTATGCTCACATAAACAGATTGATGCTTTCTTTTTACAGCTTTGCTCCTGATACTGGTTGGCAAGGGTTTTCAAAGCTCATTTTTAAATAGCTACCATAACTTAGTTCTCGAAGAAGCAAGTAAACAAAAGGAGGAAATCACACAGCAAACCCCTCTTATTAACTTGTTTGCTGACGCAATCAAGGGCCCTTTGCTATCTTCAGATGAAGAGATTCAGATAAGGACATTGGACTTGATCTTTTATATGTTGTCACCAGGAAATTGTTCCCTAAAACAGATTCTAGTTCTTGTGAAAGAAGATATTCCAGACTATATTTTTGAAGTACTCAGATTGTCAGGTAATACTTCTTGCTTGCCAGTCCTGTTGAAAGTATTGGAGTGTGTCAACTCGTTTTGTTCTCATAATTTTATGCAGCAAATAAGGAACCAATTGTCATGTCCTGCATACGGGCCCTGACCCTTTTCACAACAGTAGAGGAAGCATTCAACCAAAAACTTGTGCTCGGATTACCGACATTGCTTTCCATTTTGCATTACACGTCACAATTACCTCTGCATCCTGCTCAACCTCAAGCACTGAATCTTGTTTGCAATTGCGTCTCCAGCTTCCCTGGAATTATGTCAACCTCCCAAGTAGAAGACCTAGCTTTGATTTTGACAAGTATACTAAAGAGGTGCATAAATGGAGAGTATCCTGAGACTTTCCTCTTGGCATGTTCAACATTTGTAGAAATTCTCAAGTCCCCATCTTCTTCTGGAATCCAGAAAATAGGTGAATTGGTTCAAGAAGCATCAAGAGGTGCAGTTTTATATTCTCTTTCCTTCCCTCAAGGAAACTCTACTTTGCTTATTACACATTCCCTTGCTTTACTGAAGGAAGCACAAACATACTGTAATAGAGAATGTTCCAATAAAGTTTTGAGAGCGGAACTGGAGGAATGTTTTATTTCAACATGTCAAAACTATTTTTTGCCCTGGATGGAGAGAGTTATTGATGAAGAAGTTGAGGATAATGTTATAGAGGATGTCCTTCAGACCTTTCATCTGATTTTGCTCAGCTCTTCAGAAGTTCAGTCCCAAATTTTTGCAAATGCACTACTTTCTTCTTGTTGGTTTACTTTGTCTTTTAAGTATTTGGGTCTATTTCAAACTGATCAGATGAGAACAACTGTATATCTTTCCATTGCTTCACTGATTGATAGAGCTTTCGGTCCCGATTTTGGGCAACCAGTTCGAGATGCTTGTGTATTCCTTCCGTTTGATCCTCTGGAACTAGTCTTTTTGTTGGGACAGAAACATTCGCTCTATCCTGAACTTCCTTTGTGTCAATGCGCCGCTATTTTAATATTATATGTTACCTCTCTCTCAGGTGAAAGGTATTTCTCATCATCCTAAACTCTGCAATGTTCCATATGGAATTTTAAACATTCGCTAATCCATGGTCCTCTTGTTTCTTCTCTCCAGGTTAGCTGATGACGCACAGGTATTGGCTTCACTAGAGCAATATATTCTTGTTAATTGCAGAAATTTTTTGAGCGCGACTGGTAATTACTTAATACTAGCTCTAGTGTTGCATCTCTATGGGCTTCTTAGATGTTCCCCAGCTGGGATAAACTGGCCATACAGTCGAGAAGCTGAGGAAACTCTGTTTATTTTACTAGCCAAGGACGAAGTTGATTTATTATGTATTGAAGTGCATCCAATGGCATTGGAATGGCTTTTTCAGCAAGAAGGTTTCATGGCTTTCCTCTCCCATCAAATCTTGAGGTTTTGTAGGTTCCTTGGACCAAACGAAACACTTCTTATTGTGCACCAATATGGAAGAAAAACAATCAACATGCAGATGATTTCAGAACTGGTGGTTTCTGGTGATAATTATGTTGCACCACTGTTGGTGTCGTTGCTGAAAGAATTACAGGAAGAAGGTGCAGAGGATGACATGTTATGTGTGCTGAATACAATGGCAGGAATACTGCAGAAATTTCCTAATGCTTCTATCCAGTTCTGCTTGCACAACGTTGCTGGAACAGTTCGCAGCATCTACTATTCAAAATACTGTTCATCGCAGCTCTTTGCGGCTTGCTCTTTACTGGTATTCAATATTCTCCATACGGCAAACCATAAGGTGATCTCCCAGGATGAAGAGTGGCATGCAGTTACAATTAAGGTGCTTAACATTTCCCTTGATACAATTCATCGTCTTTTTCTTTTTTAATGATCTAAGAGGAAAAAATGTCCGAATTCTTAATTGAGATATAGGATATTCAAGCCTTGATAACCATAAATCAGGCTAGATGCATTTTGGCTGTAATTAACAATCGGAACAATGATTAAGAAGGATGACCATCATCAAAGACAAACGACAAGTGGTGTGTTTGAATTGTTTCAAAACTTAGATATCAAATCGTCATTATTTAGCTAGACAGTCCTGGCTTCATGTTCATCATTTTGCTCTTCACAGGAGATGTGGTAATCGCTGGTTTTCTGTTCTTTTGCCTCTTTAGGAACCAGATGGATTGAAAATCTCAACGAACATCGAATTTTAAAATTTTGTTTCATTGGAATGATTCAGTTTATTATATATAAGCAAATCAATTACCCTAAATTTAATTTTTCATTTTTTGGTTTTGATCGATAATGGATGTTTTGTTTGGCCAAGATAAATCAAATTGACACAAAAAAGGAATTCATTTTGGTTCAGTTGTTGTTCAAATTGTTTCCATATTATCTTGAGCTTGTGCTCGTAAAATGGCTCGGTTTAGTCTTTTTGCAAACGAAACAGACTAAATGCACATCCCATGTAATGCATGACTTTGGATTGAGTTGGAGTTTTGATTTAAAATCTGGAGAAAGGCCATGCTTTGACCAGGTGATGTTAGGTTGATTATAAGTACACCAAGTTTTGAGCTGGGTAGATCTCTTGGAATTTCAATATTGGTTGAAATCCAACCTGATATTTGGATCCATGCCAGATTTTAATTTTGGAGCATTAAGTATTGAACTGGAATTTGGCATTTAAATTCAAATGTGAAATGTAAATTATATTTTTGAATTCAATTTTGAAAGTTTATTTTGGTAGGAATTTGTTAGCTCTGAATAATAGCATTTTGTTTTTATCTTTTTAATTTTATCTTTGTTGTTGTTAGTATTGTGCTTTGATAAGAACAAGGTGGGGCTAAGGCTACGTTGAAGTTATATAGAACTGTCATAGAGTTTTGGACTCTAATTATAAATAAATACATGGAATGCATGTTTAGTCATGTAAGAGCACAAATGACAGATTGTTACTGAAGAGAGATATTTCATTCTTGTGTATATCCTCTCAAATGATGGAAAAATTGATGCTAAGGATAAAATAATTTCCATGAAAAGATATTACAAATGATTATATTTGAGAAAATGTTGATGTTCCACTAATTAAAAATAAAATTAAGATAGACTTCACTTTTTTGTTTATCAAGAAGTAATTGCTATTAAGTGAGCACAAACCCGAGATGATTTATATAATTGATCACACATAGTAAGATTAAGGCTTACTTTTGTTAATTTTTATAGTTTCATAGATATGCTGGAATATTATTTATTCAGATTTTTTATTTCCTATCTATAGTAACTTTTATCTATAATCCATTTTGTGTTGTGGAGTAATTCTATTTAAACCCTTTTATGGTTGAGCAACAGATATGAAAAGTTGCATTAAGGAATATCTTTGCATTATTTTTTTTATTCCTGGAGATTGTTTTTGTGTCTAAGAGAAGAGGAGTGAAATTGATGGTAATAAATTGAAATAAAATAGATCTTGAATTGCAAACAACAAACTTGCATTCGAGAGTATTTGGGAGAAATTGGAAAATTGCGGTGGAAACTCTAAGATGCAGGAAGACGGAAGCGATATAATTTAAAAGGCTTGTATTCAATTTGGAAGGAGTGGTCCTTCGTCGGCTGATCTGACCCGTCTTGGCATTCGCGCCTTCGTCTTCCTCCCTCTGCCTTCGCCGGCGCCCTTCCGATGGTTGGGACGCCGCCTTAATGGCTCAACAACCCCTCCGCAGGTCTTTCGCCGAGGTTCTCGGCAAGGCCGAGGATACCTCTCCCTGTCGGATCCGGGGTTCCACCTTCTACAAAGGCGCCCCGGAAGTCGCATTCTCGTCGGAGGAGGTGGAGAAGCTGGCGGAGCCGCTCCGGTTCTCGCTTGTCGGTAAATTCTTTCACGGCAGACCTCCCTTGGTCGCCATCCGCTCCGCTCTGGCCAAGTCCGGCTTCCAACACGAAGTCCAGGTGGGGCTTCTGAACCAGCGCCACGTCTTTCTCCGTTTCCTGTTGGAGGAGGATTCCCTCCTCTGCTGGATGAAGAAGGTATGGTTCATCCGCGACTTCCCGATGAGACTCCTTAAGTGGTCCCCATCGTTCCGCTTCGACGCCGAGCCGTCCCAGGTCCCGGTCTGGGTGGCTTTTGAGCAGCTCCCCGTTCACCTCTTCAACAAGGCCTCCCTTTTCTCTATTGCGGCGACTCTAGGGAAGCCTTTGAAGGTCGACACGGCCACGGCGGCCATGTCCCGCCCCAACGTCGCTAAGGTCTGCGTTGAGCTTGACCTGGCCTCTCAACTACCTGACCGGATCCGCATCTCCTCCATCCCCGGGGTGAAGGCGGGAGGCTTCTGGCAACGCGTCACCTATGAGAACCTCCCCCTTTACTGCGACAACTGCTTCACCATTGGCCACGCCCCGTCGGCCTGCAAGCACCAATCTGGCAAGGCGAAACCTAAGGGACAGAAGGTGCTCTTGACTTCGACGTCGACGTCGACGACTGACAAGGGTAAAGCCCCGGCTATCCAGCCGGACCCCCCAGCCCCCCGGTCCTTCAACGACCCTGGTCAATGTTCCCATTCTTCCGCTCTGCCTGATGCTGAGTCGTCGCTTCCGGCCACCCTTCCCCCTGCTCCACCTCCGCACTGTGGCATGGGCATCCTGGGCCCGCCCCCTGAATTGGCCCCAGGTACCGTTTCTCCTCCTGCAACCTTTCCTGCGCCCTGCAGGCCTATTCCCATTCCCACTTCGCCGCCCGAAGAAGGAGAGCTTCTCTTCTCACCGGAATCTCTCGTTGCCAGTTGCCTGGTGTCCCCGACCGGTGGACTGATGGTTCAACTGGAGGATTCTGTTCCGTCGCAAGCTGCGGCTCCTTCTCCCCCTCCCTCTCCCCCTCCCTCTCCCCCTCCTTCCCCTTCCTCGCCGTCCCATATCCCCCGCTCCACTGATGTGGTGGCCAGTGACAACGAATCGAGGTCAACTTCCTCGGTTCCAGATGAACCCTTCCTGGAGCCGCGGTCGAAAGCCAAGAGACGGAAAAAGAAATGGGAGTTCAATCCTGACCTTCCGGTACTGGTCACCAGGAGCGCATCCGGCTCCGCCCCCCCCCCCCCCCCCCCCCTCCCCTCTCCAATGATCAATTCGCTGACGTGGAATGTCCGGGGGGTGGCGAACAGCGCCACCATTGGCAGGCTCAAGCGTCTCATCTCTTCCTTCTCAGTCGACGTCCTAATCCTTCTGGAGCCTTTCATCTGCGGCGACCAAATCCCCTCCGTCTGCCGCAAGCTCGGGCTCGGTGGCGGGCTCCATTCCAACAACGGGAAAATTTGGGTCCTGTGGTCGGATCGATGCTCTGTCCGGCCCATAGGCTCTTCTGCCCAATCCATCCTCTGCCACCTCTCCGTGGACGGCGCCCCTGCTTCCTTCTTCACGGCCGTCTACGGGTTACATTCCAGAACCCTCCGGCGACTGCTTTGGGAAGACCTCCTGGCCCACTCTTCGTCCGTCGGGTCTGACCCTTGGTGGATCTGCGGAGACTTCAATGTCTCCTTGCACTCCGACGACGTCTCTCGGACAGCTCGCTTCTACCGGTCCGCGGCTGAGGACTTTCGCCAACTCATTGACGGCGCCGGGCTCCTCATCCCGCCGGTCTCTGGTAGCATCTTCACCTGGCAGGGGAACCGCAATGGAAAAACCCTCCTTAAACGGCTGGACTACTTCCTCTGCAACCCTCGCTGGTTGGATCTCTCGCCGGACGGCCACATTGATATTCTTCCCCGGACGGGCTCGGACCAAGCCCCGATCCTATTCCGCTCCTCGGTCCCGCGCAATCGGGTCGCTCGGCCTTTCAGGTTCCTTAACGTGTGGCTGACCCACCCGAACTTCCTGCAGGTGGTTTCCAAATCCTGGGGGGACCCAATAGCCGCTTCGGGTCTTTACAGGTTCTCGGGTAAGCTCACACGACTCAAGAATGACCTGAAGAGGTGGAACTCAGCCGTTTTCGGCAATGTTTTCGCCAACAAGGCGAAGGCGGAGGCGACCGTCCGCGAGGCGGAGCGCCTGCTCGCCTCGGCCCTCTCCCCGGAGGCTGAATCGGCCCTGCGGGTCGCCAATGACAACCTCAACTCTATCTTGGCTCGGGAGGAGGAGTTCTGGAAGCAGAAGGCTGGCCTCCGTTGGCTTCGGGATGGTGACGCGAACACGGCCTTCTTCCACGCTTCCGTCAACGTCAAGCGGCAATCCCTTAAGCTGAATCGCCTGGAGCTCCCCGTCGGCGGTTGGACGGAATCACATGACCACCTCTGTGACTCCATCACCAACCACTTCATGTCTCACTTCCGCGGCTCGGGCGGATCCACCCAATCGACGTCCGAGCTGCTCCGCCTCATCCCTCGCACCGTCTCCGCCTCAGACAACTCTATCCTCTACGGCCAGGTGACTCCTTCTGAGGTAAAATCCATCATCCTCTCCATGCGCGACTCCAGTGCTGCCGGCCCCGACGGCTTCACGGTTCCTTTCTTCAAAGCTTGCTGGGACGTCATCGGCGACGACTTGACTGCAGCAGTCAACGACTTCCTGGTCGGCACGAAGCTCCCTCGCTCTGCCGGCGCTGCCTGGCTCTGCCTCATCCCGAAGGGCTCGGCGGTCGCCTCCCTCTCTGACCTTCGACCGATCGCACTTTGCTCGGTCTTCGGGAAACTGCTTTCAAAGGTGCTGGCTAACCGACTCCGCCCTCTTCTTCCCTCCCTGATCTCCCCCGAGCAAACCGCGTTCATCCGTGGCCGGAACATTGCCGACAACATTCTCTTAACCCAGGAGATGGTCCACCGTATCGACCGCAAGCGGAAGGCTCCCAATGCCCTGTTTAAGCTGGACATCCGCTCTGCCTTTGACAGGGTCAGCTGGCGGTTCCTGGATGCAGTTTTGGAAGGCTTTGGGTTCTCCCAGCTTTTCCGTCGCCTCGTCGGCAACTCTCTCGACGCCTCTTGGCTCTCTGTACTCATCAACGGCGAGCCGAAAGGTTTCTTCAAACCTTCTTGTGGAGTCAAACAAGGTGACCCCCTCTCCCCTCTCCTTTTCTTGCTTGCCATTGACGTACTCAGCCGCGGCCTCACCGATCTGGTTCGCTCTGGCAAGATAGACAAATTCTCCTCCCCTCGGCGCTCTGCTCCTGTCTCTCACACCGCCTTCGCCGACGACTTCACCATATTCACTTCGGCAAGGAAGGAATCGGTCTCCAACCTCGCCGGCCTGCTCAATTCCTTTATGGAGGCTTCGGCGCTTACCCTAAATCCTTCCAAGTCTATAGTAATACACGGGAAGCTTACCCCAAAGGCCTTGGTTCGCTCCACCAAATTGATCCTGGGTTTTAGGAGTGCTCACCTCCCGCTGGCCCACCTGGGCTGCTCCCTCGACAGAGGCCGTTCGAAGTCGATCCACTTCCAACCCCTCCTGGAGAAGATGGCTCGCCGCATCGCCTCGTGGAAAAACCGGCTGCTGTCCAAGGGCGGGAAGAAGATACTCATCAACTCCGTCCTCACGTCGATGTCGGCATACGTGTCGGCGGTTCTCCTCCCTCCGAGAACCATCATCAAAGCCGTCGAACGGCTTCTTTCCAGGTTCTTCTGGGGCGGCAACGACAACTCCAGCCGCCATCACTGGGCGGCGTGGGGCAAGATCGCCAAACCTACGTCTTCCGGTGGCATGGGCATCCGCGATCTTGGCTCACAGGTCATGGCGCACTCGGCCAAGCTCTGGTGGCGCCTCTTCAACGTTCGTTCTCCCTGGGCAGACTTCATTCGGAGCAGCTACGTCGACTGCCGAGACGGAATCCGGTCCTCCGCTGGCGATTCCCCGGGCTGGCGCCGTATGGTCTCGTTCCGCCTTCGGTGGCTTGCCCTTGCGGCGTGGGACGATGACCCGGTCGATCAGACCGGTTCACTGCTCCACCGCATCCGGTCCGGGTGTTGCACCGTGAACCGGTTCGAACCGAACCGGGCGTACACCCTTTTTAACAACCTCTTGCTTCCTCCCCGTCAGCTCTCCTTCCTAAACGACCTCCTCTGGCACCGACTCATTCCTGAGAAGGTTTCAATTTTCCTCTGACGCCTGCACCACGCCGCCCTCCCCTTCCCAAAAGCTCTAAATCGGATTGGCATCTCGCTCGTCTCGAAGTGTCCCTTTTGCAGCAATCGGGATGAACCGGATCACCTTTTCTGGTCCTGCTCCATCTCCCGCCCCATCTGGACCTGGTTTGAGGTCAAGCTCGACGTCCCCCACTCTTCTTCCATCGACATCTCCAGCTGGTGGGCTTTCAAGACACAGATTAGCTCCTTAGCCTTCACCATTCCAGCCTTCATCTGCTGGACGGTCTGGAAAGCATGGAACGCCGCCACCATCTCTGGCCTTACTGTTTCGGCCAGCGCGCCCTTTTTGGAAACACACCATCTGCTAAGGAGAGCTTATTTGGCGAGGCGCCGCAAAGACAACATGCTGAAAAACTACTCTCTTTCCCTCTTGGGCCTGTTTTAGGTTTGCCTCCTCCCCCTTGGCATTTCCTTTTTGTGCCAAGTTTTATACTTTGTGGGGTGGAATATATTTTGTTTAAAAAAAAAAAAAAAAAAAAAAAAAAAAAAAAAAAAAAAAAAAGCGATATAATTTAATTTTATTCATGCATAATAACATAGCAATAATTACACCATTTTATAAGCAAATGATTTACCGAATATTTGTTTCTAATTCGAAAATTTGTTCCTAATCTATATGATAACTATCAACTTAAAATTTAAATTTATTTGAACATTTAAACACTTAAAATGTGCTAACGAACACTTAAAATGTACTAACAAATGTTTAAAGTTTGTTAATAGAAATGCCCTTTCCACATATTTTGATGCCATTCCATTCCACCATCTTCATCCATCATTGAACTTATTTCCCGCAACAAGTATCCTCCTTCCCAGGACAATTTAATTTATCTGATACCTAAACACTAGGATTTGTGCAGTGTTCTGATTACTATTATGTCATGTTCTTGCAGTTGATGGAATTCATAAAACCTAAATTGGGTTCTCCATCCTGGGGTCAAGAAGAGTATCTGGTTCTTGCCATTTTTTGTCTAATCCTCTACCATTCTCGAAACCAGGTGTTCGGAGAAGCTTCAAAGGCCATACTCCTAAATGGTGCTTTGGCTTCTCTACTCAATGATATAGTTCAAACAGCTTGTACTAGAGGCCCAGCTTTACTTGAGCAAGATGAAGAATCAGAGCCCATCCATCGCTTAGCTTTCATTCTTTTGCTGTATTTCTTTTCTTTAAACAGGTAAGTCATCCACCTCACAAAAGAATGACCTCCTACATCAGCCATGAGCCTTCCCAGCTAACAACTTCTCGCAGTTTTCCTGCTGTTTTACCAGAACATCTGGATTGGCAAGAGCTGCTTCAATCCTCAAATGATGCTCCTCCATTATTAATATTGTCCATAAAGTGTCATGATTTATGCCGTTTTCTGCACTTCGGGAGGTCTCTACTTAAGTTAATCTCATCTGAGTGCCTGGTGGGCATACTTGGCAGAATCACAGTTCAGAGAGAAAGAATGCATGAAGAACTGAGATGTCCATTTAATTATCTTCAATCAATGATTGCCATTATCGAAAGCTTAGTTTTATACGAAGAATCATCCATGGCCAACAACTGCAGCATCTGTTTGTCCATGATCATAACCTGGGAGACGCTGGGGTTACAAGACCAGGTATTGGTTAGAAATTCTAAATGGTTTCGCATGATTTTGGAGGAGTTCACAATGACCTTAATAGCTCCCAGCTTAGCTTCGAATTACTTCAAATATAAACACAAGCCTGCTTCTCATATAGCAACTGCTTTACTCAACCTGGAGAAAGAACCACAATGGATGAGATCTCTGTTTAACATTACTTCCATCTCTGGGATTGTTAAAAACCTTTCCGTGCAGAACTTGACTCTAGAGATGGTCAATCTGTTCAGAACACTTCTTTCCAAGAGATATCTAAATGAAGACCACATCGAGTGCTTGAACCAGTTGTTTCAGGTAACTTCCATTGATTGCAGGTTTGTTTGTTTCACTATTAGAAGGTCATTTCCTTTTGATATATTACAGGTATACAAAAGGCAAGTTTACAAGGACATTTCTATAAGCAAATCAGCTGAAACTTTAGATAAAAAGTTTCTTTCCAAGGAATGTGATACAGGTAAGCTGTGCTGCTTCCTTGTCGACCTTATGCTGTCTCTTGGTAGTAATAAAGATGGTGATTCAAAGGAGAGCGTGTTGAAGGAAATCGACAGGTTTTCTAAAGAGTTGTCAACAACACAAGGTACCTTCTCTTCTGCTTGATTCTCCAAAATTTTAAACGTATCTTAAGCCTTGCTTTAATCAAATAATGTTTATAATATTCTTTTTTATCGTATTTATAAAATAAGTAAATAGAAATGAAAAGTGAAAAAGAAATAAAAAAATTAGAAAAATGACTCTTGGGTTTGTGTTTATTTCGTTTTGTAAGTTTGTATAAATATTATGCTATAATATAGTTTGGGAGCATTTTTCTCTTTTGGGGTTTTTGTTAGAGTTTATCTTTTAAATTAAATGTAAATGATTTTTTTTAAAGTTTATTTGGAAGCAAAATAAAGCTTTGGTGTAAAGTTTTATTAAATTTTTATAGTGTTTTTGAGTTGGAAATTAAAATTTTTTAAAATTTATTTTATAAAAGGCTTTTAAAAAGCACCTTCATAAAAAATGCGTTAGAAAAGCACTTTCTAATTCCAAACGGTGGATCATCCTTACATGGCTTGAAGAATTTTTTTTCTCTCTTGATAAGCCGCCTCTAAATATACGTAAAAGTAATGTTTTAGGTTCATGCATATAAAATTTATTTTTAAAAAATCGAAGTTTTAAACTTTATTTTTAAATGTGTTTTTTTTCTATATCTCATAAATTAGTAACAAGCAAAACTTTAATTATAAATACTAAAGGAATTAGATGAGTATATATTTTATTTACTCAACACATTTAAAAAAATTTATCTTTTTAATTTAGATATTTTTTGTGCATTGGGTTTTAATTTAATTTTTATGATAGTGTAGATTTGACACCTTAAGTAATAGAATATATAACAAAAAGTGTTATGTAATATCTTTGTCAAACATAGTAAATGAATATATATCAAGTAAAATGAGAGTTACAATGGCTACTTTGACCATTTGATAGATATCCTCTTCTTGAATGTTCGTTTTGATAATAAGTGTTCTTATTGATATTGTGTTATGATTTTTATGTGCTTGTGATACATTAAGAAAAATAGATATGACATGAAGAGATGATTATAATACTTGGTATAATTTATGAGTCCAAATTTTATTTTTATATTGAGAAATTAATGATTTTTTAATGTATTATAATATTGAAAATCAACTTTTGATGTGAAAAATAAATTATTTTTTGTCCCATATTTTTTGATTTTATTCTTTTTTTAATATGAAATATATAAATATGAATCTATATGAACTTATAATTTAGATTTTTTTTAAAACAATCTTTAGGAGTTCTACTTTTGCTTGAAGGCTTAACAAGAATAGGCAATTATTTTGTAATTTTTTAGAGCACTAATTGATTAATTTATAGTATTTGTGATTATACGTATTTAATTGAATTGTTTTATTAATTAAAATTTTTGTGAAACAATTGATTGATTGTTATTCATATTATTTTGTTCATTGAATTTTTTTGTGAAATAGTTGATTGATTGTTATTTAAAGAGAGATTAACTTATGAGAATTTAAACTTCAAAGAAGATAATTGGGTGGGGTTTAAACACTTGGGAAAGTCTAAATATAAGTTTTAGGAAGATGATTCAAGCTCGAGCACCCAAACAAGGTGTGATAGGCACATATTGAGACACTTAAAAATAAAGTATTTGGATATTAGGGATATTTATGAAGATAGAATGCTTAGCCTCAGAAGCTCTTCTAAGAACAAATTTATTATTTTTTGGAGGATATTTGTTGAGGTATTGTAATTATAAAGAGTATACTAATTAATCTTTTATGACAAGAGAATAATTCAATGTCAATTGTGATTGAAAAAAATATGTTTTCAAAATTGTTATTAAATTTATTTATTTAAAATGTAATTGTTTGATTATTTAAGTATGTTTTAGAAAGATTTTAATTTTATTTTTGTGTTTTAGCAATTTTAAGAAAACCAAATAATGATTTATTTGGTATAATAATTGAGGGAACTTAAAAAGAAAAAAGAAGAGAAATATAATAATATTAAAAATGTAATTATTTTTTTAACCTTTATTTTCATTGATAGCATAATAAACCCCACATATGTAGTACTAAAAGATTGGTTTATTTAAATACTCATAATTCATTTATGAATTTATTAAATTATATTTAGATATAATGAAAACATTAAAATCTTAAATTATTTTCTAATAAGAATTAAATAATAATTTTAAGTTTTATATGTCTAATTATTACTAATATTATTTAATTATAATTTAACAAATGTTATTATGTTACATTCTAATTGTTTTTGTTAAAATAAATAAAGCCTAACTTGTGTATAAATTATAGTTTGTTGTATGCATATTCTAATATTGGGTTTGAGAACAGACGGATAACCGTTAGGTTTACTGGGTTTCGTGTACACAAAACCAATCATTGTCAATCAGACCCGACCCGACCCCGACTCGACTTCTTATTCGCTTGAATAACCTAATCAGTTCCCCTTCTCGCTGCTTGCTTCTCACGTAAGGCCCTAACTTCGTCCTGAGCCGACCGTCGACACCATTGACTCCGTCGAACGGTGACCCCTCAGTGAGGCACTCCCCCGTTCCCGATCCAATACGGCGAATCTCCGCAATTTTTTCTTCCTGTTTAAACACCGTTAGCTTATCCATCTCGTTTTCGTGTTTTTCCGGCCAGGGGTGTCACCGCCTCGATTCCCCGCTAGATTTTCTTTCCTTCGACTATCCCTAAACTGTAAAGAAATCTCACACCATGACAAGCTTGCAGTCCAGATTTGGCACAATGGCAACTTGGCAAAACGACTATCTAGATTTCTAGTCTGCAACAAAAATGGCAAATTTGCTCAAGCATTCATTTCTAAAAGCTAATTTTGCGCCTCGATATCTCTCCCGATGTATCTGCAACCTGCCAGGCGATACAGCCTTTGATTTTCCCTCCAAAATGGCTGTCGTCTCCGAGAGCCACTTGAAGAAACTGAAGGATCATCTCCAGAACGGATCGATTGAGGAGGCCATGAAAGAGGCCAAAGCGTTAATTTCTTCCCACCCGGACCACTTTCCTTCGCACATCCACCTCTTTGAAGCACTTGCTGCCTCCTCCTCCCCAGACCTCTCTTCCAGAGCTGCGTCTTTGGTTGTTGTTCTCCTTTCCAATGTCTCCCGACAACAGCTCCCCTCCCTCTTCTCCTGCAAAAATCTCCTAGAAACCCTCGTCTCTGGCTCTCGCTACTCCGATGTGCTGTCTTTCTTCTCCAAAATCATTGATACCGGGCTGCGGCCCGACATTTTCACCTACAATAAGGCTATTCAATCCGCTGTGAAGTTGGGAGATGTGCATAGGGCAATGGAATTGAGGAACAGGATGGAGAAAAACGATGAGATTCCTCCAAATGCTTTCACTTTCAATGTTTTGATCTCTGGTTTGTGGAAGGCAGGGCTGACGGCTGAAGCTGGGAAGATGTTCAATGACATGCAGAAAAGAAAGGTTTTGCCGACACTTGTCACCTATAATGTGATGATCGATGGGTATTGCAAGATTGGGGATCTGGATTCAGCTTTTAAGGTCTGGGACCAAATGAAGGCTTTCTCTGTCAAGCCAAATCTTGCTTCATATAATTCTTTGCTTTTGGGACTTGCTCATGCAGGTAGAATGGATGAAACTGGAGATTTGTTGAAGGAGATGGAGTCAAAAAGCCTCATTCCTGATGAGTTCACTTTTAGTACCCTTATAAAAGGACATTGTATGTCTGGGAACAAAGAGGGTGCTATAGATCTGTTTGAAGAATATATTAGAAAAGGTATCCAACCCGGAGCATATACTTGTGGTGTTTTACTAAGTGGACTTTGCAAAGACGGAGGCGTGTTGAAAGCAGAGGAGTTCTTGAGAAGAATGATAGATGGGGGATTTGTTCCAACAACTGTTATATATAACATAATTGTTGATGGTTACTGCAGGGTTGGAAACATAGATGAGGCCTTCTCAGCATTAAGGAGGATGGAATCTTTGAGAGTGAAGGTCAATCACATAACTTACAATTCACTGATAAATGGGCTGTGTAAGTTACAGAGGATGGCAGAGGCAGAAGAATTGCTGAAGGAAATGACGGAGAAGGGTGAGCCGCCAACTCTAGAGTCGATGAACCCTCTAATTGATTCTTATTCTCGAGTTGGACAATTTGTAAAGTGCTTTGAGATTCTTGACGAGATGGAGGATAAGTTGGGTCTTGAACCTAATATTGTTTCTTATGGTGCTCTGGTGAATGGGTTTTGCAAGAAGGGAAAGGTCCATGAGGCTGAAGCACTCTTTGCACACATTGTAATGAAAGGTATGAAAGCCAATGTAATGATTTATAACATGCTTGTTGATGCATATAGTGTTGCTGGCAATGTTGGGAAAGCCCATAAGTTGATTCAGCAAATGAAAGGGGCTGGGGTTTCCCCCAACATAGTAACTTATAACTCTCTTATCAAAGGTTTATGTGGAAAAGGATGCCTGCATGATGCTGAAGAATTACTTACTAAGTTAAGATTTGAGGGCCTAAGCCCCGATGTCATCACGTACAACACATTGATGGCAGCGCATTGCAATGCTGATGATCTTGAAAAAGCTATTGAAATATTCAATGAGATGGAAACGCTTAGAATTGAACCCAATTTAGCCACTTATTATTTATTGATTAGCAAAATGTCTATGACTGGAAGAATGGAGGGTGTCGAAAATTTATATCATCAGATGTTACAGAAGAAGCTAGATCCTGATAGGAACTTATATGGTGCTATGATATCTGGTTATGCTGGAATTGGTAATGAATCTAAGCTTCTTTCTCTACAGGAAGAGATGAGAAATAGAGGAATACCACTTGAGAGGACAAGCCTTAATTCAGCAAGTAGTCATGTTGAATCTCAAATATAAGAATGTAAGCATTCATTTTGTTGGCATACATGTTATATTGAACCCAGTTTGTGTAACTTGATGTTGGATAGCTTGGATCACTTGCAGATTGATCACTTTTGCACCTTTTTCTAATAGGTTTACTGCAATTGAACAGAATAATTTAGCTTAACTCAATAAGTTGGTTTTAAAATCCCAATTTTTGGAGTATGAATCCTGAACTCACATTTGATATCTTGGAACCTTCCGAGTTTTTTTGCTCTTCATTAATTCTCTCTCTCTAGGATTGCCTCTTCTTTTATCTTCGAGGCATCCTTCCACATATCATAGGTGGGATCCATCCTCTTGTTCTTCGTACTAAAGGCAACATGACAAATTTATAGTAAGGAAACGTTAGAGGCATTGCTTGACTCAATTTTAGATGATCCTTGTTCTCTCGAGTAATGTTGAAAAGGGACTCAAGAATCTTCTGATTTGCTTCTAATATCTTGGGTCTTTTTCAAAAGCTTCAGCTTTGACGCTTTATTCATGTCATTAAGAATGCGAATAACAGCAATCTAATGATCGAATCTGAGTTCGGGAACTAAGATTGAAGTCATTTTATGGATCTATTCTTAAGTTTCAAATAAATTTCATGTGATAGTTCAATAAACTTTTTGGCACAACACTGGGTGCCAATCATTGCCAAGAAGAAGATTTGTCTAGACTAGAACTTCTCTGCTTTTTGCATCTCTTGACTCTTGCATCTATAGTCTAAACACACAAAGAGTCCACGAGACATTAAATTCTTGTATGAATTAGCATACTTCTGAGTGTGGTATTCTTTTATGACAATTCAGTGAGAATGTATTGAATGCCCCTTTGATATCTTGGTAGATGCCATAGTAATTTAGAGTAGATGATCAAATTGTAACATGAATGTCTTGCTTCATGTTCTTGTTGATTCACCTCAAGCTTGGGCTTCTTTCAAACTTTATCATGTAAATGCTTTGACTCGTTCTTAGAGTAAGCATACTAATTCATCTTCAGTTTTGCAAGGTTTGAGTCGAAGGTCAGCTACATTTTAATCAAAATTCACAGGATGTTCCTAGTTCTTATTATGATCCTTTGCTATAATCTTATATTGAGGTGTGCTTGAACATTTGGAAATGGACTTCTGACTTGGTAGAGCACCAAGAGTTCTCCATTTTTCAAGTGATAAATATCTGTAATGCTTAAACAATTTCGCACGTATGCTCGATTCTACCTTTTCCATGCAACTTAACCTATCATTATTGAAAGTTTTGATCAAACTTCGACAACAATGTTCAATAAACAATACTCAAGAAGATCCACCTATTGAGATGGTTAATTCCTGATAATGTTCTGTCTCTTTATGTTGTATGTCTTAAACTAAATGCTCCTTTTAGTAATCCTTGAGAGTTGAGAAATTCTGGTGGTTACATCATTGGAGATAGTTCTCCATTGGTTCACTGCTCATAATAGTTATATCAATATTGGGTAGGCGTGTGTCGTGAGGATCAACACTGGTCTGAACAGGTCGACGAGTCAGCGCGGGTCGACTCGGGTAGTTTTGTAAAAGTAGCGGCCAAACGCCATGAACCCTAATAACAACTTCCTGTTGTTGGCGCTCTGGAAGATGCGGGTCTTACTTCTGTGAAGAGAAAAAAGAATGGGAAGGGTGTTTAAAGGCTCGGGAAGCGACGAAGACGACAGAAGAGAAGAAATCGGCGAGGGTTCTAGTGAAGTCGAGATTGCAGATGGAGGAGGACGAAGCTTGTTCGGAAGCGTTTCGTCTTGCGTTTGGTCTCGGCGACGACTACGAAGGTTTCGAACACGTTGGTATGTCCTCCTTCTGCTCCTCTCTCTACTTTTGCCTCTTGGCCTCCTCCTATAGTCGACGGGAAGGGGTATCTTATAGTCGAGCTTGACGAACAGTACCAAGATCACGTCAAATTCCTGCTTTGCTTTGGTTCTTTAGTCCGACATTGTTGCTTTCTCGGGAGACCTGGCCAGTGCAGTAGGTCATCTAAGGATTTTTTACCTGCCTTTTTACATGGGTATTAAAAATGTAGCATGTGATTTTCTTATTGGAATTTTGTACACCATAATTAGAGCAATCTACTTAGCCTCATACAAGAAGTCTCATTCTTATCCTTCTCATCCTTTGAACATTGGTCTATAACATATTAATCATTAATGCTCACTACTTCTTTACATCAACACCTATCATCAAGATACTTAGACCAAAATTTGCTTGCTTTTGTAGAATGTTGCCATTGTTGGTATATGACTAAGGGATTTAGCTTTTTCGTAGGTGTTGTCATAGCTTGCACATGATTTACATTGCATGTCATACTTTGAATGATGTGTTGCACAATGTGCCATAGGAGTGTTAGTCATAGTCTTGTAATATGCGATAGATCTCATATTGCGGGATAATTAGGAACCCCAATCCTTAGTTCAATCTTATCGAAACACTTAACCGCACAAAATCTACAAGATTAAGATTGGAAAAATGTTTCTTTTTTTTTGAATTTTATTAAGGTACTAATATTACAAGATAGAAATTATAGAAACATAATGTTGGTCTCAAAGAGTTATTTTAACACTTATGTATAAGTTATAATGTAATTAATAACTTAGTGGATGGTCTCTTTAACTTGCCCAACTACCAATTAAACCCTACAATGATTTTTGCAAGTGTATTATATGTTCTTGACAAAAACTAGTTGAAGCTAAGGGTTTAGCATAACGTGCACTTTGTGAATTCATGGTCTTTCAAATAATAGAATTGTGTTGTAGATTTCAACTACAAGCATTTATTATTGTGTAGCGTGTACATCTTTCAAAGTATATACTCCACAATATTCTTATCTAATTCTTCATCAAGCATAGAAGTATTCATGTTTGAACTTGAAGTGTTTTTTTTTTAAATTAAAAATGATAATAATCTAATATTTCTCTGAAATATTCAACTTTTAATCAATCCTACTTTCAAACAATCACAATTTATTTGTAATTCTAATGATTAATAAAAAAAATTAATCATTCAACATTAGTTCTATGAAATTAAACTTAAAGCTTCCATCATCATTCACTTTACTATATACATTGTTATCTTCTGAATTTGTAAATGCCAATGTCATTTGACAAGGAAAACAGAGATGATGGAAGAAAATATATTACATATTGCTCTGCTCAAGTATCAAAAATACTTGTGTACATGGAGAAGAAAATCTAACCCAGTGATTGATCATATATACATTACAGAACATAAGAAGTAGAAATCAGAAGCCTGGATTCAGCAGCAAGGGTACAGCTTTGAATTCAGAGACTAATCTGCTGAATTTTCAGCTCGTCGTCTTCGCATACGAGCTCCCCAAGAGAGGTTATCATCTGAATTCTTGGCCATGCTCCTCCTCTTCAGTTCTAATAGCTGATCCTCCCAACTGCTTTTCCACCCAGACTTCTTCTCCAGTTCCTGGAAGGAAGACAAGCAAGCATCAAGCACTCTTTTCTTTTCTAAAACAATTCAGGCTTGAAGGTAAAACAAGTAGCTCATGAACATTAATGTTTTCAGAGAAAAGATCAAATAATCACAAGAAAAACTCATCTTGCCAAAAGAATGATGACAAACACTGCAAAACCCTAGCCAGAAGAAAGATTTGCTCTGATTGAAGCATCCAATGCATTAAAAAAAAAAGTAAGATTGGTTCACTCATTCGAAGACAACTTCAGAAGAAGAGCAAAATTATGCAAATAATCCCTAAACAAACACATAAGCAAGAAGAAATCGAACCTTATGTAACATGTAAAAGGAAACTTCCAAATCCAAACCATTAATAGAAGGGCAATCGCTTGAGAAAGTAGAGGGATCGGAAGTTCGCTAACCTCATCGAATTTCCTACGAGCGGAGAAGGCAAGGTGGGGGCCGCGAGCAAGGTGACGATCGTACAGCGCTCTGGTGCAGGGATCCGAGAGAGTCTCGTAAGCCTCGTGCACCTCGATGAACCGCCGGGTATACTCCTCCATCCGATCCGGTGGCGAGACGTCCGGGTGGTACTTCCTCGCCAGTTGCTTATAGGCCTTCTTAACATCTTCGCTGCTCCCGCTTTCCGGAATCCCTAATAGCTCATAGAAGCTCCCTGTCGTCGTCGCCATCTCCTTGATGGCCCCTCCATCTCCCGCCGCCGCCCGCAGCGCCGCCGGAAGCCTCCTCCGTCTCGCAGAAGCCGGTATACATTGCGGGTGGCCGCCTGTGCCAAGGGATGTCAAGGGGCTTCTCCCCCAAGAGGGGAAGATGCAGCTATTGCCGCAATTAGGGACGAGTTTTGGGTAGCTCATCTCTCTCTCGCTCTCTCCTTCTCAACTTGCCAAAGACAAAAGCTTTCCTCTTTAAACTTATAAACGAAAAAACGTGAGAGATTTTTCACTGACGGCTTCTGTTACGGGATTTTGCTAAAAAAACGTTTTTTAAATTTAAAAAAAATATTTTAAAAAATATTTAAATTAAAAACTATGAATTTTTTTTATTTTTTTTGTGATATTTGAGTTTTAAAAAAAATCATTTTTATCCTTTAGAAGTAGATGAAACTCAGAAATTTATAATTAAGTAGGTTTTGTGACATTTATATTTGAATATTTCTATAAAGACAAGATAATTCACTAAAAACCCTCCCCTTATGTTAGTTTATTAATATTTTTGCCCTTCATGTTAACAAACTTCAATAACTTGGATTTAAATTTTAACATTTTGGAAAAAATCATTAACGTCCTGTATAAATATTTATAAATCAATTTATTTGAATAAAATTTTAAAAAATTTTCATTCATATTTATGAGAGAAATTGATTATGTCGGATATAACCAGAAGCCTAAAAGGTGTAAATTGTTGAATTGTGGAGGTTACAGATGTGAAATTTACCTAAAAAAAAGATCTAAGATATGCATATTAAATATGATATGTATAATAAAAAGTTTGTGTTGCCTAAAGATAATGAAAATGATGTGATCGAGTGCAATTATTAATTAGCATGTGAGACTGAAAATTTTAAAATCTTCGTTTAATATTTCAAATTTTTGGATATTTGCATGTAGTTGAAACGTTTTAGTTTTGCATTTGAAATATTATAAAAGATGACATATTATTTTTAAAATAAAAGTTATGTTAAGTATAAAATTAGGTAAAATTACAAATAAAATATAAAGATATAAGGCTTGATGAATAACTAGCATAATAATTTGTTTAAAAAGATTTGGAAGTCGTTTCGTGTTGTCGGTATTAAGAATACTAATTATTATGATATTAACAAAAAAATTAAATAAAATTTAATTTTCTATATATTCTCTTTTAAATCCTTTACTAATTGTAGGAGTGTGTTTGTGTGATAATTTTTTGGAATCTTCTATAAAGGTTAAGTGTATGAAAGAGAAAAGAAAAGGGAATACTATGTAGGAGGATTGAGATTTTAAGGAAAATATCTATTGAAGAAGAGGTCGTTGTGAGGGATGACATAAATTGGACAAGATAAGGTTTTTCTTTTATTCTTCTTATCAATTTGTGGGTTTAGGGAATCAATAGGTTAAATGCATGATAAGAGGGTTTAGTAGAGGTGATAATTCATAAACATGATAATCATTAGAGCTACTAAGATTGAATAGCATTCTAATTATATAGAAAAAGAAAATTAACCATTAAGCTCCCTTGTGATTCTAGGTTGTTATTAAACAATCTAATTGGGTAACCCAATAAGGCAACAATCTAAGAAGAGGAATGAGACAATGACCCAAAGTTGTGGCATAAGTTTCATTAAAATCAACATACCATTCATATTCTTTAGGATTTTTTACTTATGAAGATTGGATGACCCAATAGGAACTTGAAAAGTGACAAGTAAAAGATTGAGTTTATGTTCAAGTATTCAATAAACATTGCACAATCATCAAATGAACTAATAGAGTAGATCAAATGATTCGATATAAATAACAAAAACTTGAAAGCTATCATAATGTTTGTCTAATACACATCGAATGGTTCAATAAGAAGGATTAGATTGTCTGATAATTTATAAATGATGACATAAAACTCTAGATAAAAACTTGATAATTAGACAAATCCCATCAACTCTAACCAAATAAAGTCACAAAAAAATATTAGCATAACAAAAAATCACGATACAAAACTATATAAAATATGCATAGAACTAAAATTGTTATGCTTACAAGAACCTTACTCTAACAAAATCATGCCTACACTTTTTCGAGGTATGATCCTTTCCTATGATATCAAAATCTAAATTCTTGATATAATAGTTGCATGACCTATAGTGTAAGTACTAATGAGATTTATAAATCTCAACAAATATAATAACAAAGTATAAAATACATATTATAGAAAAACATACAAATGTAAGTATGAAGATAAACTATATAAAAAAGTTAAAAGCCATGTGTAATGTAAATACAAAGTTTTTTTATTTCTAATTTTTAATATTTTATATGATTATTGAGCTTAATTCTATTTGACTCATTGTCTTTTTTGTATCTCTTAATAATTATATTGATAAATAACATTTCACCTTCATCTATCAAATATATCTAAATAAAACACTAAATAGGTATGATATAAAAACTTATACCTTATGATCTAACACATTAGGTATAGTGCCACAAGATAAGTGTAATACTTATACTTTGCAATCCAAAACATTGGGCTTGGTATCATATATATATATATATATAATATAATATAATATAAGATTATGACACTCATACTAGGTAAATATGATTCAAAGACTTATATCTTATGATCTAACAAACTTGATCTAGTGGTAGGAATAATGTTTTTGGGAATTCATTTCTCATTTTTATATTTTTAAAATATTCTAGTCGTGTAGATAATGTCATATGTGAAATAGACATGCTAGTCAAGATGTCAACCATTTATGTTTCATGTTATATTAACTATTTCTTAATTTTTTTTCTATCTTGACATGCAACAAGTAAAGTTGAATACCATAGTAATCATGCAAGCCCATACAAAGTGAATTCATAAGTATTTTTACAATAAAAAGTTAAAACACAGGCTAAAAGAAATCATAATAAGAGTGACATCTTGATCTCATTATATTGTGATATTGTTCCTTTAGGTCATCCCATCTTGACCTAAGTGGGTTTTACTTTCAAAATGTATCTTGATATCTTAAGACCATAATGTTTCATATAAAAACTAGAATTACTTACACAAGAACAACTGATATAAGATAATTTATCCCTACATCATTCATTTTAGAAGCCTACTATGAGCTACTCCTTGTTTAATAATTCTCTTATTGGGATATCACTCGATGTTCACTCTCTACATTCTTTAGTCTCTGGTATCCCATTAATATTCTATCATTATTTATCTGCTACATTAGTATACTTTTATACTTTTTTATTATTAATAGATATTAATTTGTTTATAGAACACATCATACTTATTATCTATTTATATTATAAATTAGGATGCAAATATTCATATAGTTAGGACTTCTTAAATAATAACTTAAGACCCTACACATGAGAATATATTTTATTTGTGAGTTCTACAATAGATGTTTTGTACATGATGACTTATGTTATATTTTATTAACAAATAATGTATCTATGTACTAATATGATAGCTTCAGACTTGTGTGTTGCTTTTTATAAAATGATTTATCTACAATGATACATGAATTTTGGGGTGTTTTTGTCACATTCAACTTATGTTTAGATCGTGTTCTCAAAATTTACTACTTACTATATCTTTTCTAAATAAATTGGTATTTTTGGAGCTCCTGTTAAGATGAGCGAGTCAAGACAATTTTTCTTACTTTTCATCACATTGTTCTAAGATTTGAAGTTTATATCTAACTTTTTTTCTCTCTTCTTAATTTATTATTTGATAAGGATATTATGGGATTGTTTATTCAATATTTATTTTTACATTGAGATACTCGTCGAGTTCTATATTTCCATATTAATTTCATAATTTTTGTAATAATCATGGCTTTTTTTATTGAATTTTATTCTTAAATATTTAAAAAAAAATATTTATCTAAATACCATTTTTGCATAACAAAGTTTTGAATACATTCAAAATAATCCAAGTGAAAATCATTTAATATGTGGTGCGGACACCAGTTACATTCGAGACTTTCGACGCGCCCAACCCCGTCAGGCACGATATAGCTCGAGCAATTTATTTTTGTGCAGGGTCAATTTGGAACTCGAAAATAAAATCTATGCTCAAAAACAGACTTTTAAAACATTCAAAACGCTCACCGGCGACTCAGATCCCACCGCCCCGCCGAACGCCGTCCGTCCGCCGCCGTCCGCCGGCAGTCCGCCGGCCGCCGCCCAACATCCGCCCCGCAGGTGCGCGCGCGCGCGCTCAGCCAGGACCGCGGCGCGCCCAGCCAGGACTGCGGCGCGCCCCCCCGCGCGGGTACCACACCATCGGCGCCACGGCTCCTGCGGAGCGCCAGCGACCCATCCGCCTCCAATCGGGTCGGTATCGGGTCCGCCCGTCCCGATTATGCTTTCGGGTCACCCGCCCGCCCTCGCGGGTCGGCGCGACCCGAACTCCGCCGCACCCGCCCACGCCGCGCCGAAAGCGCCGACAGCAGTGCCCATACGCGCGGCGCACGCGCGCGGCCCACATGCGACAGCTCAATCGTCCCTTGCAAGTTCTAATTAAGTTTGGGAACAGCTTATTTTAAGGCTTTTATGTATTTTTTGTACCCTTAGGCTCCCTATAAAAGGGAGGCCTACCCTTATGTTTAGAGGAGGCTTAGTGAACGAGAATTTGTGTTTTCTTGCATCTTGTTGAGAGCTCAGGTGTGAGTGCATCAAGAACTTCGACGTGCTGATTCGTTGAGGCTCCGATACTGGAAGGAGGGGTGTGAGGCCCAAGCGGTGAGACGCCGTGCCAGTCCATCAACCATTCTGAAGCAATATCTTCGCGCATCGCCCACGAAACGCAAGTCAACTTCCGTGCTAACGGTACGCTCGGAAACTTCCCGCCACTTCCCTTACTTGACGTGTTTCCTTCGCGGATTTTGGATTTCCTCGCTGTTCACTTTCCTACTATCCGATTTTCTTCGTTGCCTCTGGTTCACTCTTTTCGCGTAATACTTACCTCGTTACCTTCGAAACTAGTGTTGATTAGTTCGATCATCCAACTCTTAATTCTGTGTTGAGCGATCTTTCAAAATTTTATTTTTCGAGATCGGTATTATTAACCCATCCCGAGTACCCCGTGTCTGCGCCGTCGAGAGGTAGCGAGCCTAGCATACGGAGCAACCTCTGTGTTGCCCACGGTCCCCTCTTGGCTAGGATCGCCTTGGACGAGTGTCTCAAGCGTGTTACCTTTTTCGAAATTTCACGTAATTTCCCACAAGTTTTCTTTATTTCCTTAAAAGTTTGCAGGTTAATCGCTTGTATTGCTCAATAAACAAAAGCTTAAATCCGTCCGGCATCAATATGTGAGCTTTGAGACTTTACATCTCTTACTTTCTTCTCCTACTCTCTTGAACTATCATTAAAAATATCTATCTAGTTGGCATCAACCACTCCTCATCTAGCTATCATTTTTCTTTCTCTCGCTCTTCCTTTGTCCTCTATCTCTTGATATTCTCTTTTCTTTTGATCATCCCTTTTTACCTTCTTCCTCTCTCTTTAGTATGTTGTTACTAGCTACATTGCTAATGGCATACAATTGGGCTAAAGCTTCATGGCATTGTCCTTTAGCCACACTTCCCCCACTCCCCTATTCCTTTAACCACTCCTTTTTTTACCCTCCTTTTATATGAGATCTTGTACTGCTTGTTGTTCTGGTTTGAGCATCCATATTTGTTACATCCTGGGGCATTCATGCTTAGCTCCTACTTGGGAGTTATATTTTGATACTTTATAACTTCCTAATAGTTTTGAAATGTGATGATGCTCACTCAACTTTTTCGAGTTTGGTGTCATGTCATTTAATTTCTTTCAATTTTTTCTTTGATTTTTAAAACCCTTCTTTTAAATATAAAACCATGGCTATTGGATTTTTTTTAAACCATTTAAAAACAATATTATAACTTGAAAACCATTTTAAAATCATAATATAAGTAATATAAAACATCTACATTTGAAAACCATGACAAAAGTAATCTTTTAAACAAACATTCAAGCTTCTTATAAATATCAATTCTCATAATATAATAAGATAACTAAATTAAAATAAGTTACATTAAGATCAACTAATGCAAATACAAGTTAGTGAAATATAAAGGAGCTATGCAATAGCTTATATATAATGATAAAAAATTAAACTACTTACTATGATAATCCATGAACTATCCTCTTAATACTCCTTTGAAGCTCATGTTGTGTCTCATATTGACGTGAAATTGTTATACCATAAAATAGGTTGAGCCAATTGTTATTGGTTTAATGTCAAAATCATGTACATCTATATAAATAAGCAATGTTTATGTTATGTCACATGCTATGTTAATCTAATGTAGTTAATATATCACAACATATGCTAAAAAATAAAATAAAATATCATATATAATTCAAGATATCCAATATTTATAATCATTAAATATGAATTTCTTTAATTTTTCTTCTTTATCTTTTTCTTGTTTTATTTTTCTTTTAATTAGTTTAGAGTCAAGATTTTTATATAGTCATGAATGATGACTTCTTTGACTTATCTCTAAACATATCATTCTAGAATAACATGATTTTGGACAACCAACATAATGACTCAATTGACTTAATTTTTTAACACATTGTTACAGAATAATTATCAATATTTTTACTAATTAATATTTATGTACTTATTAAAATCTTCTTAATCATTTATTAATTTTTTAAATATCTTTTATTCTTAATTATATTAAGAATAACCTTTTTTCTTTTAATGATTATTATAATCTTATCATATTTTATAACATGTCATAAACAATATCATATAAAAATAAATAAATATATCATGCTAATTCAAATATATACAAATATAATTATTTAAGCATGGAACACATACATCCTCAAAATTGATAATTTTCAATTTATTTTTTTTATTGGGGTCACTAAGCAATATTACATCAAGCATATGCATAGATGTATAAGCCTACCTACCTCTATTCTCATTAATAATGGATTTGCCTTTGTACAAATCTTGAATTAATGCCTTCTTTCTCTTTTCCTTCACTTCTCAGGTGCTACAATATTGTTATAATAATTTTTCCCAAAATTCAAATCTCTTTCTTACTTTATTTGTTTAACTACTCTAAATGCTTTCACTTTGTCCTCTTTTTAAGCTCTCAACAAAGGAGAATTACACTTTAATTTTAGAAAATTTTCTCAATTATAGTTTTCATCTTTCTTATTATGATATCTTGATCTTGTTATGTTAAAATATTATTATCCTTTTAGGTCATCCCATCCCAAATCAAGTAAGATTTCTCTCAAAATATGTCTCAACATCTTGAGATAATATTATTACATATAAATGCCTT
The DNA here is from genome assembly GCA_023846275.1 of Vanilla planifolia. Taxonomy (NCBI): domain Eukaryota; kingdom Viridiplantae; phylum Streptophyta; class Magnoliopsida; order Asparagales; family Orchidaceae; genus Vanilla; species Vanilla planifolia. The sequence goes on from CM043877.1 coordinate 11,917,342, forward strand.
GATCAATCTATCAATAGCTAATATAAGACAATTCAATAATTTACCTCTTTACTTAGAAGTATGCTAGGAGATAATACTTATCCAATGATTCCTCTCTTAGAATACCACTTAGATATCACTCATCGAGTATTACAGGCATATCAACTTTTATTTAGTTCATCATTGACGACATATGATCAATAAAGAGTACTGTTTTAATATCAAATGTGATATTCTGGTCTTTCTATGTCAAGATATTATCTTCTTCAAGTTACCTCATCTTGACCTAAGTGGGTTTTTTCTTCTTAAAAAATATCTCAACATCTTGAGATTATAACATCTCATATAAACACCAGGATCAATCCTCACTAGCCAATGTAAAATAATTCTTCTTTTTGTCTCTCCACTAGAAGCCTACAAACTGCTCTTTGTCTAATGACTTATTTCTCAAGACATCATCTGATGATCACTATTGTTCTCTTCAGTTTTGAGTGTTATACTTATACTCAAGATCGACAACCCTTTTCTTACTTAGCTCTCCAACTCCCTCAAATAGAGCAACCTTCATGTGAACACCTTGACTTTTCTTCACTTGGATTTTGACGATTTCTTGTTGATTCGTTCATTAATGGTTCAATTTTGCATCTTTGTCTTGTGTTAGATTAGGGTTACGAAATTGATTAAATTCTTTTTTTATTAAATTTAAAAAAACTTATCTTTTATATTTTTTGATTTAATCATAGTTATTTTGGAATGATTAACCTTGATGAGTTCTATACATCAATAAATTTTCATAATTTTTTTGGCAATGATTAGTATTTTTAATATTTTTCAAAACCCCATTTTATTTCTCTTAATATATACATTTATTATTTGTGTATTGCAATTTTTATGTTGCATAATGTATTGCAATTTTGTCTAATCACATGCTATGAATGAATCTTTGAATGAAAATCATACTTGCATTTATGTCACATGATTTACTAATAGATTACGTCTTATGTATTGCTCTTTTATTTTATATGTAAGCATCTATTTGGCATATTTACAAAGAACAAAAAGGAAATCATGATAGTAATAAAATTTAGCTAGCAAAGGTTTTCCAAAGGTGCTCACAAAGACAAAATAAGTTTAGCTAAAAAGATATGTGCTTATTGGGTCATGGCTCAGTTATCTAAGGTAAGGGCTTAATTAGGACACCATTTGGAAATGGATAAGTCTCTTAATGATCTTAGGAGTTTGGGCTATATTAAGGAGACTCATATAGGGTATAGCTTGAGTTAAAGAAAAATGTACTTGGTGATGAGAGAATTGGCCATGTTAACTTAACTTAGTGCAAATACTAGAGATGAATCATTAAAGAACATGGGTTCTTTGAAAAGTAAGCCATAACCTATATTATTAAAAGATCATGAAGGTTCATACACAATATAATATTCTAAGATGTAAGCTAAATTAGTAAGAAAGAGAATGCTCTAAGCCCACATATAATAAAAAAATAGATGCAAAAGAAGCAATCCAATTAGTTGCATAATTACGATCCTTGAGAACATGTATTAGTTTATGCCTTGAGAACTAATGGAGAGTAATAAAATTTTACTAAAATAACATATCCTAATCCACCAATGTCACTAGAAAGAACTTGAATAGTAGCAACATTTTCACACTCAGATTATATAGACGATTTAGGATAAAGAGAGCGATGAGCCAATGAGATAATCTCATAGAGCATTCATTCCTCCATAACTAGAGGGGTTATAGATAAGAATAACTTGTGGTGATCATCAAATCCCTTAAGTTATCCCAAATAATAATACTAAATAAAATAAACTCATGATCATTGATTGAACCATTGCAAGCTAGGAGGAAGGAGAAGCCATCAATAAAAAAGAACACATGTTTTATGAATTATAAAGGTTAAGGGACTAATTTGAAATAGAAAAACATGGGTTTTACGATTCATAAAGGTTAGTGGGTTGATTTAAAATAAAAAAAGATGAGTTCAATATTTTAAAAAGATCAATGGACTAATTTAAAATAAAAAAATATTACTCTATGAATTATAAAGATCAAGGGATTAATTGAAAGCAAATTTGAAAAATAAAGAATAAAAATTTCAAATAATTTCATTATGTTGTATTCTTTATGTATATTTATTTTGCATGTCTAATATATATTCTTTTGTTATCTCATATGGATGTGATATAAACCTAGTATATAACAATACCTAAATTATATAATATTTTATCTTAAAATTGTATAGATTTTGTTTATTAAGACTATGTCAATTGGCTCAACCAATATTTGACTTAATAATATAGGTAATATTGTTGCATTTCATAGGATTTCAGGAGAGCATTGAGTGGAGTTAAATGCATTGACAAATTTAGTTATTTTTTATTTTGCATAATGATGCGTTAAGGTGAAAATATTTAGATTATAATACTTGTTATTGCAATAACAAGAGGTGATATGATTAGTAATATGACAACTTGCTTTATTTTTCTTATCTTCTATTATAGCAACAACTTAACCGTTAGGTTGATTTTATTTATAATAAAAACTATGATTTAGTTTAAAAAATTTTATTAAGTCTATAGCTTTAAAAAAACAATTTTTATTATAATTTGTTTTCAAAATAAAAGGTTACAAAATATTAGATAAATTTTTATATCACAAACTTAAAGCCTTACCTCCTTTATTTTATTGGTTGATGACACTTTATTCTCATCATTTCAAGAAATTAATATTATTAGATATTTTTATTAAGCACCCTCTTTTTTTAATTATTAGTATTTTTCTTAAGTAGCTCGATATCATCAATAATATATGTTTTGTGTTGAGTAGGTTTGCTTTGAGTATTCTCCACATGAAATTACTTGGCACAAAAGATGATTTTTTTTTTTTAAAAAACTCTCAAAACGAGAGTTTTTTTAAATGACTATTTAGTATAATAAATCATGACTTATGTCTTTGATTAAGTAAACAAGTCTCACTAAAACAAGTTAGATATGAATTAAGAAAAAATTATTACTAATCAACTTTGTTAATTACTTCCATATATGATTTTAATTTATTATGATATTACTCATTTTTGGTTGTTGAAAAATCTTTATAGGAAATAATCAAAGAGAGTGAAAGACAATGAACCAATATTATTTTATCATTTCTTTTGTCCTTAGAGCCATTCTCAAGAGATGATAACACCAAAAAAAAGTCCTATTGTTTAAATTTATTTTTTATAAATAAAAAAAATTCAAATAACATTTCTAATTCAAACACTATAAAAAGGCAGCTAAGAATGCTCAAGCACAGCTCCCTCTTCCCAGTCAGCTCATCACACCTCCATACACCACACAACACCAAATAATTTATTATTAATTTTTAATAAACAATTTTTAAAAAGCATAACGGGTTGGCTGACCCTAATGGGTCATGGTTCAGTTGCACCAAATCGTGTAACCGAAAACGGTAATCGTGAGCATAACGGCTCGGATGGATAATCGGGCCGGTATCAGTTTCGAGCCATTAAATCCGGGTATTTAACCTTCCGTTGAGATGTCTCTAGGAGCGCGTTAACCTAAATCCATTCCACCATGGGAGCTCCTTCGTCCCGCTTGCTTCGAAAATAACTCGTCGTTGCTTGGTGGTGCACGATTAGAAGAGCCGTGAAGAGTATGACAAGAGGGCACGCTTTGTGCAGCTGGCATGACTGCTGCATACCGGGGGGTTATATGCCTTCGTAGGTAACGGAAATGCAATTTGTCTGCGAGCTCGCTCATTTCCGCGCTTGCTCATTTCTCCTCTTCCATACGAGCTGCGAAGCTCGGAGCGCCGCCGGAGATATTTATTCTACGACATTCTTGCGGGAAAGGAGGATCGGTTAGTCAATCCACTCTTGTTGGGAAGAAGGTGTGGGAGGGGAATGACGGTTATTTTGGTTCTTTTGTGAAGTTTCTTTCATACTGAGACGGGTATCTGCGTGGAGTATAATAGGTTTTCTGTTCATTGGGTACCGACCATGGGAATGTCTGCGGACAACCTTCGTGGATTTTCCCTGGCCATCTCGTCGAGCGTTTTCATTGGTTCTAGTTTTATTGTCAAGAAGAAGGGACTTAAGAAGGCTGGTGCTTATGGTGTTAGAGCAGGTCGGTTAATTTCTGAGACTTTATCAAAGAGTTTTGCATTGTGATTTTTTTTTTTTTTTTTTCTCATTTCTTTTCCGTGGTTGTGAGTTGAGTTCTGAAGGTCTTACATTGATGTTTTTTTTTGCCCTGTTTCAGGTTCTGGTGGATTCTCCTACTTGAAAGAACCCTTATGGTGGATAGGAATGATTACTAGTAAGTTAAAAAGCTTTCTTCTGTATTATTTAAATGGCTGGCAATGTTTTCTAGATAGATGATAGTTTGCTAGAATTAAAATCTAAATATTTTGAGCAATATGCAGGTCTCATCTGTGTGTTATAGACTTTGACACCCTTACTTTCAGTTATTTATATTTTTTATGCATTGTAACATTAATTCTGTTGTAGTGGTATATGCAGCTTTATTATATTTGAACTGGTGAAATCATCATATCGTTATTTGATCTAAAAGGTTAAAGCTCGACAGGGGGCCAACTAATACCATCTCTTCCAACGTGTTTTTTTACCATACCATATCACCATAAACTCACTGTTCTTAAGTTGGGCTCAAAGGCCAAAGGCAAATAGTAAATAGTAACCATTTGCAAAAGCTCTTTAGAGAGGATGGTGGTCGGCATGAAATTAATTGTTTTGATTGAAGTAGGAGCACGATTCTGCATGAACATAGTTTTGAAAATGTGAAAGAATAAAATACATTAGTTTCAAGGTAGTCATTTCTTGGTAATTATTATTCAAAAGAATGATTCACCAGACAAAAAAAATTGATGCTACCCACCTTCAAGGCACCATAAAAAGACTAAGAGCACAAATGTAGGATTGAAGGAATTGCTTATGAATCTCCTAGATTGCTTCCTTTTAATGTTTCATTGTTCCATTTTGGCATATTATATAAAAGATTCAATATTTTTCATGATCCTTATTGATGTGAAAAATGTCTAGATTACCATTACTGCACGACTAACATAATTCGTATAAAATGAAATAAATGGAGACATTTTATCTTGGAAAATTCATTCCATTGGGAAAAAAACAACATTGGCAATGAGCCCTTCTAAATGTGCACTAAAGTTTTGAGGTTTTTTTGTTGCAAATATAGAGAACAGTTCTCTCCTTTGCAATTGATGCAATAGACAAAAACAATGGAGTTTTTTTGATTTTCTAGACCTTTGAGTAGTCAAACTTTCCCCTCTTATAGAAGATGCCTAGCTTTATAAGATGCAAATTACAACTATGTTGACCTAAAGGAATTCTTGGCCTAGCAAAACAAACTCTATCAAGATTCCCTTCACCTAACAAAATAGGGAAACCGTTGTTTTTAACTATTAGAAACTCTTTGATTTATTTGCCACTTTCGCTTGTATGAAAGACATGCCACTTTTGAGGTATTTTATTCAAGATGAGGTGAACATATACCACTCATCACTAAATATTCTTTCCTATAATATTTGATAAAATAACAATACTTTTAGTGTTTTGTCCTTATTAATTTTTGCTTGTATTGGTTAGTTACATTGTAGCCACGACCATACATTTGTTATAATGACTTTTGCTTAAATACATTTGTACTTCTTATTTCTCCTGTTACATTCATAGCCCTTAAATTGTGTTGGCGGTTGAACTTATATAATTTTTTGTCATGAAACTCTTCTGTACCTTATGAGATCTCTGACCCACAACACACTTGAGGTGATACGCTCAGTTTCTCCCCTTTATTATGGATACTATTGTTAATATATTGTTTTTTCAAAAAATGGTGCATTAAATAATCGAATTGTTTTTATGACATTTGTATAATGAAGGTGATATGTGTCATTGGTTGAATTGAAACTCCTCAAACACATGATTAATGTGAGAATTGAGATTATTAACTATCCTTAATGAACAACAAGAACTTTCCTGTCAATTTTCACAAATTGGTAGTCAAATGTTATTGGCATCTACAAATTGGGTTCTATAAAAACTTTTTCTTGCACAATTGTACCCACTCTCCTTGAACATTTTCAATTGTACAAATATTAATCTTGGGTACTTGTATGCTTTTATCATTCAAAGATATATTGGGTTCCTTTATACATAGAGCATAGGAAGTAGTTGTTGAGTTAAAGAACATGACTCAAGCCTAGTAGTATAGTTAGTGTTCTTGTTTGCATAATGATTAATAAACAAAATATACACTTCATTTTATCTACTTATTTAAGTTATAACCGTGAAACCAAATAATCAGATTAATGCACAGTATTTTGTTAACATATGCTAGTAAAAAATCACATATGCTACACAAAGTCATGTATAAGATTTTACATGGACTATTATTCCAATAGACCATGCATTTATAAAAAAAAAAAGCTCTTGGTGACGAAGTTCATATGAAGAAATGCATCCATTTTCTACTTCTGGAATGCAGCTAAAGGCCACTTTGTGCAACTGTTTCGCTAATAAAATATGACTTTGTATTTGATTGTTCATGCCTGGTACTTTGGATCCTTCACTGATCTTAAGTAACCAAATTGTTTTTTAATCATGATGTTGTCAATTAGACTTTAAGTATAGCTAAATTATTCAAGATATTATTAGAAAGCCTTGTTAAGAGTTATGCTAAGTGCTCAGTCTTCATGTAGATACCGCTAGGATATTTTAATCAGCCCAAGTTGGAGGACAATTAAATGGTTTATCATGGTCTGATTGCATTGATCCTAGTCCTGTACATTCATACAACTTATACCCACTTGATTGTAAATTACTAGGTCACCATCTTGGTAATATAGCTGGTGATCAATATTGCTTTGATGATGGAAATACTCTTGATGTTGCCTGTAGGCAGCCCTTATTTTAGCTTATTTCTTGTAACCTTTCCAAATGGTGATCAGGAGCATGCCAGCTATCACTGTAGTAGGATATGGCTCTTTGGACATTTCTTTTCTACCTTTAGGATAATTCAAATGATGATGACGATTAAGCATTAAACCTGAATAATAATTTTAATTCTTGTGTTATTATTTTTAATTCTTCTTGCATAATTTAAAGATACAAGTATTGGAATTTGAGATTGGAAGCTTTCGCTTTTAAGGTTTCTCTTCCATATACCAGAAATTTGTT